>OZ025260.1:20401355-21001355 GCA_964019135.1 Arenicola marina | reverse complement strand
CTCAAACGTTCATACATCAGTTGTGGTAATAATTGAATGATCGTTTACAAGCATAATGTGTTGGTGTTATATATACAAAGTAACGATATAGGAGAGCGACAGGACGTAACAAATTCACAACAAAGGTAATTGAGTAAAATCATTCAGTCACAACAAACCTACCAGTACGTTCGATATATTTACGAACAGCGCTGAATAGAACGTTATTTAAGTCGAAGGTAATATAGTAATACTTTGCAGACTTGCGTTGACACGTGCCATTCGCGTCGTTACTGTAATACATTGCGGTTGTGTATTACAAAGCTTGGTGATAGACATCATGTTACAACGCTACAACACTTCGAATAGTAAAGTAATAGTAAAATATGTTCTAGCCTTGGAAAGGATAGGCCGAATACACCAACTGCGACATTACAGGGTAATAATTCAGCCGTTTAGCAGTGTGAGAACTAATTAAAGGTAAATATGGCTACCTAAACTTCAAAACGACTTTAAGTCTCACATTTCCGTTGAACCTGCGCGGTTAGTACCTTTATTCGTATTA
This sequence comes from Arenicola marina, assembly GCA_964019135.1. Taxonomy (NCBI): domain Eukaryota; kingdom Metazoa; phylum Annelida; class Polychaeta; family Arenicolidae; genus Arenicola; species Arenicola marina. The sequence continues at coordinate 21,000,811 of OZ025260.1, read as the reverse complement.
TGTACTACTCACAATTTGCTAAGGATCTCCTCTATGCAGAGATATCTGAGTGTATAACAGGTGACTGTGTAATTCTACTATAATACGTTTGCCTTTACCATGCATGGTGGCACACGAGTAACAGATTGGACACAGATTGCGGAAGGTTTATCTGTATTATAGTAGAATTACGATATAGCATTACCGTACATGGTGACGAAACCCCAATCACTGACCCTAAAATATGTACAACTGCTTACCACTTGCAGACATGATACCTACGCGTATAGGACAACAGAACAAACAAAATCACTCAATCACAGAAGTACATTTTCGACATTTTATTTCAACTCGACGTTGTGGCTACCGACAGTTATGGGGACTCTGGTATCAATGTGCTTAGCGAACTCCGTGACTATGTAGGCCACGTACACTGACAGCCCCAGCACCGCCAGGATGACGCACGTGAGTCGCTCCGGGCCCAAGTCCAGGCAGAACTCGCACCAAATGTTCCACATTCCCGAGCCGGTCTTTCTGTGACTTGGGCGACTGGCGGGTGCGGTTCCGTGAAGCAGCGGGAGTGTGTCCGGCGGGACCCCGTGCTCAGACGCCGCTCCTGACAACAGGCCCTCCATGAGAGACACCACGTGATCATCGACGCCGCGCCGCCGCATCAGGTTTATGGGAAGGTCTCCGTGCTTGTTTCTGCGGTCATGCGAAACAGTTACAGCTGTGGCAATAAGACAAAGGAAGATTCCCACCACGGTAATAAAGCAGACTTGCGTACACAGTGGCGGATTTCACGAACGCAGTTTAGCCGACTACGGGGTTTAGTCGGCTAACGTTACCATGTAAACATGTTTCTGCGGTCATACGAAAAAGCACGGTAATAAGGCAGACTTGCATACACAGTGGCGGATTTCACGAACGCAATTTAGCAGACTACGGGGTTTAGTCGGCTAACGTTACCATGTAAACGATGGGCGATTTTAGTCGACTAAACCCCGTAGCCGGCTAAACTATGTACCGGTACGTGAAACAGGCCACAGGTGTTACCAGGCGGGATTAAACTTAGAGGGAGAAGGGAGCACATAAGAGGAGTGGCTCATAACAAGAACAATGGTCCATCCTCCATGTTTGAGACCACGAAATGGATTATTATAGTAACTGGTAGGCATAAGTCATGTGTAGGCTATGCTGAAATAATAAATTGCTCTAAAATGGGAGAACGACCAGGATATAGCTATGGCCTATCTAAAGCCTTGTCTATATTATGACATAGATCAGTATATGTATATATATAGATATTATATATGCATACACTCAAAAAAGTATATTTATTGCAGATGGGTATTTTCAACATACATATATTAATGTTGCACAAAGATGTATATTCGATGTGGTAACCACACATACGATAAGTCTCATTATAAGTATACAAGCTAATTGAAGAAAGCTTTAAAATGTATTGAACCTTCTGATATCCTTCAGCCTAACCTAATATGGCATATTCCTGCTATCCTGCCAAGCTGGTTCTGGGATAATTTACTCATTTGTAGCCTGTCACTTAGTGAGTAGGAGGGGATGGTCATTATTCATTCAATTGTAGGGAGGAAGAGACCTGAAGTTCAGATAAGACCTCTAGCATTTTAGGCTGTAAGCAGCTATATAATACCAATTTTTGGTCTATTAAATTACCAATTTAGTTGATATCAATATCTACTTTTCACAAATAAATACCCTGCTCACCCAATGTTTACTTTCTGTCAAAATGACTTTAGAATTAAAGACATGTTGTATTCTCAAATAAGTATCTGCATGACATTCAGGGGTGTATACAGAAATTCTTAAAAGGGGGGCATAGAAATATAAACAAATGCATGTAAAAGTCTGAGATGTAGGTGACCAAGGTGAATATAATTTGATAGGGGGAGGGGGTTAAAGTATATCTTATGGTCTGAAAGGGAAAAGAGGGTCTGTGCCCCCTGGACCTCCCCACCCCTGGCCAGGGGGCATATCATCATATCAAAAGAGGGGGGGGGGACATATATATCCTAGGGTCTTAAAGGTGGGGTACATGCCCCTGTACCACCCTGGACTTGGCGCAAGTGCCCTTAGGCAAGGCTATTTCTCTAGGGGCACAACAGTATCTCTGCTAATTTCTTAATTGCCAGTTGGGAATCGTCTGTAGCTTTTGTCATAATGTGTATGCATACATGTAATCATAGTGTTTACATATTTTATATACCTTGTTCTATCTCCAGACATCAAGACAGTGTGGCGGTTGGTCAGAAAAAGATGCATACTCTTCACGAAAATATAACTGAAACAACCTAGTGTTGACACACTTTTTGATGTCAAAAGATAAAACAAGGTATTTACAATACATAAATACTATGATTATACGCTTACCCACTAAGATAAAAGCTACAGTCGATTCCCGGCTGGCATCAAGAGAACTTTGCATGGACACTGTTGCAGACTTGCCTGAGAGCACTTGCCTGGGGTCACTTGCCTAGAGAAGCAGACTTGCCTGGAGGCACTTGCCTAGAGAAGCAGATTTGCCTGGGGGCACCTTCCTAGAGAAGCATTGCATAGGGGCATTTGCCTAAAGAAGCAGACTTGCCTGGGCCCTGGGGGCACTTGCCTAGAGAAGCAGACTTGCCTAAGGGCACTTGCCTAGAAAAGCAGACTTGCCTGGGCCCTTGGGGCACTTGCCTAGAGAAACAGACTGGCCTAGGCCCTGGGGGCACTTGCCTAGGGAAGTGAACTTGCCTGGGCCCTGGGGGCACTTGTCTAGAGAAGTGAACTTGCCTGGGCCCTGGGGGCACTTGCCTAGAGAAGCGGACTTGCCTAGGGGCACTTGCCTATAGAAGCAGACTTGCCTGAGCCCTGGGGGCACTTGTCTAGAGAAGTGGACTTGCCTGGGCCCTGGGGGCACTTGTCTAGAGAAGCATACTTGCCTAGGGGGACCTTGCCTAAAGAAGCAGACTTGCCTGGGCCCTAGGTGCACTTGCCTAGATAAGCGGACTTGCCCGCTTGGGCCGTTGGATGTTTCGGCCGCTGGACATTTTAGCCGCTAGAGAGGGGTGGAGGATAGGGGGTGGGGTGGGGGAGGGTGGTATTAGGCAGAAGGGATTAGGGATTAAGCAGCGGCTGAAGGGCGAACTGATCAAACGGCTGGATACAGTGATTTAGGGGAGAGCGGGGCCTGGGCGAGGCATATACAAATTGATGATAATAAACGCTGTACCATCTTTTTTTTGTAATTTTGTAATTCTCATCTCACCACATATATACCGGGTGCAAACATATTTGCGGGACACATAATTATATACAGGGTGATCTAGAAGAGAGCGGGGCCTGGGAGTACGTACAAATTGATGATAATAAACGCTGTACCATTCTCCTTTTTTTCGTTTGTATTTCTCGCCTCGCCAAATATATACCGGGTGCAAACATATTTGCGGCACACATAATTATATACAGGGTAATCTAGGGGAGAGCGGGACCTCGGAGCATGTATAAAAAGCACTACCGGGCCCCATGAATATCAACAAACAAATGAATAAAAAGCGATTGAACACCCTCCCCCACGACGCTGTGGATGCCGCTCCCTGGCATCCTTGCTGACCATGGAAAAAATGGGCCGACAGATGGAGGGACCCCGGGATGGATGTACATATGTATTGACTCCGTTGAATGTGTTGAATCAAATATAGCGTTGTTCTAAACTGGTGTCCACAATGTTTTTCTAAGCAGATTAATGAATAATAACCAGCCATCTCCATGCCCCACAGCTCAGTGAATAATACCCAGCCATCATCTATCGTAATCTCCATACGATCTGGGCATGCCTCCACCCCACCAAACCCGCTACACTGTACCCCCGGCACCAACGCAACCCCCTCCCCCTCCCCCACCACGCCCCCTACCCGCAACTCCTCCCTAGCGGCCGAAATGTCCAGTGGCCGAAACATCCAGCGGCCCAAGTAGGCATAGGGGCACTTGCCTAGAGAAGCAGACATGGGAGCACTTGCGCCATCCCCTGGACATGCCCATGACATTTACTGTCTTGTGGACCTTACTGACCTTAAGTGAATGTTTGCGCCATGGTTAATGAGCGTCTCAATGGTCTGGACATGTCCACAATAGTGCAGTGGGGTGTTGCCCTGGTGGTCTCTGGCCAGGACATCCGCTCCCTCCTCTATCAGCTCCTCCAGAGCCTCCACATTGTTTCTGATTGCCGCCAGGTGCGCTGCCGAAGGTGTACGGCCTCGTCGACCGCCGGACGGGTCGACCGCGGGCCACTTGAACCGCGGGAGAGGGGTGGAGCGGGGTGTTAGGGGGTGTTAGGGGGGTGGGGGTACATGTTGTAAGGGGTGGTGCGCACTGATGGCGGCATCCAGTGGAGGGGCGAACGCTGCCTATTGTTAAAGGATTAACGCTAACAATAAAACGATTGCGCGCATCGTTGGTGGCGAACGCTGCCCGTTGTTGTTGTTGTTGTTGATTACTGCTAGCAATAAAACGATTGTTACAAGGTAAGGTTGCAAGAGGCTTGACTTCCTGATTTCCTGACTTCCGATCAAAGTCGATCAGAGCCTATTCGTAATATGGGTAGGTGCTACCTAAAGAAAATCCCACATCGTGCAATGGCTGATGCGTAGTCCCATATGAGACAGTTGTTGCTACACACAACAGTCCCATGTCCGCATGTAGAAAATGAGGGTGTAAGATTTGTTTTTGTGGGCGACTAAGTGTTGTTAACCGCACGATCCATCAAACCCTTGTCATTTTGTACTCTGATACCTTAACTTTATATTTACCACAAAACTCACATGCATATGAACTAACAAAGTGGGAGACGTGGGTGGAGGGCCGGATATTCGAACCGGAAAACTGGACATGTTTTTTGGAGGACGTGCGAACAAACAACGATGTCGAAGGCTGGCATCTTGGACTTAACACCCGTGGCCGTAATGGTAAGTAATCCACTTTGTTACTTCTACATGTTTGCTGTATATCAACAATTTATTTAATGTACAAATAAAATAATAAATTGCCAAATTTTCAAGAACAGTTTTTATGTAAAAATAATCCATTCTCATTATAAGTAATCCACTCAATACTTCTACATGTTTTCTGTATATCGACAATTTATTTAATGTACAAATAAAATAATAAATTGCCAAATTTGCAAGAACAGTTTTTATGTAAAAATAATCCATTCTCATTATAAGTAATCCACTCAATACTTCTACATGTTCTACATGTTTGCTGTATATCGCCAATTTATTTAATGTTTTTATGTAAAAGTAATCCATTCTCATTCTAGATATTTGTTTATTTCTTTGCCAGGTTCCCTCTCCATCTTTCTGCTATGCCAGCTGTTGCGCCAGGAGGCTCAGATGGTGGATGTCATGGTGGCGATGGTCCGGTGGGAGGAGCGGGTGCGACAGCGCCACCGGGGAGCCACGCGCAGTGACGAACGAATTCGCCGGCTCTGGGATGAATATGTGGCGGGGACTCGGGCACCCGACTCCCTCCTTGATGCCGGCAGCCATCTGCTTGGCCCGGGAGTTGCGCGAGTTGCCCGCCCACGGCAGGCAGAGTGACAGAGTGATGATGATGTAGCAGCTTGTATAGTGAACGCCGCGGGATGACGCGCGGGATGACGCGCGGGATGACGAGCGGGATGACGCGCGGGATGACGCTGAACATTTCGGCCGCTAGGGAGGAGTGGAGGGTGGGGGGTGTGGTGGGGGAGGGGGTCGTCCATTTTTTCCATGGTCAGCAAGGATGCCAGGGAGCGGCATCCACAGCGTCGTGGGGGAGGGTGTTCAATCGCTTTTTGTTCATTCGCTTGTTGACATTCATGGGGGCCAGTAGTGCTTTTTATACATGCTCCGAGGTCCCGCTCTCCCCTGCATATAATTATGTGTGCCACAAATATGTTTGCACCCGATATATATTTGGCGAGGCGAGAAATACCAACAAAAAAAAGGAAGATGGTACAGCATTTCTTATCATCAATTTGTACGTGCTCCGAGGCCCCGCTCTCCCCCAGATCACCCTGTATATAATTATGTGTGCCGCACATATGTTTGCACCCGGTATATATTTGGTGAGACGAGAATTACGAACAAAAAAAAGGAAGATGGTATAGCATTTATTATCATCAATTTGTATATGCCTCGCCCGGGCCCCGCTCTCTCCTAAATCACTGTATCCAGCCAATTGGCCTGAAGCAACACAATAACCGTTTGATCAGTTCGCCCTTCAGCCTCTGCTTAATCTCTAATCCCCTCTGCCTAATACCACCCTCCCCAACCCCACCCCCTATCCTCCACCCCTCCCTAGCGGCTGAAATGTCCAGCGGCCGAAACATCCAGAGGCCCAAGCAGGCGTAAACCTGTGTCCCCCTAGGCAAGTCTGCTTTTCTAGGCAAGTGCCCCCAGGGCCCAGGCAAGTCTGCTTCTATAGGCAAGTGCCCCTAGGCAAGTCTGATTCTCTTGGCAAGTGCCCCTAGGCGAGTCCGCTTCTCTAGGCAAGTGCCCCCAGGGCCCAGGCAAGTCCACTTCTCTAGGCAAGTCTGCTTCTCTAGGCAAGTGCCCCCAGGGCCCAGACAAGTTCACTTCTCTAGGCAAGTGCCCCCAGGGCCCAGGCAAGTCTGCTTCTCTAGGCAAGTGCCCCTAGGCAAGTCCGCTTCTCTAGGCAAGTGCCCCCAGGGCTCAGGCAAGTCTGCTTCTCTAGGCAAGTGCCCCTAGGCCAGTCTGCTTCTCTAGGCAAGTGCCCCCAAGGCCCAGGCAAGTCTGCTTCTCTAGGCAAGTGCCCCTATGCAAGTCTGCTTCTCTAGGAAGGTGCCCCCAGGCAAGTCTGCTTCTCTAGGCAAGTGTGTCCAGGCAAGTCTGCTTCTCTAGACAAGTGCTCCCAGGCAAGTCTGCTTCTCTAGGCAAGTGCCCCCAGGTAAGTGCTCCCAGGCAAGTCTGCGACAGTGTCCACGCAAAGTTCCTTTGAAGCCAGCCGGGAATCGACTGTAGCTTTTAACTTAGTGGGTAAGCGTATAATCATAGTATTTATGTATTGTAAATACCTTGTTCTATCTTTTGACATCAAAAAAGTGTGTCAACACTAGGTTGTTTCAGTTATATTTTCCTGAAGAGTATACATCTTTTCCTGACCAACCGCCACACTATCTTGATGTCTGGAGATAGAACAAGGTATATAAAATACGTAAACACTATGATTACATGTATGCATACACATTATGACAAAAGCTACAGACGATTCCCAACTGGCAATTAAGAAATTAGCAGAGATACTGTTGTGCTCCTAGAGAAATGGCCTTGCCTAAGGGCACTTGCGCCAAGTCCAGGGGGGTACAGGGGGCATGTACCACACCTTTAAGACCCTAGGATATATATGTCCCCCCCCCCCTCTCTTTTAAAATGATATGCCCCCTGGCCAGGGGTGGGGAGGTCCAGGGGGCACAGGCCCCCTTTTCCCTTTCAAACCATAAGATATACCTTACCCCACTCCCCCTATCAAATTATATTCACCTTTGTCACCTACATCTCAGACTTTTACATGCATTTGTTTATATTTCTATGCCCCCCTTTTAAGAATTTCTGCATACACCCCAGAATGTGATGCGGATACTTATTTGAGAATACAACATGTCTTTAATTTTAAAGATATTTTGACAGAAAGTAAACATTGGGTGAGCAGGGTATTTATTTGTGAAAAGTAGATATTGTTATCAGCTAAATTTGTAATTTAATAGACCACAAATTGGTATTATATGGCTGCTTACAGCCTAACATGCTAGAGGTCTTATCTGAACTTCAGGCCTCTTCCTCCTTACAATTGAATGAATAATGACCAACCCCTCCTACTCACTAAGTGACAGGCTGCAAATGAGTAAATTATCCCAGAACCAGCTTGGCAGGATAGCAGGAATATGCCATATTAGGTTAGTCTGAAGGATATCAGGAGGTTTAATAAATGTAAAGCTTTCTTCAATTAGCATGTATACTTATAATGAGACTTATCGTATATGTGGTTACCACATCGAATATACATCTTTGTGCAACATTAATATATGTATGTTGAAAATACCCATCTGCAATAAATATACATTTTTGAGTGTATGCATATATAATATCCATATATATACATATACTGGTCTATGTCATAATATAGACAAGGCTTTAGATAGGCCATAGCTATATCCTGGTCGTTCTCCCATTTTAGAGCAATTTATTATTTCAGCATAGCCCACACAATACTTGTGCCTACCAGTTATTATAATAATCCATTTCGTGGTCTCAAACATGGAGGATGGACCATTGTTCTTGTTATGACCCACTCCTCTTATGTGCTCCCTCTAAGTTCAATCCTGCCTGGTAACACCTGTGGCCTGTTTCACGTACCGGTACATAGTTTAGCCGGCTACGGGGCTTAGTCGACTAAAATCGCCCATCGTTTACATGGTACCGTTAGCCGACTAAACCCCGTAGTCGGCTAAACTGCGTTCATGAAATCCGAAACTGTGTATGCAAGTCGGCCTTATTACCGTGCTGAGAATCTTCCTTTGTCTTATTGCCACAGCTGTAACTGTTTCGTATGACCGCAGAAACAAGCACGGAGAACTCCCCATAAACCTGATGCGGCGGCGCGGCGTCGATGATCACGTGGTGTCTCTCATGGAGGGCCTGTTGTCAGGAGCGGCGTCTGAACACGGCGTCCCGCCGGACACACTCCCGCTGCTTCACGGAACCGCACCCGCCAGTCGCCCAAGTCACAGAAAGACCGGCCCGGGAATGTGGAACATTTGGTGCGAGTTCTGCCTGGACTTGGGCCCGGAGCGACTCACGTGCGTCATCCTGGCGGTGCTGAGGCTGTCAGTGTACGTGGCCTACATAGTCACGGAGTTCGCTAAGCACATTGATACCAGAGTCTCCATAACTGTCGGTAGCCACAACGTCGAGTTGAAATAAAATGTTGAAAATGTACTTCTGTGATTGAGAGATTTTGTTTGTTCGGTTGTCCTATACGCGTAGGTATCATGTGTGCAAGTGGTAAGCAGTTGTACATATTTTAGGGTCAGTGATTGTACATGAATTTGTGTTTTAGGGAACCTTTTGTGCACATTGGCCAAAGCAGGCCGTAGTGAATCTAAGTGGTATCAAAAGGACTGATATTTGGTTAGGGTTAGGGTTTCGTCACCTTGTACGGTAATGCTATATCGTAATTCTACTATAATACAGATAAACCTTCCCCAATCTGTGTCCAATCTGTTACTCGTGTGCCACCATGCATGGTAAAGGCAAACGTATTATAGTAAAATTACACAGTCACCTGTTATACACTCAGATATCTCTGCATAGAGATCCTTAGCAAATTGTGAGTAGTATATAATACGAATAAAGGTCCTAACCGCGCAGACTGGGACAGGAACAGAGTCCAACGAACGTACCTTTTATATATACTTGTTTGTACATATATACACAGTATTCCTATTTGCAACCTGCAACTGCAGGCCTAATATAATGCCTAGCTCTACGACGTATATACCTACATACTTGTACACCTTCGAGGTACAGGGGCCGGCGCGACAGCTCAGTGGGTTAGAGCGCTCGCCTTGAATGCTCTGGTCACCTGAGAGCCTAACGGCACGTGGGTCGGTGGTTCGAGCCCCGCTGTGGCCATGTCTGTGTGGTCGCAGGATAAAGATCCCATGTCTTTCTTCGTAAAGAGTAGGAGGTTACTCCCGGGGACATGGCTCCACTCTCCCTTCCTTCTCCCATTGACGCGATATGACCAAAAATGGTTAAAGCGTCCTGAATAACCAAACCAACCAAAATCGAAGTACATATTATTGAACTGTTAACACCTTCAGCATCAATTAGAATCAAACCAGGTATAAATCACTAAACCCGAACGGCTTGGCTAGTTTACAAACAGTTGTTTATTATTGCCAAGCACGTTGAGCGCAATCCGTGTTAGATCTGTAAAACAAACATGTTACTGTCAAAGACAGAGCCCGCGGCGGTCTCTGATATAACAGATCAAATAACTATGTGTGTGTTACGATGATGTCTTTGTACGCATCAATGTTCACACATATAGCACCATCAATACTGTAATCAGTCGAGAAGAGTTTAATCCGCATCCATTAAGCCGTAAAATAATCATGTCACCAACAACAAAGACAGAGCCCGCGACCGTGTCGTAAGCCGTTACTCTTCGCCGAAACTTTGGTGGTCGCATTAGCGGGGTTGAGTTACATTGAATTTTGTTGGTTGGGTGTGGCCTTGGTGGTCTTAATACCGGATTAGCGGGGTGGTCACATTAGCGGGGTTCAGGCCAATGTTAAAGTATAGGCCAAAATTCGAGACTGGAAAAAAGTGGTCTTAATGGCGGGGTGGTCACATTACCGGGGTGGTCTTAAAGCGAGGTTCCACTGTATATATATACATCTGTTTATACGTCAGGGTACATAGTGGGATTATATAGGTGGGGGGGGGGGGGGGGATACCTCTTCCAATCTCCACGATTGGCATCCAGGAATTCATGGAGATTCGCGATTAGCTGTTGGAAATTGTGGGGGATCGTTATCCGTACAATTCCTGGTTCAACGCAAAGACTCTTGGCCTATATTCCGCGATCCGTTATTATAGCAGTGTGCGAATTCCTCGATATTCGCGATTTCATCTTTAAGGCGCGTTTTGTTTTTTCGTGCTCAGTTTTAAATTGTCCTAATCTTGGAGATTCGATATTGCTCTCCCTAATTCTTAGGGATTCGCGATTCAAGAGGGGGTATCCCCCCCACCCCCCCCCCCCCACTATATACATGTGTATTAAGAGTTTTCGGTTGCGTACCCAGATCAGAAATCAGTATGTCAATTTAAGTTTACTATTTTCCACTTTTCGCTTATTAATAAATATAACGAATTTCATAGTCGCACTGAAATGGGGGTCTTTCCTACCACGGGAGCGGTCCAGAACACCGACATTTCCTTTCTCTGAAATGTACCTCTTCCTCCAGGAAAAGCCAGCTAGTGGATAGCAAGAGTTCTTCAAATTGGAAGGAGAAGGTATGGACAATGTCTTAACTCACAGAAAACTGTTATATATGGGTCAGTGGCAGGTGAGTGTCAGGTGTGTTATATATGCTGTCAAGGGTCGTGACCTTTACAACCGGGACATTAAGGCGATTGGCTGGGTGGATACGTACGTGGCGTAACGTCTTCTGTGAAGGTCACTGTAATGGCACGGAGGTAATACATTATACCGATGCACTGCGCTGTCTTTCATTCAGGTGGACACTCCACACATGTTGGCTTTTTTTTCTTATTGACCATGTTGCGTTTGCGTGGCTACATAAATATAGGTGTTATGGCGTTTATATTTAGGTCCGGATAAATCTTGAGAACTTTCGCAACTTTGTGGGCGGGAAAGAATGAATGTTGCGACTGGTATGTTATGACATCTAGGACAAGGAAAACATTTTAAAGGGTCTTGTGATCATCAGGTAAAGACGCCCTGACGGAATAGCGTTACACATTGCCATATATACCTGGGCAAGCCAGGTTTGTTCTTCTGCTGATGGGCGATGTAGGTCTAGGGTCAATAGGTCACAGGATTTTTTTGAAAGTCGCTTAACCATTAAAAGATTGGACCCCAAATCAGAGAAATCGCTACTACTGTTAAAGTTTTATTCAATCACGCTGAAAAATGTATGGCATATTAGGCTCACAGGTGGTTTGTACGCGGTGTTTTAATTTGTCAAATATCCCCAAAACGGAAAAATGGCGTGCGTGTGCTTCCGCTACTCCCCGGGGCCAGGGAAGACAGAAGCCCAGCTAGCACACCACGCTTACCGCCACATGGCGGAAAGTGGCGCTTTGCTGGCGGTGAACTGCCACGTGGTTACCACGCGGCATACTTATGTCTCAGGGGCGGATTCAGAAAATCTGAATAGGGGTGGGGGGAGGGTGGGGAGGGTGGGGAGGGTGGGGAGTTTCAGGGTCGGTTCCAGATATGCTGGATAGGGGAACCGGTTTTGGTTTTCATATGTTAAAGCAATATGTTTTTGTACTTTTTATATTACCAATCTCTTCTCCATGTCAAATAAGTATATTATGTCTTGAATTTAAATGCTGAAAGCCTGTGGGCCATCCGGAGAGAAGCAAATTTGTTCACCGGAAGTTGGTGCCCGGTTGCATATCCCTGTTTGGTATTCTGTGTGATGTCGACCGCTGTTCGCTAGGACGTCCGCGCGCGATAAAATAGTCTACGCAGTTTTATGTTGAAAATGTTGTTTTACAGACTCAACGAGATATACAACATATATTCATCATAATTTTGAGAGACTTTTAGTCTTTATTCTAAAATGTACAAAATCTTAGATGGCGCATGTAAGTAGGCTGCTTTAAATGGTATAACTTACGGCCCTAAAAGGGGGAGGCCGGGGCTGGGTCACCCCCTCCCACCTGGATCGGCCACTGTTTCTCCGCAGGATATAAAGATTTATGTCAATATTAGCGCTATACATCACATGTATATTTCTTTGAAAACGCCAGGCGACAATTGTAATTGCTTTTCCTGTACATGTAAACATGCGTGGTGACCACGTGGCAGTTCATGCACAGTCGCCAAAACGCCACAGTTCACCCCCGCATTGCACCACGTGGCTGCAACATAAATGAAATGAACTCATAAACGAATTATTTATTATTTACGCATAGTAAAATCATATAGCACCAGGGTTCTGTTGGTGATTAATTCTGAAAATGTTGAGGTGCATTTAAAGTCTTTACTGCATCGGGTTCGATTACTTTCGTCGTTTACACCGAACTGGTGCGCCAGAATTTAAATGAGCGTGTGCATACAGCTGCTCATCGGACTACATCAGAAAAGTGTGCCAGTGGCATTTTGTCAGAGAAGCTGCGGCACGGGATACAGCGGTCCTTTCAGGCTTTCAAGGTAAGCTAGTGCATGTCGAAATTAAAAGGATATTACGGCTATCCTGTTGTTACTTGCATCATCAATATTGTCGTTTAAGCGTAGATCGAGGGGGAAATCTAATCTGACTTTGTTCAGAACCTATTTTAAGCTACCATACCACATCGCGTCATAACGCTCGGCACGATAAATCCACGTGGTCACCACGTGATTTGGTTAGCTGGGACTGTGCAGTCGAATGCATGCAGTATAGTGTGTTGTCATGTGAACGATCCATAGAGTTAGCCGAGCTCCGTACTCTGAATAGATCCAGTGTCAGTAATGGAAATAAACCCGCAACGCGTCATTAAAATCTCCCTCCATTACTGCCGCCTACAAGCCCGACTACATTGAACATGGAAGGATGTTCGCAGGTCCGTTGCTTCCCGGCCCGTAGCATCATATTCTTTTGAATGTGAGTTAAAGAGGTATCACGGCCGGTCAGCATCGCCCCATTCTTGGGCCAGTGAAGGCTAATTTAATACCGCTTTGCCGCTAGACCGCTGTTACACGCCGGTATCGGCAAGCCGCTATGGGCCCGATTGGCAAATGCCAGTTCAGGCCTGATATCGAAAGGAGTATAGCGGCAGAAAAAACGCAGTAGAGGGCAGCGCTTTCACTTAGATTCAGGCTGTGTCTCTCATGATCTAATTAATAAGAGATGTAGCTGTAAAGTATAGCTAAACAATCGGTGACCCTGCTATTGCTGGCCTTATCCCTATTATCGTTCACGCTTTCATGATAGGGATATAACCAAAGAATGTATTTGATTTAATCTTATGTGGGCGAAAATAGGGATGAGGTGATTGCCATGCTGTGAATCTATGTGCGCTGCTGCTCATGGTTAAAAAAATAATGAAATGTTCCTTTTAAGCATTTATACATGTTTTACCACAATAAGACGATGTAGAATACTATTAATCCGAGTTACGTGCATATATACTGCTGGCGAGCCGCAATCGGGGCAGCGTTGGTTGCTCGCCCGCTCAGTACCGGCCCGTTATCGGCCCTTTATCAAGCAATACCGGCTTGCCAGCATCGTGGGGGATTAATATCAAATCTCCAAGATGAGGACTGACCAAGACAGCGCGCGAAAAAAAACACCTTAAATGTGATATCGTGAGCATCGTGCCGATACCGGCGGTATGGGACGGCCTGTATCAGGCAAGTGCTGGTTCGATTCCGTCATGTTAGTTGGGTACATTATATCCTTTAAAACGTAAATTAGTATGTTAACCGAGTAAATAATTCACATCACAACCGTGTTAAATAGCAATACAACAAAATACGTTCACATTATTTTTTGGATTGTGCTCAAAATACAGTTGATACAAAATACAAGTTCAAGTTGAGCGAACAGTCCCGCTTATTTCAGAGTCTGCGGTTGGTAGTCGAATGTAACTCGTTGCTGGTCTGACGTCACAATGCTCTTCTATGACGTCATGGTGCGCGTCTCCACACCAAGCCGCGGTGCCATCTGGCGGGCTGGCGTCCTTTCCGGTTATTGTGGATGGTAAGGCCACCTGCCGGATTTCACTGGAACTACGCCTTGGTGTTTGTCCTGATGTCTTGGAGACGCCTACAATTCATAAAAAGCATGAAATTACGTAGCTTAGCATACGTGTAAGTTCAATCCTTGCTGTTGCTGATGTTGGAAATTGTGTCATTCTACTTGCATTTCAAAACCGATATGACAGTAACGGCAATAGATACGGCTGATGCAACTGCCACGACGTAGGTATCTAAATGCCAAGTAATTGTTCTTAGATGGCATTGTGAATCCGACCAAACTAACTAACTAACAACAAACTAACAACTCCATATTTTGCCGGAGAAGCCTTGGTATCAACTCCCTGGTTGTCCTTTGAGCTTGTCCGTTTAAACAAAAATGTTATTGACTGATTCGGCCTTATTCATGTGTTGCGGAATTTTTTCTTCAGAAAATAGCTTGGTTATTCGGCATACGATCAAGAATAGTGTATAATAATCATACACTATCCTTGATACGACTGATGATCTGATCACGTGACTCACACGAATCCAATCGGAGACGTCGATTCCGCGCCATCGGTTTCTGTCTCTCTCGCCAGGTGTCTCTGCGTTCGCGCAGTGTCTGCAGGAATCTGGGCGCCGTCAGCGTGTAGAAGAGAGGGTTGAGGGCGCTGTTGATGGGCAGAACGAAGACCGTCACCCAGGCGTACGATTCTTCTGATTGGTGGGAGGCACAACGCAACAACCCAAGCAGATACTGTACATCAAATGAATATAAGTATTTTGTAACGATCAGGGGCCGTATTCATGATTCCCTCGTAAGTTACGCATGAAAAATGCATTTTCGTCTTAGCCTCATTAGTTCGTTGTGGTGGTACTCATGATTAGGAAATCCTCTTCAATGTAATTTGAGCACTTTGTTGATTCAGAAAATCCATTTCTTGTGTGACTACTTATGTATTTTGAACCCGATAGTCGCTCGACAAATCTTTCACTAAGCGCTAAGTCTAGTGGCGTAGCCTAAGTGGCGATTATGAATACGGCCCCTGGTCTGAAACTCATCGATACGTTTACGTAAATATGATCTTATTTCATTATTTTACATGAAATAATCGACCGTTATGTTTATGTGCATTAGAAATTATGGCTTTCGGTATCGATTTGGATTCCTGGATCTAGCATCCCAAAAGAGGGGATGGGTAAAGTCTCCTGCGAGGAGGAATGGCCCACCACGTTGGGCTTTGGTTTGAGAAACTGGACTTGATATGTCAGGCGTCCAGTGAGTAAAAAGCCAAGACCTAACGACAGGTCATCGTCGCGACGACTGCTGTAAGCTCTGTCCGTCACATGTAAGCTTATTCATTCATAAGCGCAAATGCCGCGACGCAAATCGTATTACTTAAACCAAGACAAAAGCTGCAAATCCAGCGTCTTTCGCAGATGGACGGATGCCAGCCATGTTAGACCTGATGACTTTGAGTTCATATATGGAACATTACTAAGCTATCTATCTTGAGTGCGTTGTATATTCAGGACGCTTCAACCAATTTCGCTCATATCGTGTCAATCGGAGAAGGAATGGAGAGTGGATCCTTGTCCCCGAGGGTAACCCCCTACTCTTGCGACCCCACAGACATAGCCACCGCGGGGCGCTGACCACCGATCTACGTGCCGTTAGGCTCTCAGGTGGCCAGAGCTCTCAGGGCTAGAGCTCTAACCCACTGAGCAATCGGGGCGGCCCCGCTATCTAAGTTGAAAATAGGAAAAGCAATGTCCATGTATCTACCTGAGATGTGCACTGAGCAGAGCGCCAGGATCTTGATGGTGACGATCGGGATCCAGCACAGCGCATCCGTGACGACGATCAGCAGGATTCGCTTGATGAAGGACAAGTCCTTGTTGAGGTCGAGTGTTGTCGAGTTCTGAGTCCGCCACACGCTCAGCGCAATGCCTACGTAGGCGCCTACGACCAGGACGAACGCCAGGGAGTTGACCCCGATCAGCAGCACGGCGGAGTAACGCCAGCCCTTGGCGTAGGGCGGTTGGAGGTGGAGGGGCAAGCAGACTCCACTGGTGCCGTAGAACGGTCCGAACGTGTCCTGGCTGACCAGCGGGAGGAGGCAGAGTAGGAGCCCCCCACCCCACACCGCCGCCAGCCACCAGCCCACCACCACCACCCTGCCGTTGCCAAGGCGACGCTTGACCAGCGGGCTGGCGATACAGATGAAGCGGTCCAACGAGATGTACGTGATGAGCAGCACCGAGACTTCGGACGAGATGAGGGCGAGAAGTCCCGTGGCCTTGCAGCCCCAGCTGCGGATCCAAGAGAGGGCGTGGCGATTGTAGGCGCCTCGAAAGCGGATGTCCTGCACTCCGATCACCGCCAAATACACCGACATCAGAAAGTCAGACGCTAAAGGTCAAAGGTGAATATAAAGGTCACGTAACGCCTTCTTGTCGGCTGATACACATGGCATTTATGACAAAAGCTAATATATCAAAGAATACGATCGTTTCGCGAGATCGGCTGATGAGTTAGAATAGGGCGGCTATGTTAAAAGACGCCCATCAAGCGTAGAGAGGGAGAGAGGGGTGAGTGGAGTTCCAGGGGCTGACCACGTCATCCTAGGTAAGGCGTTCGCTTCTATACTCTGGGTACTCTGTGTTAGGCCAGTCCACGCGTACGTTATACATCCCCAACATGCATCTACCAACGAACTAAAACACAAACCCGCCAGATTCTTAAACCGAAGAACTAAAATACAAACCCGCCAGATTCTTAATGGGCACAGAGTACGTCATGTTGTTTTCCTTGGTGATGTAACGTCCTGCCAGAACGAGGCCGTTGCCAAGGCATGTGACGGTTGCCATGACCCACACCGCCACCTGGAGGACGGTGAGGTCGAGCAGATTGTAGAAGGATGAGATGCCGTCACCACGTGGTTCACAGGTCAAGGCCAGCGGCGCAAAGGCGCAGTACTCAAAGCGCTGGAAGCGGCTGAAACGGTTGGAAAGCCGAGCGCAACAATCCGCATGAAAGTATGGAAAGCCGATCACAATATTTTGCATGAAAGCCGTGGCGTATCCAGCGGGGGGGGGGGCTACTGCGGCTATAGCCCCCCCCCCTCCCCCCACCCCCTGGTCAAGCCGCAGAAGCCCCCCTACCGACAGGTTTAGCCCCCCCCCCCCCGAGAATAAAGCAGCCTATCGCTGTCCACGAGCAACAACCTAATGCAGAAGAAGGACCAGCGCACCCCCCCCCGCCGCTTCCGCCGCCTATACACTGTAATCTCGAAATTCAAGCCCCGTGTCCCCACCCCCTAAAGTATGGATTCACCCCTGTAGTATCCCCTGTAATCGCGAAATTCAAGCCTTCCCACCCTCTAAAGTCTGAATCCGCCCCTGGAAAGTATGGAAAGCCGATTGCCAAAAATTCCATGAAAGTATGGAAATAAATAAATGATGATAATAATGATAACCATTTGCATAGTCTGCATTCTATCACATATATTAAGCTCGCCAACCACACATTGCCTCTTAGTTTTTCTGCGGCGTTCTTTGTCCACAATTATGTGGGCTTATATGTTATCCAAAATAACCGTTTAATATTAATCCGTAGCATATCCTGACCCAAATGTATATGCAGATTGCAAATAAGGAAACGTAGATTGTAAGCTAGGTTATGAATATTTAAATATTAAATGCAAGCAAAATGACAGACACGAGCAGGTGTCATGTGTACGTCGACATCACTTACATGAATTTCAGTTTGTGGAGCGGCTGAAATATGGTCTCGTTTATATTGTCAATGTCAATATTTCGCATATCTCTGAAAATAAGCAGGAAAAGGTTTAAGCTAGGGAATACAAACCTCAGTCATCAGAGTCTTATTGTCTAAGTTTGGTTCGCAAAACGGTGGAGAAGAAGGACCGTAGAAAGCGTAAATCTGTAAACACGGAAATTACGGCACGAGGCTTAGACGATTCAAGTCATGTAGTGTTTCTGTTAGCAGGTAACAGCATAGTGCATAGCGCACAGTGACCAAACGTTGTTAACGGTGTTAAACCCGGTCAGATTATCAATAGAACGTTTCCGATTCATAGCAGATGATTATTAGCATGTGTCATTGTATAACGACTTACAAGCTCTCAAGTAACTCGAGGCCATCAAACAGTGTCATGGAGAGGGTCGGCAAGGGATTGTTAGCCAGAGATCTGCGAGAAATAATAACAGACAAGGCCAATGTATCCAATAGAAGTACGAATCCTTCAGTATACGTAATTAAACTGGAGCTTTCAAATCAACATTGCGTCATGATCATGATTTGATCGATATCGGGCATTGTATGTTCCTCTAGTATCTGTACTTTATTGTCTACATTAGGTCATATGAAAGGAGGGAATACCTTTTCCGATCTCCGCGATTGGCATCCAGGAATTCTTGGGATTCCAGGGATTCGCGATTAGCTGCTGGCGAATTTGGGGGATCGTTTTCCGTACAATTCCTGGTTCAATGTGAATACCTTTTCTCTATTTACCGCGATCCGTTATAGCAGTCTGGGAATTCATCGATAGTTGGGATGTCCCTATTAAATTGTTTTTTTTCGCGCTCGGTCTTGAACCGTCCTCATCTTAGAGAATCGATCTTGCTCTCCCTAATTCTTGGGAATTCGCAATTCAGATGGGGTATTCCGTCGCCCCCCCCCTCTCATATGTATGTATATCGGTCAGAGCAACTATATACACATCAGTCACAACCCCCCGTGAATCTCACAGCACCTGGAGCAGGTGCGTGGATCGGTTATGGCGTCGGAAACCCGTCTGTGACGTCACACCTTCAGGCGAGGAGCCAAACATGTTGAACAGGTGGGTGGGGGGAGGGGGGTCATTCTGGGCCGGTTCCCAATATCGTGCGATCGGGGGGGGGGGGGCGGGGGGGGGGGGTGTCAAGCCAAAAGGAAAGAGTCTGCAAAATATAAGAAATGCGAGTTTAGTACCAAAAAGGGACGGCTGAGGATTTTTTTTTGTATGGGCCCTACGATTGGATAAGGATATCATCGCTCAAAAAGGGGTGGGGGTCTGTAACCCCTGTACCCCTAGCTCTCCCCTCTCCCCATTGGGGCAAAACATTTCACAATTAGATATATCCGTATGCAATCGCTCTCGCACTATCCAGGCCAACATTGCTGCCAGCATTGGCTGATGGATCAGTGAATCCAATTTCGCTGCGTAAGTCATTTACCGCTATCTATCGATTATAACTGCGCGACAATGCTTTCACGAGTAGCTGTCGTGGATGGACACTTAAAACAGTTGGTGCCACGTCAAAACAATTTTAGCTCATATTAATCTTCTGTGTTTCCACGCTTATATTATCGAGCTATAACGCCCCACATAGTTGAAGGGAATACTTTTGCCACTTGTTTTCGCACATGCCGATTTAAATTCTGGGAGCGAGGAAAGTGACGTCAAAGAGGAATACAAACGCATGTGCTTTTACATTGAGACTCAGATTATCTCTTCTCATTGGCTTGAACTCAACGAAAAGCACTCAACCATGGGAACAATACACGCCCTCGACAACAGATGCTTGTCAACCTTGTGACATCATTGGGGAATTTCTAAATAACGTTCAGATGCAATGCTCCCAGAATTGAACCCGCCTGAGCACACTTTTGCTACTTTGACGAACGCGTTTATAGTGGTATCGTGGAATAAAAACTGTACACTCCCACTAAAACAAATTCTTATTTGTTTGTCTTCCCTAAACAAAGTTAACTCTGAGATAAACAAAATCGTGGCACGAACACTATAACTTAACATTGGGACGCAAATATTTCCCTCGTGTTGCTATCGACGAATATGACTAATTCGTGTAATGCCCTTTAAATATTGGACACAATATTTACGGTAAGAGTAACGTTACTATTGTCATTGAAGTGACTTCAGAATTACAACGTTTACCTTAACATTTCTTACTTGCGTAATATCCTTGTTATTGATAGTAATACTTACAACGTAACGAGAAACGGGTTGTGGGAAAAGGTTCGACCGTCTAGGTGAAGGATCTGGTTTTCCGAGAGATATCTGAGAAATATGCGGCATAGCATATCTTCCTATATCTGATTCGATTGGTTCTTATTATTAGAGCCACTATTTTGCGATTCTGGTGTTTTAATATTAAAATATAAATTCGATGTATTATGCTAAAAATGCTTTCTGTTCACTGCCATCATAGATCCAACGAAAGTGTTAGCGATAAGATATAAGTTGGCGAGTCATTCAAAAATAGACCTTGCGCAATAATATGACAGCAGGATATGCTACTTCATTTTTGTCACTGATAATTCTTGATCATTTTTATATTCTATATAATCCAAGCGAACTCACAGGTCGCGCAGTTGAGGCAAGTGTTCAAAAGCCATGGGTGATACAACACTTATTCTGTTCCCCTGCAAATATCTGTAAATACAAAGAAGAACAATATCGGCTGAATGTCTTCATGAATTCTATTCACTTCTATACGATTTTAGTGACAGGTTTATCTAACTGATACCGTTTACAGTTTTATATTACGCATTAGACCACAACAGTTACATGCTACAGTCTGTCTTAAGGCATCTTCTCGTCGCATCGTTGCAATATTGTCACCAAAATGGCGTACAAGAAATCGACACAATTCGTCATCTAACAGATCGTGAGTTCTGACTCTGACCGAAAACGGGAAGAGCTACTCCCCGATTGGTTCATATACAATGTAGGACTAAACACCGTGAGACATATATGTCGATCGTGCGATGATGACCGATAATCGACTACCCCCCCTAATTACGCTTCAACGTTGCAACAATTTGTTTTATTTGTATAATGTGACCCATGATTCACTGCACGCGGCGGTCAGAGAGAGCCTTTATTGCAAGGCGATTCTGCTTGCGAAGAGAGACACTTACAGCACAGACAACGAGGGCGTTTTACGCAGCAGTCCGGGGCCCACAACGCTGATGTTGTTATTATCGACAGACCTGGGTGCAGTGAAGAAACCGACATTGCAGACGGTGAGGACAGATCAATACCAAACAAAGACTATACTTAAAGCTATTCGAACGGTTGTTTCTCGCCAACATCATGTCAAAATTTAAGATTGTGACATTTTATAGCCTTTTTAGTGCAAGTATTATTTAGTCTCATCACTTCGTTCTCAATAAAGTTTATTGCATGGAGCTTGCTCAACAGTCGTAAGATTGTGCAATAAATCGATGAAATACACTCAAATATGTGACATACTTCACATAACTTCCAACTTGCGGTCAGCTGTCCAGTTGGCCACCAATACCTTCTTTGCCGTGTTCATCATTACATTTTGAAGCTAACGTTACAATTTTGTTACATGTGAATAATAATCTTTCGTGTCAGCATACGATGCAGATAAGGTTAACCGGCCAAGGTTACCATACAGTACTCACAGCCATATGAGGTTTGGCGGCAGCTCCCAGGTGCTATCTTCTTCCGCCTCTAGACGATTATTACTCAACCTCCTGCAGGGGAACATCACGACATGGTACGAGTGATTCAACCAATGTTAACGTAAATTTAATGTGTAAGTAGCCATAATTTGATGTGTATTGCAGCCCAACGATTTGGCCAGATCGATATACAATTTAGATTGTCGGATTACTGTTTCCATTTGTCCTGTTTGATTATTTTTTTTTTTGTTTTTTTTGTTTTCCATTTGTTTAGTTTTTTGTTCTTTTTTTGGAGCAAATAAGCCTCGGCTTCTGCTCCCTGCCAACTTGTTCTTTATTATGTTGATTTATGTACTATCCATGGCAATAAAGATTCCTCTTATTCTTATTCTTATTCCTTATACTTCTTATTACTTATACTCTCTACCTTCGACTCACACCGTTAGGGCTCCATTATATCTCTGTTGTCGCCTACTTCCTCAATGCAATTTCACACTCGTTCGCCAGGGCGAATTGATAGGAAAAATGCGCCTCGCATTTCTCTAAATTAGTGTCGGGGACCCAGCCTAAGCATAATAGCACCCGGTATCAGGTTTGCGAAGAAAGAATTGTCACAATGATATTTTTTTCAAAAAGGTACAAGATGTTTTCTACTGTATTAATTACATAAAGCTCGTTATTTTTATGTTTTATTCTTGAGAATTATAATGCTGCAAGAAATTACAGCTGATTTGACTGTTTTTCAACAATCTTGAAATTTGCCCCAGACCGACAGCAGCGGCAAAAGCGGAGCTTGCGTAGCGCCACCCGTGCGGGGAGCTTGGCGTGCCCCTAGCCCTGGTACATGCCTCTCTAACCACGTCCGTAAACGGTGCAGGGTGAGAGCCATGCCGCTCACCAGGCCTAAAATTAGAAATCGCTGACCAGTGGCTCAAGTTGAAAGTTCTTACAGAATAAATAGGCCGTGCCTACCCGTCAATGTGCTCCACTATGTTGCTGAAGCTTTTATGACTTTCGTCGGACACTCATTTCTTTGGTCAGTAGTATATTTTCTTGTAATCCGGGCGATTTTTGTCACCTCTCGCTTCGTTTTCAATGCTCCGCCATTCGCCGGACGTCAGCAAACGCCGCCTGGCAGCGAGTGCTCACGCTAAGGGTGTGATCGATTCGCCTCTTCCAACGTATACCTCTTCCGGAAGAGTGCATGCAGTACGATCGTTTTGCCTCTTCTATTCCGAGAAGACCTCTTCTGCTCTTCCGCCCAGGTAGGTGGAAGAGAGAGAGGTAGAGGCTATTCCAAGATGGCGGAAGCTAACTATGCAATATTCGCCCAGTGTAACAAAATAGGTTTTAGGGGAAATACATGAATGAAACAATGAATAAAATTCTGTGAAACATATGTAAGACCTTTGATTTTGTTATTTGAAAGATATGTGTCAGGTACATGAGGGCCCATATATACAGTTACCCATGTATCTCTCTGTTGAAGTTGGGCGATAATATATGGACGTGGGCGATAAATTGTGAGCTATAAGTGAGTTTCCGTTGGCCATATAGGGCATGGAAGTGAATCTCGTTTTATGTGCGCGATACCTCACGAGATCAGATTTTGGGGACAACGACGTTATATGCGACCTTAATTTTTCACTGCGCAGCTCACTCGCTCCCTGCTTGACGAATCAAAACGCTGTCATTCTAGTCACGATTTAGGACGTGGAACCAGGCAAACTGCGCGGTGAGCGATGCGAGAAAAGGGTGGGTCCCTTCTAGACCTGTATGCAACTTAAATAAGCACCTGTTAACTATCTAGTGACAATATATTGTTGAACGACACTTTTAACTTGTATTTTGCCGTATCAATATCTGCGGTCAGTAAACTTGGCGTACTACAGCCGCTGAAGACCCAATATTTGCGCTGGCCTGACGGTGTTGCCGACGGTCGAATGACAGATGACAAGCGGAATAAATCATAATTCACGAAAATAGTGAAACGGCTATTGTTTCGACATATCGATTTATATTTTTCAAAGTAGGTAATTGACGAACACATATCGAATGTTTCTTATAATCGTACTGCTGACGCATATGGGTCATTTTATGAGCAGATATGATAGAGCCACTTGAGCTCAATAATACTTATAATTGTTATTTTACCGCAACTGATTTTATTACAGTTTTGTCCAAACCAAGAAATCAATCCTGAAGGCTTTGACAAATTATAACTAACCTTTATTTAAGTAAAGCTTTGAATGGGAATAACATTATGAAATTTAAGAAACACTTGACTGTATTACCTTAAATATTGTGACATTATAAAAATCCTCAATCATGCCCTTTGTATTTAGCAAATATTTGCTGTCAAATCATGTGAACAATGTACCTACATTTTTGTCAGATATATATTACACATAGATATAGATCTAAGAATATGGGATATGATATGTCCTTACATACGTTTTTATCTTTGACTCATTTTTTTTTCAATTTGTCAAATTTTAGTTTCAAGTGAACATACCAATAAAACATTGCAAAGTAGATCTAAATATTTAATTAGACAAGAGTACAAAGTATGTGGATGCAAATGTCAACTAAATCTATGAAGAAATGAAAAAGTTCACAGCCTGCATAAAACTCTAGAACATTTAAAGAAAATTGATGAATTTGCCAATGTCATGAATAATGTTTGTCACAGAAAGTACAGAAAGTTTATTATTATAGCCTACTGAACTGTAATGTCTAGTTATATTTTAAATGTTATAAACTTGTCTTTTCAAATAATGGAACCCATTATAATATATACTATAGCCACCGAGCAGAAGTCTGAAAAAGTGATTATACGACACCAGTTTATTTATTACAACACACAGGATTTAGTAGCAAAGCAATATCTCGCTTCTCTTGTCACAACTGTAGCTAAATGTTAGAGAAAAAAATGAAAGTAACAACATGTTCCATATATATTAATGATTAGTATCATTTTATTGTTATTTGTGATGTTTATATGTGCTGGTTTAAAATGAAAATATATATATATAAACCTGCCAAAAATGTTTAATGTTACTCGTGTCCTTATGTGCTACTTGCTATTATGGATATTTTTCTTAGTTTGTAGTTTTCTTGTTTTATGAATATATATCATATATATAGACAGGACAACAGTACCAGAAAGGTGTAATTTAATCAAAATTAGGTCGGAAAATCTAAAAAGGACATCTTATCATTACAGAGTTATGCATCATTAATTCCACTGTAGACGTCAGTGCATTGCAGGTGAAAAGGTCACTTAATATATCTTTGAACAAAATAAAAGTCTACAGTCTAAAAGTAATACAGACTGCATTACAACCCTAACAGAAGCACCATTTAAATAAAATTGTTTAAAGTTTGCAAATGTCATGAACAATATTTGTCACCCAGGACTGACATAATGTAGAACAAAGTTGATGATTATTATATCCTATTAAACCATATTATGTCCCATTTTATTTTAAAAGTCACAAATTTATCTTGTTTACATTATAATTGATGGAACACAATCTAATACAATATACCTGTATCAACTGAGAGGTTTGAAAAAGCTTATATGTTATATTTATTATGGTACTCAGGATTTATTAACCAAGGAATGTGCCCTTGTCATTACTGTAGTTGAATGCAAGAGAAATAAGAGATGAAATTGATCTAACAAAATGTAACATATATATTGATGATCCCTTTATTGGGATTTTTTATGTTTATGGTGGTTAAATAGAAATGTCTCTATATATAAACCAGCCACAATTTCATTATATTATTGAATTTCTTTTGGGTTTTGTGCTATCAATATTGTTAATAGTTTGTTGTTCTCTTGTTTCTTTATTATATGTTTCATGCATAGACATCAGGACAAAAGTAGCTATGAAAAGTGTAATTTAATCAAAATGAATTGGACAACCTTAAAAGGAAATGTTATGAATTTGTTGAAGTACCGGTATGAAAAAGATATATTTATATATATAAGGGTGTCTTATATTTTGTATCTTAGCTTAGTTTTTGTACTGCTACATTTGAAATACCGGCAGATATTATTTTATACCATATGTTGTTAACCCAATTAAACTGATATGATAGAAGCAAACCCAATGCAAAGAGACAAATAGAAACTTGGATTTATTATCATCATGTTTATGCAATGTTTGAGAAAAAAAGTAGTGAATCATGAAAGTTATACACTGAATTATTATTGATTCTGTATGTTTTACATTGCAGAATCTTGATGAAAATCTCCATATATTTAAAGATGCCATAATTTTAAAATAGTTTTTGTTTCCTTGTGTGTTTATGTCAAAGGTAGCAAAAGAAAGGGTAATTTAATTATTCAAAATTGAAAGGAAATGTTAAAAAGGAAATTAAAGATTTATGCAGAAGTAAAGCTATCAGTAAGCTGAACGTAGACACATAAGCTATACAAATTAATATTTTTTCATCAACACAAGTGTCCACCTATAAACATCTAAAAACTGTTTGTTTTATAAATGAAGGCTTAATTCCACGAATCCCACATAGAGGAAGCATAGATTATCTATTTTTGCTAGCTTATGTGAAAGGACCTGTTAAACTGAGGTATGACTGTAGTCAACTACATACATGTATATACTTCTTGGATAGTAAATATACCGCACCAGGTTAACTTAGAAATGCTACACAATCTATCTGATCCAAAGCATTATACCGGCAAGCCGCTAAGTACATGTAAGCTGGCTCACTCTGTGGAAATGGAAAAGTGACAGTACTGCTCTATTTTGTGGTTCTCATGAAACCGTTTGTCAAAATACCCATCACAACTATGAATGTAACAGAACTGAAGCAATTTAGAAAGATAATGTTAGCACAGTAAATTTACAACATTGTTCCTTTGAAATTTGCAAATTTGCCTATTTAAATGGTAGTTGCATTCAGGATAGACAAAAACTGTAATTTTGACGGCAAAGGCTGTCCATACCTGTCACCCGATCACTCCAGATCAGTATAAACATGGGGAAATCATCTACCTGTTGTGCGCCTAGTTTGCTGAATGTGGCCAGTATTATGAAAAATGACATGCTCAAAGTGTCATCTACCAACATATCGACAGGAAAAAGTTAACAGTTCCTTATTTAAGTCGCACGAAAGACGAATTGCGACCCACCCTTTGTTTGCCTCGCCGGCCGCGCACCTTGCCTGGTTCCACGTCTTATGTCGTAACTAATATGACAGCCCTCTGCGCGCGGTATCCATTGTTACGCAGGGGGCGAGTCAGGCTGCGCACTGAACAAAAAGCACGTGTTCGTTTGTTTGTCCCCAAAATGCCAGGCCAGAAGTAGAACCCGCGAGAACTGACATGCCCTATTGAAACTACTCTTCCAACTCGTCAGACGCGATCGATTCATCGCTCATATTCTGTATTCTTGGATGAGCTCTTCTCCTCCTGGAAGAGTAGAATCGATTAGAAAGTTTGTTTACTTCCGGCGAGCGGCGGAGCATGAAAAACGAAGCGAGAGAGGACAAAAATTGCCCGGCAGCGGTAAAAGCGGAGCTTGCGTGGCGCCACCCGTGCGGGGAGCTTGGCGTGCACCTAGCCTCTTGCTTCGTTTTCAATGCTCCGGCCGCCATTCGCCGGACGTCAGGAAACGCCGCCTGGCAGCGAATGCTCACGCTAAGTTTGTTTACTTCCGGCGAGCGGCGGAGCATGCAAAACGAAGCGAGAGAGGACACAGATCGCCCGGATTACAAGAAAATACACTACCGACCAAAGAAAGGACTGTCCGACGAAAGTCAGAAAAGCTTCAGGAACCTAATGGAGCAACTTGACGGGTAGGCCCGGGATATTTATTCTGTTAAGACCTTCAACTTGAGCAACCGGTCCGCGATTTTTAATTTTAGGCCTGGTGAGCGGCATGGCTCTCACTCTGCTCCGTTTACGGGCGTGGTTAGAGAGGCATGTACCAGGGCTAGGGTGCACCCAGCTACGGCTCTATATATTGCATTATAAAAGCGTGCATGATTAAATTAATAAAGTGTGTTACACAATTCATTCAAAAAGGCCGAGAATAACCCCGCATATCTGGATCCGACCCTAAAACCGGCCTCCCTATCCAGGTTTTCTGGATCCGCCCGTGATTTCAGTGTCACTCACAGCCAGATGAGATGTTCTAAGGATGAGAAGACGCCTGGAGTGATGTCCACGAGGTGGTTGTTATCAAGGAATCTATGGCAGCAGGAAAACAATACAGTTATAACAAAGCAACCCTTGGCTATGTTTGTCCTGTAATTTCTCAAAAGACCCGTTAGGCATCAACGCCATATAACGCCGTACACAATCTCGCTCCCACTCACGGAAATATTCGAGTGAATTAGTCTGACTAATTAAGTTATACTAACTTAAATCATAGCCATAAATAGGTATACGCGGACCTTTCACGATTAACAACGTACTCACATATAAGATACACTCGGCATCCCGGTAAAGGTTTCTGCGGCCAATGTCTCAAGCTGGTTGTTCTCAAGACTCCTGCCGTTGTCAAAAACGAAGTAAAATCGGTTAGTCTCGCATAAGAAAGCGATGCAAACTTATGGAAATATAATATATACTATATATAATGTCATCGAAAAGCTGACTAAAACAGATTGATGGAACCTAAGCAGATGTCAACAGTTTATGTAGTATAGTACGATGAATGTCTAAAATATAATAAACAATGATAGACTTTTATTCAGCTGCGAGTTTCCAAATAATTATCCTTATAAAATCAAACGCTAAAATAAAACTTGGCCAGTCGCACACATCGCACACATCAAAAACACAAAAATGGCCACGGAGGTATATGCGAAACCACTACGATAGAACTCTTTTGTGGGCTACTTCCCCGCAATACATTCACACTCGCCCGACAGGGCGGCACCACCGCACAAATTGATCTATAGGACAAGTGCGCCGCAGAATTATACAAATAAAAGGCAGGAACTCCATCTATAACGAAGCCAAAGAAAGAGTTTCCTCTCGATTATCGCCACTTGAAAATGTCACACGGGGTGTTTTTGCCGTATTAAGTACGCAAGGCTCGTTTTTGTGTGCTTTATGTCTCTCTGGCTGTCAGCCTGCTGAGCATCTTCTCCTGGTCGCTGGCCGAATTCCCGAAGAACCACCCCAGGAAGTGATTATTTTGCAAGAAATTGTGAATGATTTGACCGTTTTTACGAATCTTGAACTTTAGCAACGACAGCGGTCTGAGCAGAGAAGCTCCAACTAGCGAATGGGAGCTGAATCTTCACTGCCAACCAGACGCTTATTTTGTCGGCATTCTAAGAATCGATCAGACGCCATCCTTGCCATATATATATCTATATATATATATATATTCCACTTGCATCAACTTACAATAGAGTCAGATGTCGTAATCCTAGGAAGCTGCCAACTCGAATTCCCTTCAAGTAGTTTCTGTCGAGGTAGCTGCAGAAAGTAAAGTGCTAATTGACCCAAGGAAAAGAAGCTCAATAAAAGCAAACTAATATTCACCATTCGGGTTGTTTTATCAAAGCGCTGAGGATCATCAAAGTTGCTCTTTTTGGCAGTAATGAGGATACCAAGGGTTGTATTTTTATATGTCTCTACAGATGTATAAATGTGTCTTACAGAGATCTAAGGTTGCTGAATGCGTCTGTCTCGAAGTCTTGCTGCTTGACTGTGATCAGGTTGCCGCCCAGGCTTCTGGATGGAGGAACGAGGAAGGATGTAAGAGATGGTCGCTCGGGAGCGTAGGAGAAGGTCCAGGTGGGAACGGGGTGGGGGAAATGGGTTTGAACTCGAGTGAGGATATTCTTTTGGGGTTTCCGCTCGGAGGAAGAATGTGCTTTGTTAGACAATTGTGGCAAATGACTCGTCATAGGTTATATTGGTAATATTCCCCACTCCTGCTAATAGGCATCCTATATATTCATTTATAAGTACAAATATGTAACCATACACAATACCCATGATCTTCTCTTGACGCGATATGACCAGAATTGATTAAAGGGTCCTCAATTTTCAACCAACCAAAAGTGACGATTGAGGGCGAGGGAAAGCCGGGGACGGTGACCATGGGGATGTGTGTGTGGGGGAGGGGGGCAAAGGGGTGCTGCAGAGGTAATCTTGTAACTCCACCCCCCCTATGTTTGTAATTCCCCCCGCCTCCGGGTGTTCCTCCGTTTATTCATTGTCATATGTCGGCCGTTATCTGTCATCAATAATTTATTGATGTGTTACCCCAGTACGCTGTCTCCAAGAGACCCCACTAGGTAGCAGCACCTCACTCACCGAGAACCCCAGATGGGGTCTCCTAGAATTGGGCTGGCGCGGTTCCACGCTTAAATGTTACAAATGTCTATACTGTAGTATGCTTTTATTTACAGGCAGGCAAAATATAGGCATTGCCAGATAATGTGATCGTTCGTTACGGTCAAGTTAAACATGAAATTCAAATAAACTTCTGCCGCTTCCTCCGCGCTCTTCCGAACTACTTACTTGTTGATTAACGACGTCATAATCAAGACATATCCACTGAGAGAAATAGTCACTAGCGGCACTAAATTATGCCGTTTAAGAACAAATTCGATGAAATGAAAGTCAGCTTTTATTAATCAAACATGCATATTTATCGTTTAGACAATCGGGTCACTTGCTAATACAGCCGGTCGCTTGCTCATCAGTCGGTTAGTTGCTCGTCCCCAATTCTACTAGCCCCAATCTCAGACGCTCTGGACACGTACACGTATATGCCAAAAAATGATTTCAGCAGGTTTTTATTCTTGTCATAATAGCCCTTTAATGACGTCAATGAACCAGGCACACGCAATTGCCATGTGCTGTGCGAATACATAGCCGCTACCTAATCGAGAAGAAATAAAAACCTGAAGGAGTTTTGCCTTCCATATCCTAACTTCAAGAGCGTCAAGTAGAGACTGAGATTGCTTTTGCTACATATACCCCGACCTGGGTGGCTCGGAGAGAAAGCCGAAGACCAAGATTGCGCAAGGACCGTAATTTCACGACAAAACTAGGCTTCCAGGAAACATCACCATAGGTGCCATTCAATGTGGATAATTGTTCTTCCTTCATTAATTAGGTGGCTGAGGACGCACGTCGCGTCTTTAGTTTGGGCCAGCGATCTACAAGTAGCTATGGCTTTACTTGGGTCCTGAGGATCGTTTTACTAAGGATTCGGCTATTTACGACCATCATAACTAGGAGTGATACATGGAGACAACAGCAACACCTGGAGACAACGGCGACAAATGGAGAGAACAGCTACATCTGGAGACACCTGGAGACAACAGCGAGACCTGGAGACAACATAGACACATGGAGACAACAGCGACACATGGAGACAACAGCGAAACCAGAAGACTACAGCGACACCTGGAGACAACGGCGACACCTGAAGACAACAGCGACACCTGGAGACAACAGCGACACCTGGAGACAACAATGACACCTAAACACAACACATAACTCTTGAGATAACAGCGACACTTGGAGACAAAAGCGACACCTGGCGAAACCTGGCGACAACAGCGACATCTGGAGACAACAGCGACACCTGGAGACAACAGCGACACCCGGCGACAACAGCGACACCTGGAGACAACAGCGACACCTGGCGACACCTGGAGACAACGGCGAAACCTGGAGACAACAGCGACACCTCGAGACAACAACGACACCTGGAGACAACAGCGACACCTGGCGACAAGAGCGACACCGGGCGACAAGAGCGAAACTTGGAGACAACAGCGACATCTGGAGACAACAGCGACACCTGGAGACAACAGCGACACCTAAATACAACACATAACTCCTGAGATAACAGCGACACATGGAGACAAGAGCGATACCTGGAGACAACAGCGACACCTGGCGAAAAGAGTGACACCTAGAGACAATAGCGACACTGGAGACAACAGCGACACCTAGAGACAACAGACACCTGGCGACACCTGGAGACAACTGCGACACCTGCAACACCTGGAGACAACGGCGACACCTGGAGACAACAGCGACACCTAGAGACAACAGCGACACCTGGCGACACCTGGAGACAACGGCGACACCTGGAGACAACGGCAACACCTGGAGACAACAGCGACACATGGAGACAACAGCGACATCTGAAGACACCTGGACACAGCAGCGACACCTGGAGACAACAGCGACACCTAGAGACAACAACGACACCTGGAGACAACAGCGACACATGGAGACAACAGCGACACCTGGAGACAACTACGACACCTGGAGACAACAGCGACACATGGAGACAACAGCGACACCTAGAGACAACAGCGACATCAGAAGACACCTGGACACAACAGCGACACCTGGAGACAACAGCGACACCTGGAGACAACAGCGACACCTGGAGACAACAGCGACACCTGGCGAAAAGAGTGACACCTAGAGACAATGGCGACACTGGAGACAACAGCGACACCTAGAGACAACAGACATCTGGCGACACCTGGAGACAACTGCGACACCTGCGACACCTGGAGACAACGGCGACACCTGGAGACAACAGCGACACCTAGAGACAACAGCGACATCTGGAGACAACAGCGACACCTGGCGACACCTGGAGACAACGGCGACACCTGGAGACAACGGCGACACCTGGAGACAACAGCGACACCTAGAGACAATAGCGACATCGGAAGACACCTGGACGCAACAGCCACACCTGGATACAACAGCGACACCTGGAGACAACATGGACGCCTGAAAACAACAGCGACACCTGGAGACAACAGCGACACATGGAGACAACAGCGACACATGGAGACAACAGCGACACCTGGAGGCAACTGCGACACCTGGAGACAACAGCGACACCTGGAGACAACAGCGACACCTGGAGATAACAGCGACACCTGGAGACAACTGCAACACCTGGAGACAACCGCGACACCAGGAGACTACAGCGAAACCTGGAGACAACAGCGACACCTGGAGACAACAGCGGCACCTGGAGACAACAGAGACACTTAGAGACAACAGCGACATCTGGAGACACCTGGAGACAACAGCGACACAAGGAGACAACAGCGACACCTGGAGACAACTGCGACACCTGGAGACAACAGCGACACCAGGAGACTACAGCGACACCTGGAGACAACAGCGACACCTGGAGACAACAGCGACACCTGGAGACAACAGCGACATCTGGAGACAACATCGACACCTGGAGACAACAGCGACACCTGGAGACAACAGCGACACCTGGAGACAACTGCGACACCTTGAGAAAACAGCGACACATGGAGACAACAGCGACACCTGGAGACAACTGCGACACCTGGAGACAACAGCGACACCTGGAGACAACTGCGACACCTTGAGAAAACAGCGACACATGGAGACAACAGCGACACCTGGAGACAACTGCGACACCTGGAGACAACAGCGACACATGGAGACAAGTGCGACACCTGGAGACAACCGCGACACCAGGAGACTACAGCGACACCTGGAGACAACAGCGACACCTGGAGACAACAGCGACACCAGGAGACTACAGCGACACCTGGAGACAACAGCGACACCTGGAGACAACAGCGACACCTGGAGACAACAGCGACATCTGGAGACAACATCGACACCTGGAGACAACAGCGACACCTGGAGACAACAGCGACACCTGGAGACAACTGCGACACCTTGAGAAAACAGCGACACATGGAGACAACAGCGACACCTGGAGACAACTGCGACACCTGGAGACAACAGCGACACATGGAGACAAGTGCGACACCTGGAGACAACAGCGGCACCTGGAGACAACCGCGACACCAGGAGACTACAGCGACACCTGGAGACACCTGGAGACAACAGCGACACAAGGAGACAACAGCGACACCTGGAGACAACTGCGACACCTGGAGACAACCGCGACACCAGGAGACTACAGCGACACCTGGAGACAACAGCGACACCTGGAGACACCAACGACACCTCAACACAACATATAACTCTTTATATAGCAGCGACACGTAGAGACAAGAGCGATAACTGGAGACAGCAGCGAGACATAGAGCAAGAGGCATGTATATTTGACCTGGAAACAAAGAAGCATGTATATTTGACCTGGAAACAAGATAAAGTAAGGCCACAATAATGAATGGATGGAAAATGTTAGCCCCTCTCTGTACTGGTGTGTGCTGTTTTTAACGCCCTCCCCTGCAGGGCACACTCAATACGCTGCCTGCGAGATTATCTGGATGCTGTCACGGTTGAAACTTGCCTATGGCGTCGCTCAGATAGTTTTCCACAGATGCCATCTGACAGACGCATAATTGTAATACTGCTAGGTGATGCC
Source organism: Arenicola marina (assembly GCA_964019135.1). Taxonomy (NCBI): domain Eukaryota; kingdom Metazoa; phylum Annelida; class Polychaeta; family Arenicolidae; genus Arenicola; species Arenicola marina. Next base: position 20,966,497 of record OZ025260.1, on the reverse strand, counting down.
GCAGTGTCGTTGCCTGGCGACATGCAGGCACGTGGCAACGACCTAAATCCCCGAGCTGGACACTCCTCCTGAGGGTCCAGCACCCCCCCCCCCCCCCCGTGCCCGCCCCCCTGTCCCCTCCCCGCCCCTTCCCACACCCCTCCCCCCGCCCTCACACCCACCCACCATTCGAAAGCGTCCCCTTTGTTGCTCGCTGGTGGTAATGCACACGCGTTGTCGCATGTCATTGCATCATATGCCGCCAGCGAGAAGACGAAAGGCCAAGTCACCAGGACGTTGAGGACTAACGCTCACCCAGTGCCGCATTAGTCAAGTTGGCGCTAAGCTCACGGAAGAATGGCGAGAGGTCAAAGGTCAAACGACTACTATAAGTAGATCGACACAGAGGAGCCGCGGGTCAGGTACTGGCGGATCAGGTACTGGCGGGTCAGATACTGGCGGGTCAGGTACTTTGGGTCAGGTACTGGCGAGTCAGGTACTTTGGGTCAGGTACTGACGGGTCAGGTACTGGCGGGTCAGGTGCTTGCGGGTCAGATACTGGCGGGTCAGGTACTTTGGGTCAGGTATTGGCGGGTCAGGTACTGGCGGGTCAGGTACTGGCGGGTCAGGTACTTTGGGTCAGGTACTGGTGTGTTAGGTACTGGCGAGTCAGGTACTGTCGTGCCAGGTACTGGCGAGTCAGGTACTGGCGAGTCAGGTACTGGCGGGTCAGGTACTGGCGGGTCAAGTACTTTGGATCACGTACTGGGGGGGGGAGGGTACTTTGGGTCAGGTACTGGCGGATGAGGTACTGGCGGGTCAGGTACTTTTGGTCAGGTACTGGCGAGTCAGATACTGGCGAGTCACATACTGGCGGGTCAGGTACTGGCGGGTCAGGTACTGGCGAGTCAGGTGCTGGCGAGTCAGGTACTGACGGGTCTGGTACTGGCGATTCAGGTACTGGCGAGTCAGGTACCGGCGAGTCAGGTACTGGCGAGTCAGGTACTGGCGAGTCAGGTACTGGCGAGTCAGGTACTGGCGAGTCAGGTACTGGCGGGTCTGGTACTGGCGATTCAGGTACTGGCGAGTCAGGTACCGGCGAGTCAGGTACTGGGGAGTCAGGTACTGGCGAGTCAGGTACTGGCGGGTCTGGTACTGGCGATTCAGGTACTGGCGAGTCAGGTACCGGCGAGTCAGGTACTGGCGAGTCAGGTACTGGCGAGTCAGGTACTGGCGAGTCAGGTACTGGCGAGTCAGGTACTGACGGGTCTGGTACTGGCGATTCAGGTACTGGCGAGTCAGGTACCGGCGAGTCAGGTACTGGCGAGTCAAGTACTGGCGAGTCAGGCACTTTGGGTCAGGTACAGGCGAGTCAAGTACTGGCGGGTCAGGTACTGGCCGTTCAGGTACTGGCAGGTCAGGTACTGGTACTAGCGATTTAGGTACTGGCGACTTAGGTACTGGCGAGTCAGGTACTGGCGAGTCAGGTACTGGCGAGTCAGGTTCTGGCGGGTCCGGTACTTTGGGTCCGGTACTGGCGGGTCAGGTACTGGCGGGTCAGGTACTGGCGACTCAGGTACTGGCGGGTCAGGTACTGACGGGTCAGGTACTAACCGGCGAGTCAAGTAGTACAATGCGACTGTATCTCGATCATAAACGACCATATAGTAACAATATCCCAGGGTATAGTGATCCATTCTTCGATGGCTACGTGAAGCGCCCAATGCCATACGCTTATGAGGCAAAGCTAGAATAGTCTGACCTTGATCCAGTGAGACTTAAGTGCTTTATCAGGCCAAGGGCAACAAGAATTTTAGCTATACCAGACCAGTTTTTTTTTTTTTTTTTTTTAATAAAATGCTTTATGTAGCAATCAACATGAAAATACAGATACATATATCAATTACAAGTAACGAAAAAGAGATCACACTAATTTTGAAACAATCATGTCAATCATAGAACATATTTCAGGCTTATCGCACTGACTATATGTATATTTTCTAAAACGTAGTTCAGAATAAAAAAAGTTACGACTAGACAAGTTTCTCATTGGTACAGAACCGCATTGCATCATAAATTCTTTGTATAAAAGATATGATATCAAATAGATAATAAAAGCTGCATTATTTGCAATATTGGTTATAATAATATCAATAAACAAGATCTTTCTGTCTAGTACTTGTTCAACATATGACCAGATATATTTTGCGCGGGGATATTCATACAGAAGATGCTTAAGGTCATGCTCCTCGTTACATTCTGCGCACTGTGCGTCGTTAGAAAGTTTCCATTTATATAGGTTGGTTTTACAAGCCAATATATGGTGTAGGGTTTTATAGTTAAACTCAGCTATTTTCTTGTCGAACACGTTCTTAACTTTTCTCAAATAGACATCTTTAAAATCTATATTATCGTTGGGAAACATTTTTTTCCATTTGACTTCCGATGGCGGTTTCGAGATTAACTGTTTACAATAAGAGGTGTAGTAGGTCTTACTTTTCGTACTAAATGATTTTATCTTGATATTGTTGTTTTTGTCACTAAATGTTGCTGGGTCGTGGTTTAAAACAGCGCCGCACAACTTTTTTGTGGCTATCTTCAGTTGGTATAGTTCTTGTAAAAAAATTGCTGTTAATGACATGTTCTTAACAAGATAAGATTCACAAATTTTGCCGTCTCTGATTTGGAGGTTTCCTATATCATGGAAGCCTTGTTGATACCATGTATTAAAATACAGACATTGTTTGTGCTTGCTGGTTCCATTAGAAATAGTTATATTTTGATTGCCCCAAATGTGCTGTGTAAGTGCTTGGGATGTGTCTGTTGTTTCTGGCTGGTGCCTTCGGAACTGATTAAATGCTAAAATAACCTCTCTATAAAATATGGGTATTTTGGATAGTATGGGGTATGATCGTTCATCCTTAAAGGACTCGCCATGATAAATATTATCCAAGCCTATTGATTGGAAGTAGCAATTTGCCACTAATGCCCAGTTAAAGTGTTTTGCACTTAAAATTCGTGTATACCAGGCTGCTTTTAAGGACTTAAGGTAGCAGTCAATATCAACCATATTCAATCCACCAGTTTCAATAGGAGCTACGATCAAGCTCCGCCTTAATCTATCTCTCTTTCCCCACAGAAATTCATAAAATGCTTTCTTTAATTGTTTAATTGTGTCACAAGACACGACACCGCAACTAGCTATAAAGGTGATTTTTGAAAGAGCTAAGCTTTTTAGTATGGTTATTTTACCAAGCAGGGTGAGCCTTCTTCTCTTGAAGTCAGTGAGTACCTTTTCTACAGATCTTAGTTTGCTTTCCCAGTTTAACTTGTAGCATTTTTCTGTATCATGACCAATAAACATGCCTAAAACTCGCACAGGTTCGTCCGTGAAAGATATACCGCTAAGCGATCCCGTCAGCCCTCGTCTGCTTCCGATTGCCATACCAAAGGTCTTTTCCATATTCAACAGTGGTCCAGCATAGCGTGAGAATCGGTTTATTGCCTGTATTGCTTCCCCTATATATGCGATGTCGCTTAGAATTAGTGTCGCATCATCGGCATACTGTGATAGAATTAGTTTCTTTATGTTACCGTTTATGTTTATTTCATATCCTTTTATATCTTCGTTGTGTCTGAGGCGGATTGACATTATTTCTACAACAAGTACGAAGAGGAGAGCTGATAATGGGCAGCCTTGTTTAACACCTCTGTTTATTGAGAATTCCGCTGAAATGTGGTTATTGTTTTTAATGTATGCAATTGGTTCCGTGTAAAGGGGTTTAATATAGTCTATAAATATGTCACTAAAGTTGAAGGTCTTCAGGGTTTTGAAAATAAAGTTCCATTCGACCGTATCAAAAGCCTTCTGAAAGTCCAAAAAGATTAATACTCCTGGCTTTTTATACCTTTCAGCGTGTGTTCTAACGTCTTCGATAAGGCGTATATTTTGGCCAATAAAACGTTTTTTAACGAACCCAGTTTGGTCAGTGTTGACTATTTTACTCAAGACCTTGTGTATGCGGTTGCTCAGGCAGAATGATAGTATTTTGTAATCCACGTTACATAAGCTTATTGGTATGTAGTTTCTTATATCTTCTCGGTTTCCTTTTTTAAAAATTAGCGAAATAGTGGATGACCTTTGAGACCTAGACAGATGTCCGTCTTTTAGACAATCGTTAAATAAATTAACAAGGAAGTGGCCGATATGCGGCCACAAAGCTTGATAGAATTCGCTGGTTAAACCGTCGTTTCCAGGTGATTGGTTTTTCTTTAAGTTTCTTTTGATCACCTCGTCACATTCTGGTTTTGATATTTCGTTGCTCATTTTACATTTTTCTTCTTCGGAGAGTTTCTTTGTCACTTTTGTTTCATTAATATATTCAGTAACATTTACGTCTGCTTGTGCGTGTGACGCATATAGCCCCTCATAAAAGCGCCGGGCCTCAGAGAGTATTTCCCTGTCAGACTTTACTTTTCCTTGATCAGTGTTGAGACTGCTGATAGCATTAAATGTTTGCCTTCGTTCCTCAAGTCTGAGAAAGTAGGAAGTGTTTCTTTCTCCCTTCTCTATCCACTCGGCTTTGGCTCTTATTTGGGCCCCGCGGGCGTCTTTTAAATACAAGTTATCATATTTCTGTTTCATATCTCTACTACTTTTTAACAGGTCGGAGTTAATGGGATCCAACTTAAGTTTTTCCTCTAATTTTAGGATTTCTCTTTCTACTAAAACCTTTTCTGAATTACTTCTTTGAGATTTTCTTATACCAAATTTGATTGAAAATTCTTTAATGCGGATCTTAAATAAGTCCTATATGTCTCTTGCTTTAGTTACATTTGAATACTCGGAAAGGGTCTCATCAAATAGTGTCTTAACATGGTCTACATATTCGTGGTTGTCTAATAGTGCATTGGTAAGTTTCCAATAACCTTTTCCTCTTTTGTTAATGTTCTTCTGAAATTTTACAATAAGTGCTCTATGGTCTGGAACGGGCGCTAGATTGACTTTTATATCGTCAACGCATGGGGAAAGGTTTGTACCAGCCAAGATATAGTCTATTCGACTCTTGGTGTAGGTTGGGGCATGACCGAAATATGTATAACCCGGGTCATCTTGGTTTCTAGCGCGCCAGAGATCCTTCAAGTTACAAGAATCTATCAGTTTCGACAAGTGCTTGCTACATGCTTCAACTTTACTAGATGAACGATCTTTTGCAGAGAGCGTAGAGTTTAAGTCACCGCATACTATGAGATTAACATCAGTCAAACTATATTGTTTAACCCATTTCAAAGATCTTTTGAAGAATTCAATTCTGGCCGTAATGTTGTTCGGAGCATATAGATTAACCACTGTATATACATCTCCCTTTAACCTCAGGTTAATTAGTAGCCTCCTGCCGTCACTGGACTCATGTCTGTTAATTACTCAAAAATCTGGCTGTTTACTTTGCAGGATAGAGACGCCTCTAGAATGAGCTGAATTAGTGACACAGTGAAATTGTGCTCCTTGCCATACACGATGTACACGTTCATTAATCTCACTTAAGTTTCCTTCGGTGATAAATGTTTCCTGAATACACATGACGTCAATGTGATTGTCAATCGCGTATTGCATACCAGTTCGTAATTTGCTTGAGTTCCGTACCCCTCTAACATTAAGAGACATTACATTAAGATTTACCACTTTGCTGTCATCATTCACGCATGTACTTGCGACGGCCATGTTGTTGGTGATAGTTTTGGGATGACACATGTTTTTTAGTTTTTTCCTTTTACCGTTTTAGGCGTATTTCTTACCAATCACAATACCGGGATTGGGTTCCGAGGTGTATTGCAGCAGGGGTAGTCGCGTGTCGTTAGTCCTTGGACGGTTCCGTGGTCTTCGGGAGGATGTATCGGATTGAAGGCATGGACAGTATCCTAGGGCGGTTGGCTGTTGTCCGTGCGGTTGTCTGCATCGCGAGAGGTATCCCCTCTCTGGACTTTGGGCGGGTTGTCTTTGGTCGGGGTACTCTCAGTCTCTTTGCGTTTGATGCTCTGAGACCGGTGCTCAGTGCGTCTCCCCGGTTCACTGTGCGTCCTCTGTGAAGACCTCGTGAAGTCTGCTATCGAGGGTTGTCTGTCCTGTCGTATACGTCGGGAGACAGTGCGTCCCCGTTCGTCAACATCTTGATGGTGTTTGTCTGGTTGTTCTGGTGTTTTGGATCTAGTGAGTCCGTCTACTTCTGTTGATGGCGGTATTCCTGCCGCATCCTTGCGGATATCCATCAGGATCTTGCCAAGGTTGTTTTGTCCGGGCCAGAATTTCGGTTGGGTTCTGCATGTTAGGTCAGCGTTTAGGCCAGTTCCCCAGAGTCGGTTCCGGCTGCTTTCGGCAATGAATTCTTTGCTGTCTCTCAGGCTTTCACGGAATGGTTTGCATTGTTTCACTTTGAGCAGAAGGAGGGTTTTCATTAATTCAATGTCCGATTCTCTGTTTAAGTCTTTCGGTAGTTGCTGGCCCAATTTATAGGCTTCTCCTGCATGGCGAGATTCGAGAATTTCTTCCGCGATGTCCTGCTTTCCGTCGAGCGACGCCCGTTTCCATTGATAGGCTTGTTCGACACTGTGGAAGGTCTTCCCGAAGGCTTCGATATTGCATGAAAAGAAGTTTGACATCGGCGAAAGGTGTCCGCTGAAAGCCGTGATATTGTCGGCGGTGTTTTTAGCGGGACAAGCGTCCGCGCCTGCCTTGTGACCCGCTCCGTCGCACGCTCTACATCTGTCAGAGAACTGGCCGTCGTGGAATATCCGGCATCTCATGTCCACGATGTAGGCACTGCGGTTCCATACGGGACTGACGGGGGCTTTCGCATAGAAGTACCGAGTAGTAGCTATAGTAGCTATACCAGACCAGTTGACAGTAGGATACCATTACAGTTACATGCCTCATGCCTTGCTTCCATCCCAGCTTAGAAACTTAGGCTGGGCACGGAGGCTGGGTAAAGACAAGGTGTACGCGCATTGGTAGCATGTAGTTGGTTAATTTAAGTAATTTAACTTCTCGCCGAAAGGAACTCTTTAACGGTTGGACGCTCCCATTGGGAAAAAACACGCGACTCGTAAAGTCTATTCAGGAAGAGCATTACAGGGAATGTCCACGTCTATTAGGCATTCTCTGAAAAATTTTTGCTTTTACACTGAATATTGCAGCAGCCTATTCCCAAGATTTTATGATTTTAAGTTCAACGCATTCATAATGGAAGCCAGAGAATACACATTGGTTTTGATTTGTCGTCTAGTAAATAAATGTATACTCACAAAAGCTGTAGCGAGCCTTGAATGCCCTTGGGAATGACCTTGAGACTCTTCTCGAGGCAGAAGAGTCTGTCGTGGTGTTCGCAGTGGCAGACTGTGGGGTACCCGGAGAGGCCTGCACAAGGGGCAACAGTCAATCGCAGTAACACAGCAAAGGGAGGCCTGCACAAGGGGCAACAGTCAATCGCAGTAACACAGCAAAGGGAGCTAATAGGTTTCTGTTTTATACTTTCAGACTTAAACGATAAAAGCATGCTGGTTTGTTGAAGGTATAAAACTATTACCCCTGTTAGCTGGCCCAAGCGTTTATTTGCTATCCATGCGTCAACCCTCCAAAGCGCAGATTTTTGTGACGCCCCAGTTGGTCGTAATAAATTTTGGAAGTGACCGCCTGTCGAAAAAGCGCAGCTTTTCCGGGCGCAGCCCTCTTTGTGGGCGTGGCTGGCGCTAGCCAATCAGGGAGCGAGACCCAAACCGGAAATAGCGAAACGGGTGATGTTTACCTAACTTCGCTCATATACAACACACTCTAAAAAACCGCAATTTAGAGTTTAAGCAGTCATATTAGACGGATTCAATCTGTTGAATTTTTAGTTGCTAAATTGAAAGCGGTTCTCGGGCCTAATTTCTAGAAGAGATGGTGTACTGTGCGGCTTGGAATTGTAACAATTCCAGCGCGAAGCGAGGCGACGATATATCTATTCACGCGTTTCCGCTCACCCCAGGACAAGCGAGATAGACCCAAATTCAACCGTATGTGGGCGCCACATGTATGATCATCCATGACGCTCTGTGGCATATTAGCGCGGCGCTTGAACTTACTGTGGACAGGATTGCAAATTTATTTCTTTGAACCAGTTGTTCTCTAAGACGTGTCGTGTTTTGCAACGTTGCTTTCAGGACCAAAACATTACTAAGGCCTCAGGATTATATTAATGTTTTTACCCGCTTTAAGGTTGATTGCAAGACGCTTTAACCTCTGCAGGTCACATCGCAAAATTGGCGAGGATAAAGGTACAGTGAAGCCATGTCTCCAGGAATAACCCCCTACTCTTTGTCGAAGAAAGACATTAAGTCTGGATCTTGCGGAAACTTGCCCCGTGCCGGGGACCCAGCCTAGACCTAATAACACACAATATCAGATAAATAAACGAAAACAATTATCTCCCAGTTACCAATTTTACAAACTTTTGTCACTGGGTATTTGGCTGATATATTAAAGACTCGATCGTTATTATTATGGTTCAGCCTTGATACTGATGACTTTTAAAGCGAGAAATGTACCGTTTTTTACGATTTTTGAAATTTGAGAAATTACCCCCCGGCCGGCAGCAGCGGTCTCAAAGGCGGGACGGAGCGCCACCTAGCAACTTGGTGTATCTCTTTGGTAGCCCGGTATATCCCTGAGGTAACCCGAATACGCACATTACGCATCGGTAGACCCTCCAACACTTGAGTTTAGTGTGCGCATTCAATCGGTATGCCGAATGTATCCCGCTTGAAACCAGACGAGACATTCGGGAGAAGTTGGCGGCTGATTGAAATGTGACACACAAGGTTGGTTCCACTGCCCCTACGTGCACCGGGCGTGAACGGTGATCGTATTCCATTTTAATAGGCATATTCCCATCGGCAGGCCCGGAAGTGCCCTGTCACGTGTTACGGATACCGATCCGGGCCCAAAGAAAACATCAGTGTCTCAGTAAATCTAACATCAGTATCAATGTCTCTCGTCTCGTCGTATAACTCTCGTCAGTATGAGTGCGTCAGTACTTACCGCACTGGTTTTGCGTCAGTTGCCGGGTGTCGTTTAGGGCCAGGAGTGGAACGTGCTTCGTCACAAACTCATCCATAATGGCGTCCTTGTGGTCTGGTCACGTGACACAGAAAGAACAGGCCGGTGGCGGGGATGCAAAAGGTACCCAATGAAACATTAATGGTGACCTGAGAGACAACACGTAGCCGTTCAAACTTGATGACGTGAGAGACAACACGTAGCCGTTCAAACTTGATGACGTGAGAGACAACACGTAGCCGTTCAAACTTGATGACGTCTCCAGCGAGGCGGATCCTCGACTGGAGTTATCTTTGTTACGATTCGTGTCAGGGTTGTCTAGATATGTCCATTCACCCCAGTTAGTAGCCTACTCATATAAACAACGGCGTGTCCAGGATTATTAAAATAATCGTAAGATCTCCGGGGGGAGTGGTTCAATTTGGGCGACTCTAAACCACCGATAGGGAAGGCAGGGGGCAGTTAGATGTCTCAACATCAAAGAGGGAGTCGCTAATAAAAAATGAATTTCTTTATTTTGAATGCAATCATGTTATCATAAATATTGCGATGCATATCTAGTGCCTGTAATATAACCAACACATGCATGTAAGCTGCTTTCTGGCATTATATACATTAGTCCCATCGGCGGAAGGATATCTCGCGTTTTTGCATTGAAAAACAGCATTCTTCCTCAAAATAAGGGGGGGGGGGGCTCCGGACTGCCTGGACCCCCCCCCCCCCCCCCACTAGATCTGCCCTTGGCGTTAAACCTCAACCACATCAAACCATCTATGAAAAAAACAATTATATATTCTTGACGTAACTCGACAACCAACTCACTAATTTTGTACATGTTATGCCATTACCCTTGAAATATTGTATCAATTTACCTCCGTCGAACAAGTTCAGATAACACCAAAATATTTCCCATAACCCTTTGCGACAGTCATTATAGATGACAGACATTTGCCAAGTGGTGTATTGGAGAGGCACCTGGACGAGGCGTTTGTACCCAGTCACCAACCAAAAGCGTCAAAGGCGGAGGATATATAAGGTATTGAAGAGGAACAAGGACCACGTGTTTGCACCCAGTCGCCATCGTACTTACCGCATGTACTGAAGTCCTCGTCTTCGCCCTCGTCGCAGTGGACGATGCCGTCACACCAGTAGCGGCGGTGGAGGCAGAACCCGGACCCCGCGGGGCAACTCCGTGAGCCAAGCGGGCACTCTGGCAGCGACTCTGTCATAGATACAGGTCAACATACGGTGGATATAGAAGTGGGGTCCCGTTAGATAACACCAGAGAAGGGGAGGGAGGGAGTGGGGGGGGGGGGGCACTCTGGGAGCGACTCTGACATAAATACAGGTCTACATACGGTGAATATAGAAGTGGGATCTCGTTAGATAACACCTAAGAGGGGGAGGGAGGGAGAGGAGGGGGGCACTCTGGGAGCGACTCTGGCATTAATACAGGTCAACATTCAGTGGATGTAGAAGTGGGATCCCGTTAGATAACACCAGAGAGGGGGAGGTGGGCGGGCACTTTGGGAGTGACTCTGTCATAGATACAGGTCAACATACGGTGAATATAGAAGTGGGATCCCGTTAGATAACACCTAAGAGGGGGAGGGAGGGAGAAGAGGGGGGCACTCTGGGAGCGACTCTGGCATTAATACAGGTCAACATTCCGTGGATGTAGAAGTGGGATCCCGTTAGATAACACCAAGGAGGGGGAGGAGGGAGAGGGGGGGGGGGCGACTCTGGGAGCGACTCTTCTCATAGATACAGGTCAATATACGGTGGATATAGAAGTGGGATCCCGTTAGATAACACCAGAGAGAGGGAGGAGGGAGGGAGGGGGGGGCACTCTGGGAGCGACTCTGACATAAATACAGGTCTACATCGAGTGGATATAGAAGTGGGATCCCGTTAGATAACACCAGAGAGAGGGAGGAGGGAGGGAGGGGGGGGGGGCACTCTGGGAGCGACTCTGGCATAAATACAGGTCTACATCGAGTGGTAATAGAAGTGGGATCCCGTTAGATAATACCAGAGAGGGGGAGGAGGGAGGGAGGGGGGGGGGGCACTCTGGAAGCGACTCTGTCATAAATACAGGTCTACATCGAGTGGATATAGCAGTGGGATCCCGTTAGATAACACCAGAGAGGGGGAGGGAGGGAGGGAGGGGGGGGGCACTCTGGGAGCGACTCTGGCATAAATATAGGTCTACATCGAGTGGATATAGCAGTGGGATCCCGTCAGGTAACCATGCAACTTCATGCGTAGCTATTCATGTTGGCGGCCCTAGCCGTGAAATAACTAATAGAGGATACGTGTTAGTCCCCGCACATGTTATTTATACGACAAATACATCAACACACTGGCTCATAGGCTTGAAGCAGAGTGTTTTCAGTCTCATCAGTTCCGTTTCCCTTGCTACACACAGCGCAACTGCACACAGCGCAACTGCACACAGCGCAGCTGCACACAGCGCAACGGCACACAGCGCAACGGCACACAGCGCAACTGCACACAGCGCAACTGCACACAGCGCAACTGCACTCAGCGCAACTGCACACAGCGCAACTGCACACAGCGCAACTGCACACAGCGCAACTGCACACAGCGCAGCTGCACACAGCGCAACGGCACACAGCGCAACTGCACACAGCGCAACTGCACACAGCGCAACTGCAACGAGGTACTTCCCGAAGCGTTGTGCGTCCATAAAACTATCCCTACGCCTGTTACGAATCAGGGGAACTGTTCCTTGACACGTGTGTTGCATCTTCAATAATAGGACATCATCCAATATTGCCGCTGATTGAAATATCCACGCGGCCAACTCCTAGGTTTCCCCTGGAATTGCCTTAGTCGGGATACGGGGCGTCCTACATCCGATCACATTACATATCTAAAGGTCACAGCCATTAAACGGCGAGGAAACTATAAGCAGGAATATCCGCTGGCATGCCTGCTATAATGCACCGTTGCTGCCTTACATAGGAGCACAAAATATCCCACCCCAAATCTGGTTGGCATACCGCTAAGTCGGCAAGAAATATGCCTCGCATCATTCATATGTTGTACCCAGTCGGAGCCAGCCAGACGCTGTTGGAATGCGACTATCGGCCAGAATTATAAACAATATTATTCTCATTTTATATATTAGGCCTGATAGTGTTTTCATTTTATGTAATGGAGTTCTTACACTTATATAATAGGCTTCACATTGGATATAATAGTGTTCTGACTGTAAATACTCATTATGGTGTTTTCGCTGTATATAATAGTGTTCTAACTGGATATAATTAGAATATATATATGCGCGAATGTTCGTGTCTGTAAAGTCCATGTGTAGCACGGTGGTCTAACTGGTGGTAACATTTCTTGTGGTGAGTTCGTGCCCTGCGCCGACGATTTGTGTCCTGCTGTCTGGGCCACTTTCTGTGCTCACGTCTGCACTGTGTCGTGTTTCCCTCTGTACTGGCTAGTTTCTTGAGTGCTTGTTACTGTCTTTGTTAAGTTTTTCTGCACTGCAATGGGACTCAATGTATGTGCTACGATTAGCCCTAATTTACACGCTGCGGTAATTTTCATGGGTGCAACAAACCACGCAGTAAATCCCCGAGGGGGTGGGGGGGCACTACATATAGTTACATACATACATATGTGCCGCCCAATTTACCCCTTTTTTTTGCCTTTTTTCTCTCAATCCCCGAAGCGGAAATCAACCATTTTTCTCAATGTCCCCATCTGAGACTGACTTTTTTTTCTTCAAAATTGCAGTTCTTGACTACGTAAAAGCTTAGTCCAGTTAATATCGAAAGTGTTCAAATAACTAACCTCCTGACACTGTCATGAATGTTTGTGTTTATTTTAGATGCCTTTTTAGATAACCACAAATTTCTGTCAGTATCTATTTTAGATACTTTTTTAACAATACATTTCTGTCAGTATCTATTTTAGATACCTTTTTTAACCATACATTTCTGTCAGTATCTATTTTAGATACCTTTTTTGACCAAAAAGACCGCGCCCTTTTCTCTCGCTCTCCAAATGCTCTCTATGGCATTGGCGGCACACCCCCATCATTGTAGTAATGTAATGCCCCTCCCCCCTCCACCCCGGGCAGTATATGTATGGCATGTTTAAGTTTTCAGTCCAATCCACGTAACTTATAAGCAGTCGTTTACACACTTCATATTTAAAAGTCATTTATGATGTGATTTCAACACATATAAATACCTTGTGTTTGCATCGGGGATAGACGGGCCATAAACATGGTGACCGTGATCAACGCCAGCGCCATCAACATTTCCCACCAAAAAACGGCCAAATGTCGTCTGCTGCGCCCCGGTCTCAACAGCGCGGACAGCCGACTGCAACAAGATAAGCGGAGAAGCGAGACAACGCTCGGTTGATTGGAGAAAACAAAGATGGGCGAGGGCAACGGGGAAACGACCTGAGAGCTGGGTAAGAGACTGTCGCGAGGACGCAATTGTTTGGAAGTTGAGGTCACGATGTCGCCGCAAAAAGTGGCCTGTTTCTCTGAGCCGCGGCGGAGAGAATCTGAGGGAAGGCCTGGGGACTTAGTTTTACACGGATGATATATCAGAAAAGCCGTCCGCGTTTTTGTTTCTCTTTGAACATTGATAGGAGCGGCATTCAGTAGTTTATTGTTCTAAGATGAGAACCAACGCATTATACTTCATAAATTAGCAAAGGAAATTGTTCTTTATATATTAGGCAAGTCAAGTTAATGCCGTGAATTTAAGTCAGGAGGGTCCCCTGGCATTTACCCAGGGCCCGTAAGTTCGAACGGCGGGGGCCAAATATTTCTCCCCGCTCCATGCTAATGTCCTATTCTAGGGCGAAATATTTTGCCCCCGCCGTTTCGAATTTACGGGCCCTGGTCATCAACGCCAAGCCACGTGTTGATGGCTGGCACATGTGGCCCTCATTTGTATTGTTTCATCACTCTCTGCCTTCGCTACGGCTCTACTATATCTCTGTTGTCGCCTACCTCCTTAATGCATTCTCACACTCGCTCGCCAGGGTCGTTGCGCAAATGTATAGGATAAATGTCCCTGGCATTTCTACAAAGTAGTGCCGGGGACCGAGTCTGAGCCTAATAACATACGGTATCAGGCGAACAAAGGAAAGTGTTCTCTCTCAATTATAATTTTGTTTAAATGGTACAATACGTATTTTGCTGTATTAAATACACATATTTCGTTAGTTTTATGTTTTAAATTGAAAACGATAATGCAAGAAATTACAGCTGAGTTGGCCGTTTTTCAAGAATCTTGAAATCTACCCCGGGCCGACAGCAGCGGTAAACCTGGAGCTCGCGTAGCGCGACCGTGTGGGTGAACTTGTTGCTTCACATCTACATGGGAACAGATCAGAGCAGTAATCTCCGGTCTAAGTTTTTTAGATGAAAGGAAGGACCAAAAACAAGACATTATACAAGGGTTCCCATAATATACATTAGATCCAAAGCCAAGCTGTTATGAATAAAGCTTGTGTACCAAGGTCCTGCACCGAAACCTAAATGTATATATTTTCGTTGTGTGTTATAATCAAACCGGTTCGTTTAAAGGGCTGCGTTAAAGGTCTGCTTATAGGATTGTGTTAAAGGTTCGTTTAAAGGGCTGTGTTGAAGGTTTGTTGTGTTAAAGGTTCACTTAAAGGGCTGTGTTGTAGGTTCATCTAAAGGGCTGTGTTAAAGGTTTGTTTAAAGGGATGTGTTGAAGGTCCGTTTGAAGGGCTGTGTGAGGTACGTTCGTTTAAAACGTGTTAAATGTCCCTTTAAAGGGCTGTGTTGAAGGTTCGTTTACAACGTTGTGTTAAAAGTCCGTTTAAAGGGATGGGTTGAAGGTCCGTTTAATGGATGTGTTGAAGGTTCGTTTAAACGAAGGTTTCTTTGAAGGGCTGTTTGGAAGGTTAATTGAAAGGGCTGTTTTTGCAAGGTGCGTTTAAAAAAGCTGTTTTTGCAAGGCTCGTTTAAAAGGTTGTTTACAAGGTTTGTTGAAAAGGCTGTTTGCAAGGTGCGTTTAAACTGTTGTTTAAAAGGTTTATTCAAATGGCGGTTTTCACGGTTCGTTTAAAGGGTTGTTTGCAAGGTACGTTACAATCTTCCTTTAAAGGGTTGTTTCAAAGGTTCGTTTAAAGGGATGTCTTATTTTCCGTTTATATGGCTGTTTTAAGGTTTGTGTAAAAGTTGGTTTTCAAAGTTCATTTAACGGGCTGTTTACAAGGTTCGTTAACTGGCTGTTTAAAGGGTTCATTTAAAGGGGTGTTTGCAAGATTCGTTTGAAAGGCGGTTAGATGTTAATAATCGTTAAAAGTGACGGAAATTGGTTGAGGCTGCTATAAAGGCCAGTTTGAACGGTGCTATTGCTATTGCTATGCTATGCCATTAAATGCCCTTTTGAAGATTTATATTACTCTTGTCACCATTATGCACTATATAGACAGCAGTGACACTATCTACACTAGTGACACACAGGTCATCACAGCCTTCACTGATGCATTCTATGTACTTAGTAATATGGTTCTTTCATTGCAGCCTTTAAATGTAGCTGCAGCCTTCAGAAGCCACATTAGAGGCGGTGGAAAGGTCCAACTGAAGCGTCCATGAGGAAAACATGGTGAACAGCCGACTGCGTTACAGCCGACTGCGTTACACTTAATATTTTACTCAACATTAACAAAACTTACACCGCGACAGCCGTTGGTCATTATAAAGGCCATGCATACGAATAAATACACCGTGCATGATTCATACTCACTCTCCTCACGGCGACATAAAGTGGTCAGCTTAATATCCGACAGCGACCCACGTTAAGCAGGCAGATATTATGGTTCAGTAGGACGCCGGCATACGACGCGACACGGCCTCCGTGGCCCGTGTGAGCTGGAGTGTTAGGCCAGGTGGCGTCTCCCGTTTCCAAGCAATCCCCAATGGATTCTAATCGGTTTTCATGGCCAAAAGGGGGACGTATCTCTGTACGACATGAAGCGAAAGACGGACGACGTCGGCACTGAGTCCCTTTTTCAAGATCGATTCTATTTGCGTGAGATAGTCGACGGGTGAGGTGTTAAGCCATGGCTTGAACTTACCGTGTCACGACACGACAGCGGCAGTGATGAGTGAGGAGAACAGGGACCCGCCGTTGAGCGGGCAGCACCGCCTCACTACCACCCCGGGGGCCGTATTGGGGCCCGCCCGCACTGACCCTTGTACGCGTCTTGTCGACCACAGAGCCTTGGGAACGACGATCACCGACCTCGTTGTCTTCGTAAAAAATCCTTTCCAACGACGGGAGGCTGTGGCCTGGGTAGCGCTCCTATGGGGACTGAAGCCCGAAGGTTTTTTTGGCCCGTTGCCTTCGTAGTTCATGGGTGATATAATGGATATGAGATGCTGGTAGGTTGGGGGTTAAGGGGACAGTAGATTGGTGGTACGGACCGGAGGATCGGGCGGTGGGGGGCAATTGAGGAGAGGGGGGTGACAGATGGGGGGGGGAGGTGACGGGAGAGGGGGGAGGGGAGGGGCGGAAGCGATGTAACTTGGTGACAGCTACTGTCCTGCGGGACAACACCGTAACATTGATGTCATTGCGGGCTGGGGCAGGGGGGGGGGGGCTTGGTTGAGAATGGTGTTTGGGAATGGTGTTATAGGTGTTTCTGCTCCGTCTGGCTGAGCATACCGTCTCTCCTAGCCGACGTTATGGCAGCGGACCGACAGCTACCGACACCACATTGAGGTAGGGCCGATACGACCGCACCACTCGTTCGGCTGCCAGACCGCACTCCAACTGCAGGAAAGCGGAAAACCATCCTAAGATTGCGACCCTAGTATGGTATAAACTTTGACAAAAGATCGATATATATGTTGACCAACGACATGCAATATCTGGGAAAATGACCAGAGATAGGTTAACCACTAAAATTAAGACAACAGTCCAGCTTAGCATTTGTATGGTGGCCAATGAGGCAATAGTTCAGTTATACAGCGGTAGATTGACCAATGACACGAGGCAATAATCCAGTTGTAAAGCGATAGATTGACCATTGACATGAGGCAAAAGTCCAGTTCTACAGCGGCAGATAGACCAATGACATGAGGCAATAGTTCAGTTATACAGCGGTAGATTGACCAATGACTTGAGGCACTAGTCCAGTTGTACATCCGTAGATTGACCAATGATATGAGGAAATAGTTCAGTTATACAGCGGTAGATTGACCAATGACTTGAGGCAATAGTCCAGTTGTGCATCAGTAGATTGACCAATGACATGAG
This sequence comes from Arenicola marina, assembly GCA_964019135.1. Lineage (NCBI taxonomy): Eukaryota > Metazoa > Annelida > Polychaeta > Arenicolidae > Arenicola > Arenicola marina. The sequence continues at coordinate 20,949,133 of OZ025260.1, read as the reverse complement.
GCAATAGTCCAGTTGTACATCAGTAGATTGACCAATGACATGAGGCAATAGTCCAGTTGTATAGCGGTAGATTGACCAGTGACATGAGGCAAAAGTCCAGTTGTACAGCGGTAGGTTGACCAATGATATGAGGCAATAGTTCAGTTATACAGCGGTAGATTGACCAATGACTTGAGGCAATAGTCCAGTTGTACATCAGTAGATTGACCAATGACATGAGGCAATAGTCCAGTTGTACATCAGTAGATTGACCAATGACATGAGGCAATAGTCCAGTTATACAGCGGTAGATTGACCAATGACATGAGGCCATAGTTCAGGCATTAAACCAGGAGGAAACGTTTCCATCAAATCAGACGTTAGGAGATTAAACTTAATCCAATGATGCAGCAGTTTGTGCCCCTAACCTATAATACACAGCGATAGACTGCCCTATGACAATAGCTTTTAAATAGGCATAACAAGGGTAGGCGACAAAGCCACGGACCTTACACCGGTACCACATCATTAGATGGCCCTGCATGGGTCAGCAGGAGATCATAGTCTAATAGCACCACAGCAGACACCATCAGTCTTAATCAGCACTCTGGCATTGCCATTGTGAATGCCTTCCTTCCATAACATGTAACAGCCTTCACAATTCAGAGAGGCGGAATAATTTAGACGCTCGGGAACTATAGAAATGATGAAAGGAGACGCATTTAACTGATTGGTCGTGTTCGTACTTTATGACCGACGGTACGTAGATAAGAGACAATATATGGAGGCATTCACCAGCCAGACAGACTGATGGCGCGGATACATTCAGCGATACATTGGCAACGTCAGTCGTCGAATTTATGTGAACGCCTGGATCACTTCCGATGCGGTAATGGCGTAGGGATTATGCCGGCGGCCGAACCCCTTGTCCGTCATCCACCCCCAACTCCCCCCCCCCTCCCTTCCCCGTCCGTGATAACCCCCCAACCTTCCTACCTACACACACCACCGCCATCACCACCGCCACTGAGTCATCTGGCTGATCACAATTGTAATGTTCCAGTCTGGCATGTTTCATGTTTATGTCGGTCAGATGTACAGGTGAAAACAGGCGAAGTTGGACTGGTACAATAGATGAAGAACTGATGCAGTGAAGCCGCCAGCCTCCCTGAGGCAGCACTGTGCAGAGGCTGATCATGACACAGGTTCTGCAGACGTTCAATCACTGAAGGGGAGATTAAACGGCTTAATGCCTATCTATATAGTCCGGGCAGCCTGTGCTGAAAAAGGGCTTAACCCAAAACAAATTGCAATAGTAATGAAACTTGGTTTTTCTGAATCCGTAGTTATCTGAAAATATCATATTCAAAATCTACCAAAATCTACTCATTGGAACATAGTTTTTTCGCCGATAGTTTACCCTACCCCTTGAACTCAGATTGGCAACACATTTTTAACGGATCGACAAGACGGGATAAGGCGGGGCGGTTAAAAACCTACTACATATTGCTCGCTACATACAATACGCATGTTATATGTAATAAACTGTTAAGTGAGCTACATAATGTCGATAAAAAAATTATTAAAAGTTTATTAATGTCGAATATTATTTTTAATTAATGACCCCCGCCCCCCTCACGAACCACCTGGTGAAAAGGTCGTGGAAACCAACTGACAGTAGCGAATGTTGTTTATATAATAAACATGGAATAATTGGTATATTTGTTATTGAAAACCGTTAAATAAATATGTAATTTTAATTATATTTCATTCTTGCACTAGGAGATATTTGAGCACTTGTAACAGGGCTTATTTTTCATCTTGGCTTGTCATACTGACTTGTCGCGAGACACGCTACGTCACAGCGCGCGCCACTTGTTTCCCTGCGCGACTTGGTTCCTCCAAGAGGAATGTTTCATTTTCACTACGAAGCGAGCCGGTTCGGCAACAGAATGGTAATGTTTTGTAAGAAACCTTTGTGTGCAAATGTCAGCATATCAAGATGACCGACTGTGTATTTTGCCAAGAGCCGTTGACAAATGGAGACCCAATTGTTAAGTTGACGCAAAAGGGTTGCGATGGTATCATCAACGCCGGTGCAGATAGAGGCAGTCATATAGAAGTGGCTCTTTGCCAAGCTGTACATGCGAAGTGCCGAAGTGAATTTACCAACCCCAGATCGATCCAGTATTACAACAAACGAAAACTTTGTGGTGAACAGGAGCCAAACCTGCAACGCACACTTAGATCAGAGGAATCCACCTTCAGCTATAAAGATGATTGCATACTTTGTGGTTGCCCAGATGTGTATAACGGCAGACATCAGTCATATAAACTTATTACAGTTAGAACCATGGACTTCCAAAAGAAAATACTGAAGGCATGTAAGGTGTTCAAAGGAGAATGGGCGGATATCGTAAGAGCCAGAGTACTTTTCGTCCAGGATCTGCCAGCTGCAGATGCAGTGTACCACAATATTTGCAGTGTCAACTTTAGAACAGGAAAAGATGTGCCAAGCATGTTTCAGAAGACCACAGGACAGAGAGCCGCAAAATGCAAGAAACTCGGTCCAAGTGGAAGGCCTAAAGATTGTATAAGAACTGAAGCCTTCCAACTTGTAGCCGATTACCTTGAAAATAATGACGATGAACAAGTGACTATCAATGACCTGATAAGCAAGATGAATGAATACCTCAAAGATACTGATATAGAGCCATATAGCTTTCCACACATGAAGACACAGTTAAAAAAACGCTTTAAGGAGGATATAATTATCACAGAGGTCAATGGAAAGCCAAATGTAGTAACATTTCATACAACTGCTTCCAATATATTACACAATTTTCACCAGCAAACGATGCAAAATCCAACTGATCAGAAGGACAACATAATGGAAACAGCAGCAAATTTTATAAAACAGGAAATCCGAGAAGTTGAACAGACAAGGGAGACCTACCCCACAGTTGAAGAGTTATCAACAGAAACAGCACTGGAGTTTTTGCCCATATCTCTAAAACGTTTGTTAAAACACGTTTTCTGTGCTTCAGATACAAGTAGCAAAATTGCTTCAATAGGTCAAGCAATCATGCAGGCAGCCCGCCCCCGTACTCTTCTTGCCCCACTGCAAATTGGATTGGGTGTTCAAATGCATCACCACTTCCAGTCAAAATTTCTTGTGGATTCCTTACATCACCATGGATTCTCCTGCTCATATAGTGAAGTTAAAAAGTTTGAGAGGAGCTCTTCAATAGCACAGGGAACTGAAATAGCAAACATGACCGCCAACAAATTTCTACAATATTCTGCGGACAACGTTGACCACAATGTGAGAAGTATTGATGGAAAAGGTACTTTCCACGGTATGGGCATTATTGCTATGGTGACACCTGGGACAAGATCATCAAGAAATATTCCAAGGGTGGAAGTCACCTCCGATGACATTGCTTCTGTTGGACGTATACGAATACACCACTTTTTGTCAGAAAGAGATAGCCTGAATTCTCTCTGCTACCAGCCAATAACTGATCCAAAGGTCGAAGAACCCTTCGCATTCGTAGACCTCTTGTGGAAATCATCTCTGTTGCTGAAGGTCCCAAGACCCCAGTGGTGTGGATTCATGCAACTCATCCATCAGGGAGAAAATGCTGGTGCATCGTCGGTCATGTTTCTCCCCATGATTGACATGGACCCAAATGACCTGTCCTGCATTTATTCAACGTTGAAGTTCATATCGTCCCATGCAAACCGGTACCAATCATACCCAGTGGTCAGGTTTGATCAACCGTTGTGGTGGAAAGCACACACCATGGTAGAGAGTTTGCCAGAGTTACAACCAACTGTCATTCGTCTGGGAGGTTTCCATACACAAATGAGCTTCCTAGGATCTATTGGCCACCTGATGAATGGCTCTGGCCTCCAGGAGCTGTTGGAAGTTGTGTATGCCAGCAACACAGTTGGACACATGCTCTCAGGAAAAGCAGTCAGTCGTGCAGTAAGAGGCCATTTGCTTGTTGACGCTGCATTGAATACACTGGTGATATCGAAGGCTCTGAACAAAGACACTCCGCAGATTTCAATACCTGCCCAACGAAATGCAACACCGGTGCCTTCACGTGCTATGGAAACAGACCTTCGACAGTCGCCAGTACCTGCCCAACCAGAAGCCAACTGCCACTCTGGTGATAGGAAGGAAGAACCACCTTCAACAGGTTAGTGTCTTTAAATATCGAATTTGAGCTCAAATTAATAATTGCCACTATTAAATTGGTTTCGGATTAATTCCTGTGTCAATCTTTCAGATACCAGTGATTCTGCAGGGAAGGACAAACTTCTTCCCTCTTTGACAACCCTGTTAACGGGAATGCTGTCAGGGACAATGAAGGCCGCTGATGTAGACAATCATGAAGCATTGCACACTCTAAGAGAAAAGATTTTCACAGAGAAAGAGCGGTTGGCCGAAAATCGTATGGCTAGACTTTGGTTCCAGTATATGGACATGACAGAGCTCATACGCAGATTCATCAAGGCAGAAAGGCTGGGCATTTGGCCACTGCATCTCCAGTGTCTCTATGACATGCTGCCTTACCTGGCAGCATCAGGTCACAATCTGTATGCCAAAAGTGTACATGTGTATTTGCAGAAAATGCTTACCCTCGAGGTAGATCTTCCCGAGGTTTACGAACATTTCATGAATGGATTTCATGTTGTTCGTCGGTCTGACAGGCTTTGGGCAGGCATATCGACTGATCTTGCAATAGAGCAGTGCCTTATGCGCAGTTTGAAAACGAGAGGAGGTCTGACAAGAGGACGCGAATTGACAGAAACTCAACGCCTTGTATGGGTCCTCTCCTCTCCGTCCTGTGCAGAGATTAATAGCGCAATGCAGGAGCTTACTGGTGTGGCGTTCACGAGCAGTGAACAACATAAGGAAACAACCCGTGCCAGGATATCCAAAGACCTCAGTGACGTTCAAGACTTATCGCAATACTTGGACCAGAGAAACCCATTCAACGTCGAGGACCCAACGTCTTTGCGAAACATTGCAACTGGGGTAACTGCACATGCCTCCGTGAATTGTGAAACGGCCAAACCTGTCGGTCAGCAAATTATTTTGTCAATGGCAGACAAAAGGTGGCTGATTACACGTTCAGAAAAAAAAACCAAGTTGTGACAATGGACACAAAAGGTTCAGTCAAGATCAGAGATGAAGAAATCAGTGTAGATCCGCTGCTCCTTTTCCAGCGTCTGGTAACTGCTGGCACTAGATGTGACGAGTTACCAGCCGTATTCAGATATGAGCTATGCACCTATCCACCGGCATTGTTTGAATCAAAGGAGATGATGAGGTCAGCGAACAAAGCTAGTCTAGCTGATAGTATGTGGTCCACAGCAATTGAAGGCTCTCCCAAACCTCCTGACCAGGTTCACTACGTCTTGGATGGGGGAGCACTCCTGCATAGAATTCCATAGACAAAAGGAGCTGCTTGGGATGACATTCTGAGAATATACACCCAGTACGTCACTCCCAGATACGGAAAAGCCACAATTGTGTTTGACGGATACAGTGACATCCCAAGCACAAAGGATTGTACACATGCAAGAAGAAGCGGTGCTTGTATTGGCGCAGAAGTGCAATTTGATGACACCATGGCCCTACAGACAAAGAAAGATGATTTTTTGTCAAACACCAAGAACAAACAAAGATTCATTAACATGTTGGGACACAGACTTGAGAGAAATGGATGCCAAGTTCACCACGCAAGAGGAGATGCTGACCTTATGGTGGTAGAAACTGCCGTGGAATGTGCACAACAGAGACACACTGTTGTCATTGCAGACGACACAGACATCCTAATTCTCCTGATCCACCATTCATGTCACAAAAAGCATAACATATGGTTCCAGCCAAACCATGCCCTTGTCTCCATGTACAATGGCGATAAGGATGAAAACCTTGATGACCTGGGACATCGCAGGTTCTGTGAGAAAACGACATGCAGCACTGCAGTTGTTGAACCACGCACTCTACCTCCAACATCAGCTGCAGCTAAATACCACAGTCTCAGAGTGTATCAACAGGTCCAGGCATGGCGGGGTCGTGGTGCGGAGGTCGCCCCAGATCAATGGGGCTGGAAGGTCAGCGAAGGAAAGATGATCCCCATATTGACGGACAATCCTCCAGCACCACAGGCACTGTTAGAAGTAATACGGTGTAACTGCAAAACTGGCTGCTACAATTTTAGATGCACATGCAGAAAAAGTGGACTAGACTGTTCCATGGCATGCAGTGAATGTCGTGGGGTATGTTCAAATACCACCATTACTACTGCTGATAGTGATTCAGAGGAAGAGTCAACAAAGGATTAGTGCATTGCATTATGTGATGCCGATTAAGCGACTTGGATCCTTGTAAATGAACATTTGTATCGACACTAAATACTCCCAATATTGGTGAAATAAACAAAAACAAAATGGTGAAAGAAAGTGTGTGGGTTAAGTCCCTGCCCCCCGACCCCTCTACGTTTTCAGATATAACTTCTACATAAGTTGTTTAGGCATCAATAGCCAGTTAGACTATGAAACAAGGACTCTGCGGAGAAGATAAGAAGCGGTCCACGATTCTCGTTCGGCACCATGCAAACACGGATAATAATGAGAAATATCCATCATTGGATATAGCGTAGAAACTTCAATATTAAAGATATTTAATTTCTTTTTGCTGCATTTCCTAGATTATATAACTATATATTTCACACAATAGAAATACGGTATGTAGGGAGCAATTCGCGGTGGGGGTCCCAACTACCCCGCCTTCCTACCCATTTGTGCGAGTAAAAATACGCGGCCAATTCTGGGCTTAAGGAGGTAGGGTGAAGTACCCTCGTAAAAAATATGTTCCAACGAATAGATTTCGGTAGATTTTGAGAAGGAAGTTCCTAGATACCCAAGGAATAAGGAAAAATAGGTTTAATTACTATTGCAATTTGTTTTGGGTACACCCCTAGGTTGCCCGGACTAATATGGATGTGGGCCAAAGGGACATTGAACTCCCCAACTGGACTGACCAGGGGCAGATTTGGAATTTGCAAAAGGGTGGTGGGTTTTCTACCGAAAGTGGGGGCTCTCTAAAAACTTGCGGCCGAGGGAGCAGGATCAAATTGCCGCGGGTATCCACCAGGAAGGGGGGGGGTCGACTTTTAACCGTCCTTAACACCTCCTGGCTTGAGTAGGGTGGGTTCAACCAACCAAGCGACCCTTCGATCCGCCTCTGGGTTGCACCTACAAAATGACAAAAAAAAACATCTTTTACAGTGTGTGCTCAGGTTCCCAAGGGAGGCGGGGGGTGCAACCCGTACTCCTAGGTCCGCCCCTGCTTACTTACTTGGGAGAACGACAAGCGACATTCTATGGCAACACCATTCAGACATAAATGGTTAAAGTTGCATCTGGCGTTGTTTCGCTGTTTTTGAATGCCAACTTTGCGTATAAGAAGACAAACCTAAGGAGTTAAGGTTCATAACAGACAATAAACACCTGCCATATCGCTCACCAATTATCTGCCAATGAGCAATACATTTCAAATTCAAGAATTGTCCCGCCACAAAAATGAAAACTTGTGCTGATTTGAGCGATTTGAAACGTCATAAACGTGTGTACACTAGTCGTTTACCGGTGCCACCGACAGGGGCGCCCAAGCGCTAAATTATATGAGACAATAGAAGCGTCCGGAGCGCCACTTTTTCTTTGGCGGTGGCCGTTGACACTGCTCGTGGTCAAAGGTAATATTTCCTGTTCATGTTTATTTCGGTACAGCCGTTGCAACGGTCAGCTACACATGTAACTTTAAGATACATGACGAGTTCTTCCATATACATGTCAAGAAAAAGAAAAAGCGGTCGAGAAAAAAAGGGGTTGAGAAAAAACACTGGTTGATAAAGCAAACAAAAACCCCGGAGAAAAACATAGCGGACGAGAACAAAAATATCTTACGTATACACTTGTTATTTCTTACGTATTCACTTGGTTAAATAAACGATTATTGACATGACTTGACTTATCCGCCTGGGCTTGCAATAACATTCCATGGGATAGATATGTTGCCATGATATATGACTCGCCTGAATAGATGGCCGGGAAATATATGGAAGGATTCACTCCATCACTCTGCCCGCCACACACAGACATAACTGACCTGTGGTTGAAACAGGTTGTTAAAGGTAATGAGTTGGCAAGGAAATCTGCCATGACACTAGATAATTGTCAATAGGTAATATACGAGGCAGTGTCCTAGATGGCTCTCTGTCAGGCTAACATCAATATGTTATACTCGATTTGTTGCATGGAGGGGTAAATTAATTTGTAAAATTGTTATTATGTTATCTATAGAACAAGAAATATCGAAGCAATGTGAGTGGTTAAGTGATATAAAATACTCATAGACGGCACTACAGTCGCAAAAACTGACTAAACTCAGTCATCAACTGTGCAACGATCAACGATGAAACCTCTCAGGAAACCTCTCATACATACGATGGTGGCGATTGTACACAACTGGATCGCCCTCTAAACATCTAGCCTGTTACTGCAGAGAACTACTTACTAGATCTTGCAGGCAAACGGTATTGTGACATGAGAAACCAGGGCTTTTGGTGTAAACAATATGTTATTACTATTGGCAAACAGTACAAAACACAACACAAATAGGCCATGATAACAAACCCGTGCCTGTAGTATAGGTGATAAGATCTTTGGTAGATGTCCTTAAACAAAAACTAGCACGGGAACTATCCCTCCCGTGTCGTTCCGTTGCTGGCTGAAAAGGCTGTGGTGTGAGCACTTCCGGGCGTCAAAGCCACCATGATCCAGGCGCAGCAACCCCCCGGAGCCAAGCGCAGCCACCTTCCGGCGCCTCCCACCTGACACTGAGCAAATTGTATTGGCAAGCAGGACCAGTCGTGTGCCTTAAACCCCGGATATCCTTCACCTCGCACAGTCTAGCTGCAGATACATGTTATCCAGGTATATATCTCGCCCTGGTGGGTGAGGAGATCGGTAAATATCAAGGTTGGTAGCTTTGCTTTGGGACCCCGATTTGTCCCCTGTTCACATCCGGGACTATTTGGTAACCTGGTATCCATGTAGATTGCAAAAATACTCTATGATTTTAATCAGGAGAAAATGGTGAACGCTGATGTATCATTAATTGTAGATGAATGACAAAGAAAGATGTCTCTTCTGTTCGCTTTGATTTTAATTTGATTGTAAGCATATGTATCATCATATAGATGAATGACAGAGAAAGAGGTCTCTGAAGCAAATGTATCATCGGTGCTTGACCACAAGCATAATCGAAAATTGTATGTTCGTCTTCTGTGAAGTTTCGGCTGTTCACTTCCATCTTAAAAAATACGTTTACGTGCAAAAAACACTGCATTCAAATGGTCAACACAGTCTTTTTCTTGTTATTATGTTAAAGTTAAGATTGGTTTTTATTAATTTATTTACTTCAATGCGCAGACGGTGTGACCTGTTTCATTGTTTAATTAAGATTTACACGATGTATACTGAGACTGTGACAATAGCAAGGAACACGTGACAGTAGTTCGACAGTTGTCCACAGTACCGAGTACTTGTTAAACACGGACATGTTAAAGATAAAAGCGCTATTCACTTCTACCACTGATATTCATTTCATAGTCAACGATGTGTCAGAATAAGCTCCTAAGATTGCATTTATGGAACAAAATCCGTCGGTCACCGTTGGTATTTAGAAAGTAGGGAAAATTTAGTTATGTAATGCTATTGAAATTTTAAAATTGTGAATAATGGTCATTTTTCTCATTAAAAGCACACTGGAAAGGAATAAACACTGATTTTGTAACCAACGTTACAACGGGTTATTAGAATTTGGCTCGAGAATAGCCGCTTTTATGTTTAAGTACTTATGAACTTACTTTGAAATATCGGTATCAGAATTGGTCATGATATTTGTATTAACGGAATATCCGCCCGCGCCTTATTGCGCTACTTCCTCCCTTGCATGATGATTATGTTATGCCTATGATTATAGAAGACTCACGTTTGCTTGTAAAGATTGTATAAGAAAAAGAAAAAGGCTAAATGTTAAGATTACAGGTTAAGGATTTTAACGAAAGAAGGTTACCTATCCCACAACGCAAGCCACGCCATCCTACACGATTCTGGCAAAAAAGAGTCTTTACAACGTGCCTTTTAATACATTGCCATTACATATTGGTATATATACAATAACATAATAAAAGGACCCAAACATATTATTTTCAAAAAAAAGATTGAGTATGAGTAACTTAAATACACCGATGGCTTTCCATACACCCCAAAGAGTTGGGGCAACGCGGCAATTTCAGACAGCCTAGTCTCTTGCATAAAATCGACATGATTCAACCACAAAGAAGAAGGTAGTGTGTTACGTTGCAAAATGTCCGCCCGCAAAAATCGTTGCATTATGTCCGCCCGGCAAATATCGTTGCATTATGTCCGCCCAAAACTCAATTCGTCGTTGCAAAATGTCCGCCCGGCAAATATCGTTGCATTATGTCTGCCCGGCAAATATCGTTGCATTATGTCCGCCCAAAACTCAACTCATCGTTGCAAAATGTCCGCCCGTTACAGTCGTTATGTGTCGGTTGGTTAAAAGGGGTCAAGCTGGGTCTGAGGGGTCAATCTGGATCTCATGGTCAAATCCACATATGTGGGGTCAATAGGTGATAAGATCTTTGGTAGATGTCCTTAAGCAAAAACTAGCACGGGAACTATCCCTCCCGTGTCGTTCCGTTGCTGGCTGAAAAGGCTGTGGTGTGAGCACTTCCGGGCGTCAATGCCACCATGATCCAGGCGCAGCAACCTCCCGGAGCCAAGCGCAGCCACCTTCCGGCGCCTCCCACCTGACACTGAGCAAATTGTATTGGCAAGCAGGACCAGTCGTGTGCTTTAAACCCCGGATATCCTTCACCTCGCACAGTCTAGCTGCGGATACATGTTATCCAGGTATATATCTCGCCCTGGTGGGTGAGGAGATGGGTAAATATCAAGGTTTGTAGCTTTGCTTTGGGACCCCGATTTGTCCCCTGTTCACATCCGGGACTATTTGGTAACCTGGTATCCATGTAGATTGCAAAAATACTCTATGATTTTAATCAGGAGAAAATGGTGAACGCTGATGTATCATTAATTGTAGTTGAATGACAAAGAAAGATGTCTCTTCTGTTCGCTTTGATTTTAATTTGATTGTAAGCATATGTATCATCATATAGATGAATGACAGAGAAAGAGGTCTCTGAAGCAAAAGTATCATCGGTGCTTGACCACAAGCATAATCTAAAATTGTATGTTCGTCTTCTGTGAAGTTTCGGCTGTTCACTTCCATCTTAAAAAATACGTTTACGTGCAAAAAACACTGCATTCAAATGGTCAACACAGTCTTTTTCTTGTTATTATGTTAAAGTTAAGATTGGTTTTTATTAATTTATTTATTTCAATGCGCAGACGGCCTGACCTGTTTCATTGTTCAATTAAGATTTACACGATGTATACTGAGACTGTGACAATAGCAAGGAACACGTGACAGTAGTTCGAAAGTTTTCCACAGTACCGAGTACTTGTTAAACACGGACATGTTAAAGATAAAAGCGCTATTCACTTCTACCACTGATATTGATTTCATAGTCAACGATGTGTCAGAATAAGCTCCTTAGATTGCATTTATGGAACAAAATCCGTCGGTATTTAGACAGTAGGGAAGATTTAGTTATGTAATGCTATTGAAATTTAAAAATTGTGAATAATGGTCATTTTATTTTTTTTTTGGTATTTCCTTTGTACCTCTGGTACATCATGCAATAAAAAAAACGATATGTCACCAACCAACGTTACAACGGCCGCTTTTATGTTTAAGTACTTGTGAACTTACTTTGAAATATCGGTATCAGAATTGGTCATGATATTTGTATTAACGGAATATCCGCCCGCGCCTTATTGCGCTACTTCCTCTCTTGCATGATGATTATGTTATGCCTATGATTATAGAAGACTCACGTTTGCTTGTAAAGATTGTATAAGAAGAAGAAAAAGGCTAAATGTTAAGATTAAAAGTTAGGGATTTTAACGAAAGAAGGCCTATCCCACAACGCAAGCAACGCCATCTTACACGATTCTGGCAAAAAAGAGTCTTTACAACGTGCCTTTTAATACATTGCCATTACATATTGGTATATATACAATAACATAATAAAAGGACCCAAACATATTATTTTCAAAAAAAAGATTGAGTATGAGTAACTTTAATACACCGATGGCTTTCCATACACCCCAAAGAGTTGGGGCAACGCGGCAATCTCAGCCTAAAATCGACATAATTCAACCGCAAAAAAGAAGGTAGTGTGTTACGTTGCAAAATGTCCGCCCGCAAAAATCGTTGCATTATGTCCGCCCAAAACTCAATTCGTCGTTGCAAAATGTCCGCCCGGCAAATATCGTTGCATTATGTCCGCCCAAAACTCAATTCGTCGTTGCAAAATGTCCGCCCGGCAAATATCGTTGCATTATGTCCGCCCAAAACTCAATTCGTCGTTGCAAAATGTCCGCCCGGCAAATATCGTTGCATTATGTCCGCCCAAAACTCAATTCATCGTTGCAAAATGTCCGCCCGGCAAATATCGTTGCATTATGTCCGCCCAAAACTCAATTCATCGTTGCAAAATGTTCGCCCGTTACAGTCGTTATGTGTCGGTTGGTTAAAAGGGGTCAAGCTGGGTCTGAGGGGTCAATCTGGATCTCATGGTCAAATCCACATATGTGGGGACAAATCTGGATCTGTCGGGTCAAATCTGGATCTGTCGGGTCAATCTGGATCTGAGGGGTCAAATGTGGATCTGAGGGGTCAATCTGGATCTGAGGAGTCAAATCTGGATCTGAGGGGTCAATCTGGATCTGAGGGGTCAAATCTGGATCTAAGAGGTCGAATCTGGATCTGAGGGGTCAATCTGGATCTGATGGGTCCAATATGGATCTAGGAGGTCAAAGCTTGAGCTGAAGGGTCAATCTGGATCTCATGGGTCAATCTGGATCTCATGGCTCAAATCTGGATATGTCGGGTCAAATCTAGATCTGTCGGTTCAATCTGAATCTGAGACATCAAATCCGGATCTGAGGGATCAAATCCGGATATGAGGGAACAATCTGGATCTGAGGGGTCAGATCTGGATGTGTGGGGTCAATTCTGGATCTGTGGGGTCAATCTGGATCTTAGGGGTCAATCTGGATCTCAGGGGTAAATCGGGATCTCATGTGTCAAATCCGGATATGTGGTGTCGGGTCAACCTGGATCTCGAAATCACAAAAAAGGTACACGTTTTTGGTTTTTAAAGCAACCTCTATAGTCCCATTTACATTTTGTATTTCATGGTATTCTAGGTTCCCACGAGGGAAAGATTTTGTCGGGCGGACATTCTTGCAACGTAACAGTAGTGGCTCGGTGGCGGATAATGAAGGCCAGAATCGTAGGCTATTATGTGAAAACAGGGTCACGATATTCATTTCTGAGCTTGACAAATTAGTCCCATATTTAGTCAAAATCTGTTAATTGCCCTCTAAAGCCAGATCACGGGGAGACACGTGTCACCCCTCCCCCCCCCCCCTCCCCCTACCCCCCTCCTGCTCTCTGAATCCTCACAGGAGCAGGTAGGTTCCAGCCCCGCCTGGTGCACTCGTGAGCCGAGGGCCTCTTCACACAACACGCCTGATTCTGTTGACCCGAGGGGCTGTGGCAGAAAAACCGAGTTAAAAATCGTCTGCCTGTCCGCCATTAGGCATTCTAGGGGCGGGTATGGGGTCCAGTCAGATCTAGGCTAGGCGCTTGAGACGAGGAAATGGGAGGGCTATTTTGGCGGGTGGTGGTGGTGGTGGGGGGGGGTGGCGGCAGAGAACTGCATGGGGGAGTGTCATTATAAGGTTCACCGTGACGACGGTGGCTTCGACTTAGGGAGATAAAGGAGTTCGGCTGAAGTGGGGTCGGGGGAGGGGGGGGGCTACATGAGTCGAAATGGGTTATTTGGAGTAAATGACAGAAACCATCGACCCCCCCCCCCCACCACTCCCTTTAAATGTATCGTCTCTGTCCCAATTGAATAATAATTCGCGGAATTCGGGCAGAAGACGGATTCCAGATACATTTTCAATAGCAAGGCTCTCATCCTAAAAAAAGAACTTATTTGCTTTTAAAATTAATCATCTCTCCTATTAGGGGGGGCTGGGGGGGGGGGGGCAAGGGCTATTTCCGGCCTTCGGGAATGGGATTTTCATTTCACCGCGAACTGGGAATGAGGCAAATAATTCTTCGTGAACTGGCAATGGGGTCGTTGGCCGACCGTCGTGATGATGGATTTGCATTAATCGTCAACTGGGAATTTTAATATTAAATAACCATGAATCTGGAAATGGCTAATTTATATCATGTTTCTATATATACTGGACACTGAACACGACCCCCACCCCCTCTTGAGAGAGACCGCTAATAGTCTGTTTTTTCAATTGGCGTGTTTAACTAAAACTTAAACTCTTAAAAAATATGAGTTATGCCTGTATCCTACCGCATTTACATGTCTGACTTTGTGTGTGTGTCAGGGAAGTGGACTGCTAGCCATGTAACCAACACCGTCTTGGGTGGTAGTAATAAACGCCTACAGATGTTCACCCTTATATTTAGCCTTTTATCAGAAAACGATAAATGCTTCACTGCTTCCGGTCACTCCGCATTAACACGCCAGGGCCCACCTACTCTTCCAATCTCCAAGACAGGTGGCGCCCCTATCGATTATTGTCCCGAAATGTGCGGCACGTGTTTACACGTGTACTTGAGGCGATGGGGTAGGGCTGGAGGTGGGAGGGGGGGGGGTATTGCGCCAGGGGTCGGGGAGGGGGGCGGTGTACTTGAGGCCGAGGGGTAGGTGGGGGTACGGCAGATGGGGTGGGGGTAGTATGAAGCCGGGGTGGAAAGGGAGGGGGGGGGGGGCGGGTGGTAGAGAGAGATAGCATGTGAAATGGAAAGTGGCCAAGCCCTAAGATTTCTAAGGTGGCCAAGCCCTAAGATTCCTAAGGTGGCCAAGCCCTAAGATTTCTAAGGTGGCCAAGCCCTAAGATTCCTAAGGTGGCCAAGCCCTAAGATTCCTAAAGTAGACTACCTCCAGGCATTTAAGATATAGTCTGTCTGGGTGATGAAAACTATTTGAAAAAAATAACGTTGACATCTCATCTTCTTGCCTATATCGCAGTAAGCTTACGTGATACCTATACTACGGAAAGAGGACATGGTAGAACGCCTAGAAAACAGCTGATATAGGCTACATGCCAGCTAGCGAATGCAACGACTTTCATTACGTTTATCGAGAAATCATTTGTGTTTGTTCTGTGACTAACAATGCCATAGAGCCAACCTACCGCTGACAAAAGAAACGTTGAAACTGAGTTATCCAAGAAGGGGGGAGGCATGGCTTGATTATTTGGTTAGGCGGGGAACAGCTCCCTAGCCTGCGTGCAGGGAACGAGCAGACTAGAGGTGGCGCCACCGCGGGGAAGAAAAAAGAGAGAAGATCATTTCCCGGGGGTGGAGTGATTTAGCGAGGGAGCAGCGATCGGGAGCGGTTGTGTTTTTCAGAGAGACAGCTTCGGAGATTAATCGGATACACCGCCCTGCGGAGCCAGGGGCTGGCGGCAAGTTGTCCAACTGCTGCCAGATAAGTTACGCACCGTTATCGGAGTTGTGACTTGTGTTATAATTGAGTTTAAGGGCTTTAATAAATTATCGAAACTTTGACCACTGCGTTTCGCCTTATTGCCTTCGCCATTCGCCTTATTCACGGAATCGCCATATTGACGCCAAAACCAGGCTGTGCCTGCAAACACAAACTGCGTGACTCGTTCAACGCGTGAAATCTAATGGGAGACACTGCTGCGGGTTCGCTGCGAAATAGCTCCCGGGTCATTTCAGTAATAAAATGACCGATTTCAGGCAGATGAAAAGGGCGTGTGTGTTCTGGAGCAAGTACATGTGAAAAAGGAGGGTCTTTTGGGGCGAGTATATTTCAAAAAGAATTGAGGTATTCCCGCGGCATGCAGCAAGGGTCAATTGACATGAAAGCCCCCTATATTTTTTAACTCGCTTCCACGTTAGCTAGGATCTTTGTGCTATGACATATTAGTCTATGGACCTACTATTGTTTTTGCTTTTATTATGAGTATTTTTTATTAAGTATTGAGTGAATCCTATCACCCGGACATTCTTTGCCTACTACTCATATGATAGACCCACGTAAAATGGCACCATAGGCCTATAGACCTACAGGCTGAAAGCGCTGTTAAACCCAAATCAAACCACGTGAAAACTTGTGCACGCAAGCGTTGTTGAACCCCGTGTTTTACCCGGTATTGTATGATCGGAACATGGGGAGATATTATGCTGGGTACATGGAATTATGCGACATGGACATATTATGGACATATTTTATCTCATGAAAGGACCAATGTGGCAATAATTCTAGCCCCCCCCCCCCCCAAATCATCATCTAATGTGTTTGCCTCTACCCAAAAACCATAGCCCCGCACCCGGGATATCGTTCCTTTTGTCTTCCATTTCTAGGGCCATGATGGCATTGACGATCACTACAGTTCTGTAACGGAAACATTTTGCAAATATAATATTAATATGAAACAACAGCTTTGTGAGGACGTGAGTGCAATCAATTGCACCAGTTGTACCCGGGAAAGCCTTGATAATACCATGGTACAATAAGTTAGCGCCATACATAACGATGACAAGCATATAGCGTTACACAACTAGCAGATAATCAAGAACAAGTAACACAATTTCAGTGTATGAACAATGGATATCCATTAATGACACATTACGTGAGTAGGCCTAGGTTAATTATATATATTATCCGTCATATACAAAAAGTGGTAACACGTTTTTTTTAGTGCAAATTTATAATTTATGCAGATAACGCGATATAATTACCCGTAATTTCATAAAAACTCTTGCGTAGCTGTTCATTAGTACTTGGAAATGAAATCAAATCGTCTAAGTTGTCCGCAAAAACACTTGTAAATGCGTGCGGATCTTGCCCCGCTTTTAGCCCCCGATCAGGGCCGGCTCAGAAGCTGTCCTTCATTTGGGGCAAAGTAGAGGCAAAGTCGGGGCTAATTTCAGGGAGATTTTTCGAACTTACCGATTAGGGCGAAAAGTTGGGGGCGAGGCCAAATAGAGGCAAAACGTCACGCGGGGGCAAGATTTTTGCCCTCGCGGTTTCGAACTTACGGGCCAAGGTCTGTCCTTGAATTTGCTGGAAGCTTTCATGAAACTGGCCCTAGAGTACTGACAGTATAGGACACAGGGCTTGTATCAAGCTTCGCCAGTGTGTAGCCCAGGCGCATCAATCGTGGGTGGGTGAGGTGGGAGGTGGGTGCTACGCCCATATGTAATAAAAAGAGTCTTATTATGAAATATGGGTTTAGCCGCCCCACCGTCCCCCCCCCCCCCCCCACCCTCCCCTAACATTCTGCCTATTATGAATTAAAACAACTGGGTCTTGGTCTGCGAAACAGGCAAGATGATTTTTTATGTTTAGTATGAATGTGGCTAATATCAATGCAATAATCGATGAGCTTCAAATGATGATTGATATGATATATGGGAAAAATATTAAGTTTCCCACTGTATGCGTGAACGAGTCCTAGTCTGTCTGATGTACCGGCGTGTCTGATGCATTTCTATTTCAAATTGATGGTTAATCGATTGTATCTGAAGGTAAAACTGGCAGCGAGCTTCATATATGCTAATGATATGTTCAATCTCAGATATTCCTATTGAATCTGCAATGTGGGCGAGACATTATATAGAGATAAAGGGAACTGATAAAACCTTCTGCTGGAAAATACATGTTGGCCACGATGTGATATTATCCGTCTTTTGACGAATATTCCAAAATACGGACCTCCATACTAACTTAATTGCTTCACGTCCATGACAAAGTAGAATTTAGCGATTGTTTTGACACTGTCACATTCTAACCAAATAATACATTTTCAACAAGACTTTCTAGATATAAAGGCGGGCTCATCGATAAGTTTCTGGTACAAATATCGCCTGTCATACAATGTGCTTTTCCTGGTATTTTAGTGAAGTCAACATCGTTACCATGTCCCGCAGTTTCTCAACCTAGACATTCAGCAAAAGATAACGAGGAAAGCATCCGCATATATATGACAATTAGAAACAATGATCCTGATGCGTTTAGATCACGTTTAAGGATCATGTTTTGGGGAAACGTAGACTGACTTCGTCTACTATCTCACAATTTTAAAACTAATATGAAAACATATAATAATGGTTTAAACAATGCGTCCCTCCGGCACGGAGAGACGACTATTAAAATGTCTTCCAACAGTCTAAGAGTGATACAAATAAAGTTCCAATTGCCGACCATTCATCTTTTTCTCGATACCTCAGATCAGCGCCTACGTTCCAAGTGGACTTCACGTTTATAACTAAGGCAATGACAAGTGAACATCATCACTGGCCTCAAACCTAAACAAAGCACTGGGAATAATGGGATATCTGCAAAACTACGGTATAGGAATCAAATTTGAATGAGTCATTAACCTTTATCAATCACTGTATAGTACAATAATCCCCCCAAAATAAAAACTTGCAAAGATAACTCCAGGTTTTAAGGAAGGGGATGCCTGCAATATCGACAACTATAGGCCGACGTCGGTTCTTGCCGCAATTAAAATTGTATTTGAAAATGTTATATACCATGAAATCGACGATTATTTCGTAAAATATAAACTATTTTACGATGGCCAATATGGTTTCAGAAAGAAACATTCCAACCCACATGTTGCGCTTGAATTAGCTGGCCTAACTAAGCTGGATGAGAGGGAGAGGTCACTAGTAGGGTATATGTGGATCTGTCGAAGGCATTTGACACCTGTAATCGTACCCAACTAAAGCACTCTGGCATATCAGAACCGGCTGTTTCTTTGGTAAAGAGTTATCTCACCAATCGTTATCAGTATGTACGCTTGGGAGATCTACGGTAACGCCATTTCTTTGCCGTTATCTATGTGCAAATACGAAATCGCTTAACGTTTCCAAAATCGAATTCATGGTATTTGGTGTGCCACGTAAAGTTATCAAAATTTTGCCCTTGTCTGTAAATAACATAGCTCGCAGGTGCGCAGAGGCGTGGGACTGACTGTTCAGAAGGATCTCAAGTGGAACGGTCATATTAAAAAAATATCTTCTAAAATATCTAAGGTTATTGGGGTCATGAGCAAGTTAAAAATTAAGTCCCAACCTACTTAAACCCATTTACATTAAAATGTTCCAGCATGGGGTTGCTAAACTGGTAGAACCATTATTATAACAATTCCATATACTGAAGTTGGTTGACATAACGATTTATCTCCAACTAAGATGTATTACAACTATTTACTCGGCGATCTACCAGATTATTTTAGATGATTTGCTGATGTCCAATGTGTCGGACATACATAATTATAATACTAGACAAAAGGATGACCATTTGGCTGCACGTGTAAAGCATAGGTGTGCCAAAAAAGGTTGATACACCATGTTGCTTGATGTGTAAACGAAACACCAGATATTATATTAGATAAGGTTAAGACACATGTACTGGATAGATTTTCAAAATATGCATAACATTTAATTTCTTTATGTGAGCAATGTGTTAAACTGTTAATT
Source organism: Arenicola marina (assembly GCA_964019135.1). Classification (NCBI taxonomy): domain Eukaryota; kingdom Metazoa; phylum Annelida; class Polychaeta; family Arenicolidae; genus Arenicola; species Arenicola marina. The sequence goes on along the minus strand of OZ025260.1, from coordinate 20,929,356 downwards.
ATTTCTATCGCGACTCGCATATACATACATGTAAGTGTACATGTACTTTTTCTTTTGTATTTTTGTGATGATGTTAAGTTTTTGGTTTTATTTATTTCTTTTGTAATCATTTGTTTATGTTGTTTCCTATTTGTTGGTGCCTCATATGCTAGATACGTCCGTGGTCTTAATGGAAGTCCCCAGAGTAAGAATTGTTTAAGATATTATGTTTTGCATTTCGAGACGAAGACCTTTTTTCTGGGTTGGCTTCCGAAGGCAGAACTGATCTGCTTGAAACCGATATACTTTGTCAAAAACCGCTTGTAACGCAAAGCACAACCCCTTAAGGAAACGAAACGTTATGCTGTGAATGTTGTTTACGCCACCTGCTTTTAATAAGCCCATAAAGCCACCAATCTCTCACGGCGAGGTACTATCTCGTCCTTCATCAGATGCGAAAATATCTAATCTCAGATATACCATTAAGGATACACTTCATACACAATCAAGAGATATATACAAAGTACAACAGCACTTTGGTACACTTAGTATAGTTATGATTAGGGTCGAAACTATATTTCCACGTTTTATAGTAGTGTCACCTTGATTCATGTATGATCAATATCGGAGCGAGGCGGCAGTGAAAGCGTATATAGATCGTTCAGTCGAAATAAACGTCAACGAAAAATAATCGTGTTTGGTTGGAAAGGCCAGCCAGAAATTTAACTTTATTTATCGACGATTCTTATCAAACCAGACTATAGTGTTGTTTTCTTGGAATATGATATCAGTCGCACAGTTATCGATTGGGGCGATGGGCAAACCGATCACTGTACGAGCAGGCACTTTCTGTATGAACACGATTCCGCTCGAAAGCGCAAGGAATTCTTTCACTTGTTCCATCAGAAAGGACGATATCTTTAAAACATGCGTCTTTTCATCGCTAAATTATTTGTAGGGGTAATATGTGGCCTGGTGTTTGCACTGCCAACTATCTACTTCAACAATTACATCCAACGCGACCGTGACATCGCGACGTCTGAAACTCGAGATCGACAACTTGTTGAAATGAAGACAATACCCGGAGATGACGTGAAGGAATACCCTCGGGCAGCCAAGACGGAGGACGACGATCTCAGTAGCCTCCTACCAAACCATCTGATTGGAGCAGCCGCTGACGATCCAGATCTGATCGACCACATCCGGAAGCACATGTTTATTGACCCTTATCCTGGTCCGCCGACAATCTCCCATCCGGAAAGAACGCACTTCTCTCAAGCAAACCAATCGGCCATCGTTGACGAGCTTCTCGAAGGACGAAGGAATGGTTTCTTCATAGAATGCGGCGCTGCCAGCGGCGTGGCCTTGTCCAACAGCCTTTTCTTCGAGAGATCTCGCGGTTGGTCCGGTCTTCTCGTGGAGGCCGACCCCCAAAACTTCCACAACATCCGCCAGAGCCGACGCGCCAACTTCGTCAGCGCCTGTCTCAGTCCATCTGGAAAAGCCAAAGTCCTGAACTTCACATTCGCCGGCGTGATGGGCGGCTTGTCTGACCACATCGAGGACAGCCACATGCAAGGAAGTATCATTGAAAAAGGACGACTTTCCGGCCACAAGGTAGTTTCCTGTCTGCCACTTTATTCCTTGCTATTGGCCCTCAATGTCGACCACGTTGACTACTTCTCACTGGACGTGGAAGGGTCAGAGTTAGAGATCCTCCGGACCATTCCCTTCGATAAAATCACAATCGACGTCCTGACTATCGAGTTCAGTGTGGCCTGGTGCAGAGATTGTACTGACAAGAAACTCGCAGAGCTTGACTTCTTCTCTAAGCTCGGAAATTATGAGAGGTACGCTATTATTAGGCGGCTGGATGTGGTTTATAGGAGAATCGCGTAGATATACATGCCGTGATATTAACTGAATAGTGCTGGACAATATATTGCACGGGCAGGTTCAGTTATTGCTGAACTATCTTGAGGTCATTCGTAAAAATCAACCCGCTGACGATGGCGAACGCGATAGAGTGTTGATTGCATGACTGTTGGATGGCGGCATGGTCAAGTGATGAGAACCCACGCAGTTTGTAATTATTGGGATATTGTATACGCCATGTATTAAATGCAACCTTCTAATGACGAATAAGGGCTGATCCGCAATATAATGCGGTGCACATTATGAAGAAGCAAAGAGCGGTTGGTTAAGGCGGTTTGGTATGACGCTTTATAAGAGGATGAAGTACGTAAAGTGATATATCAGTAATATACAGACAGTACCACACCACAATATAACATGAAAGCGGGTTAAAAGTCACAATTTTGTAGTCGCTTGTCTGTAAATGATGGTGTTGTTCTTTTTTTTTAATAGGGTTTATGAAAACAAACATTTATTCTCTGATATGAGATTTCATAATTGTGTTCTCGTCTACTTTATACCCCTCGCACTATCACTACGCATGTTAATCGGTCTGATGGCATTACCTGGTTACATCTAGAATGCCTTTTGCATGAAATCTGTTAGATTTCAGGGTTTCCACTTGATGAAATCTGCGAGGTGTCACGATTTTTTTAAATCGGGCTGTGGAACGGAATGTAATATTATTGTATTTTGCATGCCCTTGCGGAACTGAGTAATTCGCTAATAGGGCACAGACGTGACTATTCGACGTCATAGATACGGGATTATTCGACGTCGTCAAGACGGGACTTCTAGGCGTCGTACAGGCGAGACTTCTCGACGTCGTGCAGACGTGACTATTCTACGTCTTAAACATGTGTTTATTCGACGTCATAAATACGTCATTATCCGACGTCTTAAAAACGAGCTTGGGCGATATCTTAATAGTATTTCTATAATAAAACAATAGTTCGGGTAACTATAGTAATACTATAGTTTGGATAACTATAGTCATACTATAGTTTGGATAACTATAGTCATACTATAGTTTGGATAACTATAGTCATACTATAGTTTGGGTAACTATATTATTACTGTGGTACTATAGTCTAAGTAACTATTGTATTATTTGATCGGGTACCATGCGGCCAGCCCAATTCTAGCAGACCCCATCAGGGGTTTTCAATGTGTGTTGTCCTGCCATCTATCGGGGTCTCATGGATACAGTTGGCATACTACGTTACAGACAAGAGTCACAAAAAAATGAAGGATAACGATCCAAAATCGATAATCTACTTTCCAAATATATCTAATAAAAACAAGGTACAGTATGTGAAAAATAGCATTCACCATATCTATGCAAACATACAATTTATGTAAAAAGTTAATATGAAATGTACAACATTCCAGGAATATTGACCTACGCAACATTACATATTCAGCATCCATCCAAGAGTAGCAATTTCATAAAAGAATGTTTTTTTCTGAGATATACTTTTACATATGTTTACATAAACTGGTGTAGCTTAATTCTTCTACTCAATGCAATGAATGTCAATAAACTGAGAGAAATATATATGTAATAATACATTAAGACAAAAACAACAGTAAATACATTCATCATAATTGCTCAGACATTCTATATCTTGCATAGGGAGTCAATACCAGGAATTTGTTTGAGTGAATAATATGTAAAACCACTAGTCCCCAAATGCAAGTCAAAAGGTGGCTGCAAGTATATCATGATTCTGCAATTTACTTTATAATTATATCACTCACAATCTTTGCAAGTTACAGCTTACACAAATATTAATTACTGTCACAAACGTATGATCACACATCCCCATGCTAGCCACTGAGAAGTGTTAATGGGAGTCTCCTCAACCAACGCCAAAGCATTTTTTTCTTATCAGTTCATTCAACACAATACAGCCTCAGTTTCCTTCTGATCATTCCTTAATATGCACAGCGGCTTCTGATGGTCTCTATATTGTACCTCCTTGCTTCTTCCAGGCCAGCTGGGAGTCGTGACGCTTGCTTTGATGCACCTTTCATGATCTGAAATGAGAAAGTATTAACACAACCTGCACACTATCACAGACTTCTTGCTTTGCAGTAAATACTGCATCAGCGGAGCCTGGTTTCGTTCCCAGTTGAAGTTCAACAAGCAATATCCTGACCCCAATCCGCTAGTCTACTTATAGATTCGACTAAAAGAGTAATCCCTCTAGCCGTGGCCAGTAGGAATGGTTTGATTCACTAGTACATAGACATAAATTAATTATCTATATTATTAATACTGCTTTTACAGCAAGTGTCCACCTGCATGATGATTTTCGAAATGTTTTGGATACATATCCTAGATATACCTGATAGTGTTAAAGATGTTTCGCAATAAATGTATATATTACATGCTAAAAGTAAAAACTTAAGGAAATTTGCAAATTTTATGACATATAGTGCATAAGAAAGCCATACTTTTTCACATGTGAGGTAGCAGAGCAAGGTCACACACAAGTAAACATTCTTCCATATGATTGAATGCTTCTATCAAGTATTAAGTTTAGATAGAAGGTGGATATCCACTTCACAGATTTTAAGCGATCTATATTATATTTACCACCGCTGTTCAGATCTGCAGACAGAACCCCCAAAACAAATTGTAGTCATTATTTATTTACTTCAGGGGTTCTGTCAGCAGTGGCACAGTTATCGATTGCTGCGGTGGGCAAGTTGATGTTACGTTACAATCAGGCACTGTCTTTCTCAGCATCATTTTGTTCGGAAGCGTAAGAAATTCTTTCTCTTGTTACATCAGAAACGACATCTTAAAAAAAGATGCGTCTTTCCATCGATAGACTATTCCTATGTCTATTACCTGGTCTGTGCTTTGCATTGCCAACCATCTATTTAAACCGTTACTCCCAATGCGACCGGGACATCGCGACGTCCAGAAAAGATCTACAAGTTGTCGACCTGAAGCCAATACCCGGAGATGACGTGAAGGAATACCCTCGGGCAGACAAGACGGAGAACGACGATGTCAGTATTCGAATACCGAACCATCTGATTGGAGCAGCCGCCGATGATCCAGATCTCATAAGCCACGTCCGGAAGCATTTATTTATTGATCAATATCCTGGTCCGCCGAAGTTCTTTCATCCTGAAAGAACGCACTTCACTCAAGCAAACCAATCGACCATCGTTGACGAACTGCTCGAAGAACGAAGGAATGATTCCTTCTCCAACAGCCATTTCCTTCGAGATATCTCGCGGCTGGTCTGGTCTTCATGTGGAGCTCAACCCCCAGTACTTCCACAGCAACCGCCAGAGCCGACGCGCAAATTTCCTCAGCGCCTGGAAACGTCAACCATCCTAAATGTCGACATTATGTTAGTTTACATTCACCATTTACAGCCACCATTTACAACTACCATTTACATCCACCATTTATATCTACTATTTACAGCCACCATTTACATCTCCCCTTTACGTTCACCTTTTTCATTCACCATTTACATCCACCATTTACCATTATATAAGAGTACTACATTATGGGATGTCAAGTTGGCATCACCCCTACCCGATGGTGGCAAAGACAAATGCTCTCGTCCAAGTGGAACACCGGTGACAACGCGGATTGTGTACCGATATGGTTTACAGTCCCCACGAGACAGGGATACTTATGCTCTGCGTCAACGCCTAGCACCCTGTACCTGCTGCCCACCTTCCGGTTGTTTGCCTTCACTCGCTCCACACACAAGTTCGGCTAAAGCTGATCTTGGTTGCACAACCAACCACTGAAGTTCTGTGCATATTAGAATTAAAACCATCCGAGTAGATTTATGTAATATATGAACGGTTAGACAGTCTCATGACAGTCTCATGAGTGACTGTCAGGGTCAGGCAATCTAATGTGCTGCGCGGAGTTTTCCATGTGGTATGACGTAATATTCAACATGACTCGCCTGTCTGCGCGCGGTATCTATGGTTACGCAACAACTCTCCTTATATGGAGTGACCAGGCGAGGACAATGGTGTTCCGTTCGTCGCAGAAATGTAAACATCGATGAATTGCCTTAAAATACAACGCTTCCAACAGTCACATCGAACGGACCTTACTGAGAGATAAATCTCTTACCTTTATTATGATTTTATAGTTAGCAATGCATGTGCCAAAGCAAACAAAAAGAGTTTCACACCCACTCGATTCTTCACGCACAAACCGCGCAGCCGGCCGGTTCCCAACCCTCAAAGGTGGACTACAATGAGTGTTCGTCACTCAGCTGTAACAAGGCGTGATGAACACTCGTTCTAAGATCACGTGTTTTTTCGTGGTCCCCAAAAGTCCTAAGCCGGAAATAGAACCCACGAGAACTGTACAGCCCTATCGGCATCAACTGCTAGACGATTTAGTGACAGCTACTGCATGCAGAATGCCACATCATCAAATACGGGAGATTTCATTGCATATTGTGCGTAAAATCTGGCAGATTTCACGATAAATGCTTTCTTTTAATGAAGTATGGTCATGCGCCATGCAGTCGAAACCCAATACAACCATTCTTCATGAATGATTTTCAAGAAATTGTTTTGGCGGGGGATGTTTCCAAATTGGCGATGTAACTCAATATGTTGCAGCCGCAGCGTCACGCCCCGTAGTTCATCAGTCATGCAAGCTCCTCATACATTGCAGATAAATAAGTGACGGCCCGCCAGATAATCTGTAAGTAAAGACATGTCATCCCTTGGCACCAGCGGGTTTCCACAGTGCAATATAACTACAACACTTTAGTTCAGTCTGGCAAGTCTCCATTGGACGGAAAATCCGGACTTGAAAATTGAGTTGCTGAAATTGTACATGATATGCACCCCACGCCACTGTCTCTATCATTCTTGTGCAGGCAGCACAGTCTGTATTCTCAGACCTGAACACACATGCAATTTTCAACCAACGCTGGCAGTTGCGTGTTGCTGGTTTGTGCCTTTACGCACTGGCTAACTGACCACTGCATTCATTGTGCAGCCATGAATGAAAACGAACTTCAATGATTTACTTTCATAGTCATTAGGCACATGGCTTTTTTTATCCTGAAGTCAATATATACATACGCCTCGGTGAAATATTATCTCCAATCAGTATAAAAATTGAGACATGCATTCGCCGAAAAAAATACATATAGGTATCAGCAGAAAATCCCGCAAATGACGGAGGTTGGAAGGCGCATCAACCTCGCTCAACAAATTGACCACCCTCCCCCCTCCACCACATGTAAATATTGTATCTAAAGCATATCAATTCGTGTTGCGACTTTTGAAGTACTGTTGTTGCATGTTGGGGCTATTTTACGGGCCGGGTAGGCGTACTCGCGTTATCACAGGTGTTAAATATATCACTGGTGAGGGAGGCAATGCAATGTTACTTCAGATGATAAGCATGTACACATCAGGCCTATATTGGTATGGCATACATTTATGTTGAGGACTTGTGACGTTGATTGTTATCTGCTGATGTTTAACAGTTTATTGACTCAGTGCCACGCGAGGATGTTGAGCACTATAACTATTCCCTGTTAATTTAAACTCGGTGGCAAATCGTAGGCCAACTGTGAGCTAACGATTTACAGATCAGGCCTGAATGGTGTAGGTACATTTGTGCCTAACTGCTAGGTATATGTCCAGTATCGTCCCAGCTTGTAACATACGTGAGTATTATTCTTTGATTGCCTTTGACTGTAGTGCTGTCCCAACATGTGTGTAGCAGTGGCAGTGGCAGGCAACTGCAATGGTGTCTACTTATATCGATTACTGTTTAAGCAAAGAACGGTGTATGCAAAGACGGAACGCGTGAGGTTCGGTTTATCAGCCTCTCCTATTTGGCCTCCTGCTCAGAACATTGCATTGGGGACTGCCGTATCGCCAAGTAACTCCTGAGTTCATTTATGGTGTATACTCTGTATAATCTGTTTTGTGGATTCCTTCACCCATGGACGTATTTGTTACTGTTACTTTAATTTTCTTTTATTGTATTCTCACTTTGTCGCATCACTTTTGCGCTTGATATCATTGGTGCAATGGAAGTATTGCTTATATATGCTTGTATTTAATGCATGTGGATGTGAAAAAAATGACAACAGTCAGGCGGTAATAAAATTAGCATTCAATGGTTGAAATTTTCAACCGAAACAATGGTGATATAAGAAGACCCCGCTAACAAATTTCTCGTACTCTATTGTCAGTGACCAAGGTTGACACCAGTTACTGGAAAACCCCATCCCGGTATACGTGTCATCTTGTCACTCAAGGGGTTTCACCGCGGTGTCAATGCTCGAAATATTTACATACATAGTTTCAGCAAACCAATTGAACTTGCAGCTATAGATCTGAATCGTATGAACTCCAACTATAGAAATAATGGCTACAATTTACGAAACAAAAGGTTCATGTCAAGGAACAAATACCATTTTGTAGACGCAAGGTCTACCTCCGCAGTAACTACTTTGACGATGTCATATATATCTCTCGGGAAACACGTCGCGCGTAACACTTAGTTACATGTACTATTGAGCGCCACTGTTAAAGTGTTATGATTTTGACCAAATATTTAAGTGCAGACGGGGGTTATTATTTTCATTGATAAATCTCCGTATTGCCTTAAGGCAACGTTTGCAGCTCTATTCGAGCAAGAAAATGCTCGAATATCTCAGCACGCATCTCCGAAATCCTACCTTCGCTTAAAGGATTTTGGAGATTTGGGCTGAGATAAACCCATCGCGCACTCGAAGCAATGCCATATGCATGTCACATTTAGCATTATGCGTATTATGAGTTAAAACAACTGGGTCTTGGTCTGCAAAACAGGAAAGATGATTTTTTACATTTAGTATGAATGTGGCTTGTATCAATGCAGAAATCGATGAGCTTCAAATAATGATTAATAGGATATATACGAAACAAATGTTTCCCACTGTATGCGTGCAAGAGTCCTAGTTAAGCGACGTGTCTGATACACTTTTATTTCAAATTGATGGTTAAACGATTATATTTAAAGGTAAAACTGGCAGTGAGCTTGATATGCTAATGATATGTTCAGTCTCAATGGAATCTGCAATGTGGGAGGGACATTTTATAGAGGTAAAGGGAACTGATGAAACCATTACACTGGAAAATATATGTTGGCTACGATGTGATGTAAATATTATTCGTCTTTTACTGACGAATATTTCAAAATTGGAGAGACTTCCTCTTTGAGAGAGAGAGTAATGAATTATTAGTAACTCGAGACTTCAATACTGACTTAGTTACTTTAAATCCATGACAAAGTAGAATTAGCGATTATTTTGACACTATCACTTTCTAACCAAAGATTACATTTTCAACAACACTTTCAAAATATAAAGGCAGGCCCATAGATGACTTTCTGGTACAAATATCGCCTGTCATACATTCTGCTCTTTCTGGTATTTTAGTGAAATCAACATCAATACTATGTCCCGTAGTTTCTCAGCCTAGACATACAGCAAGAGACAACGAGAACAACATCCGCATATATATATGACAATTAGAAAATGATCCTGATGCGTTTAGATCACGTTTAAGCATCATATTTAGGGAAAACGTAAGCTGACTTCCTCTACTATCTCACAATGTGATAAGTTAAAAATTAACTTGACAATATGTAACAATGGTTTAAAACAATGCGTTCGTCCGGCACGAAGCGACTATTAAAGTGTCTTCCAACAGTGTAAGAGTGATACAAATAAAGGACGTGGCAAGCGATCAACACAGTCCGGAATAACTAAACAGGACAAGAACATATCACTATCTGAAGAATTAAAACGGAAACCTTATTTGTGATAAAGTAATTATAACAATTTGTTAATGCATTTTTCTCGACTGTTAGTTTAATAGCCTGTGTTTCTCGATGCCTTGGGTCACCTGCTACGTTCAAAGTGGACTTCACTTATAACTAAAGCAATGCTAGTGAACATCATCACTGGCCTCAAACCTAAACAAAGTACTGGGAATGATAGGATATCTGCGAAACTACGGTATTGGAATCAAATTTGAATGAGTCATGAACCGTCATCAATCATTGTATACTGCAATAATCCCCCAAAAATAAAAACTTGCAAAGATAAATCCAGCTTTTAAGGAAGGGGGATGCATCAAATATCTACAACTATGGGCCGATGTCGGTTCTTACTGCAATTAAAATTGTATTTGAAAAAGTTATATATCATGAAATCTACGATCATTGCTTGATAGAAAAACTATTTTACGATGGCCAATATGGTTTCAGAAAGAAACATTCCAACCTACATGTTGCGCTTGATTTAGCTGGCCTGACTAAGCTGGATGAGAGGGAGAGGTCCCTATTAGTATATATGTGGATCTGTCGAAGGCGTTTGGCACCTGTAACCATACTCAACTAAAGCACTCTGGCATGTCAGAACCGACTGCTTCTTTGTTAAAGAGTTATCTCACCAATCGTTATTAGTATGTACGCTTAGGAGATCTAAGGTAACGCAATTTCTTCTCCGTTACCTATGTGCAAATGCGTTTCCAAAATCAAATTCATGGTATTTGGTGTGCGCGCGTAAAGTTACTAGAATTTCGCCCTTTTTATAATATCACATAGCTCTCAGGTGCGTAGAGGCGTGGGACTGACAGTTCAGATGGATCTCAAGTGGAACAGTCATATTAATAAAATATCTTCTAAAATGTCTGAGGTTATTTGGGTCATGAACAAGTTAAAAATTAAGTCCCATTCTACGTTTTAAAAATAATACAACTCTTTACTTAAACCCACTTACATTATAATGTTCCAGCATGGGGTTGCTAAGCTGGTCGAATAAGGCTATTATAGCAAAAGGCGATTCGTATCATAGCCAAAAACTCATACATTTCTCAATCGGAACCATTATTCAAACAATTTAATTTATTGAAGTTGGTTGACATGACGATTTATTTCCAACTAAAATGTATTAACAATATTTACTCGGTGATCTACCAGATTATTTTTAACTGATTTGCTGATGTCCAACCGGAAGTCAACAAACGCCGCCTGGCAGCGAGTGCTCACGCTAAGTTTGTTTACTTCCGGCGAGCGGCGGAACATTCAAAACGAAGCGAGAGGTGAAAAAAATCGCCCGGATTACACATGCACATTGGCGGGTAGGCACTGTATATTTTTTCTGTTTTGAACTTCAACTTGAGCCACCGGTCCGCGATTTCTGCCGATTTCTTGTTTTCGGCCGTTTCAGCGGCATGGCTCTCACACTAGCTCCGTTTACGGGCGTGGTCAGAGAGGCATGTACCAGGGCTAAGATTGAGTGGACTATCAACAAGTTGCAATTTCTGTTCTCCTTATGTTATGGTCTCACGCTCGAACCTGGGTGTCTTCCGGTTCTGTACAGTATAGTATTGATAAATACATACCTTTCATTCATATACATAAGCAAATATTTGTGAATATAAGCTAATCGCATACACATGCCGTACGACTCTTCGCCTTTTCCCAACATTTTTCAAACTTCGCGCATGCGCCTTGCTATCTCCGCTTGGCGGCAGCTGCCGCCTGGTGGCGCACTTCTCACCTGCTCACTTCGCGGGCTGTGGCAGGCTGCAAATCTCACTGGTGTTTTAGGGCGGGGGCGGGGGGGGACTTAGTAGATTGTTGCCATTGAGGGGGTGGGGGGCGGGGGTGCCGGGGGCGCGGTAAAGCCACCCCTACTTCACCGCCAAAATACTCTCGTAGGGGGCATTTCACCTTGAAAATCGGCTCGAACGTTTGAACGCGAAAATATCCGCTCGGAAGGGAAATTTATTTTACCTTGGACCCGTTCGGTTTATTAAGCCGCTTAATACTTTCCCCGACAAACTCGGCCTATGAACGCACAGTCCCGCGACCGAATTTGGGGGTGGAGGGGGGGGTGGGGCTTTACTGCGAACCCCCCCCCCCTCAAAACCCGGCAATAAGCACCCTCCCCGGGGATATTGCATAGCCGATAAGCCATGCAGTGTAGCTACATATTTTCGTAGTCGTATTCCCGTATTGATTGATTCCCCTAATTTAGAATAATAAAATGACAGTTTTTACCATGATGTATCATGATAATTTTAATAATTCTGAGCGCGCTCAACGGTTGACTGTTGAATATAGCGGGACCAAAAAAAATTAAAGTTTCTAAGCTCCACTATTCAACCTGTGCTCAACTGCATAAGCCTAGTTAGGTTTCAATTAGTTTTTTAATTGTGCGTCTGATTCAACAGTTGAAAACTTTCGCTGCATAGTTAGTTTTTAGTTGAATCTCGATCAGTTAGGTCTCGACTGAGAAATCACTTGTTTTCTGGGCGGGATATATAATAATGTGTAGTTATATCATGCACATTATTGTATAAGGAATACTCTGCTGATACCGTGGTATAATTCTGATGGTACGATGACTTACCATAATATTTCATGGTAATATATGATACATACATATGGTAGGGTATATATGGTTTACCATGATCTACCATGGCAGGATATGGTTTATCATTGGTACCTCGTGGTAGGGCATAATATAGCATGGTTTAACATGAAATACCATGGTAGGAGGTGATATATGGTATGCATGCATCTACCTCCATGGTATGATATGATTTACCATGATATACCATGGTATACCATGGTACATGCAGGATAGGGTTAACTGTGATCCAGCGTTAGAATAACGTTATTCCAACGCTGGAGAGATCACAGCTAGATAGGGTATGATATACCATATGGTATACCATGGTGTTGTTTCATAAGGGTTATGATAGGCCTACGTTTGTTATGACTCTGCCAGTATTTGAGCACGATTAGATGCATACAATCTAAAACGTCTGGTTTTGCTCAAGCATTATGTCATATTTGAATGATTATTAACATAAGCTTTTTGTACAAGACCAATTTATGGTATTGCAACGTGCGTTTTAAATTGTGTCGTTCCTGCAACTGATGCCATATTGAATTAATGGCCTGCAATCAAGTATTATTGCGTAATGTAACGTTTGTGTCTTGTTCTGATGTCCAACAAAATAAAAAATTATTGAGATGATTCAAATATCGTTTGATACGTGTTGTTTGGTAGATCGGCCAAGTACATAAACTAATGTCCATTTGCGAAATAGCGATCTAGTTGCAAGCGTTTATGAGCAATACTCTCTAGCAGTAGGAACCGTCATGTACAAATGTACATCTGAAACTTCCGTTTATGACTCGTGAATCACTAAAATTGAACAACACGAAGCAGATTACACTGTAGTACCACGAGTCCACAAACCGCTCTTGTCAGTGCGGCTGTGCTTCACTTGGTACGAAGCATTCCTTCTAGCCGCTATAGTAATTACTGCAAGTTGTGGCTGATGTACCTGCCTTTTGCCCTATTAGGGGACTCCTATCATTTTATTTGCTCCTTAACTTACAGCCCGGTTATTATCGTGGTCAACTATGGGATATCGCTGTATACACTCCAAATCTACTTTAATATAGTGTGGTTATGCCAAATTACACCATTATATATTATGATAATGCCCGTCTACCATCATGAAATCATGAAAATACCAGGCTTGGTTGTATATTCAGGACGCTTTAGCCACTTTTGGTCATATCGCATCAATGAGAGTGGAGCCAAGTCACCGGGGGGTAACCTCCTACTCTTTGCGTAAACGCACATGGGATCTTTATCCTGCGACCACAGACATGGCCACAGCGGGACTCGAACCATCGATCCACGTGCCGTAAAAGGCTCTCGATCAGGTGAACAGAACACTCAATGCGAGCACTCTAACCCATTAAAAATACCATGGTAAACTATGATATATCATGATATATCATGATGTACCATAGTGTAACCTGGTATATCATAATATGCTATAGTATATCACGCCCTTCCAAGATCATACCATGGTATATCTTTACTTCATCAGGATATTCCCATGATAAACTATGATATATCTTGGTATTCCATGATATATCATAATATACCATGGTATACCGTGGTATATCATAAGATGCTATGGTATATCACGCCCTTCCAACATAATACCATAGTATATCGTTTGATTATCATGAAATTACCATGGTAAACTATGATATATCATGATATACCATGATATATCATGGTATTTTTTCGTAAGGGTATGCCCAAATCGAGAAGGAAATGTTGGCTGTCGTTATTGGGTTAGAGAAATTCCACCATTACACGTATGGACGACGTGTGAGCGTCACAACGGATCATAAACCTTTAGTTGCTATCAACGCAAAGCCGCTGTCCAAAGCACCGAAACGACTACAATCCATGTTACTGCGTAGTCAAGTCTACAACTTCGAACTTGTCTACAAGCCAGGTAATGCGATACCTCTAGCTGACACTCTGTCACGCGCTCCGCTGGCAGAGAAAGGATTGAACTCTGTTGACTTTGTACACAATCTGTTTCAGTCAGTCATCAGGAGCTCTCGGCTGGAAGACATTCGCAATGCCTCGCTGATGGATGATACAGTGCTGTTGCTGAAATCAACGATCATGAAAGGATGGCCTGAGCACAGAAGTTTGGTCCCACAGGAGTTAAGGCCATACTTCGATCATCGGGATGAACTCGTTGTGCAGGACGGCGTGGTACTGCGAGATGAGCGCATTGTGATCCCGACATCACTGCGTTCTGAAATGAAAGAAAAAGTTCACGCAGGACACCAAGGTATCCATTCTTGTCTTCGCCGTGCTCGTGATCTGGTATACTGGCCAGGGATGTCCAATGATATCCGTCAGTACGTCGAAACCTGTCATACCTGTGCGTCAATGTGCGTGAATAAGCAATCTGCTGAAACACTGCCCCAACATGAGGTGCCAGAGCGGCCCTGGATGAAGGTCGGAACTGATCTGTTTTCCATCAGGGGAAGAAATTACCTTGTGACTGTCGATTACCTCAGTAAGTTCTTTGAAGTTGACTTTCTACCTGACACAACATCTAAAACGGTAATCGCAAAACTTAAACATCACTTCGCAAGGCACGGGATTCCTGATGTGGTAATCAGTGACTGTGGCCCTCAGTACACGTCTGCCGACTTCAAGACTTTCAGCGAGACCTGGGGTTTCCACCATCAACGGACGAGCCCAGGAAATAGCACGGCAAATGGAGCTGCTGAGGCTGCAGTAAAGATTGCCAAACGGATGATGAACAAGAGTAGCGCGTGCAAAGAGGATCCCTATATAGGATTACTAAACCTAAGAAACACCCCCACAGAAGGATTGGAGACTAGTCCAGTCCAGAGACTGTTTGGTAGGAGGACCAACACCCTAATCCCCACCAGTTCAACAAGGCTGATGCCAGAGTCTCAGGCAATTCATCGTGACCGTGATCTCATGGAAAGAAGACGGTTTGCAAGGGCTTCGGACGCCAACCATCACCGAAAAGACTTGAAACCGCTGAGTGTTGGTGATGTGGTGAGGATGCAGCCTATTCAAACAGGAAGAAGGGTGTGGCGAGAAGCAACTGTCACCAAACAACTGAAAGGTCGTACTTTTGAAGTGCAGGGAGATGCAGGGACGACCTACAGGAGAAACAGACAGTATTTACGCGCTGTCTCAAAGTCTGAACACCATCTGTCAGACGATGACTGTACTCCGTTAGTGACAGTCCGCACACCGACGAGGACCATCGTCACGCCGCCAGTCGTCGCATCGCCTGTTATTAATCAGCCAGCGCCAAGTCCAGAACCACTACGTTCAGCTGTTCCGGATCACGTGCAGGCAGGACAACCCACCGAGGGTTACCGGACAAGATCCGGGAGAAGCGTGAAGAAAATCGAGAAGCTGAATTTATAAAGACTTTTATGATAATAATTTTGTAAATCATTGTTACAGATTCAGAAGTATCTACGGCTTCACTTATTGATAGATCTTTTGTAAATTTATGGATAATGTATCTATAAGCTTGTTTCTTTAAAAGAAGAAGGATGTTACGTGATGTCAGCTCACCAGTAGATGGCGCCACTGTATAATGTGTACCCGGTAGATGGCGCCACCTTCACTTATGCTAATGAGCTGAGAGATAGATGGGCAGTTCTCTGGCACTCTGTCGTTGGTCGTTGCCACTGCAACACCCCACTGACCTGTTTGACTTCTGTAATAAACTACGTTATACATTCTCACCATGTCCGTCTGGCTTGTAAATAACGTAACATCACGCAACGCAAAATCACAATGTTGGGTGACTTAGCCTGAGTCACCCGGCCAGGTTCACTATTTGTTTTACTTCTCGTTTGTATTTCCGTCGTACTTGGTCAAGTAAATTAATCCTAAATGTTGGATGTTTAATCTTGAATCTTGTTCATCTTACTAATTTCAAAAGCCATATGATACCCGTTTCAACTTGGGTCCGTGACTCGAGTTAGCTAATGTTCGTTTCTATCGAATAGGCAAAGCGATACCCATGTAGTAGTGATGGATGGATTTCTGTGTATCGATGTTCTATCTAAGAGAGATGTATAATCATCAATCATATGTGTGTGATTTGTCATCCTATCAACTTACATGGTTAATCAGTAACTGAAAGCATCTTTCAGATGGCCATAACATTTGAAGTTGTCAGTTTCAGTTTTGGCAATGTTTTTTTTTTTGGAACAAATGCGTTTGGCGCTGAAGGTGAATCGGATTGAATAGCCGTACATTGCATTATCCCCCGTACAACTTGTATTCCCCAGATAAATGAAGGGTCGGATCACATACCTTATTGGAGGTCCAGAGAGAACGACAACAGGTTGAGACACTTTAAATCATGGCATACAACCGCCGTGGGCTGCTGGTGATACTGACGGCTGTAGTGGCAGCCATATTCTTCGTTTGGGACAAGAAGATAAGTAGCGGTCCCAGTGTGATGTCATGGCGGTCTCTCTTGGCCGGTCATGATGCATCTAACATCACTGACATGGGCGGTGACTTCACCGCGGAAACTGTCCGTCAGTCAGGCTTTAGAGTGTGCGACACCGTAGATCGTGTCAAACGCGTGAAAACTGAAACCTACCGATACATCCTGGTAGATGACCTGCATAAGGTATTGTACTGCTCAATCCCCAAGGCCGCGTGTACGACTTTTAAACTCTTGTGAGCTTATTCAACGACTGGGCAGAATTATAGCGCGCTAACGCCAAGCTTCAGAGGAGCTGGCTGGCACCACCAATCGAAAATGGATGCCATTGGTATACGTTCCATCGCCAGCTTCTCCGACGAAGAAAGGCGTCAAAGACTCAAAGAGTATTTTAAGTTTATGGTTGTCCGACACCCGTTCGACCGGTTGGCGTCCGCCTACGCCGATAAGTACGATAAGGAAGGTTTTGACCCAGAAGGTTCAATAATACATAAAGAAGACCTCCAGAAATATCTTAACTCAACAGCCGTGAGCTTGAGCTTCCCGACCTTTCTGCATCTGGTGGCGAAGGAAGGGCATAGCAAAGGATGGTTCAGCAACGTCCATTGGAATACTTACATCGGTCGCTGTCACCCCTGTGAGATTGAGTACGACCACATCGTCCGTCTGGAGACCATACACAATGATATTTCTGGCATTCTCTCTCATTTCCCTGACTCCAAAGACGAGACGATTGACATCAGACACCTGCGTGTCTCTCAGCCGGAATCGCCTAAAGACAAAATAGAACGCTTGTCCCAAAAGTATAAGAACGTGGACAACAATACCATTACAGGTTTGTTAGAGGTTTCAAGAACGACTTTAACGTGTTTGGATATCACTGGGAACCGGAAAAAGTCAAGACCTCTTGTAACTTCCGGTCTCCGACTGGCGAGGATGCTTGTTGCTAGGCAACCAACTGCTCACGTGAATGCCTAAGCTATGACGCGCTTTGTATCTATCATGCTTTATATTTGGGTGCGTCACGGTGCAAGGTTCTGTCTACTAGGGTTCAATGCCAGATACGGTAAGCACCTAGACAATCTCATGCGTGCTACAACTGCTGCACGCTTGGCGAGTTCCAGGAACCGAAGAAAGGGTGGTATCGATCTATGGATTTATGTTTATTTCTTTCTCTGTTTGCTAGACATTTATGGAGCTAAATTAGATCATGTCCTCTTAGCATCAGCTGTACGTGATTATGTAGTAACACAAGACATCGTTCGGATAGCAATGACATTTACAGTTAAATGGGTTTTTAACCCAGTTGTCACATCAGGCTCTAAAATAAGCAAATTCTACATTCTGATTAGTGCAATAATTAATCTTTCCACTACAATTCTATAGCATGCGTGATATTCCTTAAATGGTGCTAGTGAACAGAGCAGAGCAGAGTAGTCTCAGTAGTCTGAGCAGTCAGACTCCGCGGAGTGCATAACTGAACGCGCAGATTGTGTTCCGATAGAGCGGTCACGTGGTACATTTTACTCCCGGACCTTACTCCCCACCCAGAGGAGGATCACGAGGATTTGCAACATGGCGTCTGTTGTGTAATGTGTCAACGTTCAAGTTGAGACCGCTTGCTATTTCTATATACAACGCCCTCTACTGGCCTAGTATAAATAACCGTGCTTGCTTGGTATCTGCCCATTCCCTTACCTACGCTCACAACAGTCGTGTACCAATAAACCGGACACCATCTATTCAAGCTCTGGTGTTCTTCTCAATGCCTTCGAAACACAACATGGTGACAGCGGTTGCGGTTTTATATCCTTATACACGCTTATCTGAATATATCTGCTGAACTGTTAACTCAAAACTACTGTGTCAGCCCGGATGGAAGCGGAGCAACTCGTGGAACAGCGTCAAAGAACGGGGCCGATGTACACTTCAACGGGGAGCACGTGGTGACATTCCTGAAGCGTAAGTGCATTTAACCCTCTGAATACCATGGCAGTCTTCCAAGTTACACCTCCAGAGCCACGTGACTTTAATTTGCCCAACTCATGGACCCGGGGGATTAGAAGATTTGATAGGTTCAAAATTGCTTCTGGTTTGGACGGGAAACCAGAGGAAAGTCAAGTTAATACACTCATATATGGCATGGGTGAGAAGGCGGAGGAAATATTTGCATCGTTTACCTTCGTAAGGACTGATGACCGGGATGAAGCTACAGAGTATGCCAGTGTAAAGCAGAAGTATGAAGACTACTTTGTTGTCCGTCATAACACCATAGACGAGAGAGCAAAATTCAATATCCGTGTCCAAGCACCGGGTGAGCCTGTTGATGCGTTCATCACCGACTTGTATGCGCTCTGAAAGAGGAACTCATTCGGGATAGACTCGTGGTTGGGCTCAGTGACAAACTTTTGTCTGAGCGTATGCAGATGGACAAAGCTTTGATTCTAAAGAAAGCGACAGACATGGCTCGTCAGTCGGCGCAGGTGAATGGAATGGAATGTTGGTGTTTTAGGCCACTTTTGTGCACATACAGGCTAAATTGGGCCAAGGAACCTCCCGAGACGATGAAGGATGAAGGAATGAAACATGCCCCAGAGTCGGCGCAGGTGAAGACGCAGGCCAAGGAGCTGTCATCCGCGGGGGTCGGTGCAGAGGCGTATGCTGTTCACACCCGGGGTAAGAGCAGACCCAAGAAAGTGTTTTCGCCGCAGCACTCCGCGGTCAAGTGTCAGTGGTGTAGCAATGCGTCTCACAAACGTTCACCCTGTCCAGCTCGAAACGTCAATTGCAGGAGGTCCGACCTCAAAGGACATTTTGAGAAGGTTTGCCGAAAGGAGAAAAGGGTTAATGAACTGACTTCTCATCTTGTTGGTGCACAGTCAGAGGTGTTTCTCGGGGCTCTCAGCTCATCCAACTACAAGCCCTGGACCGTTCCTGTCACACTGCTCGACAGGGAAGTGGTATTTCGCGTGGATACAGGTGCTGATGTTTCCGCTGGAGCGAGAAGTTCTAGCTCATCGAATGAGTTCAATAGATGTGACAACGAAGTGGAATTTGATGCTTTTGTTTTGAAAGACAGTACGGGTAAAATTCTTCCTGGTAAAATCCACTGGTGACGTCATCCTATTGTTCTCTCACGACATTATTTTCTTGTAATGTAGTGTGTAAGTTTCATAGCGACGTGGAATTGACATGAGCTAACATACCCGGAAAACGGCATGAGCGGATAATAAGATCTTGACGACACACACATACATCACAAAATACATAGGCAGCTTTTGGTATCCATTTTTACTTTTTATTTGTCGGCACGCCGCAAATATCTTATCTATATCACCCAATTTCATTGAATTTGAATATTTACAGTGAATGAGTAAGGCTTTACATTGTCTGCATCTGCACTGGCCACACGTTTGTTATCAGACCGCTGTCCTTGCACGATGTGGCTGATGTTACGCTGTTGTGTTTCAGCCGTGCGTTTGTACGAACGCACGGCTGCAGATGAGTGACCCGTTACCTCACAGATACCTTGCTCATCGATGTCAGCCGCATACAGCCGAGTGGCGGCTGTGGCGCGGAGAGAATGGTTGGTACGGTAGCCCCCAAGACCTGCCTTTACACAAATATCCTTCAATATTTGGCTCAGTTTATGGCGTCCAAGAGGAACCTTGGAAAATCAAATGTCGCCGACCGCCTGCTTCAAAGGACGAAGGTAGAAGGGTCCCTCGTGGGGCTCCGGGCAATGAGATAAGTACTTTTTAAAGATCCGAACGGGACATCTTTCCGGGGTGGCATCATTGCAAAAGACAGTTACTGATTTCCTGTTCCTATTGACATGCTTCAGGCCGCCCTGATGAGACTTTGAATGGTCTTCTGTGTAACGCAATATTTTCTCCGAGGATGAGGATTTATCTAATTTAATTTGAGCTCATTCGCCGTGACGCAGTCGCCGGTGTTCTTCTACCCCACGTAAGGCGAAGTTTAAACCAATAGTATAAAACATGGTATGTAATAGAGTCTCAGGTTCGTCAACACCGAGGATACCAGTCTCCCACAATTGTTGTTCTTCTTCTATCGTGATGATATCCGCCTTCTGCTTAGCGGTGACTATGCCTTCTCGGCACAACTGCTTCATGCAGTTGTCAAGGGTGTTGCGAATTTGGGAAAAGCGATCATCTGAAAGAAACCGATAAGGAGTTCCTTGCTGCTCCATATACATCTGTATCATGAGAACGATCGAGCGCAGCGTTTCTGAAGGGTATTCCTCTCCCTTGGTGTTGCGCGCCTCACAGATTAAGCGTGCGAGGCTATAATTTAGTTCATCGACAGTCATATCCTCGAGCCGCACAAATATTTGGCTCAGGTTGAGGGCAGGGTCGCGTTCAGCATAATCATTGCGTTGATCTCTCCAATCGTTGAAAATCTTGACAGCCCACTTGATCTTACTCTCCGTCTTGGGGGCAAACCTGAAGTGATTGAAAATGTGGCATAATATTAGAATGCATTTCCACGATTTTAAGAGAATGAAATCTACTGGAAAGTGAAAACCGTGAGGGGGGGGGGTAACAAAACGTCTACCTTGGGAAGGGGGGGGGGGGGTAATAATACAAACGATATCTTATGGTAGACTTTAAACAGCACATAAGCTTACCTTTTTACGCTCTGTGCCGCAATCGTTGCTTCTGGGGCCACGGGAAAACGGCAACGCATTTGTGGCTCCTGCCTCTTGTCATCAGGTCGCCGTTCCACCCCAGACGCAGCCAATTCGGCCTCATCGGCAGCCGTCACCAACATAGCGTCTTCCTCCACTTGCTGAGTGACCACAATCAATTCTTCATCGCTGACATCCGAGAAGTGAGGATATAGTCCCATTTATATATCGCTTTCCTGTGCGAAATTCATCAGTTCCGTGTCACTGACACCTGAACAGCGTACGTGTGTTGCGAATTCGTCTTCATACATGTCGCGCATATCGAGGGCTTCGTCGATAGCCTTCTGTGTGTCATACGATTCGTTCAACATTGCTTTGCGTCGTTTCACCGGAATAACATGTGCCGCGCATTTTTTACTTTAATAGGGCGAAGACCTATCCCAATACTGGGGCCGAAGAAATCGATTACTGTAGAAACACGTTGAACGCAGCTAATAAGTGAGCTATTCTGTTTGAAGCAATGGCTCGCTCTAATATAGAAGAACGAGTGATAGTTAAAATGGTAGCAGCTATCGATCTACTCGATTTAAGCTCTGATCACCAGTCGCGTGAAATGTGTCAAGAAACCGAATTCGGTAGCGTAATTTCTCTTTCCAACTCAGATCAAAGACAAGATTGGAGTTATAAGGACGTAGATTTTACACTAAGTTAACATCCGCGGAAAACGACATTACCGGATAACAATGGGTCCTCGGGCTTCGCCCTCGGACTCCATTATTATCCGGTAATGTCGTGTTCCTTGGACATTAACTTACACATAGATTTGAGTGAAAGCGCGTAGATGGGGAAGAAAACTGAGTCGAAACTGAGCATGGTCGCGGAGCTGGCGAATGACAGATCGACAGATGACAGAACGCGGTCACTCACCTGCTCACTATTCACTGACAGTTATCATCTGCAGAACTTGAAAAGCATGTCAAATCCGTGGAATAATGTCCCTAATTGTTTAAGTCCAAACTAGAGTTTTATCCGAATATATATATAAGAACACTAATTACAAACTAGACTATTAATAAATAAAAAAGTTAGATCCATTGCAATTTACCTGGATGGCATTGATTAAGCTTAATTGAGATTTTATATTTATGGGAGTTCTCTCATTTATTTTTAGTGATAAAGCTATGAATGTATATATTCAGTATTAGAGCTATATATGTCACAAAATGTAAACTACTAATTACAATGAAAAAAATTGATCTTATTCTATTTTTAAATTTTATGTAAGCTTATTATTTTTTATAAACTTATGAAAACTTAGGCCTGTATAATTTTACTGATCTATAAGTATAACTAAGCTGAGATTATTTTTGGGCTGTGGCAAGGGGTATTTACATTCCCCAGTATGAGCTTTTCATTTCACCATGAACTGGTAATAAGGGAAATAATTATTCGTCAAGTTGCATGCATCAACAATGGGGTATTAATTGGCCCTTCGTGATCAAGGATTTTCATATTAAATAACCATGAATCAGGAAATCGCCATCTCATAACATGCAGCCAACCATCCTTTAGTTCTCTTTTTTTAATTGATCGTGACCTGGTAATAAGAAAATTCTTCTTCGTGATCTGAGAACGTGGTCTACCCTGCCACTGCCCTGTACTTATACTCGTATTCTGCTTGATTATCACGAATATGTATTTCGAAAGTGAATGGAACATATGAATGATTATGTTTTATGCCACCTGATTAGGTGGAATAAACAATTCACATTTCACAGAAGAATGCCTTTTTTAATTTATTGGATGAAGAGCAAGATAGATTTACTTTTGTTAAATATCTTTTGATGGTATTTGGATCACATTTAAAATAAAGATTTTTTTAAATCTAATATATTCCATTAACATGTAAAATGAAATATATCATGCAAAAATGTCATTCTAGGATACAACAGAAAATGTATTGATACTATTATATCTGATTCTATGGGTTGTTTTTGGTTTAAAAATAATGAAGCACAAACAATATAGATCAGTTATTTTATTATTAAAATCTACAAATATTACCTGAAAGTGAAACCAATCAAACGTATGAAATGATTTTGTATATAAAGTAATAAATATATATACCTGTGCTAAACAAATCTTTTGCCAATTAATATAGAAGCTTTATTTGGTAACTGAATTTTGTCAAAAAAGACATAATGAAAAAAAATAGTTTTAAAGCAATATATTCCGTAATTTTTTGCATTGCCAACCTCTTCTCCATGTCAAATAAGTACATTCTGTCTTGAAATTAAACCCTGAAAGCCTGCGGGCCATACTGAGAGAAGAATTTTTGTCAACGGAGCAGAAGTTGGTGGCCGGCTTTATATCCCTACGCGCCTGTTCGCAGTTTGCTATTTTGTGTGTGATGTCGACCGCGGCTCGCTATCACGTCCGCGCGCGATATAAATAAACCGCGCAGTTTTATGTTGAAATGTTTGTTTTACAGACTCAAAGAGATATAAAAACATATGCATCATGAATTTTGAGATACTTTTAGTCTTGATTCTAACATGTAAAAATCTAAGATGGCGCATGTCAGCATATTGCTTTAATGCTCAAGCTACTAAACTTGCAATTTATATTCAGAATTACTGTACATATTTTTATGTATCACAAAAATGTGAAAGCAGAACTACCAGATTTACCAAGAGAGAAATATTTATCAATTTCATTTAAATATGTATTTATTATTTTTCATACACATTTCTGGTAATTTTTATTTTTTTAAATAGATTATCAAAAATGCCATGCAACTTATATTAATAGTAGTATTTTGTACAATTAATTTAATTGTATTGTTCCTATATAAAGTTTTATTGTTTAATCCAAGTTTTAGCAAAATAATTGCTTGATCAATTAACACAACTTAGCTCTATAACTCATTACATAAATTACATTATTCAGTGAATTCGTTTAATTATGATAAATATGAAAAGCAGACATTGTATCTTGACTACATTTATTTTACCTTTGTGGAAAATGTATAATTAATTTTAATATCTAAATTGAAATTATATTCTTTAAATTGTAAGGACATTTTCATATTGACAATAACACCTTGTTTAGATCTACAATATTTTTCCTCCAACAATCATTGTTTCATTTTTATACCTTCCCTCAACAGATCATTTGAAGCGAGATTAAAATTAATGACTGAAAGTGAATAATCCTGAGGGCCAAAAGTCTAGAACCTGAGTTTTCACTGCAATTATATCTTCTGGGTCATTCTCGATCCCTATATTATTTCTGTAACAGGATCTTGAGTGTTATAATTATAACAACTCTTCCCGTTTCTCTAGTTTATTGTGTTGCCAGGGTGGGTCAAGTGCATACAATGGACAGTTCTACAAAACACCTGCAACAAATAAAACCTGTCAATATTTAGATACATACGCTACAATTCCTTTACTGTAACACTCATACTCATCACACACAATTTATAAACAGGTCATTATACATTATAAATTAAAATTCGTTCGTTCGTTCCGCAATATACATCGAGAATATGTATTACTAAATCATTATACCATTATCATCATAATTATGAATGAAACATACCTGCAGTGACGCTTAATTTCATCAAGTCCCGAGTTGGGTCATGAAATTCAACAAGTAATTACCGAGTTGGCGAACTACATGTGATCGTACTGCCAGGCCGGCAGTTGAGACAAAAGTGACTCGTTACACCCGCGAAAGAGTGCGCCTGCGCAGTTGATTGTTTAACCGACTGGCTTTCCTCCAATGCTCTGTTTTGAGCTACTGTTACATACTTCCCCCCAACGGGAAATGGCGTCTCGACATAAAAACTTTAACAAGCGTCAAGATAAAAAACAATCAACTCTGGCTATCCAAAATGGCATTCAAACATTCCCGAAGAAAGAGATTTTGCCTTTCAACCTTCAGTCGACGACTTGCTGACTGAGACATAACATAAGCCGCTGGATCAAAGTGCGCAGGCCTACGTCGTTGGCGCTGAGAGCGCCGCAACGGCTCGGGCTCACCCTCGACCTGATCCTCAGAGGATTCTACGTTAGAGGCCGAATCTGCAACAGATTCTGGATCAGATAATCCCAAATCCCGAGGTGTGGGAACCGGAGTACTTTTGACCACGCGAGGTGCGGGAACCGGAGTAGTTTCGACCACCAGAGGTGCGGGAGCACTTTCGACCACCCGAGGTGCGGGAGTCGGAGTAGTTTCCCTCCTTTCGATAGACAAACGTCTGGTTGGTGTGGGGACAAACATTCTGGGCTCAGGCGTTGGAACGTACACATCAGGTTCCTCCGAAGAGTTACCATCCTGCTCAGAGTCAGTGTCTCTAATAGACGTCCCAACAGCGATCGGAACTGTCTGTGGAGAAACGGCCACATCATCTGTCAGATGATTGCCCAGGGATGAAATCGGTAACAACATGTTCCGATGAAGGACACGTGTCCGTCCCTGTCCGTCTTCTCGCCGAATCTCGAACACTGGTACAGTGGCGTCTGGCTGTCCAACAACTAGATACACTTCAGTCTGCCACCGGTCCGCTTATTTATGCGGCCCCTGAAAGGCCACGTTGCGAACCAAGATACGATCACCTTCAGAAACCACCGCATTCCTCACCTTTTGATCATAGCCTGCCTTTTGCCTGTCCCGACTAACTCCTGATCTCTCTAATGCCAACTTATACGCTTCTTTCAATGAATCCCTCACATCACCAACGTACTTAGCATAGCTTTGTGGCAACTCAGATGGGGTATACAAATTAAAAAGTAAATCCACGGGTAGTCGCGGATGGCGGCCAAACATAAGATAAAACGGAGAGTAGTCCGTGCTGGCATGTTTAGTGCAATTGTATGCGTGCACAAGGGAGGCAACACGCTTCTTCCAATCTAGCTTGTCCTCTGGCGACAGCGTACCAAGCATATTCAGTAGCGTCCGATTGAACCTTTCACATTCCCCATTCCCCATGGGATGATACGGGGTGGTACGACTTTTCTTTACACCCATTAGGTCGCAAAGTGACCTAATCAGCGAAGACTCGAAGTTTCTTCCCTGATCGGAATGCAGTCTTAGCGGCATACCATAATGCAAAAAGTAGTTCTCGTACAGAACCTTAGCTGTCGTCTGCGCGGTCTGGTTACGACAGGGAAATGCCTGTGCATACTTAGTGAAATGGTCGGTTATCACCAACACATTTTCCACGCCGCCTTTTGAAGCTTCCAACTTCAAGAAGTCTACACACACAAGTTCTAACGGCTGTGTAGTAACGATATTCACCAGCGGAGACTTCCGACCTGGTAACACTTTGCGTCGAATGCAACGGCCACATTGTGCAACATAATCCGCGACAGCGGTGGCCATTCCCGGCCAATAAAAACGATCCTGAATCAGGGCTAAGGTCCGATCACGACCCAGATGCCCCACTTCATCGTGACAACCCTTTAACGCTTTTGATTGACATTTCCGGGGAAGAACCAGCTGACGGCTTCGTTCGCCGTTGACCTCACAACTCCTATACAGGATTCCATCATGCATTACAAGACGCTTCTTTTCACGCAGCAAAGCTCTGCTGTCTTCTCCTGGGACAAGATTGGTGGAACCCTGAATCACTGCAACCACATCACGAATAGCTCGCTCCTGGTGCTGAGCCTCAGCGAGCTCACGAGCAGTGAAGTGGGGTACCCCCAAATCCGACTCTTCCGAAAGCACCTGTACTGAACAACAGACACTCTCTGCGACTGGGACGTGACGGTCACCGCCACTGAGTACAACTTCGACAACGGGAGCCGATATGGTGGCGATATCATCCGGGATTTTCAGTCGTGATAACGCATCGGCGTCTACATTCGCCTTTCCACTGCGATACTTAATTTCGAAATCATAATTCGCCAACTGCAAAACCCAGCGATGGCCCGTAGCATCGAGCTTAGCACGCGACATGACGTAAGTCAGCGGATTATTATCCGTGAATACGGTGAACTTGGTCCCATAGATATAGTCATGAAACTTTTCAGTGACTGCCCATTTCAGCGACAAGAATTCCAGTTTATGAGCCGGATAGTTCTTTTCTGCATTTTTTAGACATCGACTGGCGTATGCGACTACACGCTGCCTACCGTCTTGCCTTTGGTAAAGAATGGCACCCAGACCACTACCACTAGCACCTACGTGTAACTCGAAAGGAGAGTCATAATTGGCAAACGCCAAGACGGGAGCCGATGTTAAACACTCGACCAGCCGATCAAACGCTGCTTGATGTTCAAACAACCACTTGAACTCATTGGGTCCCTTCAACCGAGACTTTTTACGTTTAGACATAGTGGCACCGTGTGTCAACTCATGTAGAGGACGAGCAATCCGCGAGAATTCACGAACGAAACGACGATAAAATCCAGCAAAACCCAAGAACTTCTGCACGTCCTTTAACGACGTTGGAGTGGGCCAGTCCCGAACTACAGATATCTTTTCCGGATCAGGCGAGATGCCTTCTCTGGATACGACATGCCCCAAACATTTAATGCTCTTCTGAAAAAATCTACACTTTGAAGAATTCAGCTTTAGCCCCGCGTCTTTCAGCCGTCCGAAAGTGGGCTTCCAGTCGCTGCAGATGATCTTCGAACGTCACAGAATACACAATAATATCGTCTAAATACAGCAAACAGTAGGTAAAATACAAATCACCCATGCAAGACTCCATGAGCCGTTGAAATGTAGCAGGAGCGTTTGTCAACCCAAACGGCATCCTCGAACACTCCCAGAAGCCTAAACCACTAACTGTGAAGGCAGTCTTAGGTTTATCAGACTCCTCTAACTCCACCTGCCAGTATCCAGACTTCAAGTCTAAGATAGAAAACCACTGGCTTCCATGAAGTGTCTCAAGCGTTTCCTCTATTCGAGGCAAAGGGTACGCGTCCCTGACAGTCTGGGAATTCAGACGCCGGAGGTCTATGCAAAAACGCAAACTGCCATCACGTTTACGGACCAACACCACATTCGAGGAGTACGGACTGCTAGACTTCCTAATTACACCGAGTTGCTGCATTTCCTCAAGGTGACCTCTGACCTCATCCAACATGGCATGGGGTATCCTCCTAGGCCTCTCCTTGAACGGTCTACGTTCAGTCAACTCAATGGAATGTCTCACACGATCAGTGTGACCCAAGTCCAGATCGTGGAGTGAAAACACTTCCTTCCACTCAGACAAGAACTGATTAACGCCCGTTATCTGCTCATCAGACAGATGATCCATATAGTTGGAATTCAACAAAGACAAAAATTTCTCATCACCGGCTGATACTGACTGATCTTTGGACATATCTCCAGCCGTGGCAGCGGAATCGCTTGCCTTCGGCGCGACCGAGATGTTTTGCATAGAGCACAACACATGCTTGTGAGGAATCATTACAGGTTTGGACGAATAGTTAGTCACCTCTATCGCAACCTTTTGGGAGGATTTCCCGGGATCAATGTGGATTAGCCCAGGTGACAACCGCAGACTCCCAGGAAGATCATGAATCGGACTCTCTTCAACCATTACATTCAGTCGCATACATGTCGCTATTCTGGCAAGTCCACGTATCACCGACCGACTTCCGGCGGGAATTGTCACTGCTTTCGTAAGTTTGACATACCCAAGGTCTGGCTGAGCCATCAACTTGTCTTGGTTAGACAATGCGTTGAATACTAACCGCCATGATGCAGCCCCAGTTGCACCAGACTGTCCTTTAACCAGAGGCAGATTATTCAACACGTTAGTGCCAATTAACAAAGGCACTCTCTCGTGGTAACTGGTATCAGGCACCACCAGCATCAACGAGTTTAAGCCAGCCTTCAACTCCGGAAAGGTCAGTTCCACTTCCACGAAGCCTAAGTAAGTCAGAGGCTCACCACCAACATCTTGCACTGATAACAATTCTTTCAGCGAATGAATCTCTAGGCCTAGATTCCCACACAAACTATGACTGATCGTACTGATCATCGACCCTGTGTCTAATAGAGCACGATGACCTACCCCTGCTATCTCAACGGAGACCTCGTTCGCTCTCCCCACTAGCCTATCAATAGGGCTTTCCGATCGGACCGAGCGTCTTGGCTGCCCTAAGCCAAGGGTCCCTAAGAGTTTAAAGGACACTCAGACCTTTTGTGACCCTTCTCATGACAACCGTAACATCCTCCCCTAAATTTGTACTGGGTATCAGGCGGTTGTGGGCCCGACTTCCTGAAAGAACCTTTGTTACGCGAATGCTGCTCCACTGCTGACAACCGAGTCTCCATCTTAGTCAACAGGGCTAGAACCTCATCCAACTTCTTGTTTTGCTGGGCCGGCACTTCAGACACCTGATGGGATGAAGCCTTAGGCCCTGTCCATCTCCGCTAACCTTGCCGAGATCATGATTTGCTCGTATGGAGCATGTCCGTCCATAAGATGCCGAAGTGCGGTCTTCATCTTATCATTGCGTAGTCCCGACCAGAACTTGGTTCTCACCATCGAGTCATTCCCAGCAGGGAACATAGTTACATCTCTAGAACGGACCTGGGAGACCAGATGTTCCAGCCTACATGCCCATGCTGTGACCGCTTCCCCTTGCTTTTGTCGAGCACTCCAAAACTGCTCTAAGAGGTTATCAAGTGGCAGAATGTTGCCAAACACGTTGTCCAGCTTGTGAATGAGGCCAGCCACGGTGATCTGCGACCCCATGTGCAGCATCACCTCTGCAGCCATGCCCTTCAGAGACTTCCTGATAGCTAACAATAATTCAACGTCTCGGTATCCACTATCTTTCAATGACATGACCTCCTGTCGCCAGATGTCATACAACACCTCGCCCTTTCCCCCATCACCCGAAAAGGTGGAGGACAACCGAAGACTAGAATAAGGATGTCCCCAGTAACCACTGGAGGTATGTCTGCAGGCTGCCGTTCCACATGTTGTGGAGATGGTGCTCCCTCAGCCCCTCTAACATCCCCAGCTGGCAGTCTCATTATCGACGCCATTTGCTCTTTCTCATGTGGAGACAAGTCCTGCCAAAGTCCAACCATCTGTTGTAAGGGTTGAGACTCTTTCGTTCTAGTTTCTCTCTCTTGTTTCCAAAGCCCACAAATCTGCATCTCGGCCTCAAGAGCCAACTGACTTACAAGTAAATCTGATTGGCCCAGAGTGGCACCTTTCAAAGCTTGTATGGCATGCTGAGCCTGAGTCTCATCACTGAACAATAAAAAAACAGAATGGTTGTAGAACCGCAACCATTCGGGTGTTACTTTCAAATTTACTAATAATTGCCTCAGTTCTGCCTCCAGAGAAGGATCCACATCTTTAAGGACTAAGCACCGCTGCGCAAACATTGCTATAGCACCCCACGGATTATAGCTACCAACAAAAAAATCCAATCAAAACCAACTATTTAGTCTATCCTAATCCAAGGAATACTCAATTATAAACCACCAATACGAGTCAACGAGAGAGACTTAGTCTTGTGAATATTGGAATGAACAAACTCACTCTAATGGCTCACTGATCTTGTGATCACAAGATATGTAGTGACAAAAGCCTAACCAACCACAAAAATCCAAAATACTAAGTGCTGTTGAGGTAATGGCTAAATCAAATGCCGAAAACAAGACAAGTCCAGAATGACAAAGTCTGAATGATAACGACAAATTATGTCACTGCAGGTAATAGTAAAATTACTTTAACAGGATTTAATTACTACTAAGCAACAATAATTACTAACAATATTACTCTAAAAGAAAAATAACCCACATCCTTAACTTACAAGTCAACAAAAGGAAGTAACTAATTAAACAAATTAGAAAAAAAATAAACTTGTATCAGAGACCAAAGACAAATAAATAATTCTGATGTAGATGTATTAGAACTAACTATGAATTATATAAAAACGATTAACTAAGTTAACTAAAGTTAATTAATTCAAGTTCTTCAATTACTCAAATCTTAATTAAATTAACACAATTAACAAAGGTTTTTCAAACTTATCTATAACTAGTGCTGTATCAAAAATATTTTTAAAAAAAAAGGAAGAAAAAGAAAAAGAACTATAAACTCAGAAATATAGTAGATTTAATAAGGCTTATTGTAATCAAATCCAAATACGAGGTATCACAAGCAGACACTCATGCCGTAAAAGACACAACACAATTGCAGTGCAGATCAAAAAATGTTTGGTTCACTACATCTGCAGATTTAGCTTGAATAACTTACTTAAGTGTCAAGTGATTGATGTGACACCAACTTAATTAATGTGCTGATGATTGGCAATAATAAATGTTCACTTACTATTGATTCCAAGTCACATTGCAAAACAAGACACTGGGTCAATAATTGTCTATGAGCATGTCAAATCAGCTGTTGTGAGTACTAGGCTAGGCTACTAGCTACTCAACTCTCCTAGTCTGTGAAGACAAGAAGCATGAACAAAAGTTCACCGGCTGTACAGTAAGTCCATCCGACGCAGACCGCTGCCGACCAGGTACCGATGTACTCAGCCGTCGCTCCACGTGGGTCCTGCACAGCTCTGTTTACCTGCACGCGCCTTGCGTACAGCTCACTGATGACGCGAACCACTGACCGTAATTGACGCACTTGGCAACTCCTTCCCACTCGCTTGTCGGCGTGTGAGTCGTTCACCAGGTCGCCGCAGGAACTTCCCCGATGCTCGCGTAGCCGTGGAGAGGTCTCCTGTCACCAACAGTCAATGAGTCCGCCGCTGACAGCTCCCTTGTCACCGCAGGTGTACACAGTGACCTATGCGTGACGTCCAAACCCTGGTCTCGTTGTGGTCGCCATTTTGTAACAGGATCTTGAGTGTTATAATTAGAACAACTCTTCCCGTTTCTCTAGTTTATTGTGTTGCCAGGGTGGGTCAAGTGCATACAATGGACAGTTCTACAAAACACCTGCAACAAATAAAACCTGTCAATATTTAGATACATACGCTACAATTCCTTTACTGTAACACTCATACTCATCACACACAATTTATAAACAGGTCATTATACATTATAAATTAAAATTCGTTCGTTCGTTCCGCAATATACATCGAGAATATGTATTACTAAATCATTATACCATTATCATCATAATTATGAATGAAACATACCTGCAGTGACGCTTAATTTCATCAAGTCCCGAGTTGGGTCATGAAATTCAACAAGTAATTACCGAGTTGGCGAACTACATGTGACCGTACTGCCAGGCCGGCAGTTGAGACAAAAGTGACTCGTTACACCCGCGAAAGGGTGCGCCTGCGCAGTTGATTGTTTAACCGACTGGCTTTCCTCCAATGCTCTGTTTTGAGCTACTGTTACATTTCCAATGTAAGCTTGTATATTCTTGGTTTGATCAGGACATTCAGAAAGTGTAAACAATATGTTCATTAGTCAATCAATTTTTGGCATGTATTCTTTTCACATTTTTCACATGCCAAAAATTGATTGACTCTGACTAATGAACATATTGTTTACACTTTCTAAATGTCCTGATCAAACCAAGAATATACAAGCTTACATTGGAAATAATATAGGGATCGAGAATGACCCAGAAGATATTATTGCAGTGAAAACTCAGGTTCTAGACGTTTGGCCCTCAGGATTATAAAAGAGGGTAGGAGACAAGCTTCCAAGAATATATATCTATGGCCTGTCTCTATATTAATAACAAAGAAAATTAAACCAGTCAGTTAGGCCTGACAGTCAACTGTTCTATGGGTTTGCAAACATATGAAAATCATATTTTCTCTCTCGCTTGGGCCGTTCAACGCTTCGACCCTCAGCCTCCGGCCGAACTATTTGCTGTGCAGACAATTACATTTGCGCTGTTACACGACGGACGTTCCTCGTTGTCTTTGAGTTGAGTTGACTGAGCTTGAAATGTTAACTAGGCCTACATGGCCTTTACAGTTATAAATGAATATTTCCTTGGCCATTCCACTTCGTCCAAAAAGTTGCGGTCCGGTCGTTCACCGACACGTGTGCACAGTCTGCTCCGCGCTTGGCCAGTACGAACTGACACCGTCACCTGGTCACTTGGGTTTCTATTAGCATTCAGCTGTACAACAAATATTGATTATTATGATATAATGACAATCGGCGAGACAGACTCCGGTTGTCACTCTACACAACGGCCCGCATGGGGAACCCCTTTCAACGCGCTCCAGTACAAGACGTCATATCCGGTTTCGGTCTCTGGCCAAGTTCCCCAATAATTTTTTGGCGCGAGTTCTTCAAATTCGTCAAAAAATGATTTTTTTTGTAGATTTTGTAAAAATTGCTAAAATAAACAGTCAGGATGACCCATATTGTGACGGGAATGTCTTTGCAGATCTGCCAAGTAGTATAAATGGTCTCATGGGGTCTTTAAGGAGAGACCCTGTGTGGAGAAGATTTTCGTGTTCGAAAATGCTTTAAACTTGCTAAGCTGCCAGGCGTCCCAGGACCTCGGAGTCATCTCGTTTGTGGGTTCCGTGCAGGTACAGTTCCCTTGGTTGTTAAGTGGTGTCGGGAAACTGGAGTCGCCGTACGAGGTCCGGCTCAAGGAGTGTGCGCGTCCTTATGCTGTCCACGCTCCACGTCGCGTACCGCTCCCTCTTCTTCCCAGGGTCAAGGATGAACTGAGCCGGCTGCAATCTCTGGGTGTGATCTCGCCAGTCGAGGAGCCGGCTGAGTGGTGTGCGCCCATCGTCGTCGTCCCAAAGCCGTCCGGCGCTGTGAGGCTGTGTGTCGACCTCACCAAACGTAACGTGGCTGTCCAGCGAGAGAGGCGCATGCTGCCTACCGTCGACTACGTGCTGGGCCAGCTCGGGGGTGCAAAGGTATTCTCCAAGCTTGACGCCAACGCTGGCTTTCATCAAATACCTTTAGCAGAGGAGTCGCGCAAACTGGCTACATTTATCACTCCGGTTGGCCGGTATTGCTTTAATCCCCTCCCATTCGGGATTAGCAGCGCTCCGGAACGCTTTAGCAAACGAATTGTGGATATCCTGAATGGTTCTCCTGGACAGGTGTTTCAAATGGATGACGTCATCGTGTTTGACCGGTCCCAGACTGAGCACGACGAGAAACTCTACAAGCTCGTCTGGATAAAGCATGGGTGAAATTGAACAAGGACAAGTGTATTTTTGATCAGACCACGATCAAGTGCTTTGGGCAAATTGTGTCAACAGACGGGATTACTCCCGATCCAGACAAAGTGAGAGCGGTCACAGAGATGCCAGTGCCCCAGGACATCACGGAGCTCAGGAGATTCCTGGGCATGGTGAATCAGCTAGGCAAGTTCTCGCCGGAACTGGCGGAGCTCACGAAGCCTATGCGTGATCTACTGAGCACCAAGAACGCGTGACATTGGGACACAGCCCAAGAAACAGCCTTCTGAAGGTCAAGGTCGCGTTGTCACAGAGTCCGTGTCTGGCTCTGTACGATCCCTCTCGCGAGACGAAAGTCTCTGGGGATGCCTCGCAGTACGGCCTAGGTTCCGTGCTGATGCAGCGACACGGAGAAGACTGGCGTCCTGTGGCGTACGCTTCGCGATCTCTTTCTCCCACGGAGCAGCGCTATGCCCAAATCGACAAAGGAGCGCTCGCCATTGTCTGGACGTGTGAGAAGTACAGAGAATACCTTCTCGGTCTCAAGTTCGTTGTCGAGACTGCTCACAAGCCTCTCGTTTCTCTACTGACTGTTAAAAATCTGGATCAGCTTCCACCTAGGATCCAGAGGTTCCGGATGCGACTGATGCAGTACAGCTATGATGTCATCCATGTATCTGGGAAGGAGCTGTGTACGGCCGACACACTATCACGCTCACCTGTCGGCACGCCAGCGAAATCAGACACATCACTGGAGGAAGACGCAGCGGCGTTTGTCCGGATGGTCATCGACTCTCTGTCCGCCACGGATTGCCGTCTGGACGAGATCAAGGATCACCAGCAGGAAGACCAAGTCTGCCTTAAAAATTCGCCAGTATGCTCAGGGAGGCTGGCCTGACAAGACCTGTATCAAGGGTCTGGCGAAATTGTTTTGGCCTCACAAAGAAGACCTGACGGTTATAGACAACCTTCTGCTGTACGGTACACGACTCGTTATCCCTCCGAGTCTGAGGGCTGACATCCTTGACAAGCTTCACGAGGGACACCAGGGCGTGGTCAAGTGCTGTGAGTTGGCCACACGATCTGCCTGGAGGCCAGGGATCAGCCGTAATATTGCAGATCTGGTGCAGAGATGCAGGGAATGCTCTATGAACTGCGCCAGTGTCGTGGAACCTCTCGTTCCCTCGGCGTTCCCTGAGCGACCGTGGCAAAAGGTTGCCACAGATCTCTTCGTATTCAAGAACAATAACTATGTGCTAGTTGTCGACTATTATTCGCAGTTCATCGAAGTCTCTCGCTTGGAGAAGACCACCTCCAGCGTAGTTGGGAACCACATCAAATCAATTTTCGCTCACCACGGGATTCCCGAGACTGTGGCCTCGGACAACGGACCGCAATATTCCTCCCAGGAGTTTGCGGAGTTCAGCAGGACGCACGTGTTTAGTCACCTGACTAGCAGCCCGAGACACCCTTCCGGCAATGGGGAAGCTAAGCGCGCCGTACAGACCATCGACGGCGACGGGTGATCTCTATATTGCTGTGCTGAATTACAGAAACACACCACTTGCCAATGGATACAGCCCTGCTGAGCTGTGTATGGCCAGGCACAGGCGCCTCAATCGTGGGTGGGTGGGGCGGGAGGGGGGGGGGAGTGCTTCACACATATGTCATATAAAGAGAGAAGGTAGGAAACTCATTTTGCAGCCAGAAAACTCAGCCCGAACAACATCGTTCGATTTCGTCAACAAAATGCCACGACTGCGCGGTTTCCTCGCTTCACTCAATGCCTCAACACTTTACTCACGAAAATATCACGTAATCTCATTCAAACACACCTTCAAATCGCTGCATCAAGACGTTTCTCAGCCAACTTTACGCGATTTTTACTGTTGTCGCTCACCATGGCCGTTGAGGTTTGTCAGTAGCGCAGCGAGTATTTTGTAGCGTTCTCATTGGTTGTAACTGCTCTGTGGCTATCAGCCTTCTGATTGGTCATGAATCATCTGGCGGCAAATGCCACAGACGAGTTAAGTCTCTCTCTGGTCTTCAGCCAGGGGATGAAGTGTGGGTATCAGACCGGCAGGAGCATGGCGTTGTGTCTGATCAGGGCCATCCTCGGTCCTATGCTGTCAGCACGCCGACGGCCGACAGGCTGACAAGGAATCGCGTACAGCTGAACAAGCTGAGACCGCTTGCTATTTCCTTATACAGCTCCCTCTACTGGCCTAGTATAAATACCCGTGCTTGCTTGGTATCTGCCCATTCCCTTACCTACGCTCACAACAGTCGTGTACCAATGAACCGGACACTATGGCCTGGTTCGCATGCGACAGTTAGTCGACTATTTCTTGACCTGGATTTCGCGATTGCGCTTGCGCATTACAGCCTAATGCCGCACGCGGAATAGTCAAAAAGGGCTGAGAATCTGTCTCATGGCGGAAATAACAACAATAACAAGCACCTTTAACCGTCGCGTGTGTCCTGACCCTCTTGTGCAAAATCCTGGATCGTCACTGAATTGTATTACAGAGAACATTTTACCCTGTGTTCTCTGATATAGAGCCTTACTGTATCGGCTTGGTGACCGGAGGAATACTAAAGATCCCCCCCCCCTCCCCAAAAAACAAAATCTAAACAGTAGAGATAGGGGTACTGTAAACGAGCGTACAGTTAGTTCGATCACGTGAACATTTAGCACGAACACATGATAAATTGGCAAAATAAGCCATTACGTATGAACCATGCTATATTTTAATTCGTTTAAATGTATATAAACTGGCAAAACAAGTTACAGATCAAGTATACGCCACAAAGATGACTCGAAAACCGCTTACTGCTCATTTCCCTCCGCCATCTTGGACGACAATCCACCAGAGGAAGCGTGGGTGGCGGCATGGTTCGCTCCGGTCGACTAGATGGTCGGACTAGTCACCGTTCGGCAGCCAAATCGTCAACCATTAGTCGACTAGCGGTCGTCACCGAACGAGGCCCAAGTGTGGTATCCCAGGTCTTCATACTTTCGCACCGCACGGTAGTTGTCCTTAGGCTCTTCCACAGCCCCACCTCCGCTCGCTCCATGTGAGGCTGTAAACGGCTAATCTAAGGTTGGCAGGGATTGATCAACGCGCTCTGTCTGTTTCGAATATTCTCATTGGCTGTGCTAACTTTAGCTCAGCGGGTGCACCATGGCCGCCGTTGACAAAGTTTTGGAGAAAGTGAAAGAGTTTTGGCTGAAATAAGATTTAAACTTGCTCCTGAAATAGTTTTAACGCATATAAACGAAACAACCAGGAAAGAAAAGTAGACGCATGACTATTTAGGAAAAAAATAATGTGATTGTAGGCGGAAATACGTGGAAGAAACCTCCGATCGGGCGGACGTTTCGCGAAAATCGAGAATGTTTACTTTCCAGTTCAGCGGGGGGGGGGCTGATCAGCTGATGCCTTCAGTGACCTCCCAAGAGAAATGACAGTGGTGTCACTGTCAATGCGGTTATACACCAGCGAAGAAATAAGCTGGCAGAAGCAACATCTATGCTGGAAATTGCAGGTAAATTTCAGTTATATTTAAATTCTTTATGTTTTCATTACATATGATTATGAGTAAGCTTCATTAGGCCTAGGTATACAGCTGCAATTAAATGCCTTTGATTAATTTGTGCCAAATTTTGCATTTTAAATTAATCATGTTTTTTATGCAGTTGTAATATTAATGGTGTGTCAATATGAAAGGGCCAGCATATGACTTTACCTATCCCCACCAAGAAAATGATTGCAACAATTTAATAAGCTTATCTGTGTTTTTGTCTTTTAGATGCATGAAGAGCTATGCTGCAGATATTTGCAGACCTCCAGACAATCTTCATTTGCCAAATGCTATTGCGGCATTTAGAATAGGTGTGAATATTTATATATTCCTGTTTTTTATTACTTGAAGGGTTTTAGCCTTAATTAATCATGTTAATTCCTTAATTCTTATCTAAATTCGGTAGTGTTATAATCTATTTCTGGTAAAGTCTCTGTGTTTCGTGAGAGGTCAAACTGGCAAAAATGGTGCTTTGTCAAGACCAGGACACCACATCTGGACCCATCACAGGATGCTGTTTCATGACTATCACAGTGAAGCCCAGTTCGAATGCATGCTAATGCAAGATTTTGATATGAAATAAGCCAGGGATTTTTCAGAATTATGAGCTGGGTCATTATGAAAACTTGGTAGCCAATGTTCATTTACATCAATGCTAACTAAGAATAATTGGACGAAATGTATTTCATTCAGTTTCATGAAATAATACTTATTAATGCTTTCAATAAATGTGTTTGTCCTTCTTCAATCAAATATGGCTGATGTTTTGTTAATATAATTTTTGTCTACACGCACACATATAAATCCCCTAAACTCCTGAAACTTCAGGAGGAATTGCTGCAGCACAAAGTACCTTTCTAATTACCAGTATTCCCAAGGGAACAGATATATTCCATGTTATACGTGTGGCAGCACACTTTTTTTGCTGCAAAACTGTCCAATAATGTTCTCAGGCAGTCACTTTTCTCATTTTTATGTATATATGTAGCTCCAATTATAACTGTTATAAAAATAAATTTATAATAGGTTTTATTTTATTATATGTTATACTCTTTGAAGCAAATACCAGTATTTAGTACTTAAAATCTCATATTGATGATTTATTTGATATTTGAGGCTTAAGTTAATGTCTGGTAGACTCTGAACTTAATTATTATGAATGTGCGTGACCATGAAAGGTTAACTTCCTATGATCATTTTCTAAGTGATGAGAAGCCTGCAGAAACATGTACAGAACTGTTAATGAACCTGTAATTTTATCCGCTATAGAACTATAATAGCTTTTTTCTCTAATCAAAAGCTATAATTTTCACCAAATAACATAATACGAATTTCTATTTCAACAAAAGATAAAATCACCTAACAAACAAAAGCTTTTTCACTAGAAGACGCAGCATGTGAGAGGAGTGATACAGTAAAATGTTCATTGATGACTTTTAAACAATTAAACGTAATAGTGTGCAATAAAATATTATAACACAGGCTTATGATGATGCTTAATATGTGATAATACGTATAATGATGCTTAATATGTGATAATACTTATAATGATACTTAATAAAAGTGAAATATTACTTTAATAGGTTGATGCAGGTAATTTTATATTGATCTTTTTGACCTGAATGTTGCTGAACAATCAAAGTTTACATGACAAATGTTTTACAAAAAAGTCAGGTGACCCATTATAGCTTTAAAAGGAGCATACCATTTCATTCCAGGAGGTAGGGTGGGGGGCATGGTTGTAAGCTTATCAGGCTTCCCTCTAAGCAGGGTGTATCCATGTGACCTTACAGCCAGGTAAGGCTTTTAGCAGGACAGATATTATTATGATATATATATTATACATGTATATATAGTGATGGAAGAAAATTTTCACCACATTAATTCCAACTCCCTTCCTTGAACTTCCAACAGGAAGATACTGCTAAGATCAGGGGCGGATCTAGAGGTGGGGTCAGGGGGGTTGCACCCCCCCCCCCCTCTCTTGGGAACTTAAACATACACTGTAAAAGTCGGGTTCTTCGAGTACCTCCCCCCCTTACAACGCGGTCGCAAGTTTTTAGAGAGCAACCCCCTCCCCCCCCTCCTTACAACCCGGTCGCAAGTTTTTAGAGAGCAAACCCCCTCCC
Source organism: Arenicola marina (assembly GCA_964019135.1). Taxonomy (NCBI): domain Eukaryota; kingdom Metazoa; phylum Annelida; class Polychaeta; family Arenicolidae; genus Arenicola; species Arenicola marina. Next base: position 20,889,097 of record OZ025260.1, on the reverse strand, counting down.
CTTTCCAAATTCCTAGATCCATCCCTGACTGATTTAATGCCGTTTTAATACCTTTGCAGTTAAATAGAGAGATCACACCTTGAATGCTATATTCACGGGCATCGTAAAGTGACAGAGGGAGGGGCGGGCGGTATTGGGCCGCATAGTCGCACCCCCACCCCCTCCCTCACCCGTAGTCCTGAAACGAGTCTCTCTGACTTGCAGGCCTCGCACGATACGCAGACGAGAGAGCCTGCTCCGGCGCGGTCCACAGCGGAATAACCAGGGGGGGGGGGGGGGGGGGTATGCAACGGGGCTACCCCATTTCCCCTCTTTCCGTCGCTTTACAGTGCCTATATAGCTGTAACTAGATTTTAGACATCTAAATTTTGGACATTAAACTTCCTTGCATCCAAAAATAGATCGACTTCTAGATTTAAAGTTTAAAGTGAAACAAAACCATCGCCTCCTCACGCCCTTGGGATCAAATAGCCCGTCCCTTAGGCTCAGCGACTTTCCGACATATTTTTGCCGAGTTGGTACCTGCGCCAGTAAACCACCGATGAAGCCTACTGCAAAGTTTAAAACAATGGAGAAACTGTGTCTTGTCATGATCAAAAAGTGATATCAAAACATCAAAACGGTCTTGTTTCACCCTTATCGTGTAGTGTAATGACGCATTATTGTGTTCTTACGCCATGCACCACACAGCTTTGCTTTGGAATGGTTATGTCGACCACTTGCTCTCGCCATCTTGGTTGGTGAGATGCCGCGGAGGCTGATGGGATTTTTTGTGACGTCACTGTACGGAATTCCGTACAGTGAATTTAGCCGTTTACAGACCCAATCTGAGTGGGCTGGCCACGCAGCGGGGGGCTGTAGAGGAGACTATAGTTGTCTTCGCCTGCGTTGCTATAGCAACTATAGCGGTGATGTCACCGCCTCGGTTTTAAGTCAGTTAGGCAGTCAGCGGCGTTGCGGGAGGACGGGATTTAGCTAGCAAGCTAGGGGAGTAGGCCTTTTATTTAGTTCGGATTCACAAAAAGCCGTATCTTTCACCATTGGCCAAATTTCCAAAAAATCCTGTGACGTCACTATTTGCGCCAATCGCATGCGATAAACACTGAGGCTACTATGTATCATGTTTAACTGAGAACAAAATGCCGGTGTCGCTTGATGGAGGCACTTGTGAAATACACGACAAAACATTTTTCCCAGCCTAAAGATACAGCGCTTTAACACGGGAAGTCCCATAGAGAAATGCTATCGGCCCTGGAACCGGAAGTAAGATAGGAACATATTGTTTTTAGTTTGCAGCTATACGAAGAACTACTTTTCGTACAATATAGTGCTACTCTCTTATTTTGGGGATTTTTTTCTGATTTTTGACGATTTTTTTTAAGTACCAAAAGTGACGTTATCGTGACGTCCCGTGACGCATCAGAAAACTCTAAGATTCGACACAACTCATCTCAATTCATGTTTCTATGGCATATTAGAACATCATAGCGATAGCTTGATGGCAAATGTGCCCAAAAGGGAGAAAACAGACAGAGGTCATTTAGTGCGTTTTCCGCAAAACTTAGGACCTTATTTTACTCAAAAATGGGTATTACGCATCAAAAAGTGAACAATACCCGAAATTTGCGCCTTGAATGCTAGCACATCTTGAAACTGACCAGAGATCTCTAGCGTCAATATTGACGGAGATATACGCGTTTTTAGTTATTTTTTCAAAAAATCGCTGTGACCTTGACCTTTGACCTTTTGATCTGCGTGACGAGTATGTTGTAGCCCTATTGCGTAGCTATTAGGCACTGAAGACTACGAACCGATGCATGCAGTGGTTAGACCATAAGAAGACTTTCCGTTTTTGCGTGAAACAGACATACATACATATATATATAGAAACAGACAACACGACCGACCGACATATGACGAAAATTCAAAATTTTCGTCATAATAACAGCCTTCTGCCGTTATAGTGCTGAAGAAAGGAGAGCCATGCCTGCAGATCCGCCCGGGCCTCGCGGTTCACGCGTACGTGATGGTAGGGTTTTGTCAAACCGATTTGGAGGTTGTACAATCGCCGCAGAAAGCATCGACCTGGGATGACTACTTTGCAGGCGAAATTGAGAGAACCCCGTCAGGGTTTGCAGCTGGCCGAGTTTTATCTTGGAGGAAGAAAGAGCTTTGGTAACTAGCAATCTACACGTGTCAATTTTGTCGGACGGGAGCCGAGCTTCGAACAGTGACGTGTCTAAATCAATGCCAACAAAAGCGAGGGAGGTGGTGGGGGGGAAGGTTTTCTCCCAAGAAATAGGCACGCCAATGTCTTGACACAGGGAAATGAAGGACGAAAGGGCCTCGTTACATTCCTGGCGGCTGGGAGCGATAAAGAGAAAATCATCCAAAATGTGGAGAATTTTTGCACGTGACACTGCCTGTTGTGCCGCAAATTGTAAAGCTGTACTAAAACTCTCGAATACCTGACAGCTAGAGCGAAGGCCCATGGGGAGACATTTGTCGTAATAGAATTGATCCTGGAATGTGAAGCCGAATAAATGATTTTCTGCCGGTGATATCGGGATAATGCGAAAGGCCGACTCGATGTCCGTTTTGGCTAAAAAACTGTTCTGCCCCAGTGATAGGATGATCTTGATGGCTTCGTCAATCGAGGCATATTGGATCTTCGCGTATTGATCTGGGATACCGGAATTAATCGAGTCACCGTCTGGGAATGAGAGGTGGTGGATAAGACGAAAGGACCCGGGATTATTCTTCGAGACAAGGCCGATCGGAGAGAAAATCATCCCCGATAGAGGGGGCTCAGGGAAAAGGCCGGCGATCCTCCCTGCCTGAGACTCCTGCAGGAGTTTTTGGGGCATTATAACCTTGAAGGGCGTGGGCTAATTGGGTTTGCTGGCGTCGGTAGCGGGGGCATGACGTTTGTAAGGACGGCCCCGCGGGTTGGGAGGGGAGAAACGCGGTTTGGGTCCGGAGTTGACAGTGCCAGGGGGGCTAAAGCACTTGCTGGCAGGGTGGAGGCGCTGGCATTTAAAACATTGATGGCTAAAGTTGCAGCCTACCCCGCAATATCTCCCCTTTATGGTAGTTCCAACACGTCCCCCGCGGAAAGGACTGGGCTTGACCCAACAGGTTGGACCCTTTGTTGGTGGTGGACATGCGGTTGGTGTTGGTGGAGAAGGATGAGGGGAGAAAAGAGCCGGTCATGGCCTTACGATAGAGTTCCCCGTGAAAATGATCCCAGAGCACCCCCTGTGTTTGACGCAGGAACCGGAAATCCCGATCATACCATATCAAGTCACCACCCCGCTGTGCAACTTGGCGAACGGTCTCGCCATATCGTAGCAACGCGGGCAAGTGACAGGCAAATTTGGTGGCATATACAGCCTGAAAGATAGCAAAGGCTGTTGACAACTGGTCGAGAGTAAGAATCCAGCCCTTAGAACCACTGATCAGACTCAAGGCCGGACCCGACACTCCCGAGGTAACAGCCAACTGGTATTGTTCATCGGGTTGCAAAAGCTGGGCCAGGTCGACAAACTCATCCGCCCATATCTTTTCTTTGAGAGAAAGCGGGACTCGCGCGTCCAGAGGAAAAGAGCTCGATAAAGGTACGCTCCCATCATTACCGGGGGGATGGTTGACGGACGGCGCCGCATGCCCGGACGTCCCGGCTCCCGCTGTTCCGGGGAGTCCGAGGGGCAAGCCAACAGCAGGATGGAGCTCGCCGGCCGACCCCTGTCCGCCACGACTGGTTGAGGGCTGGCAGTCGTCGCCTCCTGTCCCCGGTGATGTGCCTGGGGCGCCCCCGTCAGAGAGGGGCTGGAGAGGTTGCTGGGCCTGGACAGCGGCCGCGACCGCCGTCCTAATGGTGTCCTGGATCAGGGTTGAATAAGTGCTCGTGACGTCACGTGTCACCGTCTCGATTAAGGCAGCAGCGGGAGGTCGGGGTGCCGGTGAGTCTGTGGATGGGCCAGCCAGCTTCTTGGTAGGCCGCGCCCGCGGTGTGGAGCCCGTTCGCTTCGGCATGCTGAAACTGCACTTGACAATAGTAAAGAAAAGGCTGTCAGCGCCAAGGGTAACTGAAAACAAAGTGATGTGTACCAAGACGTGAGCATTGATTCATGCCAGTGTTGTAGCCAGGTGCGAACTAGGCTGTGGAATGGAAAAACAACGGTGACAGCCTTGACCCTGGAACCAAGTGTAAAGGGCTCCCGGAAAGCAACGAGGCATTTCCGTAAAAGGGGCAAGGTGGCACAAAAAGCCAAGCAGGCCGTAACATTGTGTAGAGGAATTGCATAACGCCCACGGTACCCCCTAACGCCGAGGCGGTAGGAGAGCTAACGCAGCCATATCAGGTGTAAGCACCGCAGGTCTACACCATGCCAGCCGACTGACAAAGGAGTCGGGCGCACTCACTGAGGAAAGAACACACTATAGAGAAAAACATTTAGTGGGCTCCATCGACTGGGCCAGTGGCAACGGGACTCGTAAGGTAGGCGTAAAGCCAAAAGCTGAGAATCAGTGTATAGCCTGAGCAGGGCAATGCCCGACCACTGACATCATGTCTAGCCACAGCTAATTATATTGGGGCGAAAAGGCGGGGTAAGAGCTGGACCATGAAAATCAGTGTGTAGCCTGAGCAGGGCAATGCCCGACCACTGACATCATGCATAGCCACAGCTAATTATATTGGGGCGAAAAGGCGGGGTAAGAGCTGGACCATGAAAATCAGTGTGTAGCCTGAGCAGGGCAATGCCCGACCACTGACATCATGCATAGCCACAGCTAATTATATTGGGGCGAAAAGGCGGGGTAAGAGCTGGACCATGAAAATCAGTGTGTAGCCTGAGCAGGACAATGCCCGACCACGGACGACATGTATAGCCACAGCTAATGATATTGGCGCGAAACGCGGGGTGAGGATAGTCGACGTATAGCCAAACATAGGTAAGCAATTTAGCCGAACAAGCACTGCTTGTGGGTAAGAGCTGGACCATGAAAATCAGTGTGTAGCCTGAGCATGGCAATGCCCGACCACTGACGTCATGCAAAGCCCAGTGAACGATACTATGTGCTAAAAGTAACTGCGTAGCCCCGACAAAGTAATGCCGGACCACGGACCGCATGGGCCGCCACCGCAAGGAAATAAAGATACATAGGAAAACGTAAATATAATAACAGGAAAACGCAGCCAGAAACAGAAACGAAGTATCCGAGCGGGGAACAAGCGACATAGTGCGAAACAAGTATTCCCAGTATACAGCCGTAGGCGAGTGATCATCACTAGCAGGCCGGAGACCGCAAATCGGTGCAGCATGCGGGAGCCATTTAATAAGTACCGAGGGAGCCTGACGCAGGGGCCTGACGCTGGGCGGCACTGGCTGTCAAAGCCGGCGCGCACGCTCAAAGCCGCGCCACCCACCGCTTGGTGAGTCACAGTCCCAGCGGCCCGGCCGAGCCCGCCTGTGGGGCGTGGCAGCCCGGCGCCGGGCTGAAACAGTGATTTTCAGGGGGGCTAAAGCACTTGCTGGCAGGGTGGAGGCGCTGGCATTTAAAACATTGATGGCTAAAGTTGCAGCCTAACCCGCAATATCTCCCCTTTATGATAGTTCCAACACGTCCCCCGCGGAAAGGACTGGGCTTGACCTAACAGGTTGGACCCTTTGTTGGTGGTGGACATGCGGTTGGTGTTGGTGGAGAAGGATGAGGGGAGAAAAGAGCCGGTCATGGCCTTACGATAGAGTTCCCCGTGAAAATGATCCCAGGGCACGCCCTGTGTTTGACGCATATAAAGTCACCACCCCGCTGTGCAACTTGGCGAACGGTCTCGCCATATCGTAGCAACGCGGGCAAGTGACAGGCAAATTTGGTGGCATATACAGCCTGAAAGATAGCAAAGGCTGTTGACAACTGGTCGAGAGTAAGAATCCGGCCTTAGAACCACTGATCAGACTCAAGGCCGGACCTGACACTCCCGAGGTAACAGCCAACTGGTATTGTTCATCGGGTTGCAAAAGCTGGGCCAGGTCGACAAACTCATCCGCCCATATCTTTTCTTTGAGAGAAAGCGGGACTCGCGCGTCCAGAGGAAAAGAGCTCGATAAAGGTACGCTCCCATCATTACCGGGGGGATGGTTGACGGACGGCGCCGCATGCCCGGACGTCCCGGCTCCCGCTGTTCCGGGGAGTCCGAGGGGCAAGCCAACAGCAGGATGGAGCTCGCCGGCCGACCCCTGTCCGCCACGACTGGTTGAGGGCTGGCAGTCGTCGCCTCCTGTCCCCGGTGATGTGCCTGGGGCGCCCCCGTCAGAGAGGGGCTGGAGAGGTTGCTGGGCCTGGACAGCGGCCGCGACCGCCGTCCTAATGGTGTCCTGGATCAGGGTTGAAAGAGTGCTCGTGACGTCACGTGTCACCGTCTCGATCAAGGCAGCAGCGGGAGGTCGGGGTGCCGGTGAGTCTGTGGATGGGCCAGCCAGCTTCTTGGTAGGCCGCGCCCGCGGTGTGGAGCCCGTTCGCTTTGGCATGCTGAAACTGCACTTGACAATAGTAAAGAAAAGGCTGTCAGCGCCAAGGGTAACTGAAAACAAAGTGATGTGTACCAAGACGTGAGCATTGATTCATGCCAGTGTTGTAGCCAGGTGCGAACTAGGCTGTGGAATGGAAAAACAACGGTGACAGCCTTGACCCTGGAACCAAGTGCAAGGGCTCCCGGAAAGCAACGAGGCATTTCCGTAAAAGGCGTAAGGTGGCACAAAAAGCCAAGCAGGCCGTAACATTGTGTAGAGGAATTGCATAACGCCCACGATGCCCCCTAACGCCGAGGCGGTAGGAGAGCTAACGCAGCCATATCAGGTGTAAGCACCGCAGGTCTACACCATGCCAGCCGACTGACAAAGGAGTCGGGCGCACTCACTGAGGGAAGTCCACACTATAGAGAAAAACATATAGTGGGCTCCATCGACTCGGCCAGTGGCAACGGGACTCGTAAGGTAGGCGTAAAACCAAAAGCTGAGAATCAGTGTATAGCCTGAGCAGGGCAATGCCCGACCACTGACATCATGTCCAGCCACAGCTAATGATATTGGCGCGAAACGCGGGGTGAGGATAGTCGACGTATAGCCAAACATAGGTAAGCAATTTAGCCGAACAAGCACTGCTTGTGGGTAAGAGCTGGACCATGAATATCAGTGTGTAGCCTGAGCAGGGCAATGCCTGACCACTGACGTCATGCAAAGCCCAGTGAACGATACTATGTGCTAAAAGTAACTGCGTAGCCCCGACAAAGTAATGCCGGACCACGGACCGCATGGGCCGCCACCGCAAGGAAATAAAGATACATAGGAAAACGTAAACATAATAACAGGAAAACGCAGGCAGAAACAGAAACGAAGAATCCGAGCGGGGAACAAGCGACATAGTGCGAAACAAGTATTCCCAGTATACAGCCGTAGGCGAGTGATCATCACTAGCAGGCCGGAGACCGCAAATCGGTGCAGCATGCGGGAGCCATTTAATAAGTACCGAGGGAGCCTGACGCAGGGGCCTGACGCTGGGCGGCACTGGCTGTCAAAGCCGGCGCGCACGCTCAAAGCCGCGCCACCCACCGCTTGGTGAGTCACAGTCCCAGCGGCCCGGCCGAGCCCGCCTGTGGGGCATGGCAGCCCGGCGCCCCGGGCCGAGAAAACGGGGACACGGCTAGCGCCGCACGGCGCGTGGCCAAAATATGTTAAGTAGGAGGGTGTGACTGTGACCGGATTCTGGATCATGGGGATTGAACAAAAGCTGAACCTCTCAAAAAGAACTCCGCTATCGAATGAAAATTGACCTTTGATAGATATAATAATTAGGCTCGGAGTGAGCCTTAACAATGTTCAACAAAATTTAAGTCGTTGTTAGAAATTGCGAATAATTTGAAACAGTGGGAAAAACAAAACAGTAAGAACACGTCCGACCTGTTCGACTGCGGAGTCAGAAAAGGACGTTAAACACTCGTGAGTTTTAGACCTTGGTGTCTCTTTGGGGATCGGTACCTGCTCCGTTTCAACAGAATTATCCCCCGGCATATAGCCGGAAGACACATTAAAAATCGCGGACACGCCTCTATAAATAAACTTGCAGCTAACCACAAGTTCATTTTCTATTGTTTTCTCTGAAGAGGCGGCGATGGAATGGTTTATGTGAGCAAAAGGTCAAACACTCCGAGGAAACAATGCAAAAACACTACAAATTATATGACGCCACGCCTTTGTCTTGAGTGTTCTTTATGTAGAACAATTTAAATAAAGAACGACACAACAGTGCATCATCTTGATAATAAACGATATAACTGAGCATTATTCTGGTAATAAACAGTCGCTTAATATCACTCCGTTAAGTTTCACGATGTAATCATTCGAGTTGAGCTGAGCTGTGGCGAGCTAGTTGCTTTGATGTGGTCAGAACACATTTGCAAGACAAACAATAGTCAATGATAAGCTCCAGATGGTGGGAGGCGTCTGGTGGGGGGGGGGGATTAGATCATAAAATCCCAACCAATGTAGCAAGTCCACGGTTATCGACTGCATATCTGTATATATTTCTCGTGCCGCCTATAAACGTATGACACTGGTCATGCTATTCCTACATATGTGCTTAATGGTGCAGAATAAATCATCTTACGAAAGGCACGACATAAATGGGTGATCTATTTCAAAATTAAAGCTTTCAATCCCTAATATTGCCTTTCAAGGGGAACTTGTTTCATGGAAGGTAAAAGGATCAACTCCGGGATGTAACATTGATTGGTGCATGAGTTGGTCGGTCGTTGTTTCATTTTAAAGCAAAATGTTGTTTCCATAATGGTCACTCACGTATTAGCCGTCAAGTGCAATTGATACAACCGTGGACTTCCTGTGTTCAAACATGAAAAAGGAACGATGCAAATCATGAGCATTACAAAACCCGAGACTTTACTGCCTCTTCGGAATATGCGGCCCAAAACGCCTTGAATATGCGATCAAATCCCAGTCATATGAGGAACATATGTGTTCCGACCACCCTAGCCCCAACTGGAGAAAAACTACGCGCATCTGAATCTACGCGCCTACGACCGTCATGTGGACAGGGGATAAAGCTGGCCCGGTAGAAATGCTACACGGATCACGCCACTTATAATAATACAACAAATGTACGTGTCTACATTTAGTATGGCGTAAGCCATAGACCCACGTTACAATACATTAACATTGACCTATTTAACCCGTAACAGGTGCATACGCTGCTACAAATAAAAATATGGCACTTAACTTTCCCGCTTTTTTTTGCAATGTTGTCATTAAAGGCAAGTGAAACAAGGTACTTATAGACAGGCTACGTGCATGTTCCAAACTATATCCACAGCTAACTTGTCTGTAGTCGCAGTGAAGTTAAAAGGGAAAAGCAAATTTAGTCATTAGACTGGTTTGGTCTGAAAAACAACAATTATAGTTACCTGCGCCTTCCAGCCACTAACAACTGGCCGTCCCGACTGAAACCACATCAATGCATAATGGAAACCGGCAGAAAAACTGAGAACAGACGTTTTGCTCATTGCTGGGAGGAACGAGCAGCAACTTTATTCCCTCTTCGTATCATCTCACGTGCTTGCCGTAAACCGTTCACAACCGACGGCGTCGTAAAATACAATGTTTTGATTGGGTCATGTCTGCTTTGACATCCGACGCGGGAGGGGCGCCCCGGCCTAACGAGGACATTGTGGGAAGCGGGTACTCCTCGCTAATTATGAACCTGCCCGGTGTGACCTTTAGACGCACGTGATTTGTGTGTACTGTAGTACATTGTTTGCACATTTGTACATTGTCGAGGATAGGAGAGATAAAGGAGAGCTGACTTTCCTCAAGAAACGCGAAAACAGACAGAACATGTTTGCCGTCTATAGCCGTGCATCTCATGTTGTTGCACGCATTTGTTGTGTCATCATCTGCGCAATATATCTCAGCTTGGAAACTCAGCCAACATGTGTAATGTCCGCAGTGTATATGTGACATTATTTTGTCATTATTATTATCAATATGAGTCATTCTTCCACGAGCGACCCGTTTTAGCCGCGTAACTCATGTATTGGTCCGCACAGTTACAACAAATGCTACAATGTGTTCGATTTACTCGAAACCGACGGGAAAACCCAGACCGTGTTTGAGACCAGTGTCAGCGGTTTGCCCACCTGAAAGCGAAAGCATAGTTCCATTTGTTTACTTCAGCATGTATATTGACAATGACAAGCGATTGGAATGTCTGCTAATAAATTAGGATCATACTTTTGTCCAAAAGTGTCTGTTCATTATATTTTTGCTTAACTATGGTGTATGTGTTGATTGAACAGACAGTTCCACCGTTTGTGCTTACCTGGTTAGACAGGGCCATAATGAGCAACACAGGAGAATGCGATATAAATGATTTGTAACACACTGCTCATGTCGATGCCGAGCATGATGGCGGCTGGTCTGTTAGTATGAGGCTCAGTGCGCTGCCAACTCAGCCACGGAGGGTCCCTCAAGCATGGGACTAACCAAACATACAGGGCAAAATAATGATTCACTTCAATATAACTGTTTCGGTGCACAAAATATTTTCTTTGAAGTCCCCGCCCCCAAAAAAACCTCGTGTTATTGAGGGAGGTTCAACGTCCCACAAATGCTCAGGCCTCTTTATTCCTTAACAGCCCACATGTTGATATCAGTCTATAGAGAAGTGATATAGCCCAGTCAGGAGGCCGATTATGGTGCAGATATTCAATGCTGACGGTAGGGACTAGAGAGAAGGGCGCGATGGTAGCTCCCGAGACATGGACGAGAAGGAACGGCCAGCGCTCGCTACCACCTCTGCCTGCAGGCGAGTCCAAGGTATAAGTTTTCAGCCATTTGTTTTCATATAAATCCTGCAAAAAATCAAATCCTCAGTGGAAAGTTAAATTTGTTCGGTTCGTCTGTTGTTTTCCGCCATTGGTAGAACTAACCATGATTTTAGGGACCAGAATCCGATTGATTATTTATTTTTCTTCCAGGGACAATAACTCTTAGCGGTAGTAATCGTGCGGAGCGAAGCACAGAGCGCTAGTACATTAACCACAATTACTGACGTTTTCGCCTGTTTTCTTGTGAGAAAGCTCATAAATTTGGCTTATGTTTTCTTAGTTACGGCACATTGTTGAATTGTCGATTTCAGTGATAGTGGTTAAGGCGGTGACCGCCTGATGGCCCAGTTGGGTTAACTATACTGCGCATGTCCAGCGTGCTCGACCGGCAGAAACCGAAATAAAAGAGGATTACATCCAGTTCATTACTTCCGTGTGAAGCACGTAAACAGATCAGATATCCGAGCCGAGCCGAGCCGAGCCGAGCCAGAGCCGAGCCGAGCCAAGCCGAGCCGAGCCGAGCCGAGCCGAGCCGAGCCAACCCGGGCCGGGCCGGGCGGAACTGAATGTACCCAAATCGGGTGGAGTGGAGTGAGTTTGTTCAGTGCCATGTTAATGCGGTGCCGACGGCGTAGTTAAGTCGTATTTGAATCATTATCCCATGGAACAATCCTGGGACAAATCAAAACAAAAGTTTTAATCTGAACCCGACACAGCGGTCGATATCTGCGAATGCCAAGGGCGAGGGGGTGGGGTGGTGTGTGGCGGGGGGTGGGGGGGTGTCAAGCACGCAGGCGAGTACGGGGAGGAGTGTGGGAGCGGGAAGGGGTGTGGGAGCGATCTAGCCAGCGGGGAGGGGTCGATGTGGCCGTGGAGAGTGTGGGAGGGGGGGGGGGGGGGGGGGGGGTGGCCGAATCACGTAGCGGTGTCGTATCGCAGGGCTATTACAGCAGAAGGCGTTGTCATCGAGGCGCCGGAGTCCGCACAGTGGCGCCCCGACAGGTGAATGAACGCGGCGCGCGGGGCTATCAGCCCCCTCGCGAGAGGTGTCCGAACTAATCGTCTCGCCGCCCGGGTCGGTCAGGCAGAGAGTGGCACGCAGCGTGGTGGCGGCAGACCGGGGAGTGGATGTTGTGCTGGGGAGAGAGGGTAGGGGACAGGGGGAGGCGGGGGATGGGGGGGGGGGTGGCAGTGCAGGGTAAAGCGGTATCGGGTGACATCGACACATATTATCGACGGATATTAGCTAGTGCGGCATAATCTATTAATTTAGCAAATACCTGTTATCATTCCCACTGCTATAACTGGCACTACAACCCCAATAATGAATAAAGTCTAGTGTTGTCGAGATTGCCGAAAGAGAGCCAGACCCCATGTGACAGGCAATATGGCGTACACGCGAGGGATACACTGAGGGCGAGCGTTGCCCCTTGGCCACAACATTCCGCCTCGGTGTGGGAGTCAGGTTACCGGTCGTGACTCGGTGGCACGTGACCTCTTTAGATGGAAAATCCAGAGAATATAGCCATCGCGCGCGGAATCAATGCGAGGATTTTTAGACGAGGACTACGGTAACAGTTGTTGTGTGTCGGTCATAATAGACCGATCCACACTCCGACACTAAGCCCCGCCCACGCCTGAGTCCTCTTTGCTTAATCGTGAGCCTGAAATTGACATCATAGTTGATGGTAGATACAAGTGAGGTAGTAGTACTTATCTCTGAAACTGACAACAGAATGACATGCTGCTTTGTTTTTGCGTCCGCACGTGGAAGAGCTTTTTCACCATATGACTGGATAAAAGCAACAGTGACGTCAATTAATGGCTTAACAGCTTGGATCGTTTTATTGCGTCGCGAAAAGTCGTCATCTGGTTTAGGTCTAATTGATTGCCGTTTGCATTTCGCTGCCGAGCTCTGTTTGAGGCGGGGTGCAATGTGGCCCTGAGCAATAATAAATCAACCCGCCAGATGCATGCCGGGAGTCTTATTGCGGAGGGTTTTTATCAAGATAATAATAAAAAAACACACATGTAAAGAGCATGACCAAAATGTCACGTGCGTGCGTCTGTGCGGGAGGAAGAGTGCAACAATCGCGAGGAGAGCCGGAAATGTCCGAGCTGTCCCATGGGGTGGTGCAGCCACCGGGACCACGTGACTGCGGGGGTGAGGGTGGGGCGGGGGCGCCATCACGTGCTTCAGAAGGTGTGGTTAATGGCGGCGGGGGGACGCGGGAGGGCTGTGGCTGACATCGCACCAGTTGTTACCAGCTTATCGCAATTCCTGAAAGATGGGGAACGTTTTGTGGGCCTTCGAGAGTAGCCTACATGGGACGATGATGTGGTTGGTGGGGGTAGCGGGTGGGAGGGGGGGGGGGGGGCGAGCATTGGGACAACACTAAGCTGCGCTGAATGCGACCTCTCAATGGAGCAATACATCGTAAATCACTCAACACATTATCACTATGACATTAGCACCCGGGAGTCATTCTCTCAGAGTTTAACATCTGTTTGGTATTGTCTCGATGCCAAGTGTCTAGTCGGTATTGTATCGATGCCAAGTGTCGAGTCAGTATTGTCTCGATGCCAAGTGTCTAATCGGTGTTGTCTCGATGCCAAGTGTCTAATCGGTATTGTCTCGTTGCCAAGTGTCTAACCGGTATTGTCTGAATGCCAAGAGTCTAATCGGTATTGACTCGATGCCAAGGGTCTAGTCGGCATTGACTTGATGCCAAGTGTCTAGTCGGTATTGAATCAATGGCAATAGTCTAATCGGTATTGTCTCGATGCCAAGGTTCTAGTCTGTATTGTCACGATGCCATTTTTTATTTCGGTAGTTAGTACGCATATTATCTTTACGTCATTCACTTGTTGGTAGCTCTGGGGGATGGCTTGTTGAATGGATTACGGCGAATCTTGTTGACTAAACAAGCATAGGAATATCCCCGCCATGGATTCAGTAGCAAAATTAATTTGGCTCATGTGATTTAAGAAAGCTACCCAACTCATTTTTTCTCGCCCTCTCTCATTCTCAGTTTAAGATTAATAAAAGAATATGAAGCTGGGCGGCAGAGTTAATATGACGTAGCTGTCACGTGTTGTCAAAGCGCCACTGGACGATAAATGAAAGATATCGATTTTGCATCACGTTGCGTTTATATATCAGCTTTATTGGATTTATTTCTCAAATTTAATACACCCTAAATCTGAGGTGGGAGAAGTTAAGTGAGTTCAGTGCGAGGTTGACACCTCATATTCAGCTTTAGTAATGTGCACACCTCAATTACCGAAGCCAAAGACATACTTTTCTTTTTCATTGAGGGGACTTTATTGACAGAATAAATTTGATTCAACAACGGCATCTTAGCCGGAAGGAGTAGCCAGTTATTTTCCATCGGCATGGCCGCTGTTCCAAAGTGTCCGAATAAATCAGACTTAACATATAATATGCCATTTATTACAACATATCACATAAGGCGGCACCCCTGCTCGACAGAACCCAAGATCCAACCATTTCTTCCCACAGTTTTGTTTTACAGATTATACAAGCTTGTTATATATATATATATATGTATGTGTAAATTAATTGTGTATGGATAAAAATGATTCCGTTTGTAACATGATACTCTTGATTTGTTTAATTACGTATTACATATGTATCTTCAACTATTGATGCCTCGTGTTCATTGCTTCCAAGTATGGCAAATAAAGACAATTTACAGGTGGGAGTTTGTCCCCCTACAGACAATATTCGTCTGCCGCGTTTATATATATATATATATCCAAATGTCATTTATAATTCAAGCAACCAATGTGCCGGCCACACGGACGGCGTAAGACGGCGTCGGCTGCGTCGCTGCCATTGCTCTGGGCAGAAGGTGACGTCAAGAAATAACGCGTGGCGAAGCCTTAGGGACCGACTATTGGTTTTTGAGAAGGGAGAAGGGGGAGGAGCGCTCTGGTTTTTACCACCCCCCTCCCCGGCAAAGGATTTTGCGGGCACTAAGATCGGAGAAATTTTGGGGGGACCATCGTTAAAGGAAGAAAATTGTGTTGCGGTTCGAAAGCATTTAAATAGTTTTATTCATAAATAATCTTACTTTTTTCTAACTTTTTTTGGGAAAGAATATGCGCAGAAAATATATTTTTCGAAAAAAAAGCCAAAGCAACCCGCCCCCCCCCTCCCCCGCCTCCCTCTCTCTCTCTCAATATCAAATGGTCGGTCCCTTACTCCGAGATATATGAGGGAGGTTCATTAAGACGGGACTGGGCGGAACCTTCCGGTGCGAGTCTCTGTCGCTAATCCGCCATGAATCACAGGCGGAAGCGCAGAATCAAGAGGCGTATGTATGAAGACAAATGAGAGGATTTACTCTGCTGCTATCCGTCACAAATCAGCCGTGAAAAAACGGCGTCAGTTTGACATTGTAGGCTTGACGTGTTGTGTGTGCATCATCCCTCCGGAGATCGGGAGGCTAAATTGATCCTCTTCCTTCATCTAGGGATAAGAAATTAAGACAAGGCGGCAGAGGGTGGGGGTGGGAGGGGGTGACGAATTGGGAATGGACGTGGTGAGAGGCGCCAAGGGGGCTTAATGTAAGATTGTCTCATGTGGCTTCGGGAGATAAAATCACATATTGAGTACCTCTGCCTTGGAACTGATACGATACCCCCTTCATGCATGCGGGGGAGGGGGGAGACTCGTCTCCTTCCTTCCTCTCCGTCCTTCCTTCACCGACCAAGGCACTTTAGCCTTGATCTGTCTGCCTCGTCTCCCTCTCCGAACTGTCGCTGTATTCTCGAGGAAGAGACGACGAGGAAGACGGCCGGCGATAGATCCCCAGATCCAAGTTTCGTGACCTGGGGCAAGGTTCTGCCAAGCCGTCATCATCACCGCCTTGATTACGACAAAGCAGGACGTACGAGCCATTGTACCAACGCAGTCATTTTTCCTACTTCCGGTTTGCTGTTTCCTGCGCCGCCACCTCCCGAGTCACGCCGGCAAGGTCACCTGGTGTGGCTATATCCGCCATAACCCGCAGGCATCCGGTGAGTATTTTATAACGCGATATTTTTGTGTTCATTAAGCTCCGAGGTAAGTGAGTAAACACTCCTTGCCTTCATTCCAACTCGTTGACCTGTTTTTCTTTCACCCATGTTATGGGTTGTTCAGCATAATGCAATCGCGACCATAACTTGGACAATTAGTGCTCTGGGATCAAAGGCTCGTGTAGTCGATGCAAGTGCACCGGCTGGTCGCAGGCTCGCCTGTATCTTACCAGTAGTGTCCCCGTCTTGAGGATCGATAACACAATCTAAGGTGAAAGTCGAGGTGTGACACTCAGTCTCCTGGGACTCGGAAATAGGCCAGAGAGGCACTGGCAACATGCAGCCGCGACGAACTCGGTGGACCGCCGAACATTAGCGCAAGGTACGCGATTTACTTGGGATTTCTTTTCACCGAAACTATACTACTTCAGAAATGTGACCAAAACAGTATTTAAAAAACTCAAGGTTAAATGCTCTTGATGACTTTTTAATGGATATTAAATCCATTCATGTGTAATTTCTTGAATACAAAATGAAAGAATATACATATCTCATATCTCGGAAGGCTCTTTGGTCCTGTTTAATGAAGCTATCTGGGCACAAAGGCCACCTCACCCTTCTAATTTCATCACTATCCCTATATCCGTACAGTTAATTACAGAAGGCTGAATGCAAAGTCTTCAACCTGACGTATTTATTACTTACAAAATCCAAACTGCTTGACTTGTCCTCTTGCTGGACTTCTTATCTCTGAAAATACCTGCGCTCAGAATTGCTACAGGGGGCTTGGTGTGGGCACCAAGGTGCTGCAAAGAGAGGTACCCCGATCAGTCTCTTCTGTCAGTAATATCGGCCTAGGGCTGTCCTTTCATGGTTCTGTTGTTGTCTTATTGTTGTCCAACTTTTCTCATTGCTGTCCAATTATTTTCTTATTGTTTGACATTAAAACCACATTGAAGTTATATCGCTCCATTATATGCCAATGAATTTAAGGTTGATCATTTGCTTCGTCAAGGATGTTGGTTAGGATAAAATCGAACCGCTGCGAGACTAATTTCACGATATCTGAGTAGTACTTGAGATTGACAATAAAAGTATCCACTCCTGCATGGATCGTTGTCAGCAAAATTCGGACAATCGATAACGTAGGCGGAAAATCGCTGTTGCAGCTTTAACCTACTTGAAGTAATCACAGCATTTGCAGATGTAATGGCACCTGTATTTCCTAACATTGTCGACCCAGAACTGATTCGTTCTGGGGTTAAGGTAACTTAGGGTTTAACTAAAGTACACAACGACGTCTGAGCGCGTCAACGTCACATAAAAAACCCCAGATCGCTGAGATCCAGCGAACGAGTGAATTCACTCGCCCTTTGCCATTGGGCCTCGGTTTTCTCTTCTTTGCGTGCTTTTTCGATGAGGGGAGAAGCTGATTTCTTGGTCACGGCGCGGAGACCACACCGGAAGCCTGCAGCGGCATGAGAATGACCAGACTTCCGCCTGGTAGCAGGTTGCAATGGGCAAAAATACTGGCATGCAAACGAAAAGTGATAACTAGACGGTCAAGCAGAGCTTGAGAAGGAAGACGAAAATTGTGGCTATGGGACCATTCGACTATGTTAAGACCCATTTCATGACGTTGGCCTGGCACGCCGTCGGTCATGTGGCGTATCGAGGCTTTATAATGGGCTTGGCTATGTTACAGTGTGATAATTTGCCAGCGTCTAAATTACTGCTTCGATTTTGATGCAATATGGCAAACGTGATGCCAGTAATATGGGTACATATTCCGCTAGATATGAGTCATCTACCTGCATTTATGTAGTCACAGCGATTTTTTTGCACTTTCGGCAATGTCAAAATTTATCATCAAATAACTCGAAAACTATAAATGTGAGGTGAAATCTGAGGCACATTACTTTTGCGCATGTCTCTGAAGAATACTCTGAAACAAACCGCGAATCAAATATTGACGAAGTTACGCGGAAAAACGTGTTTCGTAACCTTGACCTTGATGTGACCATGACCTTGGAAGCGCGACCTTGATCAATATAGTACTTTTCGCCCAAATACTAATGTCATGTCTTACGCAAGGTGTCGTTTGTCTGACTTGTTCCCTTCAAAGAGAAATGGGCATGCTAATGGTGGGTCGTCCATGGGTAACTGTGTGATGAATTAGCCGCAGGCGCTCCGGAAATCGTGTGGTTGGATGCGATGGGATATCGGTGGTGGCTAAGAAATCTGACATAACAGAGAGCCAGAGAGAGCGAGATAGAGATAGTGGGAGCTAGAGAGGGTGGGGCTATGCTAATACGCAAAAAATATCATTTCTCTGGAAAGAGCCCGTATGGCAAAAATCAGTATAAAAACAAAAACGAATTGGGTGGTTTCGTCGCATACGTTTATTGTGATTGAACTATCCCCCGATCAAAGAGTAAAACATAAATCCACTGATTGGTGCGGTGAAAGAAGATTTTTAAAAAAGCTTCTGGACATACTGCCTAGTGATAAATGGCGCTTAAGCCCAGGCTCCCAGGCTCTGGCAGACAATCCCTTCAGGCTGTCATTGCATTAAATTCTCTCAATTACTGGGCCATTACGGCGGGGCGTGGGAGCTTACAGCAGGTGATCAACGGGGACGATGATCCCAAAGCCCACAGTGCTGCTGCATTGGTGGCCAGTGGGTTCTGAACAGGATATCCTCTAACGATTCGCCACCAATCACTGACTCATGTGTTATGATATCTGTCCCTGTCCGCCAACATTCACTCTCTCGAAACCTTTCAGCTGTCAATCAGGCCATGGCTTTCCCCTTTTGACTGATCTTTGGAGTGTGGGTGTGAGGAGATGCGTGTTCGAAACAAGGGCTACAGGGTGAGAGAGAAAACACCATAGCCGTGCAGGCTCATTTTTTAGTCCTAATTGTTGGAAAGTTTCATTCTCGTTCCTTGCTTCTCGTTGAGGCAATCAATGACATGTTTCGAAATTGATCCTGCTGGTAATTAGCACGGAAGCATAGGATTAAAAAGCACAAAACTGTTTAAGTGAGCTGGTGTGCCCTGTAATGGATCCAGGGGGTGACACGCTCGTCAAATGGCCCACGGTGGGGACTCATCCTTAACAAGGATGGTGTACCCTCTTAAAAGTGCCCTCTTTTTATCGACGACAAATAAATAAGGTTCTAATAAAAGTATATATGGCCAAGAAGATCGAGTCACCAACACACCATTCCTCCGATACAAAATCCCCCCACCCCCAGCCTAAACCCACCCCTTTGGTCGTTAGTTCTATAAACCACACTGAAGATGCGCCGATAGACTTATCACTTAGTGGAACATTTTGTTGAGCAATTTATCGGGTTCAAAATATATAGGTATTCACCCAAGAGGTGGATTTTCTGAATCAAGAATGTGTCAAATTTACTAAGTCTACTGGCCTAGCCTAAGTGTGGTGCATGAATACTGCTCCTGGTGTGATACCTTAATTAAAAAAAACTCAAACCCTGGTCATTTGGCCACCACTTGACGATTCAAGATATCGATACCACACAGCACGTTTAATTAACGAATTTAAATTATGCCAGTGGGTCAAATGGAAGAAGCCGGCTCTAATGGGTAAAAAATTAACGCAATGAACCCTCCGGGGGGGGAGGTGGATTAGAGGTGGGGGGTGCTCTGGTGGCGAGACTTCTAAGTAACTCAAGTCTACCATGCGGCTAAGTCACTTGTAATTGCGAGACATGGGCGGTGCAGAGTTTAGTGTGCCCTCCCTCCCCTCCCACCCTCGAGGTGGGATATGTATTTTACGGCTACTCAGCGAAACAGGGGGAGGGGCGGGGGCGGGGTGGACGTGGAGGAAGAGGGGTGGGGGGGTAATGCTGTCCCACGGTCAGTCTCCTGGAAACTAAGCGACGATGTCCACATACGTCGCGGAATAGCTAGTCTTTTTCCTTAGACAGAGACACAGCAATAACAACAACAGAATAACCCGGCAGGAAACTGTGGTTTGTAACTTTATTTGGAAATTTACGTGGTTCGTTTTAGAGAGCAGGTCCCGTGATAGGCTACGAAATCGATAAGACCTATTGCTGAGACTGATATTGTGCCCATCGATATGTCCAACTGATATCCCGACATAGCGGCTCCGCCCAATCACAGTTGTGACCTAGTAAACCCTGAATAGGATGTCATAGAATTCGACCGGCTGGTTCCTTGGTAACATATTTCATACACGTTTCTTTCCACCATATGTAGCAATATTTGTCCAAGTCAAGGCATGACGAAGTATATATGGAAACGTCAAAGTAAAAAGAATAATCTTCCTGCCTCTTTAGAATATGCGATCAAAACGGTTCCTAACACAGTCATCTGAGGAACGTCCGCTTGGTCTGTTCCGGCCAGCCAGTTCTACTAGCCCCAACAGGAGAAAAACTTGGTGCAGTACGTGCATCGGAGTCTACGCGCCTACATGGATCACGTCATACAGCAAATGTACGTATCTATATTCTGTACAACGTAGGCCGTAGACCCACGTTATAATACATTAATAAATTACATCGACATCATTAAGCCGTGACAGATATATATGCTGCTACAAATACAAGTATGCCACTTAATTATCGTCCCCGTTGTATTGCAATGAGGTCGCTAAAGGGATGTGATAGCTAGGCACTTATAGACATGCTACATGCATGCTTCAAATATAACTGCAGCTAACTTGCATGTAGTCGCAGCGAAAAGCAAATTTAGTCATTAGACTGGTTTGGTCTGAAAAACAATGCATTAAAGTTACCTGTCCCATCCAGCCACAAACAGCTGGCCGTCCCAACTGAAACCATATCAATGCATAATGAAAACCGACAGCAAAACATGAAAACAGACGTTTTCCCCATTTCTGGGAGGAACGAGCAGCAACTTTATCCCTTTTTCGTATCATCTCACGTGCTTGCAGTAAACCGTTCCCAGCCGACGGTGTCGTAAAAATACAGGGTTTTGATTGGGTCATGTCTGCGTTGAGACATCCGACGCAGGAGGGGTGCCCCAGTCTAACGAGGGCATTGTGATAAGCGGGTACTCCTCCCTAATTATGACCTTGCCCGGTGTGACTTTTAGACGCACGTGGTTTGTGTGTACTGAAGTACATTGTTTGCACATTTGCACGTTGTCCAGGAACTAAAGGAGAGCTAAAGGAGAGACTCTCCCAAGAAACGCGCAGACAGATGAGACTTGTTTGCCGTCTATAGCTGTGCACCTCATGTGGTTGCACGCATTTGTTGTGAAATCATCTGTGCAATATCTTTTAGATTGGAAACTCGAAGTTCACAGTGTACGTGCGGGTAAATGTGACATTATTGTGGCATTATCATCTTCAACCGGAATGATTCTTCTACGCTCGAACTGTTCTGTCGGTGTAATGCACGTATTGATCCACACAGTTACTACAAATACTTCAATGTAGGTGTTATATTCTCTTTATTTTATAATGTCGAAGTGCACACTCAGCCGGCTATTGTTCGAATGCTAAGAAGTGACAGCTAGATGACAGATGTCACATGACCACATGATCACGTGATCAATCTTAATAATGAAATACCGGAATCATGTTTATCGTTCAATAATTGTCAATTATGTAACATCTCCCCTTCTAAGTTATTTCTAATTAGTTAGGAGTTAAATGCAATTATTAATATTCAAAGGCTATAATCAAAATTACCCATGTAAGTATCAGACTACAATGTCATCGACAGTTCATATGTATAATAAGTCTAAGTTTGATAGTCTTTAAATCGAACTGGCATCTTGATGATCCGTCCGCTTCTCGTCTGCCGCTTTGCTAGAGTGTCTGGTGAAGGCTGTTCCACACTAGGACTGGAACTGACTGCCGGCGGTACCAGAGTTTCGGATGAGTTTGGATGAGACTCAGGGCTAGCAGTAGCACTGAATCCAGCAGGTGTTTCTTGCGACGATGACTTTGCCGTGATAACGTCTTCAGGAGCGACGTGATCGGTTGGTTGTTCCAAAGTTTTCCGAAGATGGCGACGATTTCGACGAAGCACTCCTGTAGGTGACTGAACTTCGTATGATCTTTGATCCAGTTGTCGCGTAACCTGTGCTTTCTTCCATTCCTTGCGACCCAGAACCAATGGTTTGATCCTGACGACATCGCCTTCCTTCAAAGGTGAAAGCTCTTTAGCTGCTCGATTGTAATATTGAGCTTGCTTACGTTGATTACGTTTGATATAGTTCATGGTCCTGTCAATATCTTCAACATTAGACTTGAGCAGTTTTGTGGTTGTAGGAAGCAAAGTCTTGGTCCTACGGTGCATAAGACGCTGAACAGGTGCAGTGTCAAACCCTTTCGATGGTGTGTTCCGATGATCAAGCATCGCCAAGTATGGATCACTGCGGTCTTCAATACACTTCAGGAGTATCCGCTTTGCAGTCTTTACTGCGGACTCTGCTTTCCCATTCGCTTGGCTGTTTCCTGGGCTGGAGGTACGATGATGAAACTCCCACAGCCGGGAAAACTGTTGAAATTCATTGCAAGAGAATTGAGGGCCATTATCACTGATAAATATATCTGGTATGCCATATCTTGAGAAATGAGCCTTGAGTTTCTTGATCACAGTCTTTGATTCTGTATTTTCAAGCTTGTCTACTTCCCAGAAATTACTGAGATAGTCTACTGTCACAAGATAGTCTCTCCCTTTCAAATGAAATAAATCACTGGCTACCTTAGCCCAAGGTCTGTTAGGTATTTCGTGACTTATCATTGGTTCAGGTTGTTGATTGATTTCATACTTGCGGCATACATCACATGTTTGGATGTAGTCTTTGATTTCCTGATTCATCTGGGGCCAATACATAGCTTCCCTCGCTCGACGCAGGCATCCTTCTATTCCCAGATGAGACGAGTGAATCCTCTGTTTAAGCGACTCACGTAGACTGCTTGGAATTATCACACGTTCGCCTCTGAAGAGCATTCCATCCATCACTGAAATTTCGTCACGGAAAGGAAAGTAGGCCGTAACTTTTGACGGGATCATCGACTTACATTCAGGCCATCCTTGTATGACAAGTTCTTTCAGCAGTTGCAACGTTTCATCCATGGCTGTCTCGCGTTTGATTGCTTCTTGACGAGCTGTAGATACAGGTAGATTGTCAATCACACATATGTTTTCAATATCCGAATGTTCACCATGAGGTAGGTAAGCTCGAGACAAAGTGTCTGCCAGATACATCTCTTTACCTCTGTGATACGTGAGGTTTATATTGTATCTTTGCAATCTCAGTATCATACCTTGTAATCTTCGGGGGGCACTGGTGAGATCCTTCTTCATGATAGCCTCCAGTGGCTTGTGATCAGATTGCACAATAACAGGCCTGCCGTAGGTATACTGATGAAATTTTTCCAACGAGAAAACGATAGACAACATTTCCTTTTCTATTTGGGCATACCTAGTTTCTGTGTCAGACAGGGCTCTGCTCGCGTAAGCAATTGGGTGGTTATCTTGCAGAAGAGCTGCTCCTAATCCCTTTTCACTTGCATCACATTGTACTACTAATTCCTAAGTAGCGAAGTATCGGCGCTGAAATTACGAGATGTTTTACTTCACTAAGTGCCTTTTCTTGAACCTCAGACCAGTTCCAGGGGACATCTTTACGCGTTAATTGTCTTATTGGTTCCATTACGTCTGCAAGATTGGGCAGAAATTTGGCAAGATAATTTACAAACCCATTCAGACGTCTCACACCTTCAACATCCTTCGGCTGAGGCATGTTAACAATTGCTTCTATTTTGCAGGGATCCGGCTTCACTCCCTCATCGGTCAGCACATGTCCGATGAATGGTACCATCTTCCTTCTCAGTTGTAGCTTGTCAGCATTGAGACGTATACCTATGGATGTGCATCTCTCCAGGAGTTTGGCCAGATTTGCGTCGTGGTCTTTGTTGGCTTCTTCGTCTGTCTCACCAACACCATAGATCATAATGTCATCTGCGATACAGGCAATACCCTTGAGATCACCAATGCTTTGCTGTAGTTTTTTCT
This sequence comes from Arenicola marina, assembly GCA_964019135.1. Lineage (NCBI taxonomy): Eukaryota > Metazoa > Annelida > Polychaeta > Arenicolidae > Arenicola > Arenicola marina. The sequence goes on along the minus strand of OZ025260.1, from coordinate 20,865,101 downwards.
GAAAAATCTCAGAGGATACATTCAGACCAAATGGGAGTCTCTTCCACTTATATCGACCGAATGGGGTACTGAATGTTGTTAATTCACTAGATTCTTCATCCAGTTGTCCATGCCAATATCCTGCCTTAAGGTCCACAGTTGAGAAAACACTGGCCTTTGACATTTCAGGTAGGATATCTTCTAGTGTTGGCATCATGTATCGCTCTCTTTTCAAGGCCTTGTTTAAAGGTCTAGGATCAATACAGATCCGCAGGTCTCCATTTTTTTTAGTAGTTACTACGAAACTACTCACCCAGTCTGTTGGCTTGTCTACTGGTTCAATCACTCCTTTCGTTGTCATATCTTCAAGCTGCTTTTTCAACTGCGGCTTGATAGATACAGGAACTCTGCGAGCCGGTGCTACTGTAGGGCTAATAGACTCATCAATTTCAAGATGAATTATACCAGGTAATACACCCAAGCTGTCACTGAAAACCTCTGGAAACTGTGTCAATGTCTCATCATTCAGATGTTGGATACCTGATATCTGATGAAAATTGTCTTTGTTCACTGAAATCAGTTTCATTGTCTGTGCTGTCTTCAGACCAATGAGAGGTGTGAAATCATCATCCACAACCAGGAAGTTTACTTTGTAGGTCTTACCAATGACTGGATTGTTCACCTCTATTTGACATTCACCCAAGGGTCTTTTCATGGTCTTGTTCCACATCAGCAATGTCTTGTTTGTCTTCTGAAGTGTCAGTTGACTGATATATTTTACTGGGATGACATTGATTGAAGCGCCGCTGTCAACTTGAAAGGTCACAGGTAAGTTATCAACAAGCATTTCCGCTAATATTTGATCTGACGACTCACCCAGGGATGTAACATTGAGGACAGACTCAGCATCGCTGTATTCTTCCATTGCATTTACATAACCCTTTTTCTTACATACAGCTTTGAAATGGTTCCTTCCTCCACAACAAGTACATGTTTTTCCAAATGCAGGGCATTTATCCTTTCCGAAAACATGAATACGTCCACAGAATTTACATTTCTTCTTGGAAAAGCCACGCTTCTCTGCATGTTTATATTTCCCAGAGACTTGGTGAACACTTTGTTCCTCTGTATGTACAATTTGTTTCATTCTGACCTCTGCATTCTCATAGGCTTTGCATATTTCAATACATTTAGCCAGGTCTAAGTCACTGGTTTGCAGCAAACGTTTCCTTATATGGTCATCTTTAATTCCCATCACAATTCTGTCACGAATTAAAGAGTTCATCAGAGCATCATAGTTGCATGACTTCGCTAAGTTCCTTAGTGTAGACAGATACTTCTCAATAGACTCTCCACTTTCTTGGTCACGTTTGTTGAATATATATCTTTCAAAAGTTTCATTTGACTGACCAATGTAGCATTGCTTGAGAGCTTTTATAACTTCATCTATATCGTCTCTCTGTATTTCTTCTTCAAAGTGTAGTCCATCAAATGTCATTAATGCATCAATGCCTATGCATGCTTTAAGGTTTGCTGCTCTTACCTCAGAGCTTTGAAGTTTTAGCCGGCTTGCCACTTCGTAGTTATGCCACGTGCGTTCAAAACGTTTCCAGTTCGCCGCCATATCTCCGTCCATGCATAGAGGAGGTGGGAAGGGTACATTCTGTAATACCGGCGGTGTGTTCCTTTCGTCTTGTCCCGCCGCGGCGTGGTCTTCATTTGGCATATTTTCTTTATCTTCTTGGACCTCACAAGCTAAGTTCTTTTAACCGCTGCCACCATGTTATATTCTCTTTATTTTATAATGTCGAAGTGCACACTCAGCCGGCTATTGTTCGAATGCTAAGAAGTGACAGCTAGATGACAGATGTCACATGACCACATGATCACGTGATCAATCTTAATAATGAAATACCGGAATCATGTTTATCGTTCAATAATTGTCAATTATGACTCTAGTTTAGGGTTGAATGTTTGTGCTTATTTGGTTAGACCGGGCCAATGAGCCACACGGGGAAATGCGATATAAATGATTTGTAAGACACTCCACAAGGTCATGCCCAGCATGAAGGAGGCTGGTCTGTTGGTATGAGTCTCAGTGCGCTTCCAACTCAGCCACGGAGGGTCCCTTAAGCATGGGGCTAACTAAATATGCCGCTCAATACCATGATTAACTGCAACATAACTCTATCGGTGCACGAACTTTTTTTTTTCCAAGCCCCCACCCAAACAACCCTCTTGTTATTGCGGGAGGTCAGTGCCCATGTTCAATGCCCCATCAATTCTTTGGGCTCTTTATTCCTTAACAGCCCACATGTTGAGAAGTGACATAGACCAGTCACGAGATCAATTATGGTGCAGATATTCAATGCTGAGGGTAGGAACACGAGAGTAGGGCGCGATGGAAGATCCCAAGACATGAACGAGAAGGAACGGCTAGCGGTCGGTACCGCTTCTGCCGGCAGGCGAGGCCGAAATATATTTTTTCAACCAATTGTTTACATGTAAATCTTGCAAAAAAACTAATCCTCAGCGGAAAGTTAAATTTGTTCTGTTCGTCTCCTGTTTCCGCTATTGGTATAAATAGCCATGATTTAGGGACAAGAATCCGATTGATTATTTATTGTTCTCCCAGGGACCGTAACTCTTAGCGGTAGTAATCGCGTGGAGCGAAGCACAGAGCACTAATACACTAACCACAATTTCAGACGTTTTCGCCTTTTTTCTTGTGAGAAAGTTCATAATTTTGGCTTATGTTTTCTTAGTTACGGCACATTGTTGAATGGTGGATTTCAGTGATACTGCTTAAGGCGGAGACAGCCTGGTGGCCCAGTTGGGTTCATTGTAGTGCGCATGGCCAGCGTGCTCGACCGGCAGGAACGGCATTACAGAGGATTCATCTAGTTCATTACTTTCGTGTGAAGTACGTAAACAGACAAGATACCCGAGCCGAGCCTTGGCAAGCCGAATCGAACCGAGCCGAGTCGAGTGGAGCGGAGCCGAGTCAACCCGAGTCGAGCCGAACTAAGCTGAGCCAACCCGAGTCGACACGAACTGGGCCGAACTAAGCCGAGCCGAGCCGAGTCGAGTCGACCCGAGTCGACCCGAGCCGAGCCGAACTAAGCTGAACTAAGCCGAGCCAACCCGAGCCGAGCTGGGCCAAACTAAGCCGAGCCAACCCGAGCCGAGCTGGGTCGAACTAAGCCGAGCCAATCCATGCCAAACCGTGCCGAGCCTACTGAAACTGAAGGCACCCGATTCGGGTTGAATGGAGTGAGCTCTTCAAGTTTTGCGTCAGTGCGGTGCCGACGGCGTAGTGAAGTCCTATTTGAATCACTATCCCATGGAACAATCCTGGGACAAAGCCAAGCTTAAATCTGAAACCGACACAGCGGTCGATATCTGCGAATGGCCAGGGCATGGGAACAACGAGGGAGAGTGGGGGGGGGAGGGGTCAAGCAGGAAGGCGAGCCAGGCGAGGGGTCTGAGAGCGGGAAGGGGTCTGGGATCGGTGAGGGGTATGGCCGTGGGGAGGGGCCTGGGAGTGGGGAGGGGTCCGGCAGCGGTCGGGGGGGGGGGGGGGGGGCACAATGGCCGACTCACGTTGGGGTGTCGTGTCGCGGGGCCCTTACTCCATATGGCGCTTTCATCGCGGCGCTGGAGTCCGCAAGGTGGCGTCCCGACAGGTGAATGAACGCGGCGCGGGGGGCTATCAGTCCCACAGATACACATATGAAGCACAAGATGTAATGTTATGTGTAATTTCCTGGCGTGTTTCACCCTGATCGTAGGTTTTCTAAAGCAGTTACTGCCGCATAATATATTAATTTATCAAAGACCATTGGACCATTCCCATTACTATACCTGGCACTACAACCCCAATAAGTGATGATTCCATATTAGTATTACCACAATACATCAACCAAAATGACCATCGTTGGTACTTTTGATAGCAGTGCCCGTTGTTTTAGGTAGTGTTGTCGAGATTTTCCCTTAGAGAGCCAGACCCCATGTGACAGGCAATATGGCGTACCCGCGAGGGATACACTGAAGACAGGAGTTGCCCCTTGGTCACAGCATCCCCCCTCGGCGTGGGTGTCAGGTTACCTGGCGTGACTCGGTGGCACGTGACCTCACAAGGAAATCCGGAGAATATAGCCATTGCGCTAGGAATCAACGCGAGGATTTTTAGGCGAGGACTACAATAATAGTTCTTGTGTGTCGGTCATAATAGACTGATCCACACTCCGACGCTAAGCCCCGCCCACAAGTGAGTCCTTTTTCCTTAATCGTGAGCATGAAATTGACAATCATAGTTGATGGTAGGTAAAAGTGAGCGGTACTCATCTCTGAAACTGACAACAAAGTGACATGCTGCTTTGTTTGTCCGATGTGTTTATCCGACATAACGCACGTGAAAGAGCTTTTTTACCATATAGAATATTTCAATATATGGATAAAAGCAACAGTGACGTCATTTAATGGCTTAACAGCTTGGATCAGTTTATTACGTCACGAAAAGTCGTCATCCAGTTTAGGTCTAATTGATGGCCGTTAGCAATTCGTTGCCGGAGCTCTGTCTGCGGCGGAGTGCCATACGGCCCTCAGCAATAATAAATCAACCCTCCAGATGCATGCCGGGAGTCTTATTGCGGCGGTTTTTATCAAGATAATAATAAAAAAAAAACGAAAAGAGCATGGCCAACACGTGACGTGCGTGCGTCTGTGTGGAAGGCAGAATGCAACAATGGCGAGGAGAGCCGGAAATGTCCACGCTGTCCTATGGGGTGCTGCAGCCACCGGGACCACGTGACTGCGGGGGATGGGGGTGAGAGGGGGGATGAGGCGCAATCACGACACAATGCTCCAGTCACACCTGGGTTTGTGAGGTGCTTCAGAAGGTGTGGTTAATGGCGGCGGGTGGCAGGGGGAGGGCTGTGTCTGACATCGCACCAGTTGTTACCAGCTGATCGCAATTCCTGAAAGATAGGGACAGTTTTGTGGGCCTTTGGGAGTAGCCTACATGGGACGATGATGTGGTTGGTGTGGTTAGCGGGGGGGAGGGGGGGGTGAGCATTGGGACCACACTATGCTGCGCTGAATGCATAAGACCTTGCAACAAAGGTCATGCCAGATTAACGAACTCTCAATGGAGCCATACATCGTAAATCGCACAACACAATATCGCTATGACATTAGCACCCCGAGCGCCATTGTCTCGGCGTTTAACGACTGGTCGATATTGTCTCGGCGTTTAACGTCTGGTCGGTATTGTTTCGGCGTTCAACGTCTGGTCGGTATTATCTCGGCGTTTAACGTTTGGTCGGTATTGTCTCGGCGTTTAACGTCTAGTCGGTATTGTCTCGGCGTTTAACGTTTGGTCGGTATTGTCTCGATGCTAAGGATCCAATCGGTATTGACTTGATGCCAAGTGTCTAATCGGTATTGTCTCTATGCTAAGGGTCTAGTCGATATTGTCTCGATGCCAAGGGTCTAATCGGTATTGACTTGATGCCAAGTGTCCAATCGGTTTTGTCTCGACGCCAAGGGTCTAATCGGTTTTGTCTCGATGCCAAATGTCTGTTTGGTGTTGCCTCGATACAAAGAGTCCAATGGGTAATGTCTCGATGCCAAGGGACTAATCAATCTTAGCGCAAACTCTTTTTTTGAAACCTTACATTTACTGTTAAAGTCGAGATCAGTTGGAAAGACGACCTGCATGTTTAGGTCGAAATTGCTTGGAAAATAGGGTGAAAATCCAAAGCCCCTTTGACAATGTGTGAGAAGGTCCTTTAGTTGTTATGGTCTGTGGTTGCAAAAACTTGACATTGTCGGGAGAAAAGGTTGTCGACTGCATTCTGGTTCTTCATTGAAGGCAGTTTTAGCCACGCCATGGGCACAAACACTCCCCAGATCTATGTATTAACCGAAGCTATCAACCCACTTTTTCTTTTCTTTTTTCTTTTGCCATCGCTGCTTTTCCAAAAGCTACACGAGACTCACCGCTCTAAGTGGGACTTAATTACAATATGGACACCTTGCCTGGGGTTTGCCCTGTTATCTGATTGCATTTGTAATTCCGCGTCCGTCCGGCTCCTGTTAACGGGTGTAACGCGAGCCTTCACCTCCGTAGTTTTTATAAATCATTCAACGTCTCAAAGACCTGTATCACAGACAGACGTAAAAAGCACGTCCGGTCGCCAGACTGTGGAGAGGGTGAATGTCTATCAGGTTTTTGCCGTCTCACTTCTATTTACATTTAATCTTCCTCTTCATCATCCAGTGTTGGCTAGGACTTTTTATTTCAGTAGTTAGTACGCATATCATCTTTACGTCATTCACTTGTTGGTAGCTTCAGGGGATGGCTTGTTGAGTGGGTTACGGGGGATCTTATTGCCTAAACAAGCAAAGGAATATCCCCGCCATGGATTGAGTAGCAATATTAATCTGGCTCATGTGATTAAAGAAAGCTACAGAACCCTTCTTTTCCTCACCCTCTCTCAATCTCACTTCAGAATCAATAAGAGAATATGAAGCTGGGCGGCATATATGAGTTAATATGTCGTAGCTGTCACGTGTTGTCAAAGCGCCACTGGGCGATAAATGGAAGATATCGATTTTGCATCACGTTGCGTTTATATATCAGCTTTGTTAGATTTAGTTCTCAAATTTAATGCGCTGTCAATCTGAGGTTGGAGAAGTCAACTGAGTTCAGTGCGAGGTTGGCACCTCATATTCAGCTTTAGTAATGTGCACACCTCAATTACCAAAGCTAAAGACATACGCAAGTTTCTTTGTCAACGAGGGGACTTTCGTGAAAAAATCCAAATCTGTTTCATCACCGGCATCTTAGCCGGAATGAGGAGCCAGATATTGCCCACCAGCATGGCCGCTGTTCTAAGGTGTCCGAATAAATCAGACTTAACATATAATATACAATTTACTACAGCACATCACGTAAAACGGTAATACTGCTCGACAGAACCCAAAATCCAAACATTTGTTCGCACGCTCTTGTTTTGCAGGTTATATAAGCAAGTTATATATATATATATATGTATATATATATCATTATAATTATACAGTGTTCTAGCAAGAGACCGAGATAGAGAGTAGTGGGACATTTCTATCACACCAAAATTGATTCTGTTTTTTTTGTAAATGAATTCTTGATTTGTTTTATAAAGTATTACATATTTGCCATCAACCATTGATGCATCGTGTCCATTGCTTTCAAGTGTGGCAAATAAAGACAATTTACAGTCGGGAGTTTGTCTCACCTTAGACAATATTCGTCTGCCGCGTATACATATATGGCCAAATGTCATTCATAATTCAAGCGACCAATGTTTTGACTACATGGACGGCGTAAGGCGGCGTTAGGTGCCGCGCCGACATTGCTCTGGGCACAAGCTAACGCCAAGAAGACACGGCAAAGAAATTTGGGCAATCTGATGGGAGCAAGATAATATTGTGAGACCATCGTGAAAGGAAGAACATTTTAAGAGACATATTTCCAAGGAGCCCTTAAACGACGCAATTTTTATTTGCCAAAGAATGCGCAGAAAATATTTTTTTGGAAAAGAAAAAACCATAGCACTCCACCCCCCGCCCGCCCACCACCCCTCTCTCTCTCTTCAAATATCAAATGGTCAGTCCTTGCTCCGAGATATATGACGGATGTTCATTAAGACGGGACTATGTGGAACCTTCCGGCGCGAGTCTCTGGCACTAATCTGCCATGAATCACAGGCGGAAGCGCAAAATCAAGAGACGTATTTGTGAGGATAAATGAGAGGATTTACACTGACGCTATCCATCACAAACCAGCCGCGAAAAAACGGCTTCAGTTTTACATTGTAGGCTTGACGCTAACGTGTTGTGTGTGCATCATCCCTCCGGAGATCTGGATGGGGAGGGGGGGGGGGGGAGGGGTGGGAGCTAAATTGATCCGCTTCCTTCATCCTAGGGGTAAGAAAGTAAGACAAGGCGGCTGTATCCTCGAGAAAGAGACGATGAGGAAGACGGCCGGCGATAGATCCGATCCCCAGATCCGAGTTTCGTGACCTGGAGTAAGGTTCTGCCAAACCGCCATCATCACCGCCTGGATTATGGCAAAGCAGGACGCACAAGCTATTGTACCCACGCAGTCATTCTTCCTACTTTCGGTTTCCTGTTTCCTGCACCGCCACCTCCCGAGTCACGCCGATAAGGTCACGTGGTGTGGCTGTATCCGCCATAACCCGCAGGCGTCCGTTGAGTATTTTATAACACGATATTTTTGTGTTTATTATGCTCCGAGGTGAGTGAGTAACCATTCCTTGCCTTCTTTCCAACCCGTTGACCTGTAACACGATGCTGTCATTGTACAGTTCTCGACGGTATTTCGTCTTTTTTCTTTCACCCATTTTATGGGTTGTTCAGTATGAGGTCATCGCGACCATAACTTGGACAATTAGTGCTCTCGGATCAAAGACTCGTGGTCGATACAACTGCATCGGCTAGTGGCAGGCTCGCCTTTATTTTACCAGTAGTGTGCGTGTCTTGATGATCGATAACCCAATCTAAGGTCAGAGTCGAGGTGTGACACTCAGTCCCTTGGGAGAAATAGGCCAAAGAGGCACTGGCAACAGGCAGCCGCGACGAAGTCGATGAACCGCCGATCATTAGCGCAGAGTACGCGATGTACTTGGGATTTCTTTTCCAAAACCATTCTATTTCAGATAATGACATACCAAAAGAGTATATAAAAAAAACAAGGATACGTGCTCTTGATTATTTTTGAATGGGTACAACATGAAAGAATATACATATCTCATTATCTCGGAAGGGTCTTTGGTCTTGTTTAATGAAGCTATCTTCGCACAAAGGCCCCCTCACCCTTCTAAATTCATCACTATGCCTATATTCAGAGAGATAATTACAGAAGGCTGGAGCGGAAGTCTTGAATCAGACGTATTTATTATTCCAAAGTCCAAACTGCTTGACTTGTCCTATTTCTAGACTTTTATGTCTCTTATGAAAATATCTGTGGTCAGAACTGACACAGGGGGCTTGGTTTGGGCCCCAGGGGGCTGCAAAGAGGGGCATCCCGATCAATCACTTTTGTCTAGGGCTGTCTTGTTATGGTACTCTTGTTGTCTTATTGTTGTCCAAATGTTTTTTCCCATTGTCCTCCAATTATTATTGTTTCACATTAAAGTCATCGCTCCATTATATGCTGATGAATTTAAGGTGGATCGTTTGCTTTGTCAAGGTTGTTGGATAAGATATATTTGGGTCCGCTGCAAGACTAATGTCATGCTGTCTGTGTGGCACTTGACATTGACAATAAAAATACATTTGCGCGGCATTTCCATTCCTGCATGGTGCGTTTGCACCAACATTTGGGCAGTCCATAACGTAGGCGGAATATTGCTGCGGCAGCTTTAACCTTATTGAAGTAATCACAGCATTTCCAGATGCAATGGCACCTGTATTTCCTAACATTGTCCACCCAGTACAAGCGGCGTCACACACAAACAAACCCAGACCGCTGAAACCCAGCAGAGACCTAACATTGTCCACCCAGTACATTCATGACTCGCTCGCCCTTTGCCATTGGGCCTCCGTTTTCTCTTCTCTGTGTGTTTTTTTCCGATTAGGGGAGAAGCTGATTTCTTGGTCACGGCGCGGAGACCACACCGGAAGCCTGCAGTGGCATGGGAATGAGCAGATTGTCGCCTAGTAGCAGGAAAACCGCGAGTCCCTGCCGCATTGCAATGGGCAAATCACTGGCCAGCAAACGAAAAGTGATAAAAAGTTGGTGAAAAAGAGTTATTTTGCCGGGAGAAGTTAGGGGGGTGGGGGGGGGGTGGTAGGGGGTGGGGGCCTGCTAATGTGGGTCGTCCATGGGTAGCTGTGTGACGAATTAGCCACACGCGCTCCGGAAATCTTGTGGTTGGATGCGATGGCATATCGGTGGTGGCTCAGAAATCTCATATAACAGAGAGCCAGAGAGAGAGAGAGGGTGAGAGCTAGAGAGGTTGGGGGTTCTGTATATACAAATACGGAAAACAATATCATTTCTCTTGAAAGAGCCCACATAAAACAAAACCCAATTGGGTGGTGTAGGGGCATACCTTCATTATGATTGAATTATCTGCCGATCACAGAGTAAAACATAAATCCACTGATTGGTGCAATGAAAGAAAGAGAAAAGAAAACATCCGCACATAGTGCCCAGAGATAAATGGCGCTTAAGCCGTTGAATTTTCCCCCGGCTCTGGCAGACCATTACTTCAGACTGACATTGCATTGAATTCTTTCAGTTACTGGGCCATTACGGCGGGGCGTGGGAGCTTACGGCAGGTGATTAATGGGGGCGATGATCCCAAGGCCCACAGTGCTGCTGCATTCGTGCCCAGTGGGTTGTGAACAGAACATCCTCTAACGATTCGCCACCAATCACTGACTCATATGTTATGATGCCTGTCCCTCTCCGCCATCAGTCACCCTTTCGGCACCTTTCAGCTGTCAATCAGGCCATGCGTTTCCCCTTTTGACTGATCTTTGGAGTGTCAGTGTGAAGAGATGCGCGTTTGTAACAAGGCTACAGAGTGAAAGAGAAAACGCCATCGCCGTGCAGGTAAATTTTAATCATGTTGGGAAGTGCCTTTCTCGTTTTTCGCCTCTCGTTGAGGCAATCAATGACAGGTTTCGACATTGATCTTGCTGGCAATTGGCATTGGAACCTAGGATTAAAAAGCACAAAACTGGGTAAGTAAGCTGGTGTACCCTGTGATGGATCCAGGGGTGACACGGTCGTCAAAGGGCCCACGGTGGGGACTCATCTTGAAGGCAAGCTCACACTGTGTCGTCTTAGGCAACGGTTTACCCAGGTCCTCCCCGGTCTATAGGGCTGTACAATTCTCGCGGGTTCTATTTCCGGTTTAGGTCTTTTAGGGACTAACAAAAAAAACACGGGCTCTTAGAACGAGTGCGCATCACGCTGGTGCCTTGCTACAGCTGTGTGACGCGCACTCATTGTAGTCAACGTTCGTGTGTTGGGAACCGGTCGGCGGCGCGGTTTGTGCGTAAAGAATCGTGTGGGTGTGAAACTATTTTTTGTTTGCTTTGGTCCAGGCATTCCTAACTATAAAATCATAATATAGTTAAAGATAAGACATTTATCTCCCTATAATACTGGTGGTTTATTCGACGAGACTGTATAAAGCGTTGTATTTTGAGGCAAATCATCAATGTTTACATTTTTTGCGACAAACGGAACACCATTATCCTCGCCTGGTCAGTCCCTATAGGGAGCGTTGTTACGTAACCATAGATACCACGCGCAGGCATGCGAGTCATGATGATTATTACGTCATGCGACATGGCCGGGAAACCCCGCGCAGCTCATTAGATCGTCTGACACTGACAGTGACTTACGAGACAACAGCATTCTGTCTAATCGCTCATATATTATATAACACTGCTCGACGGATGGTTATAATTCTCATATGCACAGAACTTCAGTGGTTAATTGTGCATCCAAGGACAGCTTTCGCCGATTTTGTGTGTGAAGCGAGTGAGGGCAAACAACAGGAAGGTAGGCAGCACGTACAGGCCGTTACTGCTAGGCATTGACGTAGAGCATAAGTCGCCCTGTCTCGTAGGGTCTCGATAAGATCCCGTAATGACTGTACAGCCCTATATACCGGGACGAACTGGGGCCATCTCGCACAATGTTGGCGCGAAAACAGTAGGACACGATGTTACTACGATACTACTTTTCATCCCGGTAGTTTGAACCGTTAAAAAACATCGAGACGACCTTCGGTTCACCGCGGTACTCCCCCGAATCACCCCAGATTGACGACGAACTCCTTACGATTGCCCAGGGTTGTCCAAGGTTGTCCACGGTCTTTAGGACCGGGGTAAACCGGGCATATAAACCAGCGCAGTGCGAGCTAACCTTTATCATGGATGGTATACACCCTTAAAAGTGCCCTCTTTTTATCGACGACAAATAAATAAAGTTCTAATAAAAGTACATATGGCTCAAAAGACAAAATAGAGTTACCACCCTACTCTTCATCCAATAGAACATACCCCGGCCCCACCCCACTCCCTTGGTCGTTAGTTCCATAAACCACACCAAGGCTACGCCAATAGATTTAGCGCTAAATGGAACATATGTCGAGCAATTTAAAGGGTTCAAAATACATCGTAATACAAGTATTGATCAAAGAGGTGGATTTTCTGAATCAAGAAAGGGTCAATATTACTAAGTCTACTGGCGTAGCCTAAGTGTAGTGCATGAATACCGCCCTTGGTGCGGTACCTTAATTGTAAACTGAAACCGTGGTTTGGCAACACGCTTAAGTAACCAAATCGAAGAAGGATTCTCTAATGGGTAAACATTAACCCATGAATTTGTGAGTTACGCAGCCTGGGATGGACCAGCGCCAGCCAGCCCCCCTGGTGGATTGGCGGAGGGGGGCAGGGCGCTCTGGTGAGGTTACGTTCTAAGTAACTCAAGTCTACCATGCGGGTAAGCCACTTGCAATTGCGAGACCTATTGGGCGATGCAGAGTTAGGTGTGCGCCCCCCCCCCTCCTCTCACCCTCGAGTTGTGGTATATGTATGCCACAGCTGATCAGCGAAACAGACGGCGAGGAAGGGGAGGGGGGGGTTGGGGGTGGGGGGGGGGGCGGTGGGCGAAAGGCGATGCGGGACGCGATCACCGTGGAGGAAGATGAGGGGGAAGGAGGAGGGATTAATGATGTCCCACGGTCAGTCTCATGGAAGACTGACAGACGATGTCCACATACGTAGCGGAATAGCTTGCCGGTTTCGCTCGAAGAAGACGTCTTCTTCCCCAAGACAGAACCACTGCAAGACGAACAAAAGGATTGTTGGGGGGGGGGGCGGATGAGGAGGGAGGCAATGCGGTGGTTAACTTCATTTGGGAATTTATGTGGTTCATTTGAGAAAGCAGTCCCGTGATAGGATACGACATTGATAAGACATATTGCTGAGGCTGACATTGAGCCCATCGTTATGTCTCACTCGCCCATATTAATTGCAGCCGTGTGATGTCACAATCCCTGTCTCAGCTATGTCCTAGGTAACAAACAATAGGCTGTCATAAAATTCGACCGCCTGGTTCCCTGGTAAAATATTTCATACATGTTTCTTTCCACTATATTTAGCAATATTAACAATGTTAAGTAATATATGTAAAAGGAAAAGTTAAACGAATAATCTTCATGGCCAAGTGGTTATTCACGACGCCGCACGCATTAGCACGGAGGTCGAAAATGGGGTCCATTTCTCTACGACTGCCCTTCTACTGCATGAGAGCATATTTATGCAACTGCCTTATTAATTAATACAAATCTATGCCACTTAGAATTCCAGTTGTATTTCAATGTGGTCGCCAAAGGGATGTGATAACTAGGCACTTTATAGACATGCTACAAATGCATGCCCCAAAATATAAATGATGGCCGTTAGCAATTCACTGCCGGAGTTCTGTCTGCGGCGGAGTGCCATACGGCCCTGAGCAATAATAAATCAACCTTCCATATGCATGCCGGGAGTCTTATTGCGGCGGGTTTTTATTTTTATGTGGTCGCCAAAGGGATGTGATAACTAGGCACTTATAGACATGCTAAAAATGCATGCCCCAAAATATCAATGATGGCCGTTAGCAATTCACGTCCGGAGTTCTGTCTGCGGCGGGGTGCCATACGGCCCTGAGCAATAATAAGTCAACCTTCCATATGCATGCCGGGGGTCTTATTGCGGCGGGTTTTTATTAAGATAATAATAAAAAAAAAACGAAAGGAGCATGGCCAACACGTCACGTGCGTGCGTCTGTGTGGAAGGCAGAATGCAACAATGGCGAGGAGAGTCGGAAATGTCCGAGCTGTCCTATGAGGTGCTGCAGCGACCGTGGACCATGTGACTGCGAGGGTTGGGGGTGCAATCACCACACAATGCTCCAGTCACACCTGGTTTTGTGGGGCACTTCAGAAGGTGTGGTTATTGGCGGCGGGGGTGGGGGAGGGCTGTGGCTGACATCGCACCAGTTGTTACCACCGTATCGCATATCCTGAAATATACGGACAGTTTTGTGGGCTTTTGGGAGTAGCCTACATGGGACGATGATGTGGTTGGTGTTGGTAGCGGGGGGGGGGGAGGGAGTGGTATGAGCATTGGGACCACACTATGCTGCGCTGAATGCATACGACCTTGCAACCAAGGTCATGCCAGATTAAAGAACTCTCAATGGAGCAATACATCGTAAATCGCTCAACACCCTATCGCTATGACAGTTGCACCCCGAGCGTCATTGTTTCGGCATTTAACGCCTGGTCGATATTGTCTCGACGCCAAGGGTCTAATCGGTATTGACTTGATGCCAAGTGTTTAATCGGTATTGTCTCGATGCTGAGGATCTAGTTGATATTTTCTCGATGCCAAGGGTCTAATCGGTATTGACTTGATGCCAAGTGTCTAGTCGGTATTGTCTCTATGCTAAGGGTCTAGTCGATATTGTCTCGATGCCAAGGGTCTAATCGGTATTGACTTGATGCCAAGTGTCTTATGGGTTTTATCTCGACTCCAAGGGTCTAATCGGTTTTGTCTCGATGCCAAGTGTCTAGATGGTATTACCGCGATACCACCAGTCTAATCGGTATTGTCTCGATGTCAACGGACTAATCAATCTTAGCGCAAAATCTGTTTTTGAAACCTTACGTTTACTGTTAAAGTCGAGATCAGTTGGAAAGATGCACTGCTTGTTTAGGTCGAAATTGCTTGGCAAATAGGGTGAAAATCCAAAGCCCCTTTGACAACGTGTGAGAAGGTCCTTGATTTTACTATGGTCTGTGATTGTAAGAACTTGACATTGTCGGAAGAGGAGGTTGTCGACTACATTCTGGTTCTTCATTGAAGACAGTTCTCGCCACGCCACGAGCAAAAACACTCCCCAGATCTGTCTATTAACCAAAGCTATCAATCCTCTTTTTCTTTTTCTCTTTTCCATCGCGGCTGTTTCAAAAGCCACACGAGCCTTACCGTTCTCAATGGGACTTAGTTACAATATGGACACTTTGCCTGGGATTTGCCCAGTTAGCTAATTGCATTTGTAATTCCGCGTTCGTCCGGCTCCTGTTAACGGGTCTAACGCGAGCCTTCATCTCCGTAGTTTTTATAAATCATTCAACGTCTCCAAGGCCTGTATCGCAGACAGACGTAAAAAGCACGTCGGGTCGCCAGACTGTGGAGAGGGTGAATGTCTATCAGGTTTTTGCCGTCTCACTTCTATTTACATTATATTTTCCTCTGCATCGTCCCGTGTCGTGTAGGATTTTTTATTTCGGTAGTTAGTACGCATATCATCTTTACGTCATTCACTTGTTGGTAGCTCTGGGGAGTGGCTTGTTGAGTGGGTTACGGGGCATCTTATTGAATGAACAAGTACAGGAATATCCTCGCCATGGACTGAGTAGCAATATTAATCTGGCTCATGTGATTAAAGAAAGCTAACCAACTCATTTTTTCCTCGACCACTCTCATTGTCACTTTAGGATCGATAAGAGAATATGAAGCTTGGCGGCAGAGGTAATATGACGTAGCTGTAACGTGTTGTCAAAGCGCCACTGGGCGATAAATGGAAGATATCGATTTCGCATCACGTTGCGTTTATATATCAGCTTTATTAGATTTAGTTCTCAAATGTAATGCGCTGTAAATCTGAGGTTGGAGAAGTTAACTGAGTTCAGTGCGAGGTTGGCATCTCATATTCAGCTTGTGTAATGTGCACACCTCAATTACCAAAGCTAAAGACATACGCAAGTTTCTTTGTCATTGAGGCAACTTTCGTGACAAAATACAAATCTGTTTCATCACCGGCATCTTAGCCGGAAAGAGTAGCCAGATATTGTCCAGCGGCATGACCGCTGTTTCAACGTGTCCGAATAAACCCGACTTAACATATAATATACAATTTACTACGGCACATCACGTAAAACGGCACTCCTGCGCGACAGAACCTAACATCCAACCATTTGTTCACACACTCTTGTTTTGCAGTTGATATTAGTAAGTTATATATATGTATATATATATATATCATTATAATTATACAGTGTTTTAGTGAGAGACAGAGATAGAGAGTAGTGTGATATTTCTATCATAGCGGAATGATTCCGTTTTTTGCAACATGAATTCTTGATTTGATTATCAAGTATTACATATTTGCCATCAACCATTGATGCGTCGTGTCCATTTGTTTCATGTATGGTAAATAAAGACAATTTACAGTCGGGAGTTTGTCCCACCACAGAAAATATTCGTCTGCCGCATATACATATATCTCCAAATGTCATTCATAATTCAAGCGACCAATGTTCCGACTACATGGACGGCGTAAGGCGGCGTTGGGTGCCGCGCCGACATTGCTCTGGGCACAAGCTGACGCCAAGAAGACACGTGGCGAAGCCTTAGGGACAGACCATTGTGACGGGGTGGTGGGGGGGGGATAGGGCGCTTTCCTTTTGATCCCCCCGGCAAAGGAATTTGGGCAATCTGATGGGAGCAAGATTAATATTGTAAGACCATCTCGAAAAACATTTTTTGGCCGTTCTTATGGAAGCATTTAATTTTTCTAGACACATTTTCAAGGAGCCCTTAAACAACGCAATTTTATTTACCAAAGAATGCGCTCTCTCTCTTAATATCAAATGGTCAGTCCCTAACTCCGAGATATCTGAGGGAGGTTCATTAACTAAAGACGGGACTGGGTGGAACCTTCCGGCGCGAGTCTCTGGCACTAATCTGCCATGAATCACAGGCGGAAGCGCACAATCAAGAGACGTATTTGTGAGGATAAATGAAAGGATTTACACTGCAGTTTTTGACGACATTTCGTCCTTTTTCTTTCACCTATTTTATGGGTTGTTCAGTATAAGGTCATCGCGACCATAACTTGGACAAATAGTGCTCTGGGATCAAAGGCTCGTGTAGTCGATAAAAGTGCACCGGCTGGTCGCAGACTCGCCTGTACCTTACGAGTAGTGTGCGTGTGGTGAGGATCGATAACACAATCCAAGATTAGAGTCGAGGTGTCACACTCAGTCCCTTGGGACCCTGGAATAGGCCAGAGAGGCACTCGCAACAGGCAGCCGCGACCAAGTCGATGAACCGCCGATCATTAGTGCAGAGTACGCGATGTACTTGGGATTTCTTTTCACCCGAAACCATTCTATTTCAGATAATGACATACCAAAACAGTATTTTAAAAAACCCAGGTTACATGCTCTTGATCACTTTTGAATAGGTACAACATGCAAGAATATACATATCTCATTATCTCGGACGGTTCTTTGGTCTTGTTTAATGAAGCTATCTTCGCACAAAGGCCACCTCACCCTTCTAAATTCATCACTATGCCTATATCCAGAGAGATAATTAAAAAAGGCTGAAGCGGAAGTCTTGAACCAGACGTATTTATTATTCCAAAGTCCAAACTGCTTGACTTGTCCTATTTCTGGACTTTTATGTCTCTTATGAAACTACCTGTGGTCAGAACTGACACAGTGGGCTTGGTTTGGGCCCCAGGGGGCTGCAAAGAGGGGCATCCCGATCAGTCACTTCTGTCTAGGGCTGTCTTGTCGTTGAACACTTGTTGTCTTATTGTTGTCCAAATGTTTTTTTCCCATTGTTCTCCAATTATTATTGTTTTACATTAAAATCACATTGTAGTCATCGCTCTATTATATGCCATGAAATTTAGGTGGATCGTTTGCTTCGTCAAGGATGTTGGATAAGATATATTCGGGTCCGCTGCAAGACTAATGTCATAGCACTTGAGATTGACAATAAAAATACATTCGCGCGGCATTTCCTTTCCTGCATGGTGCGTTTTCATCAAAATTCGGACAATTCATAACGTAGGCGGAAAATTGCCGTGGCAGCTTTAACCTTATTGAAGTAATCACAGCATTTCCAGATGCAATGGCACCTGTATTTCCTAACATTGTCCACCCAGTACATTCATGACTCGCTCGCCCTTTGCCATTGGGCCTCCGTTTTCTCTTCTCTTTGTGTTTTTCCGATGAGGCGAGAAGTTGATTTCATGGTCACGGCGCGGAGACCACACCGGAAGCCTGCATCGGCAGCAGATTGTCGCCTGGTAGCAAGAAAGCCGCGAGTCCCTGCCGCGTTGCAATGGGCCAAAACACTGGCCCGCAAACGAAAAGTGAGTCTTTGAAAACGATATTTTGTCTGGAGGAGTTAGGTGTGGGGGGGGGGAGGGGGGGTGGGGGCATGCTAATGTGGGTCGTGAATGGGTAACTGTGTGACGAATTATAGGCAAATCATCAATGTTTACATTTTTGCGACAAACGGTACACCATTATCCTCGCCTAGTCAGTCCATGTAAGAAGCGTTGTTACGTAACCACAGATAGCAGGCATGCTAGTCATGATGATTAATACGTCATACGACATGGGAAACCCCGCGCAGCACATTAGATCGCCTTACATTGACAGTGACTCATGCGACAACCGCATTCTGGTTCATCAACTAATGCCAACTGTCTAATCGCTCATATATTATATAAATCTACTCGGATTGTTATAATTCTGATATACACAGAACTTCAGTGGTTAGTTGTGCATCGAAGGCCATAGCCGATTTCGTGTGTGAAGCGAAGGCAGCACGTACAGGCCGTTGCGGCTAGGCATTGACGTAAGGCATAAGTCTCTCTGTCTCATGGGGTCTCGATCAGATCCCGTAGTGACTGTACAGCCCTATATACCCGGACGAACCAGGGCCATCTCGCACAATGTTGGCGCGGAAACAGTAGTTACGATGTTACTACGATGCTAGGTTCATCCCTGTAGTTTTGAACCGTTAAAAACCACCGGGACGACCTACGGTTCACCGCGGTACTCCCCGAATCACCCTGGATTGACTACGATTCCCTACGATTGCCCAGGGTTATTCAAGGCTGTCCCCGGTTTTCAGGATAGGGGTAAACCGGGCCTATAAACCGGCACAGTGTGAGCTAGCCTTTATCATGGATGGTATACACCCTTAAAAGTGCCCTCCTTTTGTCGACGACAAATAAATAAGGTGCTAATAAACGTACATATGGCTCAGAAGAGAAGATAGAGTTACCACCCTACTCTTCATCTGATAAAACATACCCCCCACCCCCCACGCCCTACCCCACTCCCTTGGTCGTTTGTTCCACAAACCACACCTAGGCTACTATTTATCAAAGAGATGGATTTTCTGAATCAAGAAAGTGTCAATATTACTAAGTCTACTGGCATAGCCTAAGTGTGGGGCATGAATACCGCCCCCTGTGCTGTACCTTAACTGTAAACTGAAACCCTGCTTTGGCCAACGCTTGACGACTCAGGATAGCGACACCACATAACACGCTTAATGAAGGAATTTTAATTCTGACAGTGGGGGCCAAATCGGAGAAGGATAATGGGTAAAAAATTACCCATCAATTTGCGAGTTACGCAGCCTGGGATGGACCAGCGCCCGCCAGCCCCCCGGGGGGATTGGCGGAGGGGGGGCAGGGCGCTCTGGTGAGGAGACTTCTAAGTAACTCAAGTCTACCATGCGGCTAAGCCACTTGTAATTGCGAGACCTATTGGGCGATGCGAATTCGGTGTGCTCCCCCCTCCCCCCTCCCCTCCCCTCACCCTCGAGTTGTGGCATATGTATGTCACAGCTGATCAGCAACAGACAGCGAGGAAGGGGGGGCGGTGGGCGAAAGGCGATGCGGGGCGCGGTCACCGTGGAGGAAGATGAGGCGGGAGGAGGAGGGATTAATGATGTCTCACAGTCAGTCTCTTGGAAGATTGACAGACGATGTTCACATACGTAGCGGAATAGCTTGTCGGTTTCGCCCGAAATAAGACTTCTTCCCAAAGACAGAACCACAGGAAGAATAACAAGAGGATTAACCCGGAAGAACGAGTACCTGGGGGAGGGGGCGCGGGGAGATGAGAGGGCAATGTGGTGGTTAACTTTATTTGGAAATGTACGTAGTTCATTTCAGAGGGCAGGTCCCGTGATAGGATACAACATCGATAAGACCTATTGCTGAGGCTGGCATTGAGCTCATCGTTATGTGTCACTCGCGCATATTGTTTGTAGCCGTACTGTGTCACAAGAGACTCCAACATAGCTGCTCCGCCCTGTCTCAGCTATGTCCTAGGTGACAAACAATAGGCTGTCATAAAATTCTACCGCCTGGTTCCCTGGTAAAATATTTCATACACGTTTCTTACCACAATATTTAGCAATGTTAATAATGTTAAGTAATAACAGGAAAAGGAAAAGTTAAACGAATAATCTGCATGGTCAAGTTGCTATTCACGATGACGCACGCTTTAGCGCGGAGGTCGAAAATGAGGTCCATTTCTCCACGAGTGCCCTTCTACACCGTGAGCGCATACTTTTGTAAATTTTTGGTTGCCTCTTTGGGATATGCGATCAAAACGCTTCCCAACACAGTCATATGAGGAACATCCGCTTGGTCGGTTCCGGCCGCCCCAGACAAACTACGCGCATGCGAGTCTACGCGCCGATGACCGCCATGTGAACTAGGGCTAAAGCCAGCCAGGTAGCGGTGTTACATGGATCACGTCATACAGCGCCTGAACGTATCTATCTTCTGTACAACGTAGGCCAAAGGCCCACAATACAATACGTTCACAGATTAGACGATCACATTGATATCTTTAAGCCGTGACAGGTGCATATGCCGCTACAAATACAAATATGGTACTTAGCCTTCCCGCTTTATTTCAATGTGGTCACTAAAGGGATGTGATAACCAGGCACATATAGACAGACTACACATGCATGTTTCAAAATATATCCACAGCTAACTTGCATGTAGACGCAGCGAAGTTAAAAGGGCAAAGCAAATTTAGTCATTAGACTGGCTTGGTCTGAAAAACAATACGACATTAAAGTTACCTGCCCCATCCAGCCACAAACAGCTGGCCGTCCCAACGGAAACCACATCAGTGCATAATGGAAACCGACAGAAAAACTGAAAAGAGACGTTTTCCTCATCGCTGGGAGGAACGAGCAGCAACATTATTCCCTCTTCGTATCGTTACACGTGCTTGCCGTAAACCGTTCACAGCCGACGGTGTCGTAAACATGCAGTTTTGATTGGGTTATGTCTGCCTTGACATTCGACGCAGGAGGGGTGCCCCGGCCTGACGAGGGCATTGTGGGAAGCGGGTACTCCTCGCTAATTATGACCTTGCCCGGGGTAACCTTCATTCTTTGTAAGTATGTGTACATATCTGATATAATTAAGGTAAATATTTCTTCACTGACGAGCATAAAGAACATCCCAGGAAAGGTATAAAAGATGTTGAAAACGCTGAGGAAAAGTTTGCATTGATATTGGCGGTTCCTGTATGGCGGGGAGCTTCAATATGTAGGTGACAAACAGATAAGTTGTCAGATGAATATTTATTGTGTAAACATAAGGATACATCATGACATCAAACAACTATATCACAATTTACATGGTTAATAAGCAGTAAACCATCTGCGTGATAATATGTTACACCACATTACATAGTGTATGTACAGTGCGGGGAGAAGGCACAACCCCATGATGATGACGATGATGCAGGATGAGTGAAACCATCATTGGAA
Organism: Arenicola marina; assembly: GCA_964019135.1. NCBI lineage: Eukaryota > Metazoa > Annelida > Polychaeta > Arenicolidae > Arenicola > Arenicola marina. The sequence continues at coordinate 20,843,423 of OZ025260.1, read as the reverse complement.
CGACCTACATGATACACTCAATAACGACCTGCATGATACAACCATAAACCGCAGCATGTTTTAACACTTTGAACACGAGACTTTCAGATAGGCAGATTCTTCCTTTCCTGCCACAAGTTAAATATCAGTTCAGCAATCAGTCCACAGCAGAACAGATATCACGCATCCAAGTGAATGGGTCGCGATACATTTAGAACAGCTGAACATTCGTGTCCACAGTACCCTAGCATTGCAGCACTGCGCAGACCAGTTTTCGGTGCATCAATTGTCTCTTGCGGAACTAATCCAGGCACGAGTAAGATCAGTTTTGGCCACGGTCTAGGTCCCATAAATGTTCAGTATCCGGACAGCGCGATCGTGCTCCGGACGACCCTCCTCTGGCTGCCGCCCGCTGTCCGGGAGCTCCAGGCGTAGTCGTAAGTATCCCGGACCAGTTTGCGGAGCTCGTTCACCTCCCAGATGGTGTGACCACCGGCGGCGATCGGAAGCTGGAGCTCCGCCCGCCGCACGAACACCTGACAACCCCTGCGAAGGGCGGCCTGCGCCTGGTCCGCCACGGCCGGGTCACTGTCCGAACAGCTGCGAGTCCCAGTGGCCCCCGCGGCGGCGGGCCGCTGTCGCCGCCGCCATCCGCAGGTAGACCGGGTAGCGGCGGAGGCGCCACCATGGCTGCACGGCCACCTCGTACACGGCGGCCGCCCCCTGGTCGGCCAGCCACTGGAAGAGGCTCGTGTCGCGGACCCCGACGTTGGCCTCTCCCCCGCGGCACGGCTTCCAGGCGGGGTTGTCGGGGGTGACACCCCGGTAGACGGCCAGCTGCCAGTCGCTCCATGGGAGGTCCTTCAGGACGAAGTCGCTCGGGTCGACGGTCTCGTGGTGTCGCTTGCCCAAGTTGTACCTCGGTTCGTTATCCGCTCGCGTCATCTGGAAACACAACATCAAGCAATACTTGAGAAACATAACATCCATATGGCAAGGACGTTTTATCATTGCATGTCCAATTACATTTTGATCTTCTATCACTTTCGATTAGCGTGTCATCGATTTATAGTTATGGGTTATGGGGAGACTGTGGTAAGGTCACGTGTATTTGACCTTGACTGACCTTGACAGCCTTGCGCAGCGACCGTCGCGCCGCCTTCGATGCAGCCGCCCTATTTCGCTGCTTGAGCGACGTCGTCTTTCGCGACCTCAACTCTCCGTCTGACGTCACGGAATCGGTGTCGGCGCCGTCGCTGACGTCACTATGACGTCGCCTCTTGACGGGGCGACCCGGCTTCACTGGCGCGCCTTCCCGCTTCCTGGCGGCTGGGGCCTTCAGGGCGACACGGCGCGGTGAAGCTGGCGGGGTCATGACCCCCGCCCCCGCAGCCGCCGACCCCCCGGCCGCACCTTCCCCGCCTCGGAGGGTGACCAGCATCCTGTCCAGCTCGTGACCCATAGCGGCGCTCTTCCTGGCGCGGACCTCCCTCTCGTAGGCCAGGTACACCTCCGGATCGTGCTCCCGGTAACAGATCCCCATCAGGATCTTCACTATGGAGTCCATGGCCTTCAGGCCGAGGCGTTTGCCGCCCGTCATCTCCGCCGACATTGAAACTCAGATATGATATTAATGCTTTCAGTTACAGCCACTCTGTAAAACAGATATGGTATTAATGCGTTCAGTAACAGCCACCCTGTAACCCAGATATGATATTAATGCGTTCAGTAACAACCACTATGTAGCCCAGATATGATATTAATCCGTTCAGTAACAGCCACCCTGTAACACAGATATGATATTAATGCGTTCAGTAACAGTCACTATGTAGCCCAGATATGATATTAATGCGTTCAGTAACAGCCACCCTGTAACACAGATATGATATTAATGCGTTCAATAACAGCCACCCTGTAACCCAGATATGATATTAATGCGTTCAATAACAGCCACGCTGGAACCCAGATATAATTTTAATGCGTTCAATAACAGCCACCATGTAACCCAGATATGATATTAATGCGTTCAGTAACAGCCACCCTGTAACACAGATATGATATTAATGCGTTCAGTAATAGCCACCCGGTAAGCCAGATATGATATTAATGCTTTCAGTTACAGCCACCCTGTAAAATAGATATGATATTAATGCGTTCAGTAACAGCCACCCTGTAACACAGATATGATATTAATGCGTTCAGTAACAGCCACTATGTAGCCCAGATATGATATTAAAGCGTTCAGTAACAGCCACCCTATAACACAGATATGATATTAACGCGATCAGTAACAGCCATTCTGTAACCCAGATATGATATTAATGCGTTCAGTAACAGCCACCCTGTAACACAGATATGATATTAATGCGTTCAGTAACAGCCACCCTGTAACACAGATATGACATTAATGCGTTCAATAACAGCCACTATGTAGCCCAGATATGATATTAATGCGTTCAGTAACAGCCACCCTATAACACAGATATGATATTAATGCGTTCAATAACAGCCACCCTGTAACACAGATATGATATTAATGCGTTCAGTAACAGCCACTATGTAGCCCAGATATGATATTAAAGCGTTCAGTAACAGCCACCCTGGAACCCAGATATGATATTAATATTGCGTTCAATAACAGCCACCCTGTAACCCAGATATGATATTAACGCGATCAGTAACAGCCACCCTGTAACCCAGATATGATATTAATGCTTTCAGCTACGGCGACCCTGTAAAACAGATATGATATTAGGGCGTTCAGTAACAGCCACCCTGTAACACAGATATGACATTAATGCGTTCAGTAACAGCCACCCTGTAAAACAGATATGATATTAATGCGTTCAGTAACAGCCACCCTGGAACCCAGATATGATATTAACGCGATCAGTAACAGCCACCCTGTAACACAGATATGATTTTAATGCGTTCAGTAACAGCCACCCTGTAACGCAGATATGATATTAATGCGTTCAGTAACAGCCACTATGTAGCCCAGATATGATATTAATGCGTTCGATAACAGCCACCCTGTAACCCAGATATGATATTAACGCGATCAGTAACAGCCACCCTGTAACACAGATATGATATTAATGCGTTCAGTAACAGCCACCCTGTAACACAGATATGATATTAAGGCGTTCAGTAACAGCCACCCTGTAACACAGATATGACATTAATGCGTTCAATAAAAGCCACACTGTAAAACATATATGATATTAATGCGTTCAGTAACAGTCACCCTGTAACACTGATATGATATTAATGCGTTCAGTAACAGCCACTATGTAGCCCAGATATGATATGAATGCGTTCAGTAACAGCCACTTTGTAGCCCAGATATGATATTAATCAGTAACAGCCACCCTGTAACGCAGATACGATTTTAATGCGTTCAGTAACAGCCACCCTGTAACCCAGATATGATATTATTGCGTTCAATAACACCCACCCTGTAACCCAGATATGATATGAGTGCATTCAGTAACAGCCACAATGTAGCCCAGATATGATATTAATGCGTTCAATAACAGCCACACTGTAACCCAGATATGATATTAACGCGATCAGTAACAGCCACCCTGTAACACAGATATGATATTAATGCGTTCAGTAACAGCCACCCGTTAACCCATATATGATATTAATGCGTTCAGTAACAGCCACCATGTGGCCCAGATATGATATGAATGCGTTCAGCAAAAGCCACCATGTAGCCCAGATATGATATTAATACGTTCAGTAACAGCCACCATGTAGCCCAGATATGATATTAATGCGTTCAGTAACAGCCACCCTGTAACACAGATATGATATTAATGCGTTCATTACCAGCCACCCTGTAACCCAGATATGATATTAACGCGATCAGTAACAGCCACCCTGTGACCCAGATATGATAACAGCCACCATGTGGCCCAGATATGATATTAATGCGTTCAGTAACAGCCACCCTCTAACCCCGATATGATATTAATGCGTTCAGTAACAGCCACCCTGTAACCCAGATATGATATTAATGCGTTCAGTAAAAGCCACCATGTAACCCAGATATTATATTAATACGTTCAGTAACAACCACCATGTAGCCCAGATGGGATATTAATGCGTTTAATACCAGCCACCCTGTAACCCAGATATGATATTAACGCGATTAGTAACAGCCACCCTGTAACACAGATATGATATTAATGCGTTCAGTAGCAGCCACCCTGTAACACAGATATTATTTTAATGCGTTCAGTAACAGCCACTATGTAGCCCTGGTATGATATTAATGCGTTCAATAACAGCCACCCTGTAACCAAGATATGATATTAACGCGTTCAGTAACAGCCACCCTGTAACACACATATGATATTAATGCGTTCAGTAACAGCCACCCTGTAACACAGATATGATATTAATGCGTTCAATGACAGCCACCCTGTAACCCAGCTATGATATTAATGCGTTCAATAACAGCCACCCTGGAACCCATATATGATATTAATGCGTTCAATAACAGCCACCCTGTAACCTAGCCCTGGTACATGCCTCTCTTACCACGCCCGTAAACGGAGCTAGGGTGAGAGCCATGCCGCTGACACGGCCGAAAACAAGGAATCGGCAGAAATCGCGGACCGGTGGCTCAAGTTGAAGTTCATAACAGAATAAATATACAGTGCCTACCCGACAATGTGCGCCACGACGTTCCTAAAGCTTTTTGGACTTTCGTCGCACTTTCATTTCTTTGCTTGGTAATGTATTTTCTTGTAATCCAGACAATTTATTTCACCTCTCGCTTCGTTTTGAATGCTCCGCCGCTCGCCGGAAGTAAACAATCTTAGCGTGAGCACTCCACACTACACAACCACCACCTACACAATCGCCCGGCTTGACTCCGCCCTACACAACCACCCGGCGTATAACTCACCATCTGGGAGGCACTTGGAGGTCTCTGCAGATGTCACACGCACGGGAGAGGCGCGCTCGTACCTCATACTTAAGGCCCTCGCAGTGGTCGGCAAAGGGCAGAGATTTAACATTGCCGACTGTTCCGCGAGATGAAAAAAACTCGGACCAACACTTACTAACGTGGAGAGGTTGCCCGCTAGGCCCCGCAATGCATCGTGGGGTTACAGGCAGTGGGGGGGGGGGAGGTAGCTAGGCTGGTCGGTATTCCAACATTTCTCCGTGTGCAGTCTTAAATTATGTTTGTGTTATCTAAGGATCAGGCATTGCCGATAACCTCTTCACCCCATTTCGCGCAACGCTACCCCTTTTCGCCGCGCGTGTAGTTTGCCCATTTGGCCACTGTATGGTGCCCACCCCTCCCCTCTGACCTCACCTGGAGCACCTCTCCCTCCCGTCGCCACCCCCCACCCCCGTGGGTCATTGGGAGATGACAGACTGGCGGAGGGGGTCCCAGTGACACTTGCTGTAGGATATCGATGACAGCGATAAACAGGAGCAAGTATCTAAGCTTCCCATCCTAGCTGAGTGAGGGCAGAGCTTTCGGGGGTTAGGGGCCTTGATTCCGAACAGATTCCTGGGCTTGTCTTCATCCCCCGCGTGGCTGTGTGGATGTGACGCCTCGTACGGGTAACTGCCTCGTCCATTGTTAGGCTGCTACTGCAGCAAACGTTCCCCCCTCCACCAATTCCTTTAGCCAACGCTCCCACTTCCCCCCGCTATTCCAGCCAACGTTCCCACTCCCCCTCCCCCCCCCCCGATGCTCTGGTCAACGCTCCCACTCTTCCCCACCAGTCCTGCCAACGCTCCCACTGCCCCCGCCATTCCGGCCAACGTTCCCACTTCCCCCGCTACACCAGCCAACGTCCCCCCCGCCAGCGATGCTCTGGTCAACGCTCCCACTCTCCCCACCAGTCCAGCCAACGCTCCCACTGCCCCCGCCATTCCGGCCAACGCTCCCACTCCCTCCGCTGCTCCAACCAACGCTCTCCCTCCCCCCGCTACTACAGCCAACGCTCCACCCCCCCCCCCCCCCGCAGCTTCATCCAACGCTCCAACTCCCCCGCCACTCGAGGCAACGCTCTCACTCCCCCCGCTGCTCCATCCAACGCTTCCATTCCCCCCGCCCTTTCAGGCAACGCTCTCACTACCCCGCTGCTCCAGCCAACGCTCCCACTTTGACGGCTGCTCCATCTAACGCTCCCACTCGCCTCACTGCTCCATTCAACGCTCCCACTCCCCCCGCTGCTCCATCCAACGCTCCCACTCGCCCCGCTGCTCCATTAAACGCTCCCAGTACCCCCGCTGCTCCATCCAACGCTCCCACTCGCCCCGCTGCTCCATTCAACGCTCCCACTCCCCCCGCTGCTCCATCCAACGCTCCCACTCGCCCCGCTGCTCCATTCAACGCTCCCAGTACCCCCGCTGCTCCATCCAACGCTCCCACTCGCCCCGCTGCTCCATTCAACGCTCCCACTCCCACCGCTGCTCCATCCAACGCTCCCACGCTCCCGCCACCCCAGCCAACGCTCCCACTCCCCCCGCTGCTCCATCCAACGCTCCCACTGCCCCCGCCATTCTAGCCAACGTTCCCACTTCCCCCGCTACACCAGCCAACGTTCCCCCGCCCCCCCCCCCCGATGCTCTGGTCAACGCTCCCACTCTCCCCACCAGTCCAGCCAACGCTCCCACTGCCCCCGCCATTCCGGCCAACGCTCCCACTCCCTCCGCTGCTCCAACCAACGCTCTCCCTCCCCCCGCTATTCCAGCCAACGCCCACCCCCCCGCTGCTCCAGCCAACGCTCCAACTTCCCCCGCAGCTTCATCCAACGCTCCAACTCCCCCGCCACTCGAGGCGACGCTCTCACTCCCCCCGCTGCTCCATCCAACGTTTCCATTCCCCCCGCCCTCTCAGGCAACGCTCTCACTACCCCGCTGCTCCAGCCAACGCTCCCACTCTGACGGCTGCTCCATCTAACGCTCCCACTCGCCCCGCTGCTCCATTCAACGATCCCACTCCCCCCGCTGCTCCATCCAACGCTCCCACTCGCCCCGCTGCTCTATTAAACGCTCCCAGTACCCCCGCTGCTCCATCCAACGCTCCCACTCGCCCGGCTGCTCCATTCAACGCTCCCACTCCCCCCGCTGCTCCATCCAACGCTCCCACTCGCCCCGCTGCTCCATTCAACGCTCCCAGTACCCCCGCTGCGCCATCCAACGCTCCCACTCGCCCCGCTGCTCCATTCAACGCTCCCACTCCCCCCGCTGCTCCATCCAACGCTCCCACGCCCCCGCCACTCCAGCCAACGCTCCCACTCCCCCCGCTGCTCCATCCAACGCTCCCACTGGCCCCGCCATTCCGGCCAACGTTCCCACTTCCCCCGCTACTCCAGCCAACGTCCCCCCCCCCCCGATGCTCTCACTACCCCGCTGCTCCAGCCAACGCTCCCACTCTGACGGCTGCTCCATCCAACGCTCCCACTCGCCCCGCTGCTTCATTCAACGCTCCCACTCCCCCCGCTGCTCCATCCAACGCTCCCACTCGCCCCGCTGCTCCATTCCACGCTCCCAGTACCCCCGCTGCTCCATCCAACGCTCCCACTCTCCCCACCAGTCCAGCCAACGCTCCCACTCCCTCCGTTGCTCCAACCAACGCTCTCCCTCCCCCCGCTACTCCAGCCAACGCCCCCCCCCCCCCCGCTGCTCCAGCCAACGCTCCAACTTCCCCCGCAGCTTCATCCAACGCTCCAAATCCGCCGCCACTCGAGGCAATGCTCTCACTCCCCCCGCTGCTCCATCCAACGCTTCCATTCCCCCCGCCCTTTCAGGCAACGCTCTCACTACCCCGCTGCTCCAGCCAACGCTCCCACTCTGACGGCTGCTCCATCTAACGCTCCCACTCGCCCCGCTGCTCCATTCAACGCTCCCACTCCCCCCGCTGCTCCATCCAACGCTCCCACTCGCCCCGCTGCTCTATTAAACGCTCCCAGTACCCCCGCTGCTCCATCCAACGCTCCCACTCGCCCCGCTGCTCCATGCAACGCTCCCACTCCCCCCGCTGCTCCATCCAAGGCTCCCACTCGCCCCGCTGCTCCATTCAACGCTCCCAGTACCCCCGTTGCTCCATCCAACGCTCCCACTCGCCCCGCTGCTCCATTCAACGCTCCCACTCCCCCCGCTGCTCCATCCAACGCTCCCACGCCCCCGCCACTCCAGCCAACGCTCCCACTCCCCCCGCTGCTCCATCCAACGCTCCCACTCGCCCCGCTGCTCCATTCAACGCTCCCACTCCCCCCGCTGCTCCATCCAACGCTCCCACTCGCCCCGCTGCTCCATTCAACGCTCCCAGTACCCCCGTTGCTCCATCCAACGCTCCCACTCGCCCCGCTGCTCCATTCAACGCTCCCACTCCCCCCGCTGCTCCCTCCAACGCTCCCACGCCCCCGCCACTCCAGCCAACGCTCCCACTCCCCCCGCTGCTCCATCCAACGCTCCCACTCGCCCCGCTGCTCCATTCAACGCTCCTACTCTCACCGCTGCTCCATCCAACACTCCCACGCCCCCGCCACTCCAGCCAACGCTCCCACTCCCCCCGCTGCTCCATCCAACGCTCCCACGCCCCCGCCACTCCAGCCAACGCTCCCCCCCCCCCCCCCCGCTGCTCCAGCCAACGCTCCAACTTCCCCCGCAGCTTCATCCAACGCTCCAACTCCCCCGACACTCGATGCAACGCTCTCACTCCTCCCGCTGCTCCATCCAACGCTTCCATTCCCCCCGCCCCTTCAGGCAACGCTCTCACTACCCCGCTGCTCCAGCCAACGCTCCCACTCTGACGGCTGCTCCACCCAACGCTCCCACTCGCCCCGCTGCTCCATTCAACGCTCCCAGTACCCTCGCTGCTCCATCCGAGGCTCCCACTCGCCCCGCTGCTCCATTCAACGCTCCCACTGCCCCCGCTGCTCCATCCAACGCTCCCACGCCCCCGCCACTCCAGCCAACGCTCCCACTCCCGCCGCTGCTCCATTCAACGCTCTCACTCCCCCCGCTGCTCCATTCAACGTTCCCACTTCCCCCGCTGCTCCATCCAACGCTCCCACTCTCCCCGCTGCTCCATTCAACGCTCCCACTCCCCCCGCTGCTCCATTCAACGCTCCCACTCTCCCGCCACTCCAGCCAACGCTCCCACTCCCCCCGCTGCTCCATTCAACTCTCCCACTCCCCCGCCACTCCAGCCAACGCTCCCACTTCCCCCTCTACTCCATTCAACGCTCCCACTCCCCCGCCACTCCAGTCAACGCTCCCACTCCCCCCGCTGCTCCATCCAACGCTCCCACTCTCCCCGCTGCTCCATTCAACGCTCCCACTCCCCCCGCTGCTCCATTCAACGCTCCCACTCCCCCGCCACTCCAGCCAACGCTCCCACTCCCTCGCCCCTCCATTCACCGCTCCCACTTCCCCCGCTGCTTCATTCAACGCTCCCACTCCCCCGCCACTCCAGCCAACGCTCCCACTCCCCCCGCTGCTCCATCCAACGCTCCCACTCCCCCGCCACTCCAGTCAACGCTCCCACTCCCCCCGCTGCTCCATCCGACGCTCCCTTCCGACAGCTGCTCCAGCCAACGATCCTACTCCCCCCGTCACTCCAGCCAACGCTCCACCCCCTCCACCCCCGCCCCCTCTCCCCCTAGCCACAACCAGGGTCTGGACATGTCCTCCTCTCGCTACAGGCTTTAAGCTGTACCATACACCCACTCCAGGCTAGGACATGGCTCTTCCCCTCTCCCCCTTTTCCCCCTTCTTCTCCCTCATTTATCCCCTGACCCTCCTCTTCTAGCTATTTCCGCTGCATGGGTAGAGATAGGCCAGCAACCCAGTGAAATATGTTTCGCAGCGTCTTTTGATCAGCAGCGCCTATACAATATAGGCAACCATAAATTTTCATCGCCGCAATGGGAAACATACGCTTTGTCGAAAGCTTCTGGTGTTCAAGACCCACCAGCGCAGCAGATTTATCGCCACGCTAGATAAAGAATCTCCGATAGAGCCTCGGGACCGTGAAGCCTGACGCGTCGACTATACCCCCGCCACCCCCAGCCCCCCCCCCCTTCATTCCCAACCTATTCCCTCCTCCCATACACCGTCCCGTCCCTCCCTCCCTCCCTCCCCCCCCCCGCCCCACACCTCCCCATTGATACCCCCCCGCCCCTACCCCATCTCACTCTCTCTCCCTCTTCCCAATCCTTTCCAAAGGTTCTTTTATCGGTTATCGACCTCCCAAAAAGATGCGCATCAAACACGGGTTGATGGGTGGTGGGCCAGAGGGGATTCACCCCGACAGGCGCTGGTCGCCCGGGTGGATAGCGGCGGATAGCGGGCGGAAGGCGGGGGGCAAAAAAACGCCCAACGGAACACACCTCAAAAACCGGCCTCCGATCCGTTCGGCGTCGTTCGTCTTCCACAACCAGTCGTTTTGTTTCCCCGGTCTGTCTTTTTGCTCGTTCATTTTGTTTTAACGAGAACAGCCCGCACTAAAGCCCGATTGTTGCTGCCCCCCCCCCACCCCCTCCCCCAATACCACCCCGCTGGCCGCCCTCGGCTCCCCTCTCTGGTGCCAACCCTCACCCACCCTCACCTAGACCCCGTCATTCCTCAGGGCCTCTCCCTCAATTCTGCTATTAAAACAACCCACCCCACCCCACCCACTTACCCACCCCATCCCTCGATTCCCTCCCCTCGGGGTAACGCTTCACCCCCAAGCCGCTCATTGCAACTACATTCTACGGTTATCAAGGTAACGGGAGGGAAAGGGGTGGCTGCGGCGGAATGGATAGGTGTAAAAAGAGAGCTCCAGGTAAACTGCTCAGCGTGGTGAGGGGATGTTCTTTTTAAGGACCACTTCCGGTATTAGTGGTAACGACTGCCGCGAGTCCCAACCGCGAGTGACTGCGGTGAAGAAAAAAGAAACCCTGACAAAGACGAAACACGTTGCGCGGCCGGCTCTTTCCTTTAGCCTCTTATCAATGCCCCCCAAGTCGCAACTTGTCTTGCCAAAGTGTTTGCCCGTCCAACAGTCACAGAATCCGCAATGCTAGGATCTACAATTCTGCTAACCGCGCGCAAGAAACCGCAAGAATTCCACTCATTCGAAGTGATAAACAAGTGAATCTCTGTATGTTTTCAAATTACCTTCCACAAAAATGAAGACACACATGCAACGACGGGTGATGGTAAGGTCCCGGCACGGCCATGAGGGTCACTTCAGTACATCTTATTAGGGGCTTCGCCTGGCTATATATATATATATATATATATATATATATATATATATATACATAAAAATGCTTTCTTCTATCTCCTTAAAGTTCGAAAAAAATCGTTCTTTCCTGCATGTTGGACTTTGTGGCGATGTACTTTTAGACTTTCTCACATTAATTCCCCGTGACGTAGGTTGAGTTAATCTCTACAATGTGTCCGTGACAAACACTTTCAACGCCTATTAAATATGACTTAGGACTTACGGGATCGGGCTGTTCGTAGACGACGTACTAGCTCCGTAGTTTTGCCAGCATTCCCGGAGCAGATATTCTCCAGACACGCCCTGCCCCTCTCCTTCTCTCCGGCTCGGATTCTATAGTATCATCATCGTAAATAGCCTAACAAATCATACCAGAAGCGGATTCAGGAATTTAAAAGGAGGAAAGCTTGGGACCGGGGACGACCCCCCTCCCCCTTTATCCGCCTATGCATACGTCCTGACTTCTTGGGTCTGACAAACATACCTTAATTAAATGCTGACCAATTGCTGACCTAACATAACCTAACCTCTGAGAAACTAACCTTTCCTGCGTTATTTTGTATGGTTATGATTTCAGCCTGTGTGCCCCCCCCCCCCACCCCTCAATGGGCTGGGACGCATCAGTTGATTCCAACGACCTAATCTAGAAGGATGTTTATATGTGGTTTTCCGGAAAATTACTGGTAACATGAGATTATATGAACATGGCTAAAACATGTAAATGGCCCCGTATGACGTCATAATACCACGTGGTCCATCAGATCCGGAAGACTAATGACACGTGACTACACAGCACGCACCATGTACTTTGCCAGCTGTTCTCTCCGGATCATCTCATTTTAACTGCACTATTATATCGTGCAAGACAAGTTTGTCTTTCAGTTTAACAGAAAGGAAGACACAACTAAGACGAACCGGATGTTTTAGAATTAAAAAGTGAGATTATATTCGGTTTACAACGTACTTTATGTGAAATATAATCAACATATCCACCTATTAATTGCAATTAATTACAATTATGTGTTACAAGTGTACCAAGTGATCGTTAACTGTATATCACCGTGCTATACATCAATCTCTGTGCAACAATGAAGCTGTTACTGTTTGACAATTTCTCGAATACTGAATGAATGAGTTCTAAAACAAAATGTAAACAGTAACTGAGGCCGTAGTGTCAGCTAACTCTATACGAAAACGGCGGAAAAAGATTGGTCGCTTGATGAGTGGTTTGAGGATGTAACTTTAAATCTGGGTGTCATTTCACTAAGATCTCGTAACTTTTGCTCATACAATTTAAAAGCTGTAATGTCCGAATATAGCCTACATGAAAAGTGTTAAATGTATCATCAATATATGGAAAAGACGATTTTGAATAATAGTATCACGCTCATTTCCGTTGCTCGTAAAATTATGATCCGCCATTCAATTGATCAGGGTCGGATCTAGGGGGGGGGGGGGTTACGGAGGTTGCACCCCCCCCCCCCCTTGGGAACCTGAACATACACTGTTAAAGTCGGCTTTTCCGAGCACCGCTCCCCCCCACCCCTTGTCGCAAGTTTTTCATAGAGCAACTCCCCCGGTCTCAAGTTTTCAGAGAGCAACCGCCCCTGTTGATGCATGAAAAAGATACGGTTACGAGCTCATAACTTTTAGTGAAACGATCCCCTGTTCACAAAGGCCATTGGCAAATATCGCCTCAAATGAAAATGTTGGTATTGCTTGCCACTTCCGAGTGCATTAAGCCAAGAAACTCCCCGGAATGGGGTTGGATTAAACTTTCTGAGACGCAGGCGTCATGGCGTGAACCGTCGAACTCTTGATCTGCAGCTCAGTCTGCGAACCAATTGATCCAAGAAAACTGCCGTATCTGCCCTATCAAATAGAAAGGTTAAGGTACTAAGGCGCCATATCGTTGAAGGTCAGAGCAATCCGCTTAGCAATCCAAAGTTGGGCATTAAGTAAATTGGCAGAGGGGGTGGAGCTGGGATACAGACCCGGCCACAGATAAATCGTGTGTATTGCATGTATTATATCCAGGGCGACGTGAGGTTATATGGTCCTTGCTACCTGTTCAATTGCAAATTTATACTGCATATGACGATGTCGGACCGTCAAAGTAAGGTGTGTTCGTAAATCATGTGCACGATACGGGCTCTAGCACAGAACCAGTATACCCTATGTCGCTGTCGATGTTGACTTTCTTGTCAATTCTCGAGGGCAGACTCGAGGGCAGAGGAAAAATAAATGCTCCTTAGGTTTGTCGAGACAGCTGTTAAGAGCAAGGTCAAGGACGTACGATCATCTCCAACATTGGTCACATAAATAATTTGCTACTGATTGATTTATGTCAGTATCGTTGAATTAGTTATAGACAATGACATTTAATTATTAATAAATGTCTTATTTACTGTGTCTGTATCCACGTCTAGTTCATTCAGTGTATTTCATAGACTACACTGAATTATAAGCTTAAGATATAATACTAAGGGGTCGAGTTCCAGGGAAATTCTGGCAGGCGCATGTTTCGGGAAAATAGCTCGCTCTGCGCTGCATACCATGTAAAAGGCAAGTAATGACTTATAGCTGCATAAGTTTCAACAGTTTATCATACTATTAGGTTAACAAAAACAAAGTACACTCTGTACAGAAAAATATCTTAACTATCAAATAATACCATGTTAAGAACAAGATGGAGGTATAAAAGCCGAGAAAACAGCTGATATAAATGCCAACCGGCGAATGTAATGACTGTCACTACGCTGCGCGTGATAGGAAAGCGGCCATATTCTCGGTTTGCTGCTGTTCTTCAGCGCGGAAATAATGATCGTTCTGGCATCTATTTTGTCTAGATATATCACAAATCTGATTCAGGAATACATGTTGTACAGGATACATAACTTGGTAACAGATGTGTGCCGATTATGACTTAATTGTTCTTGAGTTCACTCGAGTGGCATTGTTGCGTAGCAACCAGGAATATCGAACGGGAGCCTAACAGGTAGAACTGTTAAACTGGTCTTAATCTAGTGAAATATAAGCTGTGATTCCACTATGTAATAATTACAGGGAAGTCCGTAGGCATGCATGGTAAACGCATGCGATAATCGGTTTTATGACCCGGAACACGCAGTGTATATATTTGACTATAGATGTCGCCTGGGGTATCTGGAACGATCTATTGACAGTCACATATGCATACTACAGTGTACTTCAATAGTGCACAGTTATTGGAGTGAACACTCCAATTATATACCGTAAATAACACACATTCCCTTCTGCTAAGCAAAAGTAATGGATATTTGCCAACCATTAAAAAAACCTTAACGTTGACAGTAAGTTTTTCAATGCAACCCTTATTAATATAGGTCTAGCATGCTGACTGTAGTTTAGAAAGTCATTCAGTTATTAAGCTTGCTGCAAGGCATCCAGCGGCTAATCGCATCATCCACTAGCCAAACAATGACACGAGGAAGAAAAGGTATTGCAACATTAAGGACCTCAGAGACAAGTGTGGCACATTCAAACTGTGTGGTTTTCTTTGTACTAGTTAAACGAGCTGGAGTGCATTCGCCAAAATAAAGCACAAGACGCGATAGCGTCGAGTGGTTTATTTGGGGAATGCATGACAGCGAGTTCTTTAACGTACTTATAAAATTGTTATAACAAGGCATGAAACGTGCTCACGTTTGGACACAGGAATTGACTATTGGGTCAATTGCACTGCCCGACGAATGCATGTGGAAACAACGGTTCGTCATTGTGAAGCCCCAGGGGGGAGGGTAGGGGTGGGAAGGCGTGGATGAAGTAGACATTTTGGAAGTCATTGCTTCTCAGTTTCGTGAAAACCTTGCCCCCCGAAAAGCGATCTGACGGATATAATGAGAAATGTATGCAATCGATAACTGTGGAATTTCACATATTTTGAGATTTCTGATCTAACCCTCGCCCTTTTGGTGCCCAACATTGACTTATGCATTTCACATATTTTGAGATTTCTGATCTAACCCCCGCCCCTTTGGTGCTTAACATTGATTTATGCATTCCATTGTTTGTTTTGAAATTGGCAAGTTCTGCCAACACCAGCCAACTCGGCTCCGCTCAGTTCAGCTTTATCTAGATAATGCACAGTTTTCCGTTCATTATTAAAATAAAGCACTGTTTTACCGTTCTTTATTTGAATAACGCACACTTACGTTAAAACAACACGGCTAGGTCTGTTTTTCGATCCATTCTTCAAGATAATAAACACTTGAGACAAAGGCGTGACGTCACACAATTTTTTAAGGAGAGCTATAATTTGATTGCGTGGCCCGCCACCGGCCGTCCCACCGGGCATTGTGTGCTTGTCCCTCTAGACCTCCCACATGTGCTTGTCCTCCCACAATTAACGGTAAGACAGCCAGGAAGAGGAAGGCTCGCTGTTCCGTCCCGTCGCCTATCCCACCGAGGCTGTGACACGTGTCTGACTCGGCGAGTGCAGCCCAGCCACACCCGGGGGATGGGAGGAGGGCGGGGGTGGGGTCTATCAGGGGCAGGGACACGGGCGCCGGAAGGGGGAGGGTAGGGTTTGGAAGGTAGAGAGTCGTTCAGGCTGGGGGTGAAGTCAGGGGTTAGGGGTACAAGTCGTGGTGGGGAGAGGGATAAAGTGATAGTATACGACAGCGGGAGGGGCGGGGTGCTGGAGGCTTGGGGGTGCATGAGGACAGGTTGGGGGGGTACATGTGGTGGTGGGGAGAGGAATGAAGTTATATAAAAAGACAACGAGAGGGGGGGAGGAGTGAGGACAGGTTGGGAGTACATGTGGTGGTGGGAAGAGGGATGAAGTTATATAAAAAGACAGCGAGAAGGGGGGGAGGAGTGAGGACAGGTTGAGAGTACATGTGGTGGTGGGAAGAGGGATGATGTTATATGAAAAGTCAGCGGGAGAGGGGTGGAGAGGGGGATGGGGGCTTACGAGGGGACAGGGATGAGGATGGCGGCGTGAGACTGGGTTGCACGAGGAAGGGGACGCGGGCGTGGGAAATCAAGAGCGACCTCTGGCGACTGGAGAGTGAGTGGGAAACTGGGACCGCAGCGTGATGGCTCTGGGTACCAGCCTAGAGTGGGGTCACGTGATGCATCACTGGGATGTGTACTCTCAACTCCTCAGCGATAGCCGCATGGTTACCATACATACTGCAGAATTAGGGAAAGTAATATCTAATCTCTAAGACTTCAGAATGTTCTATAACGTATCTCCGAGAATGTGACAAAAACATAAAAACTGACGACCGGGAGAGGGGGGGGGGGCAGCTTAAGATTCTGCATAGGGTTTTAGCTTGTAGTAGGCCTAGTAATCTACTCAAATGGAAGATATGTCAAGGGCATGTGGAAATATTGCAACTTCAGAACATTTCATCGCACACTGTTTGTGCACTAGACACATTTGGTCGAAATTAGAAGAAAGCATTAGTTATCCTGGACACCAAAATACCTTTATTTATCATCGACGTTATATTTGGAGTTCTCTTCACTGGAGACTTATTGTTGCAAAACATTAATCTAATTGTCCTAATTACAAAATGGCATATATACATTACAAAGATGAAGAATCAAAGCAATCTTGAAATGTCTGCCTGTATAAAGTAGCCTATATTAAAACTGCTGTCCAAACTGAGTATATGGTTCTAAAACTGAAGAATAATGCTGTCAAGAACATAAGGAGGACAATTTACGAGCTTCTCTTAAGGTACCAACAGGAAATGTAAGTATGACCTGTTTATATCATATCACACGAACTCGCTGTAAAAGCGAGTCAAAGCCCAAGTGCAGAGATTCTTGACCCATATTTAGCTCTCATGTGCATAAAGATATCCTAAAAAAGCGGCATTTCGTTTCACAAATTATGTCTTTGATGATTATACAGAGGACCGAAAAGCAGGCTACATTACAATTACTGATAATTGGGTACAACATCTGTTTCGGCTCGTTCAACTTGTGTTCAGTTATTTGAATTATAGCTAGCGAACAACATTGGACGCAATATTGGCCCTGTTCCCGTAACTGTTGACATGTTCAGGGCAGCCTTTCAAGTTTTGCGGCGCACTGACTTGCGAACTTTTTTGACAATTTGTTTTCTTGAACTTCCTGCCAGGGTTTTCCGCCTGAACAGCCATGCGGTGCAAAAAAAATAGCGCAGACCTTCAGTTAAGGACCCGAATGATGATCCGTCTTGGCAGTTGGATCTGGATGAATGGGAGGACGGCTCCGACCACATGACCAGGGCAGTCACGCTACTCCAAATCCACAGAAATCAATGGGAGAGGGACCCCAACAGAGCCAGGGTTTTTTAGACTAGTGGCCCACGCATATAGATAATTAGAGCTAATTAGAATGTATGTTTTCACCCCCGCACCCCACCAAACCCCTCTCTCGGGCCGGACCGGTTCGGTTCAATAGGGAAAATGTCATGCACAAATAAATAAAGCACAACTACATCCCCCCACTACCCAACCTACCTAGACGTCTTTTGTCACCATAAATGAAGGAAATTATCCGCGGAAACGTGACTCCACGGGGCATCAATCGCATCGTTCAAGCTTCACTTTTGTCAGTGAAAGTGCCCACTGTGCGCCTTTACTTTAGGGGATAAACTTGGCCAAGAAGCGGGTGGGGGGGGGGGCGGGCAGGGAGTGTCGGTGGTGTGGGCCACCAGGGCTTTTTCAACCGTTTGGTACAGCCTTTCAATAATACAGTCAGACCTCGTTTATACGATAATCCGGAAACCCCGCTATCCGACACAGTTCGACATGTAAGGGTTATCCACAATGCTAATTGGCCTCCTTAATCCGACATTCGCTTAGCGACTCCAGCACGGCTTTTCCAAAACCAAACGGCAAACCAAATTGTAAATTTCTCTCGTTTATCCGACCAATTGACCGTGAAAATTGGTTGTTGCATGAGCGCGATAGGACGTCTGTTATTTTACAGAAATACGTCTTCCAATGTGTTATATGTGTATATTGTCCTTATAGGGATATAAAGTATCGTTCGCTAAGACTTCAGGTGTACTTATTTTGGGGACAAACAAACGAAGCTCGTGTTCGGAACGAGCTTAGAATCTCTGCGCACACTGGTATCCTGACTATCTGTGACGTAGGCGTGACGTATATTTTACCCAAAGAGAGAGACAGGGAACCAGACTAACTGCCCAAAAGCCGGGGGCAGAGGGGTGGGTACATTGTGGAAGGCCTAGCGATGACTAAGAATATTTAAGACATAGTTTTCATTCATTTGCGGCATCATAATGACAAATATTTGCTACGACGGGACAACACGGCTTAGAAACTAACGTTTTATGCATTTCCTATGAAAACGAGGGATTGTGACGTCACACGGATTCTCCCCGGTGACAACGTTGGCGCAACTCTTCAAACAGAAACTTACAAAGAATGAAGAAATCCAACAGCTCCTAGTTTACATTTACCACGTGATTTAATGACGCATCCGTGTGTTGTTACTCTGAGCTCTGCACATTTTGACAGCGGAATGGTTTAGTCGATCACTTGCTCTCGCCATTTTGTTGCCGCGGAGGCACGTGAGACTCTGTGACGTCACTCGCTGTTTGGGGCACTCGCGAAAGCCAGGGTGCAGGGCTAACTTTAGAACGCTATTTTTAGCTTTCGAGTGTTTTATTGAAGACGGATTTTCCTTGTATATTCCGGAAGTTCTGCGCTTCATCGCCCCTAAATATTTTAACGAATACCTCCCATGGCCATGTTTAGTGAAATGGGACTCACAGGCTTTAAAATAAACCTGGAAAGAAATTGGCTTATAGCTGCCTATGCTTCAACATGGAGCACGCGTGTTTGTTTGTCCCCAAAACTGAAGTCCCGCGGCCCGATCGTGAGAACTGTATAGCCCTATTGTATGAATAAACTGCTTTCATTTGCTCATTTATATGTGTACATATCTGATATAATTAAGGTAAATATTTCTTCACTGACGAGCACAAAGAACATCCCAGGAAAGGTCAAGAAGATGTTGAAAACGCTGAGGAAAAGTTTGCATTGATATTGGCGGTTCCTGTATGGCGGGGAGCTTCAATATGTAGGTGACAAACAGATAAGTTGTCAGATGAATATTTATTGTGTAAACATAAGGATACATCATGACATCAAACAACTATATCACAATATACATGGTTAATAAGCAGTAAACCATCTGCGTGATAATATGTTACACCACATTACATAGTGTATGTACAGTGCGGGGAGAAGGCACAACCCCATGATGATGACGATGATGCAGGATGAGTGAAACCATCATTGGAACGACCTACATGATACACTCAATAACGACCTGCATGATACAACCATAAACCGCAGCATGTTTTAACACTTTGAACATGAGACTTTCAGATAGGCAGATTCTTCCTTTCCTGCCACAAGTTAAACATCAGTTCAGCAATCAGTCCACAGCAGAACAGATATCACGCATCCAAGTGAATGGGTCGCGATACATTTAGAACAGCTGGACACTCGTGTCCACACTACCCTAGCATTGCAGCACTGCGCAGACCAGTTTTCGGTGCATCAATTGTATCTTGCGGAACTAATCCAGGCACGAGTAAGATCAGTTTTGGCCACGGTCCAGGTCCCATAAATGTTCAGTATCCGGACAGCGCGATCCTGCTCCGGACGACCCTCCTCTGGCTGCCGTCCGCTGTCCGGGAGCTCCAGGCCTAGTCGTAAGCATCCCGGACCAGTTTGCGGAGCTCGTTCACCTCCCGGATGGTGTGACCACCGGCGGCGATCGGAAGCTGAAGCTCCGCTCGCCGCACGAACACCTGACAACCCCTGCGACGGGCGGCCTGCGCCTGGTCCGCCACGGCCGGGTGTCCGAACAGCTGCGAGTCCCAGTGGCCCCCGCGGCGGCGGGCCGCTGTCGCCGCCGCCATCCGCAGGTAGACCGGATAGCGGCGGCGGCGCCACCCTAGCTGCACGGCCACCTCGTACACATCGGCCGCCCCCGGGTCGGCCAGCCACTGGAAGAGGCTCGAGTCGCGGACCCCGACGTTGGCCTCTCCCCCGCGGCACGGCTTCCAGGCGGGGTTGTCGGGGGTGACACCCCGGTAGACGGTCATGGCCAGCTGCCAGTCGCTCCATGGGAGGTCCTTCAGGAGGAAGTCGCTCGGGTCGACGGTCTCGCGGTGTCGCTTGCCCAAGCTGTACCTCGGTTCGTTATTCGCTGACGTCACTATGACGTCGCCTTTTGACGGGGCGACCCGCCTTCACTGGCGCGCCTCCCCGCTTCCTGGCGGCTGGGCCCTTCAAGGCCACACGGCGCGGTGAATTTGGCGGGGTCATGACCCCCGCCCCCGCAGCCGCCGACCCCCCGGCCGCACCTTCCCCGCCTCGGAGGGTGACCAGCATCCTGTCCAGCTCGTGACCCGTAGCGGCGTCCTTCCTGGCGCGGACCTCCCTCTCGTAGGCCAGGTACACCTCCGGATCGTGCTCCCGGTAACAGATCCCCATCAGGATCTCCACTATGGAGTCCATGGCCTTCAGGCCGAGGTGTTTGCCGCCCGTCATCTCCGCCAAGGCCTTCCAGAATTCCCCAGCAAACGCGTTCTCGTTGGCCTGGATGCCGTAGATCCGGACTCCCTGTTGGCGGAGAAGCGGGAGGAGAAACTATCGGTTAAAACCCCGAATCTCAACGTTGGACTTTACCAATGTTAATATAACGTATAATCTATCATCCAATAATCGAAGGGATTAAAAAGGGATTTGCGGTGTATATTTGATTGAATCCTATTACGCGACGGCGTCCATGCGAGAATGCTTTTCGTAAAGCGTGAATATATAGTTTGGCAGCCTCATTTTATGACGCACCCCATGGATATGATTTTCATTGGGTTATGAAGGAGCTGGCTCCACCCCGAAACTCCCATGAGCACGTTATGACAATGGTGACCCCGCTGAGAGCCGGTCACTACGGCCAAGACTTACCCCCTCATCCCGCAGCCGCTGGACTTCCTCCTTCCATTCGATATTGTCCTTGTTCTGTGCCTCCGTCGCCTCGTGCGGGATGGCGTCCCCCACCATGACCAGAACCCTCTGGCTACCCGGCCTCCATGACAACAGCCCCCGGGCCTGCCTGAGCACCAGCTCGTAGCACTCTGGGTAATCTCCTCCATGCGTGCCCTTGACCTTCTGCACGAACTGACACAGCTTGGTGACGTCATCAGTGAAGTCCACCATCTTGGTGACGTAGGTGGCGGCGTCGCAGTAGTCGCCATGGGCAACGACGGAGATCCGGAGCTGCGGGATGTCGCCGAACAGTCGGCCAGACAGTCGTACATGGATCCGGTCGTGTCGAAGGAGAAGGCCACATCGATGGGGCCGCCGACACCAGGGGGCGACATGGTCGCCGAGGCAGCGGGTCGCGCGGCTTTCTTCACGGGTGCCATTGTGACGTCACTGGCCGCAACGGGTGTAGATTTCTGCACCTGTTCAAATCAGCACGCCATTCGGTTAATCGAATTTAGATACACGTGAGTCGAATCTTTGTGCAGTTGCAGTTATTAAATGGCAAAAGTAATCTTGTAACACTAAGTGGATTTAATACAGTGTTTTTTATGCTTTCCGCAAAAGTTTTATTTCGCGTTTGTGTTTTTTTTTTAAGTATTCTGTTGAAAATTGTAGAAACAAATGAAACATATATTCTGAAGCTTGTAATATTGACATCTACAAATACTGAACCCATTTCAGCCTTACGTTATTTCAGTTATGGTGTGACCACAATTAAAGCGCTCCTTGAATCTCGCTTTAGAGGACACGTTTGCGAACCAGCACAGGTTAGTTCTGAGATTGGTTCAGATTCTTCGTGTGGCTTCCGATTGAGTCACTCGTCACTGTGTTGCATGTGAGTTGCCCGCAGTCAGGTTAGTTCTGCTGAGACTGTGAAGCCCAGGGCTTATATACAGCCCAGCATATGGTTACGTGACATGTGCTCTTTGGACTCCCTGTACGGGGACTTCGACTCGTCTGAACACGCCTCTCTGACGAACCAGTGGCTTATTTTCTGGGGGGAGAAAACATCCCCTATGACACCGCACATGTCTTTGGCTATCTCGTCGATTTGTATTATTATTGTTTCCATTACTTTCATAGTATGAACTTGTAATTGCCTATATTTTAACTTTTAATATTGTTTTTATTGATTTACGCTTGCTTAAATAAATGATTTTATATTTCTTCATGTATAAGATGTTCTCCCTGGAAAATATCATGCGGGGAAACCCCCCTTCTGTTCACAGCGCCATCTAGCGAGTTAAAGAGGTGTTGTTGGTGAAACCAAAGAACTTACTATGAGGTCTTTGGTGAAACGTCATAGCATACCCTCCAACGCATTACCGAACAAGCGGACACGTTTGTATTGGCTTGCAAGTTAATCTTCTTTCCACCCCTATGTCGTCATCAACCCCCAACGCCGTCATACACTCACTGTCAGCTGGGCAAGTATGGAAATGTCCAACTTTGTCTAGGGCAAAGGAGTCTTAGAGGGGTATGAGGACGCTGAGCGGGGGTGGCGGGTGGGGGGGCACCGCGTTGTCTCCAGTGCATTTTCGCATCCTCGCCTCGAGCATTCTCGCCTTCTCGCGATCTCGCCCCATTTTGTGCCAGGCGAGAACGCGAGTGGCACGTAGGCCTATATGCCACCATAGTTTAGAGAGAGATCCGTGCTCGCGTTTTCCACGGGGGACGAGCGTGAAAAAATTGAGCACAGCCCCCGGTACAGCCATGGGTACCGATCAATGTGGTATAAGGGACCGGCAGCGGGTGGGGGGGGGGTGGTAATCATACGCACAAGCTCGATTGTGAACCAGCTGCCCTCCCTCCTCCTCGCCCCCCCCCCCCTCCCACTGGTATGTCCGACTTCAATGTTTTCTTTGGCATTTCTAACTCTAACATATCAGGACTTATTTCATTCAAAGCACGGAATTGGGGACCGTTTGCCCTCTGACAAGCCGATGCTCTGTCGAAAACGTACTGTACATTTCGGAATTTCTCTGGTTGCATTAATTGTGCGCCATAGGCGTTGCAACAGTGATTTCGAAGAACTGCCTCTTCTCGTCTGGCTGTGGTTACATAGTCTACAAAGGGGGCAAAACACTTTTACTTGTGATACTCCACGGCGTCGTAAATACGTGTCACGCGAAGATCATGCTGCAAGTACCACTTTAGTAACGGGGTCGTGAGAAGAAGTCTCTTGCCTTTCATCCCACCAAAGAATTTATGGAACAAGAAGCGAAAGCCGTATCTATAACCCGGTAACAGAATCGTGGTGGCGCCGCCAAGCGGTGAGGGTTATTACATCGCTCTAGCCAGGTGTGCACGGGCGTGTCCTGCTGCCTGAACGAAGGCCGCTGGCGAACCCTCCGGGGTGCGCACGGAATTTTGCTCTGAGCTGCTTGATTCCACAGGTCTGTACCGTAGTATTGCTGCCCCCCTGCACTCCCAGGGTGCGCAGGGGTTACGCGTGCTTGGCGTGTGGGGGGGGGAGAAACTTATTTCATCCGATTTAAATTTAAACATTTGTTTGACGATTTATTTTTGCTTCTGGGTTATTTCAGTCTAAAGGTTCTTTGACATCACCCACCCCTAAGGGCCATGGGGGGGGGAGTAGTGCTGTAGGGGGGGTAGGGCCGTAGGGGGGGGGGCCGTCGGTATTCTGAGGAATTGTTCAGAGCAATTTTTTTACCGATTTTTTTGGCTTGTGGGTCATTTTAGTCTACAGGTTCGCTTGTTTGACATCACCCACCCCCTAGGGGGCGTAGGAGGAGGGGGCAGGGGCGTAGGGGAGGGGTTAGGATACAGAGGGATTTTTTATTTTATGTCATTTCTTTATTTATTTTTTGTGCCTAAAGTTAACCTCCAAATATTCTATTACATCGCCCAGGATTTCCGCATTTACTTTACTCCTGCGCTGAAGTGTGCGGGGGTAGCAGGGATGTTTCTGTATTACTACATATCTGGTCTATATATATACATACCTCGACAACACAAGTCAGACACATTCGATATATTTTAACGTATTTTATTACTCGATGCTTGTCTCATCTGTGAAAGATAAAACGTAACTCACGTTAAGGGAATAATTGTGATATCGACTGCATTCAGTCATTCATGCCCGGTGTAAAGCAAATTACGTCAAGTTCAGATGTGATGCATTAGGCAAAGTGCAGATTAGTGTAGGTTTTTTTCAATAAATTAATATGTTCTTCAAAGCACCACAGATAAGAAAATCAATTTAATCTATACTTTGATCCTCTTACCGGGAATCGCTCACAGATATGTTTACGCGGCAAAAGATTATTATACAATTGTTTGCTGTATTAAAAAATGACCAGCAAATTATAAATCGCAGCTCTCAAATTCCATCATTGTTACAGATTTACATATCGTAAGCTACATGCAATATTAAATAGCCTGACATTGCAGAGATTTTGGATGTAAGTTTAAATCTAGTCCTAGATCTACCTAAAATTTGAGGACAGTTCATCTTTACTTTATGAAAATCTAACGCACTTGGTTGGAAGGAAAATTGGAGAAATGTTTGTAAGAATCCGTAAATCACACAGAGCTACAAAAATATGGAAGTCCTTAAATCAAATTTATTAGGCCTAAGTAGATCTGGTGGTGTACGGCCTCGTCGACCGCCGGACGGGTCGACCGCGAGCTACTTGAACCGCGGGAGGGGGGTGGAGCGGGGTGTTAGGGGGTGTTAGGGGGGTGGGGTACATGTTGTAAGGGGTGGTGCGCACTGTGCATGTCACTTTAAACGTATAAACGTGCACTCGCTTAAATTTTCTTATTACATTTATTTTATTTTTTATTTATTTTATATTTTGTTATATTATGTAATGTAATATGTAATTGTAATACTATGTAATGTGTATGTAATATGATGTAATTGTGCTCTATAATTTCAGATTTGCCGCCTTCTGATGGCCCTTCCGCTGTTGCCCGCGGAACATATCCCACCGGTGTTCGAGCGGCTGGCGACCCAGCTTGATGACGACACGCCGCAAGCTGTGCGGGTGCTCTTTACGTATATGCGGGAGACGTGGGTGGAGGGCCGGATATTCGAACCGGAAAACTGGACATGCGAACAAACAACGATGTCGAGGGCTGGCATCTTCGACTTAACACCCGTGGCCGTAATGGTAAGTAATCCACTTTGTTACTTCTACATGTTTGCTGTATATCGACAATTTACAAATAAAATAATTGTAAAATTTTCAAGAACAGTTTTTATGTAAAAATAATCCATTCTCAGTATAAGTAATCCACTCAATACTTCTACATGTTTGCTGTATATCGACAATTTATTTAATGCACAAATAAAATAATAAATTGCCAAATTTGCAAGAACAGTTTTTATGTAAAAATAATCCATTCTCATTATAAATATTCCACTCAATACTTCTACATGTTTGCTGTATATCGCCAATTTATTTAATGTTTTTAGGTAAAAGTAATCCATTCTCATTCTAGATATTTGTTTATTGCCTTGCCAGGTTCCCTCTCCATCTTTCTGCTATGCCACCTGTTGCGCCAGGAGGCTCAGATGGTGGATGTCATGGTGGCGATGGTCCGGAGGGAGGAGCGGGTGCGACAGCGCCACCGGGAAGCCGCGCGCAGTGACGAACGAATTCGCCGGCTCTGGGATGAATACGTGGTGGGGACTCGGGCACCCGACTCCCTCCTTGATGCCGGCAGCCATCTGCTTGGCCCGCGAGTTGCGCGAGTTGCCCGCCCACAGCAGGCAGAGTGACAGAGTGATGATGATGTAGCAGCTTGTATAGTGAACGCCGCGGGATGACGCGCGGGATGACGAGCGGGATGACGCGCGGGATGACGCGCGGGATGACGCGCGGGATGACGGATGATGGAGTAGCAACTTGTATAGTGGTGAACTGGGTTATTGTGTAAATAAAGTCGTTGATGTGTGTAGTAAAACTGTAGTTGTTCGGTACCGTTTGTTCCCCGTTAACAAAATCTCGACACGCATCACTCTCACCAACACCGACCCTAGACCTCGCAAACTCGCAAGATAAAGAAGCCAGTCAATTGCCAAGCGAGACAACAAATACGTAAGCGTCTAAGCCGGTAAGCAGCTAAGCCGCTTAACACCGCCAGGTAGCCCCACCACCGACCCACCCGCCTCCGCCCCACCCCCACCGCCTCACACTTTACCCCAACCGGCGGTCGAGATGAACTGCGGTCGAAGCGAGCTGCGGTCGTACGGACCCTAGACCCGCAACGGCGCAAGTGCCCCCATGTCTGATTCTCTCGGCAAGTGCCCCGGTGTATGCCTACTTGGGCCGCTGGATGTTTCGGCCGCTGAACATTTCGGCCGCTAGGGAGGAGTGGAGGGTGGGGGGCGTGGTGGGGGAGGGGGTCAGCCCGGCATCCACAGCGTCGTGGGGGAGGGTGTTCAATCGCTTTTTGTTCATTCGCTTGTTGACATTCATGGGGGCCGGTAGTGCTTTTTATACATGCTCCGAGGTCCCGCTCTCCCCTGCATATAATTATGTGTGCCGCAAATATGTTTGCACCCGATATATATTTGGCGAGGCGAGAAATACCAACGAAAAAAAGGAAGATGGTACAGCATTTATTATCATCAATTTGTACGTGCTTCGAGGCCCCCGCTCTCCCCTAGATCACCCTGTATGTAATTATTGCGTAATTGTTTGCACCCGGTATATATTTGGTGAGACGAGAATTACGAACAAAAAAAGGAAGATGGTATAGCATTTATTATCATCAATTTGTATATGCCTCGCCCGGGCCCCGCTCTCTAAATCACTGTATCCAGCCAATTGGCCTGAAGCAACACAATAACCGTTTGATCAGTTCGCCCTTCAGCCTCTGCTTAATCCCTTATCCCCTCTGCCTAATACCACCCTCCCCAACCCCACCCCCTATCCTCCACCCCTCCCTAGCGGCTGAAATGTCCAGCGGCCGAAACATCCAGAGGCCCAAGCAGGCGTAAACCTGTGACCCTAGGCAAGTCCGCTTCTCTAGGCAACTGCCCCTAGGGCCCAGGCAAGTCTGCTTCTTTACGCAAGGTCCCCCTAGGCAAGTCTGCTTTTCTAGGCAAGTGCCCCCAGGGCCCAGGCAAGTCTGCTTCTATAGGCCAGTGCCCCTAGGCAAGTCCGCTTCTCTAGGCAAGTGCCCCCAGGGCCCAGGCAAGTCCGCTTCTCTAGGCAAGTCTGCTTCTCTAGGCAAGTGCCCCCAGGGCCCAGGCAAGTTCACTTCTCTAGGCAAGTGCCCCCAGGGCCCAGACAAGTCTGCTTCTCCAGGCAAGTGCCCCTATGCAAGTCTGCTTCTCTAGGAAGGTGCCCCCAGGCAAGTCTGCTTCTCTAGGCAAGTGTGTCCAGGCAAGTCTGCTTCTCTAGGCAAGTGCTCCCAGGCAAGTCCGCTTCTCTAGGCAAGTGCCCCCAGGTAAGTGCTTCCAGGCAAGTCTGCGACAGTGTCCATGCAAAGTTCTTTTGACGCCAGCCGGGAATCGACTATAGCTTTTATCTTAGTGGGTAAGCGTATAATCATAGTATTTATGTATTGTAAATACCTTGTTCTATCTTTTGACATCAAAAAAGTGTGTCAACACTAGGTTGTTTCAGTTATATTTTCGTGAAGAGTATACATCTCTTCCTGACCAACCGCCACACTGTCTTGATGTCTGGAGATAGAACAAGGTATATAAAATACGTAAACACTATGATTACATGTATGCATAAACATTATGACAAAAGCTACAGACGATTCCCAACTGGCAATTAAGAAATTAGCAGAGATACTGTTGTCCCCCTAGAGAAATGGTTTTGCCTAGGGGCACTTGCGCCAAGTCCAGGGTGGTACAGGGGGCATGTACCCCACCTTTAAGACCCTAGGATATATATGTCCCCCGCCCCCCCTCTTTTAAAATGATATGCCCCCGGGCCAGGGGTGGGGAGGTCCAGGGGGCACAGGCCCCCCCTTTCCCTTTCAGACCCTAAGATATACCTTACCCCGCTCCCCCTATCGAATTATATTCACCTTTTTCACCTACATCTCAGACTTTTACATGCATTTGTTTATGTTTCTATGCCCCCCTTTTAAGAATTTCTGTATACACACCAGAATGTGATGCGGACACATATTTGAGAATACAACATGTCTTTCATTTTAAAGTTATTTTGATAGAAAGTAAACATTGGGTGAGCAGGGTATTTATTTGTAAAAGGTAGATATTGTTATCAACTAAATTTGTAATTTAATAGACCAAAAATTGGTATTATATAGCTGCTTACAGCCTAAAATGCTAGAGGTCTTATCTGAACTTCAGGTCTCTTCCTCCCTACAATTGAATGCATAATGACCATCCCCTCCTACTCACTAAGTGACAGGCTGCAAATGAGTAAATTATCCCAGAACCAGCTTGGCAGGATAGCAGGAATATGCCATATTAGGTTAGTCTGAAGGATATCAGAAGGTTTAATAAATGTAAAGCTTTCTTCAATTAGCATGTATACTTATAATGAGACTTATCGTATATGTGGTTACCACATCGAATATACATCTTTGTGCAACATTAATATATGTATGTTGAAAATACCCATCTGCAATATATATACTTTTTTGAGTGTATGCATATATAATATCCATATATATACATATACTGGTCTATGTCATAATATAGACAAGGCTTTAGATAGGCCATAGCTATATCCTGGTCGTTCTCCCATTTTAGAGCAATTTATTATTTCAGCATAGCCTAGACAATACTCATGCCTACCAGTTACTATAATAATCCATTTCGTGGTCTCAAACATGGAGGATGGACCATTGTTCTTGTTATGACCCACTCCTCTTATGTGCTCCCTCTAAGTTCAATCCTGCCTGGTAACACCTGTGGCCTGTTTCACGTACCGGTACATAGTTTAGCCGGCTACGGGGCTTAGTCGACTAAAATCGCCCATCGTTTACATGGTACCGTTAGCCGACTAAACCCCGTAGTCGGCTAAACTGCGTTCGTGAAATCCGCCACTGTGTATGCAAAGTCTGCCTTATTACCGTGCTGAGAATCTTCTTTTGTCTTATTGCCACAGCTGTAACTGTTTCGTATGAACGCAGAAATAAGCACGGAGACCTCCCCATAAACCTGATGCGGCGGCGCGGTGTCGATGATCTCGTGGTGTCTCTCATGGAGGGCCTGTTGTCAGGAGCGGCGTCTGAGCACGGCGTCCCGCCGGACACACTCCCGCTGCTTCACGGAACCGCACCCGCCAGTCGCCCAAGTCACAGAAAGACCGGCTCGGGAATGTGGAACATTTGGTGCGAGTTCTGCCTGGACTTGGGCCCGGAGCGACTCACGTGCGTCATCCTGGCGGTGCTGGAGCTGTCAGTGTACGTGGCCTACATAGTCACGGAGTTCGCTAAGCACATTGATACCAGAGTCCCCATAACTGTCGGTAGCCACAACGTCGAGTTGAAATAAAATGTTGAAAATGTACTTCTGTGATTGAGAGATTTTGTTTGTTCTGTTGTCCTATACGCGTAGGTATCATGTGTGCAAGTGGTAAGCTGTTGTACATATTTTAGGGTCAGTGATTGTACATGAATTTGTGTTTTAGGGAACCTTTTGTGCACACATTGGCCAGAGCAGGCCGTAGTGAATCTAAGTGGTATCAAAAGGACTGATATTTGGTTAGGGTTAGGGTTTTGTCACCATGTACGGTAATGCTATATCGTAATTCTACCATAATACAGATAAACCTTCCCCAATCTGTGTCCAATCTGTTACTCTTGTGCCACCATGCATGGTAAAGGCAAACGTATTATAGTAGAATTACACAGTCACCTGTTATACACTCAGATATCTCTGCATAGAGATCCTTAGCAAATTGCGAATAGTATATAATACGAATAAAGTTACTAACCGCGCAGGTTCAACGGAAAAATGTCAGACTTAAAAGTCGTTTTGAGTTTAAGTACCCGTATTTACCTTGAATTACTCCTCACTCTGCTAAACGGCTGAATTATTACCCTGTAATGTCGCAGTTGGTTTATTCGGCCTATCCTTTCCAAGGCTAGAAAATATTCTACTATTACTTTACTATTCGAAGTGTTGTAGCGTTGTAACATGATGTCTATCACCAAACTTTGTATTACACGACCGCAATGTATTACAGTAACCGCGCGAATGGCACGTGTCAACGCAAGTCTGCAAAGTATTACTATATTACCTTCGACTTAAATAGCGTTCTTTTCAGCGCTGTTCGTAAATATATCGAACGTACTGGTAGGTTTGTTGTGACTGAATGATTTTACTCAATTACCTTTGTTGTGAATTTGTTACGTCCTGTCGCTCTCCTATATCGTTACTTTGTATATATAACACCAATATATAATATCAATTATTACCACAACTAATGTATGAACGTTTGAGGTGAGCATTTACATGTGAATTCGTTGTTGCAAACCTCAGAAAATAAATTCTGTTTATACCAAGTTTTTTCGGTAATATTAATATACCAGTCCGCGTGAAAGTCATTAACAACATTCTTTTCAAAAAGGGCAAACGGTTTCTGATGAAGAAGCTTATTACGTTTTTTTTTCTTTTTAAAGTCTCAAAGCGGGAGAAAAGGAATTGCCGCTTTTGTGAAACAGAAAATTGAAAAAGGGAAACTCCTGCTTTTGTAAAATTCAGAAGAAAAATGAAGAACAAATAAACAGTATATCCCGGAAGTGTGGGCCTACCACCTTCCTAATCAACGTTCTGGTTGAGAATGCAAAGGTTTGCGTTATAACGTTACGATGACGTCACAATGGACCATAACCACGCTTCGACCCCAAAACCACACTCTTATTTTCCATCAGGAGACTCGGTATACGTAATAGTAAAGCTGGTAGAATTAAGAAATAACTTTCATTTTTATCACTTTATCGCGTTAGTAATGTCAATATAATCGAATGGCACTCCATGTATTATTATTAGTATTATTTTATGAATTACAAATATGAGAAATTTTCGGTTTCATAGTCATACATCTCCAGAACTGCTTTGCAGCGGTGAGTCATCTCCACGAGCATATCCCGCGGCAGGGTCTCCGTCCATTGGTCGATGAGGACCGAGGCGTTGCGCCGAGCCGTCCCTAATTGTCCGTTATCCTCCTCGGCGTTCGTGTTCTCCTTAATCCAAAAGGCGACATCTGGCGGCGTGCTACCGAGGCTCAGCGCCTCGTACAGCTCCCGCGTGTTGTACTGCGGCGAGATCACCATATCCTCGCAGCGCTGCTGATATATCTGCCCCGGGTACCGCGCTTCCAGCTCTCTGCGGATCTTGAGGTCGTACATCATTTGGTGACACAGAAGATCCGTGTCACGAAGGAAGTCCGCCTCCCGGTGGTCCATCGAACTCAACCAGCGCGAGTTCAATATGGCGCGCGGGTCGCGAATCTGATGCACGATATTAATACCCGGATATATAGCCAGAAGGTCCCGGATGACGTCCATGCGCATGCGTATTGTCTTCATCACCCGCGCTGGGGAGGCGCGGCATTCCTCTCGCATGACGGGCATGCAGTCCACGGCGACATCGGGGAAGTCGATCTCCTCAATGCGCTTCTTCTCTCGGATGCAGTCTCTGTAGGAGTTCATCTTCAGGGACTTGTTCCACTTGCCGTTGAGAACAAAGCGATCCATCAGGAACGATACAGGCAGGTGTTGGAGGCGACATTCGAAACTGTTGATGACGAACTGCAGCCACGCGTCTGTTTGTTCGCTGGTGTATTGTCTGGAAAAGGAGACATAATGTATTTAATAATATGTTGTCTCCAGTATATGGTCTTCAAAACAAAAAATGAGTATATTACACCTTTTGACTCTATGTACTTTTCATAAGTATAAGATTATTCCCAATTTGTAGAATGATTTAGAAGGAACCTTTGGATTTTAGTGAACAATTGTCGATGGCTCCGCGCTAGGCATTGCATTTGTTCAAACTGCATATTTGATCTTGAACACTGGGTGAGTTCGTTTGTGTCACCAACAAGGATAAAAAAACTGCCGATTTCACCTGGCGTGTGCTCAAAATGTTCTCATCTTGGAGATTCGATATTGCTCTACCTAGTTCTTGGGGATTCGCTATTCAGAAGGGGTATTCCCCCCATTCTATAACACGAACCTGTTGGTGAGGTTATCGTGCATGAACCAGTTTCTGGAGTCGTTGGCTTGCACGTCGAACACCGAGGCCAGAGGCTCAAAGACGTAAAACACATCCGGGTTCTGATTGAACAGCTCCCCAAAGAAGCTGGAGCCACTGCGCATGTAGGTAACCAGCAGAACTTTGGTCGCATTCCTGTAATGGGGCCGCACCGGTATTTCCGGTGTGTACTTTCGCTGTCAAGGAAAATTCAAACATAAAGTGTCAAATCCCATGGTCTATATGAGTCTGCATGGAAGGGGTAAATGGCGATATGAGACACCGGTATATATCTTTGAAAAAAAATCGACATTCGACATTGACCCCCAAATTCGAAAATTAGGATCTGAAAAAGCGACAACGACACAGATAGTGGGATTTTAGAAAATACGGACCATGAACTTGGCCAAAAAAGCGACACGGAACGTCGTGAAAAAGCGACATTCGACACTGAGAATTCTGACAAATCGACATTGGACCCCCCCCCCCCCATTCTATTCTCTTTATGTACGTTATAATACTGGACGAGTAGTTGCACCGGCCATTATAGAGCTATTGAAGGGCCTTTGATCAGTACTCGTGTCGTAGGACGGTGTATAGGATTCTCTTATAAGGTAATTGATATGGCTTTTTGGTAGCTTTGGTTATTTCCAAAAATAATTTTCTACTTAATAAAAACTTTACCTGGCTCCAATTGTTCCGCTTCGGTGGTTTAGCTGTCGGCGGATTTCTTCGCAAAGCCCCTAGTGACATGTCGGTTTTTACCCTGGTTTTGGCCATCGGCTTGTCTTGTTTCCTCCCATGATCCGATGGGATGGTCCTGTTGTTCCCTGGATCCCGCGTCCCAATGTTTATTCCGGATATCGATGCTTTAACGGTGTTGCAATTGCCGTTTTCTTTACACCTGATGACGTCACGTACTTCTCGGTCAGTATCGATACTCTGGATTGCCAAAAGGTCGACGTCACATTTGGTGCGGCCCTTCCAGTCGCCCGCGTCCTGGTCAGTCTCCCCGGAGAGGGCGCCCCATACTCGAGATTGGCTGTCATAGGCTAGGAGACCCCAGTAAACCAAACAGAGGCCGCACCCCACTAATACGATGCTGACGAATGCATGTCGAGAACAGTGCAACGTGAAGCTATAAAAGAAAAATACACACAAAAACACAGTTTGTTTTATTCACCCAAGCATTTAAAGTACGATACAATAATTAGGAAGGACCATAACTTAGCGACACTCCGATTTACTAATGAGGCACTCGGTAAAAGGTATGATAAATACATATTGGGCCTATGTATTAATGATTAGTGATTCAATTAAGTAATTCAATCAATCCCTCGCTTGGTTTACTAGAAGCTGACATGTTTATTGCTTTATTGTTCAAATGTAAGTTCAAAGTCGACACTGGAATAATAATTAATGAATGTTATATATATATTTCACAGCGTCAAGATAAAACTCAATTCGGCAAGCACGCGGCTCAATCTAGACGGCAATACATGGATTGTGTTATGACGGCTACTGCAGGGTTTAATCAGATCCGTGTGCCCAACAATGCCAACCACTTAGCATGGTAAGGTACGAGTTATATATACGAGAATATTGGAATTTGACGATTCGGCCAGTGGTTTAATCACTCAGCTCTCCAGGGTATAGGCCTAATGCGTACGCGACGTCGTTCACTTACCAAATTCTTTCCATGCTGGCCGGAGGCTGGTCAAACTGCATGTGTCGAGATTTCCCTCGCAGGAGAGAACCCGCCCTTGCCGCACCGCTTGACCATGCCATAGTAAATACTAGTGCGTACATAATCGTTAATGCGTCGTCGTCGTACTCGGGTAGGAATACACGCCGCCCCCACATGGAAACACTTCACAAAATGGAGCCTCTGTACACATTGGAGGTCAGAATGCGGCCCTTTGCTGCGTGATCAATTCGTCAGTTTAGCATCATTAGAGGGCTAAAGTGTCCCCGTTTATGTCCGCCACTTTTCTGGAGTTACGTATGCTATGGTAGACTGGGATGTCGCTGACTCAACCCGAACACGCTCCGCCCGGGCCGCTGTCCCCTCCGCCCGGCCCCCTGTCCCCTCCGCCCGGGCCGCTGTCCCCTCCGCCCGGCCCCCTGTCCCTCCGCCCGGGGCCCCGTTCCCCCCGCCCGGCCCCCTGTTCCCTCCGCCCTTGCCGCTCTCCACAAGCCCACCTCCAATTTCCCATTTGTGTACCGAAGGCTAGTACCGGAGGCGTCCGGTTTGACCTTTACTGCAGGGACAAGGTGCACAAAACCGGGCAACTGACTGGGACAGGAACTTAGAGAGTCCAACGAACGTACCTTATATATATTCTTGTTTGTACATATATACACAGTATTCCTATTTGCAACCTGCAACTGCAGGCCTAATATAATGCCTAGCTCTACGACGTATATACCTACATACTTGTACACCTTCGAAGTACAGGGGCCGGCGCGACAGCTCAGTGGGTTAGAGCGCTCGCCTTGAATGCTCTGGTCACCTGAGAGCCTAACGGCAGGTAGGTCGGTGGTTCGAGCCCCGCTGTGGCCATGTCTGTGTGGTCGCAGGATAAAGATCCCATGTCTTTCTTCGTAAAGAGTAGGAAGTTACTCCCGGGGACATGGCTCCACTCTCCCTTCCTTCTCCCATTGACGCGATATGACCAAAAATGGTTAAAGCGTCCTGAATAACCAAACCAACCAAAATCGAAGTACATATTATTGAACTGTTAACACCTTCAGCATCAATTAGAATCAAACCAGGTATAAATCACTAAACCCGAACGGCTTGGCTAGTTTACAAGCAGTTGTTTATTATTGCCAAGCACGTTGAGCGCAATCCGTGTTAGATCTGTAAAACAAACATGTTACTGTCAAAGACAGAGCCCGCGGCGGTCTCTGATATAACAGATCAAATAACTATGTGTGTGTTACGATGATGTCTTTGTACGCATCAATGTTCACACATATAGCACCATCAATACTGTAATCAGTCGAGAAGAGTTTTCTCCGCATCCATTAAGCCGTAAAATAATCATGTCACCAACAACAAAGACAAAGCCCGCGACCGTGTCGTAAGCCGTTACTCTTCGCCGAAACTTTGGTGGTCGCATTAGCGGGGTTGAGTTACATTGAATTTTGTTGGTTGGGTGTGGCCTTGGTGGTCTTAATACCGGATTAGCGGGGTGGTCACATTAGCGGGGTTCAGGCCAATGTTAAAGTATAGGCCAAAATTCGAGACTGGAAAAAAGTGGTCTTAATGGCGGGGTGGTCACATTACCGGGGTGGTCTTAAAGCGAGGTTCCACTGTATATATACATCTGTTTATACGTCAGGGTACATAGTGGGATTATATAGGTGGGGGGGGGATACCTCTTCCGATCTCCACGATTGGCATCCAGGAATTCATGGAGATTCGCGATTAGCTGTTGGAAATTGTGGGGGATCGTTATCCGTACAATTCCTGGTTCAACGCAAAGACTCTTGGCCTATATTCCGCGATCCGTTATTATAGCAATGTGCGAATTCTTCGATATTCGCGATTTCATCTTTAAGGCGCGTTTTGTTTTTTCGTGCTCAGTTTTAAATTGTCCTAATCTTGGAGATTCGATATTGCTCTCCCTAATTCTTAGGGATTCGCGATTCAAGAGGGGGTATCCCCCCCCCCACTATATACATGTGTATTAAGAGTTTTCGGTTGCGTACCCAGATCAGAAATCAGTATGTCAATTTAAGTTTACTATTTTCCACTTTTCGCTTATTAATAAATATAACGAATTTCATAGTCGCACTGAAATGGGGGTCTTTCCTACCACGGGAGCGGTCCAGAACACCGACATTTCCTTTCTCTGAAAGGTACCTCTTCCTCCAGGAAAAGCCAGCTAGTGGATAGCAAGAGTTCTTCAAATTGGAAGAAGAAGGTATGGACAATATCTTAACTCACAGAAAACTGTTATATATGGGTCAGTGGCAGGTGAGTGTCAGGTGTGCTATATATGTTGTCAAGGGTCGTGACCTTTACAACCGGGACATTAAGGCGATTGGCTGGGTGGATACGTACGTGGCGTAACGTCTTCTGTGAAGGTCAATGTAATGGCACGGAGGTAATACATTATACCGATGCACTGCGCTGTCTTTCATACAGGTGGACACTCCACACATGTTGGCTTTTTTTTGCTTATTGACCATGTTGCGTTTGCGTGGCTACATAAATATAGGTGTTATGGCGTTTATATTTAGGTCCGGATAAATCTTGAGAACGTTCGCAACTTTGTGGGTGGGAAAGAATGAATGTTGCGACTGGTATGTTATGACATCTAGGACAAGGAAAACATCTTAAAGGGTCTTGTGATCATCAGGTAAAGAGGCCCTGACGGAATAGCGTTACACATTGCCATATATACCTGGGCAAGCCAGGTTTGTTCTTCTACTGATGGGCGATGTAGGTCTATGGTCAATAGGTCACAGGATTTTTTTGAAAGTCGCTTAACCATTAAAAGATAGGACCCCAAATTAGAGAAATCGCTACTACTGTTAAAGTTTTATTCAATCACGCTGAAAAATGTATGGCATATTAGGCTCACAGGTGGTTTGTACGCGGTGTTTTAATTTGTCAAATATCCCCAAAACGGAAAAATGGCGTGCGTGTGCTTCCTCTACTCCCCGGGGCCAGGGAAGACAGAAGCCCAGCTAGCACACCACGCTTACCGCCACATGGCGGAAAGTGGCGCTTTGCTGGCGGTGAACTGCCACGTGGTTACCACGCGGCATACTTATGTCTCAGGGGCGGATTCAGAAAATCTGAATAGGGGTGGGGGGAGGGTGGGGAGGGTGGGGAGGGTGCGGTTTCAGGGTTGGTTCCAGATATGCTGGAGAGGGGAACCGGTTTTGGTTTTCATATGTTAAAGCAATATGTTTTTGTACTTTTTATATTACCAATCTCTTCTCCATGTCAAATAAGTATATTATGTCTTGAATTTAAATCCTGAAAGCCTGTGGGCCATCCGGAGAGAAGCAAATTTGTTCACCGGAAGTTGGTGCCCGGTTGCATATCCCTGTTTGGTATTCTGTGTGATGTCGACCGCTGTTCGCTAGGACGTCCGCGCGCGATAAAATAGTCTACGCAGTTTTATGTTGAAAATGTTGTTTTACAGACTCAACGAGATATACAACATATATTCATCATAATTTTGAGAGACTTTTAGTCTTTATTCTAAAATGTACAAAATCTTAGATGGCGCATGTAAGTAGGCTGCTTTAAATGGTATAACTTACGGCCCTAAAAGGGGGAGGCCGGGGCTGGGTCACCCCCTCCCACCTGGATCGGCCACTGTTTCTCCGCAGGATATAAAGATTTATGTCAATATTAGCGCTATACATCACATGTATATTTCTTTGAAAACGCCAGGCGACGATTGTAATTGCTTTTCCTGTACATGTAAACATGCGTGGTGACCACGTGGCAGTTCATGCACAGTCGCCAAAACGCCACAGTTCACCCCCGGATTGCACCACGTGGCTGCAACATAAATGAAATGAACTCATAAACGAATTATTTATTATTTACGCATAGTAAAATCATATAGCACCAGGGTTCTGTTGGTGATTAATTCTGAAAATGTTGAGGTGCATTTAAAGTCTTTACTGCATCGGGTTCGATTACTTTCGTCGTTTACACCTAACTGGTGCGCCAGAATTTAAATGAGCGTGTGCATACAGCTGCTCATCGGACTACATCAGAAAAGTGTGCCAGTGGCATTTTGTCAGAGAAGCTGCGGCACGGGATACAGCGGTCCTTTCAGGCTTTCAAGGTAAGCTAGTGCATGTCGAAATTAAAAGGATATTACGGCTATCCTGTTGTTTCTTGCATCATCAATATTGTCGTTTAAGCGTAGATCGAGGGGGAAATCTAATCTGACTTTGTTCAGAACCTATTTTAAGCTACCATACCACATCGCGTCATAACGCTCGGCACGATAAATCCACGTGGTCACCACGTGATTTGGTTAGCTGGGACTGTGCAGTCGAATGCATGCAGTATAGTGTGTTGTCATGTGAACGATCCATAGAGTTTGCCGAGCTCCGTACTGTGAATAGATCCAGTGTCAGTAATAGAAATAAACCCGCAACGCGTCATAAAAATCTCCCTCCATTACTGCCGCCTACAAGCCCGACTACATTGAACATGGAAGGATGTTCGCAGGTCCGTTGCTTCCCGGCCCGTAGCATCATATTCCTTTGAATGTGAGTTAAAGAAACACATGATTAGAAAACATATCTTTACTTGCTAAAACCTCCAACGACAT
Organism: Arenicola marina; assembly: GCA_964019135.1. Lineage (NCBI taxonomy): Eukaryota > Metazoa > Annelida > Polychaeta > Arenicolidae > Arenicola > Arenicola marina. Next base: position 20,804,636 of record OZ025260.1, on the reverse strand, counting down.
TCCTGGGCATATATACATATATATTGATATCATCCCCAGCTCAGTAGCTACCCAACAAACATGACAGTAATAGGCCAGTACTGACAGCGTTCAGGCTTATTACGGAGATGCTGGTATCACGGCCGGTCAGCATCGCCCCATTCTTGGGCCAGTGAAGGCTAATTTAATACCGCTTTGCCGCTAGACCGCTGTTACACGCCGGTATCGGCAAGCCGCTATGGGCCCGATTGGCAAATGCCAGTTCAGGCCTGATATCGAAAGGAGTATAGCGGCAGAAAAAACGCAGTAGAGGGCAGCGCTTTCACTTAGATTCAGGCTGTGTCTCTCATGATCTAATTAATAAGAGATGTAGCTGTAAAGTATAGCTAAACAATCGGTGACCCTGCTACTGCTGGCCTTATCCCTATTATCGTTCACGCTTTCATGATAGGGATATAACCAAAGAATGTATTTGATTTAATCTTATGTGGGCGAAAATGGGGATGAGGTGATTGCCATGCTGTGAATCTCTGTGCGCTGCTGCTCATAGTTGAAAAAATAATGAAATGTTCCTTTTAAGCATTTATACATGTATTACCACAATAAGACTATGTAGAATACTATTAATCCGAGCTACGTGCATATAATTATACTGCTGGCGAGCCGCAATCGGGGCAGCGTTGGTTGCTCGCCGGCTCAGTACCGGCCCGTTATCGACCCGTTATCAACCGATACCGGCGTGCCAGCATCGTTGGGGGGGGGGGGCGGGGGGGGGGGGATTAATATCGAATCTCCAAGATGAGGACTGACCAAGACCGGGCGCGAAAAAAAACACACCTTAAATGTGATATCGTGAGCACCGTGCCGATACTGGCGGTATGGGACGGCCTGTATCAGGCAAGTGCTGGTTCGATTCCGTCATGTTAGTTGGGTACATTATATCCTTTAAAACGTAAATTAGTATGTTAACCGAGTAAATAATTCACATCACAACCGTGTTAAATAGCAATACAACAAAATACGTTCACGTTATTTTTGGATTGTGCTCAAAATACAGTTGATACAAAATACAAGTTCAAGTTGAGCGAACAGTCCCGCTTATTTCAGAGTCTGCGGTTGGTAGTCGAATGTAACTCGTTGCTGGTCTGACGTCACAATGCTCTTCTATGACGTCATGGTGCGCGTCTCCACACAAAGCCGCGGTGCCATCTGGCGGGCTGGCGTCCCTTCCGGTTATTGTGGATGGTAAGGCCACCTGCCGGATTTCACTGGAACTACGCCTTGGTGTTTGTCCTGATGTCTTGGAGACGCCTACAAATTCATAAAAAGCATGAAATTACGTAGCTTAGCATACGTGTAAGTTCAATCCTTGCTGTTGCTGATGTTGGAAATTGTGTCATTCTACTTGAATTTCAAAACCGATATGACAGTAACGGCAATATATACGGCTGATGCAACGAACCAACTTTACAACCCCCACCAAAATTGAACTGCCACGAGGTAGGTATCTAAATGCCAAGTAATTGTTCTTAGATGGCATTGTGAATCCGACCAACTAACTAACTAACTAACAACAAACTAACAACTTCATATTTTGCCGGAGAAGCCTTGGTATCAACTCCCTGGTTGTCCTCTGAGCTTGTCCGTTTAAGGGCGAGAGCGGGTGGCGCCTGGCGGATTTTTTCAGAACTAAATTTCTTTTTTTTTCGTTTTTTTTAGGATTAAATGGCAACCAATATCAATCTATGTCACATCAAATAATATTTCCTCCACCAAATTTGCATGTATTTGATGTATTACAAGCAAATACCAAGATGATTAGTGATTGCATATATGCGCCGAATGGCACAATTGTGACAATTCGTCATTTTTGGCCTATTTTATAGCCTATTTTGGTTAAAAAAGAGCTCATAGAACAAAAGTTAGTTCAGTAACATATCGTTTTTTTGTTATTTTTGTATTCACCATGACGCTAGGCTTCAGCAGGCAGTTTTTTGGGGAAGTCAGTTGACCAGTTTTTATAGGGGATTTCAAAACATTGAGAAAAAAACACATTTATATGGATTTTCCCATTGACAGCCATGTTAAAGCCAATTTGACAAAAAATTTAGTAAAGTGACATCTATTTTTTATTACATTTTCAGGTAGATCCATACATGATACTTATCTAGAGAAAAAAGAAAAAAAATCTGTCGACGAATTTTTTTTGACCCCCCACCCGCTCTCGACCTTAAACGAAAATGTTATTGACTGATTCGGCCTTATTCATGTGTTGCGGAATTCTTTCTTCAGAAAATAGCTTGGTTATTCGGCATACGACCAAGAATAGTGTATAATAATCATACACTATCCTTGATACGACTGATGATCTGATCACGTGACTCACACGAATCCAATCGGAGACGTCGATTCCGCGCCATCGGTTTCTGTCTCTCTCGCCAGGTGTCTCTGCGTTCGCGCAGTGTCTGCAGGAATCTGGGCGCCGTCAGCGTGTAGAAGAGAGGGTTGAGGGCGCTGTTGATGGGCAGAACGAAGACCGTCACCCAGGCGTAAGATTCTTCTGATTGGTGGGAGGCACAACGCAACAACCCAAGCAGATACTGTACATTAAATGAATATAAGTATTTTGTAACGATCAGGGGCCGTATTTATGATCCCCTCGTAAGTTACGCATGAAAAATGCATTTTCGTCTTAGCCTCATTAGTTCGTTGTGGTGGTACTCATGATTAGGAAATCCTCTTCAATGTAATTTGAGCACTTTGTTGATTCAGAAAATTCATTTCTTGTGTGACTACTTATGTATTTTGAACCCGATAGTCGCTCGACAAATCTTTCACTAAGCGCTAAGTCTAGTGGCGTAGCCTAAGTGGCGATTATGAATACGGCCCCTGCTCTGAAACTCATCGATACGTTTACGTAAATATGATCTTATTTTATTATTTTACATGAAATAATCGACCGTTATGTTTATGTGCATTAGAAATGATGGCTTTCGGTATCGATTTGGATTCCTGGATCTAGCATCCCAAAAGAGGGGATGGGTAAAGTCTCCTGCGAGGAGGAATGGCCCACCACGTTGGGCTTTGGTTTGAGAAACTGGACTTGATATGTCAGGCGTCCAGTGAGTAAAAAACCAAGACCTAACGACAGGTCATCGTCGCGACGACTGCTGTAAGCTCTGTCCGTCACATGTAAGCTTATTCATTCATAAGCGCAAATGCCGCGACGCAAATCGTATTACTTAAACCAAGACAAAAGCTGCAAATCCAGCGTCTTTCGCAGACGGACGGATGCCAGCCATGTTAGACCTGATGACTTTGAGTTCATATATAGAACATTACTAAGCTATCTATCTTGGGTGCGTTGTATATTCAGGACGCTTCAACCAATTTCGCTCATATCGTGTCAATCGGAGAAGGAAGGGAGAGTGGAGCCTTGTCCCCGAGGGTAACCCCCTACTCTTGCGACCCCACAGACATAGCCACCGCGGGGCGCTGACCACCGATCTACGTGCCGTTAAGCTCTCAGGTGGCCAGAGCTCTCAGGGCGAGAGCTCTAACCCACTGAGCAATCGGGGCGGCCCCGCTATCTAAGTTGAAAATAGGAAAAGCAATGTCCATGTATCTACCTGAGATGTGCACTGAGCAGAGCGCCAGGATCTTGATGGTGACGATCGGGATCCAGCACAGCGCATCCGTGACGACGATCAGCAGGATTCGCTTGATGAAGGACAAGTCCTTGTTGAGGTCGAGTGTTGTCGAGTTCTGAGTCCGCCACACGCTCAGCGCAATGCCTACGTAGGCGCCTACGACCAGGACGAACGCCAGGGAGTTGACCCCGATCAGCAGCACGGCGGAGTAACGCCAGCCCTTGGCGTAAGGCGGTTGGAGGTGGAGGGGCAAGCAGACTCCATTGGTGCCGTAGAACGGTCCGAACGTGTCCTGGCTGACCAGTGGGAGGAGGCAGAGGAGGAGCCCCCCACCCCACACCGCCGCCAGCCACCAGCCCACCACCACCACCCTGCCGTTGCCAAGGCGACGCTTGACCAGCGGGCTGGCGATACAGATGAAGCGGTCCAACGAGATGTACGTGATGAGCAGCACCGAGACTTCGGACGAGATGAGGGCGAGAAGTCCCGTGGCCTTGCAGCCCCAGCTGCGGATCCAAGAGAGGGCGTGGCGGTTGTAGGCGCCTCGAAAGCGGATGTCCTGCACTCCGATCACCGCCAAATACACCGACATCAGAAAGTCAGACGCTAAAGGTCAAAGGTGAATATAGAGGTAACGTTAACGCCTTCTTGTCGGCTGATACACATGGCATTTATGACAAAAGCTAATATATCAAAGAATACGATCGTTTCGCGAGATCGGCTGATGAGTTAGAATAGGGCGGCTATGTTAAAAGACGCCCATCAAGCGTAGAGAGGGAGAGAGGGGCGGGTGGAGTTCCAGGGGCTGACCCCGTCATCCTACGTAAGGCGTTCGCTTCTATACTCTGGGTACTCTGTGCTAGGCCAGTCCACGCGTACGTTATACATCCCCAACATGCATCTACCAACGAACTAAAACACAAACCCGCCAGATTCTTAAACCGAAGAACTAAAATACAAACCCGCCAGATTCTTAATGGGCACAGAGTACGTCATGTTGTTTTCCTTGGTGATGTAACGTCCTGCCAGAACGAGGCCGTTGCCAAGGCATGTGACGGTTGCCATGACCCACACCGCCACCTGGAGGACGGTGAGGTCGAGCAGATTGTAGAAGGATGAGATGCCGTCACCACGTGGTTCACAGGTCAAGGCCAGCGGCGCAAAGGCGCAGTACTCAAAGCGCTGGAAGCGGCTGAAACGGTTGGAAAGCCGAGCGCAACAATCCGCATGAAAGTATGGAAAGCCGATCACAATATTTTGCATGAAAGCCGTGGCGGATCCAGCGGGGGGGCTACTGCGGCTATAGCCCCCGCCCCCCCCCACCCACTGGTCAAGCCGCAGAAGCCCCCCTACCGACAGGTTAAGCCCCCCCCCCCCCGAGAATAAAGCAGCCTATCGCTGTCCACGAGCAACAACCTAATGCAGAAGAAGGACCAGTGCACCCCCCCCCCCCCGCTTCCGCCGCCTATGCACTGTAATCTCGAAATTCAAGCCCCGTGTCCCCATCCCCTAAAGTATGGATTCACCCCTGTAGTATGCCCTGTAATCGCGAAATTCAAGCCTTCCCACCCTCTAAAGTCTGCATCCGCCCCTGGAAAGTTTGGAAAGCCGATTGCAAAAAAATTCCGTAAAAGTATGGAAACAAATAAATGATGATAATAATGATAACCATTTGCATAGTCTGCATTCTATCACATATATTAAGCTCGCCAACCATACATTGCCTCTTAGTTTTTCTGCGGCGCTCTTTGTCCACAATTATGTGGGCTTATATGTTATCTAAAATAACCATTTAATATTAATCCGTAGCATATCCTGACCCAAATGTATATGCAGATTGCAAATAAGGAAACGTAGATTGTAAGCTAGGTTATGAATATTTAAATATTAAATACAAGCAAAATGACAGACACGAGCAGGTGTCATGTGTACGTCGACCATCACTTACATGAATTTCAGTTTGTGGAGCGGCTGAAATATGGTCTCGTTTATATTGTCAATGTCAATATTTCGCATATCTCTGAAAATAAGCAGGAAAAGGTTTAAGCTAGAGAATACAAACATCAGTCATCAGAGTCTTATTGTCTAAGTTTGGTTCGCAAAACGGTGGAGAAGAAGGACCGTAGAAAGCGTAAATCTCTAAACACGGAAATTACGGCACGAGGCTTAGACGATTCAAGTTATGTAGTGTTTCTGTTAGCAGGTAACAGCATAGTGCATAGCGCACAGTGACCAAACGTTGTTAACGTTGTTAAACCAGGTCAGATTATCAATAGAACGTTTCCGACTCGTAGCAGATGATTATTAGCATGTGTCATTGTATAACGACTTACAAGCTCTCAAGTAACTCGAGGCCATCAAACAGTGTCATGGAGAGGGTCGGCAAGGGATTGTTAGCCAAAGATCTGCGAGAAATAATAACAGACAAGGCCAATGTATCCAATAGAAGTACGAATCCTTCAGTATACGTAATTAAACTGGAGCTTTCAAATCAACATTGCGTCATGAGCATGGTTTGATCGATATCGGGCATTGTATGTTCCTCTAGTATCTGTACTCTATTGTCTACATTAGGTCATATGAAAGGAGGGAATACCTTTTCCGATCTCCGCGATTGGCATCCAGAAATTCTTGAAGATTCGCGATTAGCTGCTGGCGAATTTGGGGGATCGTTTTCCGTACAATTACTGGTTCAATGCGAATACCTTTTCTCTATTTACCGCGATCCGTTATAGCAGTCTGGGAATTCATCGATAGTTGGGATATCCCTATTAAGTTGGTTTTTTTCGCGCTCGGTCTTGAACCGTCCTTATCTTAGAGAATCGATCTTGCTCTCCCTAATTCTTGGGAATTCGCAATTCAGATGGGGTATTCCTCCGCCCCCCCCCCTCTCATATGTGTGTATATCGGTCAGAGCAACTATATACACGTCAGTCACAACCCCCCGTGAATCTCACAGCACTTGGAGCAGGCGCGTGGATCGGTTATGGCGTCGGAAACCCGTCTGTGACGTCACACCTTCAGACGAGGAGCCAAACATGTTGAACAGGTGGGGGGGGGGGGGGGTCATTCTGGGCCGGTTCCCAATATCGTGCGATCGGGGGGAGGGGGGGGGGGTGGGTGTCAAGCCAAAAAGAAAGAGTCCGCAAAATATAAGAAATGCGAGTTTAGTACCAAAAAGGGACGGGCTGAGGATTTTGTATGGGCCCTACCATTGGATAAGGATATCGTCGCTCAAAAAGGGGTGGGGGTCTGTAACCCCTGTACCCCTAGCTCTCCCCATTGGGGCAAAACATTTCGCAATTAGATATATCCGTAAGCAATCGCTCTCGCACTATCCAGGCCAACATTGCTGCCAGCATTGGCTGATGGATCAGTGAATCCAATTTCGCTGCGTAAGTCATTTACCGCTATCTATCGATTATAACTGCGCGACAATGCTTTCACGAGTAGCTGTCGTGGATGGACACTTAAAACAGTTGGTGCCACGTCAAAACAATTTTAGCTCATATTAATCTTCTGTGTTTCCACGATTATATTATCGAGCTATAACGCCCCACATAGTTGAAGGGAATACTTTTGCCACTTGTTTTCGCACATGCCGATTTAAATTCTGGGAGCGAGGAAAGTGACGTCAAAGAGGAATACAAACGCATGTGCTTTTACATTGAGACTCAGACTATCTCTTCTCATTGGCTTGAACTCAACGAAAAGCACTCAACCATGGGAACAATACACGCCCTCGACAACAGATGCTTGTCAACCTTGTGACATCATTGGGGAATTTCTAAATAACGTTCAGATGCAATGCTCCCAGAATTGAACCCGCCAGAGCACATGTTTGCTACTTTGACGAACGCGTTTATAGTGGTATCGTGGAATAAAAACTGTACACTCCCACTAAAACAAATTCTTATTTGTTTGTCTTCCCTAAACAAAGTTAACTCTGAGATAAACAAAATCGTGGCACGAACACTATAACTTAACATTGAGACGCAAATATTTCCCTCGTGTTGCTATCGACGAATATGACTAATTCGTGTAATGCCCTTTAAATATTGGACACAATATTTACGGTAAGAGTAACGTTACTATTGTCATTGAAGTGACCTTAGAATTACAACGTTTACCTTAACATTTCTTACCTGCGTAATATCCTTGTTATTGATAGTAATACTTACAACGTAACGAGAAACGGGTTGTGGGAAAAGGTTCGACCGTCTAGGTGAAGGATCTGGTTTTCCGAGAGATATCTGAGAAATATGCGGCATAGCATATCTTCCTATATCTGATTCGATTGGTTCTTATTATTAGAGCCACTATTTTGCGATTCTGGTGTTTTAATATTAAAATATAAATTCGATGTATTATGCTCAAAATGCTTTCTGATCACTGCCATCATAGATCCAACGAAAGTGTTAGCGATAAGATATAAGTTGGCCAGTCATTCAAAAATAGACCTTGCGCAATAATATGCCAGCAGGATATGCTACTTCATTTTTGTCACTGATAATTCGTGATCATTTTTATATTCTATATAATCCAAGCGAACTCACAGGTCGCGCAGTTGAGGCAAGTGTTCAAAAGCCATGGGTGATACAACACTTATTCTGTTCCCCTGCAAATATCTGTAAATACAAAGAATAAACAATATCGGCTGAATGTCTTCATGAATTCTATTCACTTCTATACGATTTTACTTACAGGTTTATCTAACTGATACCGTTTACAGTTTTATATTACGCACTAGACCACAACAGTTACATGCTACAGTCTGTCTTAAGGCATCTTCTCGTCGCATCGTTGCAATATTGTCACCAAAATGGCGCACAAGAAGTCGACACAATTCGTCACGTAACAGATCTTGAGTTCTGACTCTGACCGGAAACGGGAAGAGCGACTCCCCGATTGGTTCATATACAATGTAGGACTAAACACCGTGAGACATATATGTCGATCGTGCGATGATGACCGATAATCGACTACCCCCCATAAATACGCTTCAACGTTGCAAAAATTTGTTTTATTTGTATAATGTGACCCATGATTCATTGCACGCGGCGGTCAGAGAAAGCCTTTATTGCAAGGTGATTCTGCTTTCGAAGAGAGACACTTACAGCACAGACAACGAGGGCGTTTTACGCAGCAGTCCGGGGCCCACAACGCTGATGTTGTTATTATCGACAGACCTGGGTGCAGTGGAGAAACCGACATTGAAGACGGTGAGGACAGATCAATAAACAAACAAAGACTATACTTAAAGCTATTCGAACGGTTGTTTCTCGCCAACATCATGTCAAAATCTAAGATTGTGACATTTTATGGCCTTATTAGTGCAAGAAGTATTTAGTCTCATCACTTTGTTCTCAATAAAGTTTATTGCATGGAGCTTGCTCAACAGTCGTAAGATTGTGCAATAAATCGATGAAATACACTCAAATATGTGACATACTTCACATAACTTCCAACTTGCGGTGAGCTGTCCAGCTGGCCACAAATACCTTTTTGCCGTGTTCATCATTACATTCTGAAGCTAACGTTACAATTTTGTTACATGTGAATACTAATCTTTTGTGTCAGCATACGATGCAGATAAGTTTTACCGGCCAAGGTTACTATACAGTACTCACAGCCATATAAGGTTTGGCGGCAGCTCCCAGGTGCTATCTTCTTCGGCCTCTAGACGATTATTACTAAACCTCCTGTAGGGGAACATCACGACATGGTACGAGTGATTCAACCAATGTTAACGTAAATTGAATGTGTAAGTAGCCATAAGTAGCCATGTGTATTGCAGCGTAACGATTGGGCCAAATCGATATACAATTTAGATTGTCGAATTACTGTTTCCATTTGTCCTGTTTTTTTTTTTTGTTTTTTTTGTGTGTGTTTTCCTTTTGTTTAGTTTTTTGTTCTTTTTTTTAGCAAATAAGCCTCGGCTTCTGCTCCTTGCCAACCTGTTCTTTATTATGTTGATTTATGTACTATCCATGGCAATAAAGATTCTTCTTATTCTTATTCTTATTCCTTATACTTCTTATTACTTATACTCTCTGCCTTCGATTCACACCGTTAGGTTCCATTATATCTCTGTTGTCGCCTACTGCCTCAATACAATTTCACATTCGCTCGCCAGGGCGGCGCTGCGCCTCGCATTTCTACAAATTAGTGCCGGGGACCCAGCCTGTGCCTAATAACACACCTTATCAGGGGACGAAAAGAAAGAGTTGTCACAATGATATTTTTTTCATTAGGGTACAAGATGATGAAAATTATAATGCTGCAAGAAATTACAACTGATTTGACCGCTTTTCAACAATTATGAAATTTGCCCAAGGCCGACAGCAGCGGCAAAAGCGGAGCTTGCGTAGCGCCACCTTGCGGTGAGCTTGGCGTGCACCCAGCTACGGCTCTATATATTGCATTATAAAAGCGTGCATGATTAAATTTATAAAATGTTTTACGCAATTCATTCAAAAAGGCCGAGAATAACCCCGCATATCTGAATCCGACCCTAAAACCGGCCTCCCTATCCAGGTTTTCTGGATCCGCCCCTGATTTCAGTGTCACTCACAGCCAGATGAGATGTTCTAAGGATGAGAAGACGCCTGGGGTGATGTCCACGAGGTGGTTGTTATCAAGGAATCTATGGTAGCAGGAAAACAATACAGTTATAACAAAGCAACCCTTGGCTATGTTTGTCCTGTAATTTCTCAAAAGACCCGTTGGGCATAAACGCCATATAACGCCGTACAAAAGCTCGCTCTCACTCACGGAAATATTCGAGTGAATTAGTCTGACTAATTAAGTTATACTAACTTATATCATAGCCATAAATAGGTATACGCGGACCTTTCACGATTAACAACGTACTCACATATAAGATACACTCGGCATCCCGGTAAAGGTTTCTGCGGCCAATTTCTCAAGCTGGTTGTTCTCAAGACTCCTGCCGTTGTCAAAACGATGTAAAATCGGTTAGTCTCGCATAAGAAAGCGATGCAAACTTATGGAAATATGATATATAGTATATATAATGTCATCGAAAAGCTGACTAAAACAGATTAATGGAATCTAAGGAGATGTCAAGCAGTTTATGTAGTATAGTACGATGAATGTCTAAAATATAATAAACAATGATGGACTTTTATTCAGCTGCGAGTTTCCAAATAATTATCCTTATAAAATCAGACGCTAAAATAAAACTTGGTCAGTCGCACACATCGCACACATCTAAAGCACCAAAATGGCCACGGAGGTAGTTGCGAAGCATAGGAGCCTAAGGACACGCCGTGGTGAGTGGCTTTGTCACCCTCCCCGACACATCCTCACCCACACCTGTCCACGACCCACTACGTTAGAACACTTTTGTGGGCTACTTCCCCTCAATACATTTCACATTCGCCCGACAGGGCGCCGCCACCGCACAAATTGACTTATAGGACGCACAAATTGACTTATAGTGCGCCGCAGAATGATACAAATAGAAGGCAGGAACTCCATCTATAAGGAAGCCAAAGAAAGAGTTTCCTCTCAGTTATCGTCACTTGAAAATGTCACACGGAGTATTTTTGCCGTATTAAGTACGCAAGGCTCGTTGTTTTTGTGTTTTATGTCTATAATTGATCATTTTGCCAGAAATTATGATTGATTTGACCGTTTTTAAGAATCTTGAACTTTACCAACGACAGCAGTCTGAGCAGAGAAGCTCCACCTAGCAAATGGGAGCTGAATCTTCACTGCCGACTGGACGATTATCTTGTCGGCATTCTAAGAATCGATCAGACGCCATCCTTCCCATATATATCTATATTCATCTTGCATCAACTTACAATAGAGTCAGATCTCGTAATCCTAGGAAGCTGCCAACTGGAATTTCCTTCAAGTGGTTTCTGTCGAGGTAACTGTAGAAAGTAAAGTGCTAGTTGACCCCAGGAAAACAAGCTCAATAAAAACAAACTAATAGTCACCATTCGGGTTGTTTTATCAAAGCGCTGAGGATCATCAAAGTTGCGCTTTTTGGCAGTAATGAGGATACCAAGGGTTGTATTTTTATATGTCTCTACAGATGTATAAATGTGATTTACAGAGATCTAAGGTTGCTGAATGCGTCTGTCTCGAAGTCTTGCGGCTTGACTGTGATCAGGTTGCCGCCCAGGCTTCTGGAAGGAGGAAGGAGGAAGGATGTAAGAGATGGTTGCTCGGGAGAATAGGAGAAGGCCCGGCGGGAACGGGATGGGGGAGATGGGCTTGAACTCGAGTGAGGATATCCTTTTGGGTTTTTCGCTAGGAGGAAGAATGTGTTTTGTTAGACAATTGTACCAAATTACTCGTCATAGGTTATATTGGTAATTGGAAAACATTTCCCACTCCTGCTAATAAGCATCCTATATATTCATTTATAAGTACAAATATGTCACCAATCATACACAATACCCATGATCTTCCCGGCCTTCTTCCCTTGACGCGATATGACCAGAATCGATTAAAGGGTCCTCAATTTTCAACCAACCAAAAATGACGATTGAAGGCGAGGGAAAGCCGGGGATGGTGACCATGGGGATGTGTGTGTGGGGGAGGGGGGGAAAGGGGTGCTGCAGAGGTAATCTTGCAACTTCCCCACCCCCTATGTTTGTACCTCCCCCCCCCCCTCCTGGTGCTCCTCCGTTCATTCATTGTCATATATCTGCCGTTATCTGTCATCAAAATTTTATTGATGTGTTAAACCAGGACGCTGTCTCCAAGAGACCCCACTAGGTAGCAGCACCTCACTCACCGAGAACCCCAGATGGGGTCTCCTAGAATTGGGCTGGCGGGTTCCACGCTTAAATGTTACAAATGTCTATACTGTAGTATGCTTTTATTACAGGCAGGCAAAATATAGGCATTGCCAGATAATGTGATCGTTCGTTACGGTGAAGTTAAACATGAAATTCAAATAAACTTCCGCCGCTTCTTCCGCACTCTTCCGAACTACTTACTTGTTGATTAACGACGTCATAATCAAGACATATCCACTGAGAGAAATAGTCACTAGCGGCACTAAATTGTGCCGTTTAAGAACACACTCGATGAAATGAAAGTCAGCTTTTATTAATCAAACATGCATATTTATCGTTTAGACAATCGGGTTGCTCGTCCCCAATTCTACTAGCCCCAATCTCAGACGCTCTGGATGAGCGGTGGCTCCACCGCGTGAGTGACATACGCGTTATTATATATAGAGTATTATTCGAAGTACACGTATATGCCAAAAAATGACTTTAGCAGGTTTTTATTCTTGCCATAATAGTCCTTTAATGACGTCAATGAACCAGGCACACGAAATTGCCATGTGCTGTGCGAATACATAGCCGCTACCTAATCGAGAAGAAATAAAAACCTGAAGGAGTTTTGCCTTCCATATCCTAACTTCAAGAGCGTCAAGTAGAGACTGAGATTGCTTTTGCTAAATATACCCCGACCTGGGTGGCTCGGAGAGAAAGCCGAAGACCAAGATTGCGCAAGGACCGTAATTTCACGACAAACTGCGCAAGGACCGTAATTTCTCGACAAAACTAGGCTTCCAGGAAACATCACCATAGGTGCCTTTCAATGTGGATAATTGTTCTTCCTTCATTAATTAGGTGGCTGAGGACGCACGTCGCGTCTTTAGTTTGGGCCAGCGATCTACAAGTAGCTGAGGCTTTACTTGGGTCCTGAGGATCGTTTTAATAAGGATTCGGCTATTTACGACCATCATAACTAGGAGTGATACATGGAAACAACAGCAACACCTGGAGACAACAGCGACACCTGAAGATAATAGCGACACATGGAGACAACAGCGACACCTGGAGACAACAGCGACAAATAGAGACAACAGCGACACCTGAAGATAATAGCGACACATGGAGACAACAGCGACACCTGTAGACAACGGCGACAAATAGAGACAACAGCCACACCTGGAGACAACGGCGACAAATGGAGACAACGGCGACAAATGGAGAGAACAGCGACACCTGGAGACAACAGCGACACCTGGAGATAACAGCGACACCTGGAGACAACGGCGAAAAAAGGGAGACAACAGCGACACCTGGAGACAACAGCGACACATGGAGACAACAGCGACACCTGGAGACAACGGCGACAAATGGAGACGACAGCGACACCTGGAGACAACAGCGACAAATGGAGACAACTGCGACACCTGGAGACAACGGCGACAAATGGAGAGAACAGCGACACCTGGAGACAACAGCGACACGTGGAGACAACAGCGACAAATGGAGACAACTGCGACAAATGGAGACAACAGCGACAAATGGAGACAACAGCGACAAATGGAGACAACTGCGACACCTGGAGACAACGGCGACAAATGGAGACAACTGCGACACCTGGAGGCAAGGGCGACAAATGGAGACAGCAGCGACACCTGGAGAAAACAGCGACACATGGAGACAACTGCGACACCTGGAGACAACGGCGACAAATGGTGACAACAGCGACACCTGGAGACAACGGCGACAAATGGAGACAACAGCAACACCTGGAGACAACAGCGACACACGGAGACAACAGCGACACCTGGAGACACCTGGAGACAACAGCGACACATGGAAACCACAGCGACAAATGGAGACGACAGCGACACCTGGAGACAACAGCGACACCTGGAGACAACGGCGACAAATGGAGAGAACAGCGACACCTGGAGACAACAGCGACACATGGAAACCACAGCGACACCTGGAGACAACGGCGTCAAATGGAGACAGCAGCGACAAATGGAGACAACTGCGACACCTGGAGACACCTGGAGACAACAACGACACATGGAGACAACAACGACACATGGAGACAACAGCGACCAAATAGAGACAACAGCGACACCTGGAGACAACGGCGACACCTAGAGACAACAGCGACACCTAGAGACAACAGCGACACCTAGAGACAACAGCGACATCTGGAGTCAAAAGCGACACTTGGAGACAACAGCGACACATGGAGACAACAGCGACACCTGGAGTCAACAGCGACACCTGGAGTCAACAGCGACACTTGGAGTCAACAGCGACACCTGGAGATAACAGCGACACCTAGAGACAACAGCGACACCTAGAGACAACAGCGACACCTGGAGACAACAGCGAGACCTAGAGACAACATAGACACATGGAGACAACAGCGACACCTGGAGACAACAGCGACACCTGGAGACAACAGCGACACCTAGAGACAACAGCGACACACGGAGACAACAGCGACACCTGGAGACAACAGCGACCCCTGGCGACACCTGGAGACAACGGCGACACCTGGAGACAACAGCGACACCTGGCGACACCTGGAGACAACGGCGACACCTGGAGATAACAGCGACAACACGAGACAACAGCGACATCTGGAGACACCTGGACACAACAGCGACACCTGGAGACAACAGCGACATCTGGAGACACCTGGAGACAACAGCAACACATGGAGACAACAGCGACACATGGAGACAACAGCGACACCTAGAGACAACAGCGACACCTGGAGTCAACAGCGACACACGGAGACAACAGCGACACACGGAGACAACGGCGACACCTGGAGATAACAGCGACACTTAGAGACAACAGCGATACCTGGAGACAACAGCGACACCTGGAGACAACAGCGAGACCTGGAGACAACATAGACACCTGGAGACAACAGCGACACCTGGAGATAACAGCGAGACTTAGAGACAACAGCGATACCTGGAGACAACAGCGACACCTGGAGACAACAGCGAGACCTGGAGACAACATAGACACATGGAGACAAGAGCGACACCTGGAGACAACAGCGAAACCAGGAGACTACAGCGACACCTGGAAAGAACGGCGAAACCTGGAGACAACAGCGACACATGGAGACAAGAGCGACACCTGGAGACAACAGCGACACCTAGAGACAACAGCGACACCTGGAGACACCAACGACCCCTAGAGACAACAGCGACACCTGGAGACAACAGCGACACCTGGAGACAACAATGACATCTGGAGACAACAGCGACGCCTGGAGACAACAATGACACCTAAACACAACACATAACTCTTGAGATAACAGCGACACATGGAGACAACAGCGACCCCTGGCGACACCTGGAGACAACAGCGACACCTGGCGACACCTGGAGACAACGGCGACACCTGGAGATAACAGCGTCAACAAGAGACAACAGCGACATCTGGAGACACCTGGAGACAACAGCGACACCTGGAGACAACAGCGACATCTGGAGACACCTGGAGACAACAGCAACACATGGAGACAACAGCGACACATGGAGACAACAGCGACACCTAGAGACAACAGCGACACCTGGAGTCAACAGCGACACACGGAGACAACAGCGACACACGGAGACAACGGCGACACCTGGAGACAACAGCGACACCTTGAGATAACAGCGACACTTAGAGACAACAGCGATACCTGGAGACAACAGCGACACCTGGAGACAACATCGAGACCTGGAGACAACATATACACATAGAGACAACAGCGACACCTGGAGACAACAGCGAAACCAGGAGACTACAGCGACACCTGGAAAGAACGGCGAAACCTGGAGACAACAGCGACACCTGGAGACAACAGAGACACCTGGAGACACCAACGACACCTGGAGACAACAGCGACACCTGGAGACAACAGCGACACCTGGACACACCAACGACACCTCAACACAACATATAACTCTTGAAAAAAGAGCGACACATCGAGACAAGAGCGATAACTGGAGACAGCAGCAAGAGGCATGTATATTTGACCTGGAAACAAGATAAAGTAAGGGCACAATTATAATGAATGGGTGAATAATGTTCGCCCCTCCCTGTACTGGTGCGCGCTGTTTTTGACGTCCCCCGGGCAGGGCACACTCAATACGCTGCCTACGAGATTATCTGGATGCTGTCACGGTTGAAACTTGCCCATGGCGTCGCTCAGATAGTTTTCCAAAGATGCCATCTGACAGACGCATAATTGTAATACTGCCCGCCCCCCTGTCCCCTCCTCCCGCCCCCACACCTACCCATCATTCGAAAGCGTCCCCTTTGTTGCTCGCTGGTGGTAATGCACACGCGTTGTCGCATGTCATTGCATCGTACGCCGCCAGCGAGAAGACGAAAGGCCAAGTCACCAGGACGTTGAGGACTAACGCTCACCCAGTGCCCCATTAGTCAAGTTGGCGCTAAGCTCACGGGAGAATGGTGAGAGGCCAAAGGTCAAACGACTATAATTAGATCGACATAGAGGATCCGCGGGTCAGGTACTTTGGGTCAGCTACTGGCGAGTCAGGTACTGGCGAGTCAGGTACTGGCGGGTCAGGTACTGGCGGGTCAGGTACTGGCGGGTCAGATACTGGCGGGTCAGGTACTTTGGGTCAGGTATTGGCTGGTCAGGTATTGGCGGGTCTGGTACTTTGGGTCAGGTACTTTGGGTTAGGTACTTTGGGTCAGGTACTGGTGTGTCAGGTACTGGCGAGTCAGGTACTGGCGAGTCAGGCACTGGCGGGTCATGTACTTTGGATCACGTACTGGGGGGGGGGGTATTTTGGGTCAGGTACTGGCGGATCAAGTACTGGCGGGTCAGGTACTTTGGGTCAGGTACTGGCGAGTCAGGTACTGGCGAGTCAGGTACTGGCGTGTCAGGTACTTTGGATCACGTACTGGGGGGGGGGGGTATTTTGGGTCAGGTACTGGCGGATCAAGTACTGGCGGGTCAGGTACTTTGGGTCAGGTACTGGCGAGTCAGGTACTGGCGAGTCAGGTACTGGCGTCTCAGGGACTGGCGTGTCAGGAACTGGCGAGTAAGGCACTTTGGGTCAGGTACTGGCGCGTCAAGTACTGGCGGTTCAGATATTGGCGGCTCAGGTATTGGCGGGTCAGGTACTGGCGGGTCAGGTACTGGCAGGTCAGGTACTGGTACTGGCGATTTAGGTACTGGCGAGTCAGGTACTGGCGAGTCAGGTACTGGCGAGTCAGGTACTGGCGATCAGGTACTGGCGACTCAGGTACTGGCGGGTCAGGTAGTGGCGGGTCAGGTACTAACCGGCGAGTCAAGTAGTACAATGCGACTGTATCTCGATCATAAACGACCATATAGTAACAATATCCCAGGGTATAGTGATCCATTCTTCGATGGCTACGTGAAGCGCCCAATGCCATACGCTTATGAGGCAAAGCTAGAATAGTCTGACCTTCATCCAGTGAGACTTAAGTGCTTTATCAGGCCAAGGGCAACAAGAATTTTAGCTATACCAGACCAGTTGACAGTAGGATACCATTACAGTTACATGCCTCATGCCTTGCTTCCATCCCAGCTTAGAAACTTAGGCTGGGCACGGAGGCTGGGTAAAGACAAGGTGTACGCTCATTGGTAGCATGTAGTTGGTTAATTTAAGTAATTTAACTTCTCGCCGAAAGGAACTCTTTAACGGTTGGACGCTGCCATTGGGAAAAATCACGCGACTCGTAAAGTCTATTCAGGAAGAGCATTACAGGGAATGTCCACGTCTATTAGGCATTCTCTGAAAAAAATTAGCTTTTACACTGATTATTGCAGCAGCCCATTCCCAAGATTTTATGATTTTAAGTTCAACGCATTCATAATGGCAGCCAGAGAATACACATTGGTTTTCATTTGTCGTCTAGCAAATAAATGTATACTCACAAAAGCTGTAGCGAGCCTTGAATGCCCTTGGGAATGACCTTGAGACTCTTCGCGAGGCAGAAGAGTCTGTCGTGGTGTTCGCAGTGGCAGACTGTGGGGTACCCGGAGAGGCCTGCACAAGGGGCAACAGTCAATCGCAGTAACACAGCAAAGGGAGGCCTGCACAAGGGGCAACAGTCAATCGCAGTAACACAGCAAAGGGAGCTAATAGGTTTCTGTTTTATACTTTCAGACTTAAACTATAAAAGCCTGCTGGTTTGTTGAAGGTATAAAACTATTACCCCTGTTAGCTGGCCCAAGCGTTTATTTGCTATCCATGCGTCAACTCTCCAAAGCGCAGATTTTTGTGACGCCCCAGTTGGTCGTAATAAATTTTGCAAGTGACCGCCTGTCGAAAAAGCGCAGCTTTTTCGGGCGCAGCCCTCTTGGTGGGCGTGGCTGGCGCTAGCCAATCAGGGAGCGAGACCCAAACCGGAAACAGCGAAACGGGTGATGTTTACCTAACTTCGCTCATATACAACACACTCTAAAAAACCGCAGTTAAGAGTTTAAGCACTCATATTAGACAGATTCAATCTGTTGAATTTTTAGTTGCTAAATTGAAAGCGGTTTTCGGGCCTAATTTCTAGAAGAGATGGTGTACTGTGCGGCTTGGAATTGTAACAATTCCAGCGCGAAGCGAGGCGACGGTATATCTATTCACGCGTTTCCGCTCACCCCAGGACAAGCGAGATAGACCCAAATTCAACCGTATGTGGGCGCCACATGTATGATCATCCATGACGTCACGCTCTGTGGCAAATTAGCGCGGCGCTTGAACTTACTGTGGACAGGATTGCACATTTATTTCTTTGAACCAGTTGTTCTCTAAGACGTGTCGTGTTTTGCAACGTTGCTTTCAGGACCAAAACATTACTAAGGCCTCAGGATTATATTAATGTTTTTACCCGCTTTAAGGTTGATTGCAAGACGCTTTAACCTCTGCAAGTCACATCGCGAAATTGGCGAGGATAAAGGTACAGAGGAGCCATGTCTCCAGGAATAACCCCCTACTCGTTGTCGAAGAAAGACATTAAGTCTGGATCTTGCGGAAACTTGCCCCGTGCCGGGGACCCAGCCTATGCCTAATAACACACAATATCAGATAAATAAACGAAAACAATTATCTCCCAGTTACCAATTTTACAAACTTTTGTCACTGGGTATTTGGCTGATATATTAAAGACTCGATCGTTATCATTATGTCTCAGCCTTGATACTGATGACTTTTAAAGCGAGAAATGTACCGTTTTTCACGATTTTTGAAATTTGGGAAATTACTCCCCGGCCGGCAGCGGCGGTCTCAAAGGCGGGACAGAGCGCCACCTAGCGACTTGGTGTATCTCTTTGGTAGCCCGGTATATCCCTGAGGTAACCCGAATACGCACATTACGCATCGGTAAACCCTCCAACACTTGAGTTTAGTGTGCGCATTCAATCGGTATGCCGAATGTATCCCGCTTGAAACCAGACGAGACATTTGGGAGAAGGTGGCGGCTGATTGAAATGTGACACACAAGGTTGGTTCCACTGCCGCTACGTGCACCGGACGTGAACGGTGATCGTATTCCATTTTGATAGGCATATTCCCATCGGCAGGCCCGGAAGTGCCCTGTCACGTGTTACGGATACCGATCCGGGCCCAAAGAAAACATCAGTGTCTCAGAAAAACTAACATCAGTATCAATGTCTCTCATCTCGTCGTATAACTCTCGTCAGTATGAGTGCGTCAGTACTTACCGCACTGGTTTTGCGTCAGTTGCCGGGTGTCGTTAAGGGCCAGGAGTGGAACGTGCTTCGTCACAAACTCATCCATAATGGCGTCCTTGTGGTCTGGTCACGTGACACAGAAAGAACAGGCCGGTGGCGGGGATGCAAAAGGTACCCAATGAAACATTAATGGTGACCTGAGAGACAACACGTAGCCGTTCAAACTTGATGACGTGAGAGACAACACGTAGCCGTTCAAACTTGATGACGTGAGAGACAACACGTAGCCGTTCAAACTTGATGACGTGAGAGACAACACGTAGCCGTTCAAACTTGATGACGTCACCAGCGAGGCGGATCCTCGACTGGAGTTATCTTTGTTACGATTCGCTCCCAGGGTTGTCTAGATATGTCCATTCACGCCAGTTAGTAGCCTACTCATATAAACAACGGCGTGTCGAGGATTTTTAAATAATCGTAAGATCTCCGGGGGGAGTGGTTCAATTTGGGCGACTCTAAACCACCGATAGGGAAGGCAGGGGGCAGTTAGATGTCTCAACATCAAAGAGGGAGTCGCTAATAAAAAATGAATTTCTTTATTTTGAATGCAATCATGTTATCATAAATATTGCGATGCATATCTAGTGCCTGTAATATAACCAACACATGCATGTAAGCTGCTTTCTGGCATTATATACATTAGTCCCATCGGCGGGAGGATATGTCGCGTTTTTGCATTGAAAAACGGCATTCTTCCTCAAAATAAGGGGGGGGGGGCTCCGGACTGCCTGGACCCCCCCCCCCCCGCCCACTAGATCTGCCCTTGGCGTTAAACCTCAACCACATCAAACCATCTATGAAAAAAACAATTATATCATCTTGACGTAACTCGACAACAAGCTCACTAATTTTGTACATGTTATGCCATTACCCTTGAAATATTGTATCAATTTACCTCCGTCGAACAAGTTCAGATAACACCAAAATATTTCCCATAACCCTTTGCGACAGTCATTATAGATTACAGACATTTGCCCAGTGGTGTATTGGAGAGGGACCTGGACGACGCGTTTGTACCCAGTCACCAACCAAAAGCGTCAAAAGCGGAGGATATATAAGGTATTGAAGAGGAACAAGGACCACGTGTTTGCACCCAGTCGCCATCGTACTTACCGCATGTACTGAAGTCCTCGTCTTCGCCCTCGTCGCAGTGGACGATGCCGTCACACCAGTAGCGGCGGTGGAGGCAGAACCCGGACCCCGCGGGGCAACTCCGTGAGCCAAGCGGGCACTCTGGCAGCGACTCTGTCATAGATACAGGTCAACATACGGTGGATATAGAAGTGGGGTCCCGTTAGATAACACCAGAGAAGGGGAGGGAGGGAGTGGGGGGAGGGGGGCACTCTGGGAGCGACTCTGACATAAATACAGGTCTACATTCAGCGGATATAGAAGTGGGATCCCGCTAGATAACACCAGAGAGCGGGGGGGGGGGGGTGGGCGGGCACTTTGGGAGTGACTCTGTCATAGATACAGGTCAACATACGGTGAATATAGAAGTGGGATCTCGTTAGATAACAACTAAGAGGGGGAGGGAGGGAGAGGAGGGGGCACTCTGGGAGCGACTCTGGCATTATTACAGGTCAACATTCCGTGGATGTAGAAGTGGGATCCCGTTAGATAACACCAGAGAGGGGGAGGTGGGCGGGCACTTTGGGAGTGACTCTGTCATAGATACAGGTCAACATTCAGTGGATTTAGAAGTGGGATCCCGTTAGATAACACCAGAGAGGGGGAAGCGGGCGGGCACTTTGGGAGTGACTCTGTCATAGATACAGGTCAACATACGGTGAATATAGAAGTGGGATCCCGTTAGATAACACCTAAGAGGGGGAGGGAGGGAGAAGAGGGGGGCACTCTGGGAGCGACTCTGGCATTAATACAGGTCAACATTCCGTGGATGTAGAAGTGGGATCCCGTTAGATAACACCAAGGAGGGGGAGGAGGGAGAGGGGGGGGGCGACTCTGGGAGCGACTCTTCTCATAGATACAGGTCAACATACGGTGGATGTAGAAGTGGGATCCCGTTAGATAACACCAGAGAGAGGGAGGAGGGAGGGAGGGGGGGCACTCTGGGAGCGACTCTGACATAAATACAGGTCTACATCGAGTGGTAATAGAAGTGGGATCCCGTTAGATAATACCAGAGAGGGGGAGGAGGGAGGGAGGGGGCGGGCACTCTGGGAGCGACTCTGTCATAAATACAGGTCTACATCGAGTGGATATAGCAGTGGGATCCCGTTAGATAACACCAGAGAGGGGGAGGGAGGGAGGGAGGGAGGGGGGGGGGGCACTCTGGGAGCGACTCTGGCATAAATATAGGTCTACATCGAGTGGATATAGCAGTGGGATCCCGTCAGGTAACCATGCAACTTCATGCGTAGCTATTCATGTTGGCGGCCCTAGCCGTGAAATAACTACTAGAGGATACGTGTTAGTCCCCGTACATGTTATTTGTACGACAAATACATCAACACACTGGCTCATAGGCTTGAAGCAGAGTGTTTTCAGTCTCATCAGTTCCGTCTCCCTTGCTACACACAGCGCAACTGCACACAGCGCAACTGCACACAGCGCAACTGCACACAGCGCAACTGCACACAGCACAACTGCACACAGCGCAACTGCACACAGCGCAACTGCACACAGCGCAACTGCACACAGCGCAGCTGCACACAGCGCAACGGCACACAGCGCAACGGCACACAGCGCAACTGCACACAGCGCAACTGCACACAGCGCAACTGCACTCAGCGCAACTGCACACAGCGCAACTGCACACAGCGCAACTGCACACAGCGCAGCTGCACACAGCGCAGCTGCACACAGCGCAGCTGCACACAGCGCAACTGCACACAGCGCAACTGCACACAGCGCAACTGCAACGAGGTACTTCCCGAAGCGTTGTGCGTCTATAAAACTATCCCTACGCCTGTTAAGAATCAGGGGAACTGTTCTTTGACACGTGTGTTGCATCTTCAATAATAGGACATCATCCAATATTGCCGCTGATTGAAATATTCACGCGGCCAACTCCTAGGTTTCCCCTGGAATTGCCTTAGTCGGGATACGGGGCGTCCTACATCCGATCACATTACATATCTAAAGGTCACAGCCATGAAACGGCGAGGAAAATATAAGCAGGAATATCCGCTGGCATGCCTGCTATAATGCATCGTTGCTGCCTTAAACAGGAGC
The DNA here is from genome assembly GCA_964019135.1 of Arenicola marina. Classification (NCBI taxonomy): domain Eukaryota; kingdom Metazoa; phylum Annelida; class Polychaeta; family Arenicolidae; genus Arenicola; species Arenicola marina. Next base: position 20,781,300 of record OZ025260.1, on the reverse strand, counting down.
ACAAAATATCCCACCCCAAATCTGGTTGTCATACCGCTAAGTCGGCAAGAAATATGCCTCGCATCATTCATATGTTGTACCCAGTCGAAGCCAGCCAGACGCTGTTGGAATGCGACTATCGGCCAGAATTATAAATAATATTATTTTCATTTTATATATTAGGCCTAATAGTGTTTTTATTTTATGTAATGGAGTTCTTACTTCATATAATAGGCTTCCCATTGGATATAATAGTGTTCTCACTGTAAATACCCATTATGGTGGTTTCGCTGTATATAATAGTGTTCTAACTGGATATAATTAGAATATATATATGCGCGAATGTTCGTGTCTGTAAAGTCCATTAGTAGCACGGTGGTCTAACTGGTGGTAACATTTCTTGTGGTGAGTTCGTGCGCTGCGCCGCCGATATGTGTCCTGCTTTCTGGGCCACTTTCTGTGCTCACGTCTGCACTGTGTCGTGTTTCCCTCTGTACTGGCTAGTTTCTTGAGTGCTTGTTACTGGCTTTGTTAAGTTTTTCTGCACCGCAATGGGACTCAATGTATGTGCTACGATTAGCCCTAATTTACACGCTGCGGTAATTTTCATGGGTGCAACAAACCACGCAGTAAACCCCGAGGGGGGGGGGAGGGGGGGGGGCACTACATATAGTTAGATAAATACATATGTGCCGCCCAATTTACCTCTTTTTTTGGCCTTTTTTCTCTCAATCCCCGAAGCGGAAATCAACCATCTTTCTCAATGTGCCCATCTGAGACTGACTTTTTTTTCTTCAAAATTGCAGTTCTTGACTACGTAAAAACTTAGTCCAGTTAATATCGAAAGTGTTCAAATAACTAACCTCCTGACACTGTCATGAATGTTAGTGTTTATTTTAGATACCTTTTTTAACCACAAATTTCTGTCAGTATCTATTTTAGATACTATTTTAACAATACATTTCTGTCAGTATCTATTTTAGATACCTTTTTTAACCATACATTTCTGTCAGTATCTATTTTAGATACCTTTTTTTACCCCAAAATCGCGCACTTTTCTCTCGCTCTCCAAATGCTCTCTATGGCATGGGCGGCACACCCCCACCATTGTAGTAATGTAGTGCCCCCCCCCTCCCTCCCCCCTGGGCAGTATATGTATGGCATGTTTAAGTTTTCAGTTCAATCCACGTAACTTATAAGCGGTAGTTTACACACTTCATATTTAAAAGTCATTTATGATGTGATTTCAACACATATAAATACCTTGTGTTTGCATCGGGCATAGACGGGCCATAAACATGGTGACCGTGATCAACGCCAGCGCCATCAACATTTCCCACCAAAAAACGGCCAAATGTCGTCTGCTGCGCCCCGGTCCCAACAGCGCGGACAGCCGACTGCAACAAGATAAGCGGTTGATTAGAGAAAACAACGAGGGGCGAGGGCAACGGGGAAACGACCTGAGAGCTGGGTAAGAGACTGGCGCGAGGACGCAATTGCTTGGAAGTTGAGGTCACGATGTCGCCGCAAAAAGTGGCCTGTTTCTCTGAGCCGCAGCGGAGAGAATCTGAGGGAAGGCCTGGGGACTTAGTTTTACACGGGTGATATATCAGAAAAGCCGTCCGCGTTTTTGTTTCTCTTGAACATTGATAGGAGCGGCCTTCAGGACTTTATTGTTCTAAGATGAGAACCAACACATTACACTTCATAAATTAGCAAAGGAAATTGCTCTTTATATATTAGGCAAGTTAAATTAATGCCGTGAATTTAAGTCAGGAGGGTCCCCTGGCATTTACCCAGGGCCCGTAAATTCGAACGGCGGGGGCCAAATATTTCGCCCCGCTCCATGCTAATGTCCTATTCTAGGGCGAAATATTTTGCCCCCGCCGTTTCGAATTTACGGGCCCTGGTCATCAACGCCAAGCCACGTGTTGATGGCTGGCACATGTGGCCCTCATTTGTATTGTTTCATCACTCTCTGCCTTCGCTACGGCTCTACTATATCTCTGTTGTCGCCTACCTCCCTAATGCATTCTCACACTCGCTCGCCAGGGTAGCCTTGCGCAAATGTATAGGATAAATGTTCCTGGCATTTCTACAAAGTAGTGCCGAGGACCGAGTCTAAGCCTAATAACATACGGTATCAGGCGAACAAAAGAAGGAGTTCTCTCTCAATTATGATTCTGGTTAAATGGTACAATACGTATTTTGCTGTATTAAATACACATAGTTCGTTATTTTTATGTTTTAAATTGAAAATGATAATGCAAGAAATTACAGCTGATTTGGCCGTTTTTCAAGAATCTTGAAATCTACCCCGGGCCGACAGCAGCGGTAAACCTGGAGCTTGCGTAGCGCCACCGTGCGGGTGAGCTTGTTGCTTCACATCAACATGGGAACAGGTCAGAGCAGTAATCTCCGGTCTAAGTTTTTTTAGATGAAAGGAAGGACCAGAAACAAGACATTATACAAGGGTTCCCATAATGTACATTAGACCCAGAGCCAAGCTGTTATGAATAAACTTGTGTACCAAAGTCCTGCACCGAAACCTAAATGTATATATATTCGTTGTGTGTTATAATCAAACCGGTTCGTTTAAAGGGCTGCGTTCAAGGTCTGCTTATAGGATTGTGTTAAAGGTTCGTTTAAAGGGCTGTGTTGAAGGTTTGTTGTGTTAAAGGTTCACTTAAAGGGCTGTGTTGTAGGTTCATCTAAAGGGCTGTGTTAAAGGTTTGTTTAAAGGGCTGTGTTGAAGGTCCGTTTGAAGGGCTGTTTGAGGTACGTTCGTTTAAAACGTGTTAAATGTCCCTTTAAAGGGCTGTGTTGAAGGTTCGTTTACAACGTTGTGTTAAAAGTGCGTTTAAAGGGATGTGTTGAAGGTCCGTTTAAATGGATGTGTTAGAGGTTCGTTTAAACGGCTGACTTGAAGGTTTCTTTGAAGGGCTGTTTGGAAGGTTTATTGAAAGGGCTGTTTTTGCAAGGTTCGTTTAAAAAAGCAGTTTTTGCAAGGCTCGTTTAAAAGGTTGTTTACAAGGTTTGTTGAAAGGGCTGTTTGCAAGGTTCGTTTAAACTGTTGTTTAAAAGGTTTATTTAAATGGCGGTTCGTTTAAAGGGTTGTTTGCAACGTACGTTACAATCTTCCTTTAAAGGGTTGTTTAAAAGGTTCGTTTAAAGGGTTGTCTTATTTTCCGTTCATATGGCTGTTTTAAGGTTTGTGTAAAAGTTGGTTTTCAAGGTTCGTTTAACGGGCTGCTTACAAGGTTCGTTAACTGGCTGTTTAAAGGGTTCATTTAAAGGGGTGTTTGCAAGATTCGTTTGAAAGGCGGTTAGATGTTAATAATCGTTAAAAGTGACGGAAAATGATTGAGGCTGCTATAAAGGCCCGTTTTAACGGTGCTATTGCTATTGCTGTGCTATGCCATTAAATTCTCGTTTGAAGATTTATATTACTCTTGTCACCATTATACACTATATAGACAGCAGTGACACTATCTACACTAGTGACACACAGGTCATCACAGCCTTCACTGGTGCATTCTATGTACTTAGTAATATAGTTTATTGAAGTACTTTAGACACAACGCCTATGGTACATATATACAGTTTACAAAAATATGTGTAAATACATACATGCGTTCTATGTAGCTTTCATTGCAGCCTTTAAATGTAGTTGCAGCCTTCATAAGCCACATTAGAGGCGGTAGAAAGGTTCAACTGAAGCGTTCATGAGGAAAACATGGTGAACAGCCGACTGCGTTACACCTAATATTTTACTCAACATTAACAAAACTTACACCGCGACAGCTGTTGGTCGTTATAAAGGCCATGCATACGAATAAATACACCGTGCATGATCCATACTCACGCTCTCCTCACGGCGACATAAAGTGGTCAGCTTAATATCCGACAGCGACCCACGTTAAGCTGGCAGATATTATGGCTCAGTAGGACGCCGGCTTAGGCCGCGACACGGGAGTCCCTTTTTCAAGATCGATTCTATTTGCGCGAGATAGTCGACGAGTCAATATTTTGCAAACCCACGTTCCCCGTCAAATGGCGATTTTCCGTGGGACTTTTATCTGGACCGATTCGCAGATCCGGTTTACGGCAGTCTAAATGCAATTGTTGGTAAAGAGTCCTTGGTGCTACTGCAATAATATCTTCGGCACCAGGGTTAACGGCTGTCCGATATACACTGTTGTATGCATCCACACAGGGCAAAGACAGGATGCTCTGGCTTAATGATCAGTAGTCATTTCCAGTGGTGATGGCGCATCATAGGCTCTGTGCGTTAACCACCGTTGGAACAAGACCACCGGGTCTGTCCCTTTCTCTCTCTCTCTCTCTCTCTCTCTCTCTCTCTCTCTCTGCCTCACTTTCACACTCCTTCTTTCTCTATTTCCCTTTCTGACAATATCTGTCACTCTCCCTCTCCCTTTCACTCTCGCTGAGCGTCCAAGTCTTCTCCTGCACGTGACTGGTTCCGAATTGCGGTGGTGAGGTGTGAAGCCACGGCTTGAACTGACCGTGTCACGACACGACAGCGGGAGTGATGAGTGAGGAGGACAGGGACCCGCCGTTGAGCGGGCAGCACCGCCTCACTACCCCCCGGGGGCCGAACTGGGGCCCGCCCGCACTGACCCTTGTAGGCGTCTGGTCGACCACAGAGCCTTGGGAACGAAGATCACCGACCTCGTTGTCTTCGTAAAACCATCCTTTCCACCGACGGGAGGCTGTAGTCTGGGTAGCGCTCCTATGGAGGTTTTTCTGGCTCGTTGCCTTGGTAGTTCATGGGTGATATAATGGATATGAGATGCTGGTAGGTTGGGGGTTAAGGGGACAGTAGATTGGTGGTACGGACCGGAGGATCGGTCGGTGGGGGGCAATTGAGGAGAGGGGGGTGACGGGTGGGGGGGGGGGGGCGGTGAAGGGAGAGGGGGGCGGTGACGGGAGGGGACGGAAGCGATGTAACTTGGTGACGGGAGGGGACAGAAGCGTTGTAACTTAGTGACAGTTACTGTCCCTCGTGACAACACCGTACCATTGATGTCATTGAGGGCTGGGGCAGGGGGAGGGGGTTGGTTGGGAGTTGTGGTTAGGTGTTTCTGCGCCGTCTGGCTGAGCCTACCGTCTCTCCCAGCCGACGTTATGGCAGCGGACCGACAGCTACCGACATCACATTGAGGTATGGCCGATACGACCGCACTCATTCGGCTGCCAGGCCGCACTCCAACTGCAGGAAAGCGGAAAACGATCCTAAGATTGCGACCCTAGTATGGTATAAACTTTGACAAAAGATCGATATATATGTGGACCAACGACATGCAGCATCTGGGCAAATGACCAGAGATAGGTTAACCACTAAAATTAAGACAATAATCCAGCTTAGCATTTGTATGGTGGCCAATGAGGCAATAGTTCAGTTATACAGCGGTAGATTGACCAATGACATGAGGCAATAATCCAGTTGTAAAGCGATAGATTGACCAATGACATGAGGCAAAAGTCCAGTTCTACAGCGGCAGATTGACCAATGACATGAGGCAATAGTTCAGTTATACCGCGGTAGATTGACCAATGACTTGAGGCAATAGTCCAGTTGTACATCAGTAGATTGACCAATGACATGAGGCAATAGTCCAGTTGTACATCAGTAGATTGACCAATGATATGAGGCAATAGTCCAGTCGTTTAGAGGTATATTGACCAGGGACATGAGGCAAAAGTCCAGTTGTACAGCGGTAGGTTGACCAATGATATGGGGCAATAGTTCAGTTATACAGCGGTAGATTGACCAATGACTTGAGGCAATAGTCCAGTTGTACATCAGTAGATTGACCAATGACATGAGGCAATAGTCCAGTTGTACATTAGTAGATTGACCAATGACATGAGGCAATAGTTATACAGCGGTAGATTGACCAATGACATGAGGCAATAGTCCAGGCATTAAACCAGGAGGAAACGTTTTCCAGACGTTAGGAGATTAAACTTAATCCAATGATGCAGCAGTTTGTGCCCTTAACCTATAATACACAGCGATAGACTGCCCTATGACAACAGCTTTTAAATAGGCATAACAAGGGTAGGCGACAAAGCCACGAACCTTACACCGGTACCACATCATTAGATGGCCCTGCATGGGCCAGCAACAGATCATAGTCTAATAGCACCACAGCAGACATCAGCGACATTCTATGGCAAGACCAGGCAGACATAAATGGTTAAGATACACGACGAGTTCTTCCTTATACATGCCAAGAAAGAGAAAAAGCGGTCGAGAAAAAAAGGGGTTCAGAAAAAACACTGGTTGATAAAGCAAACAAAAACTCTGGAGAAAAACATAGCGGACGAGAACAAAAATATCTTACGTATAAACTTGTTATTTCTTACGTATTCACTTGGTTAAATAAACGATTATTATTACGAGTTGGTGGTCATGTTAACTAGTCCAATAGCATTAAATCTGAAGGCGGCCAAAATTCCGTATTCTGACCCGAACCGCCCTGCTGCCCATGCAATCGACAACCGTTGCCATAGCGACACTGCATAGAACAATGAAACATGACGTCACGCACAAAAGAATTGTAGTTATAGCTTTAAATGGCCCGCTCACATGCCTAGTTGCCTAGTTGCACGTGCCATGTTTCTTGGCAACGATAAATATGGTATAAAAAGGCGACTGGCCAACTATATGTGGAAAGGCTTGCGATTTGCGGACAGTCAGTCCCAAAATGCTTTACTTTGGTCGTTGCATGCGGAAATTAAACCAAAGAAGCAGAGACAAGTCAACACCTTACATTTAAATTCAACTCGTAATAATAGTAATAGCGCGAGTTTTGCATGGCGTTAGGCATTTTATTGGCCCTTCATCAAGCTGTAGCAGCCCTTCATTTTCATTATCCGATAATCAAAATTGGCGGGCTGCTACAGCTTGATGTCGGGCCAATAAAATTGCCTAACACCCCGCAAACTCGTGCTATTGTCATATTATTACGAGTTGGTGGGCATGTTAACTAGTACAATAGCATTACATCTGAAGGCCTCTAAAATTCTGTATTCTCACCCAAACCGCCCTGCAGCCCATGCAATCGACAATCGTTGCCATCGCGACGATGCATAGAACAATGAAACAGGACGTCACGCACAATAGAATTGTAGTTATAGCTTTAAATGGCCCGCTTCCATGACTAGTTGCCTAGTTGCACGTGCCATGTTTCTTGGCAACGATATGTGGTATCAAAAAGGCGACTGGCCAACTATATGTGGAAAGGCTTGCGACTTGCGGACAGTCAGTCCCAAAATGCTTTACTTTGGTCGTTGCATGCGGAAATTAAACCAAAGAAGCAGAGACAAGTCAACGCCTTAAATTTAGATTCAACTCGTAATAATAGTAATAGCGCGAGTTTTGCATGGCGTTAGGCGTTTTACTGGCCGTTCATCAAGCTGTAGCAGCCCTTCATTTTCATTGGCGGGCTGCCACAGCTTGATGTCGGGCCAATAAAATTGCCTAACGCCCCGCAAACTCGCGCTATTGTCATATTGACATGACTTGACTTATCCGCCTGGGCTTGCAATAACATTCCATTGGATAGATATGTTGCCATGATATGACTCGCCTGAATAGATGGCCGGGAAATATATGGAAGGATTCACTCGATCACTCTGCCCGCCACATCCAGACATAACTGACCGGTGGTTGAAACAGGTTGTTAAAGGTAATGAGCTGGCAAGGAATTCTGCCATTACACTATAGTCGGCACGGAAACTATTTTCCGCCTCGTTTTCTAATTTGACACGAAATGTTTCATTGACAAGCCCAAAATCAGTTTATATTTGTCAACTTGAACCAAAGACCCAACAGAATTTGGCGTACTCACAGTCCTGTTGTCAAAATAATTCACATGATGCCAACATTATGAGTTTCACCCAAACGAAACAGACAAGTTTCGCTATGGCCGTCGCTCTGTTTACCTTGTCATCTGTCACGTCTGTGGGCGACAGTATTGCTGGTATTTTGGGCAGGGGGGCTACTTTATGTCAATGTCAAGCCGTAACTTGAATAAAGCTTACATGTGTTTATAGTTTTTCTCATATGTACGAGCATTGAAGTTACAAACTCATTTCTTTTGCATTGCTTTTGCTTTAAGACGCTAAAATTACTGTTAGTATAGAAACTTTGGATAGGCATATAATGCTCTGTCCCCTTTTCTAGTGCCTGATATTAGACCCTTACGTGGGCCTACTTCTTTTAACCAATGAAAACGCAGCAGTATGACCTTCACCTTACGACGTCATAATAAGACGGCTGTCTACACACTTTCGTCTGCTATACTTTATGCTAGAGACTATCGTGTTGTGCTGTTATTAAACAAGATATACTTTCAAGTAAGTTAAAATCACAAGGGTCTCGTGTAATGGAGCAAATAAATACTCAAATCGTGGCTGCAAATGGTGCAGGGACAAAAATATTTACGAAAGCGAGGCGGCAGATATTAAACGCGCCGACTATAGATAATCGTCAATAGATAATATACGAGGCAGTGTCCTAGATGGCTCTCTGTCAGGCTAACATCAATATGTTATACTCGATTTGTTGCATGGAGGGGTAAATGAATTTGTAAAATTGTTATTATGTTATCCATAGAACAAGAAATATCGAAGAAATGTGAGTGGTTAAGTGATATAAAATACTCATAGATAGCACTACGGTCACGAAAACTGACCAAACTCAGTCATCAACTGTGCAACGATCAACGATGAAACCTCAAGGTCATAGTGCGTCGTATTTGAGGCGCGATTCTTATGTGCAGTGCGTGGCCTTTTCGCCACGTTACCAAAGAGCAAACTTGTGACGTTGTGCGTCTAACATACATACGATGGTGGCGATTGTACACAATTGGATCGCCTTCTAAACATCTAGCCAGTTACTGCAGAGAACTACTTACTAGATCTTGCAGGCAAACGGTATTGTGACATGAGAAACCAGGGCTTTTTGTGTGAACAATATGTTATTACTATTGGCAAACAGTACAAAATACTATATTAATGCCTTAACCAGTGCTTTCCTGTTTCTTTTGCAATTTTCCTTATACCATGCTGCACCCCCTCTCCCGCTCACCTTCAACAAGCGCGGATCCAGGACTTTGAAACAAAGAACATTGGCTTATATATATGATATACGAAAGAAATCTGCCACGAGTAGTATAAGAAACATATAATGCATATAGACCTGCATCGCAATAATACATTTGTTACTGTTACTTTGAAAATGTATTGTTATGTTACTTCATGGATGATATTGTTCATATGGTGTAGAAACGAACACAACACAAATTAGGCCATGATAACAAACCAGCGCCTGTAGTATAGGTGCGAAGATCTTTGGTAGGTGTCCATAAGCAAAAAGTAGCACGGGAACTATCCCTCCCGTGTTGTTCCGTTGCTGGCTGAAAGGCTGTGGGTGTGATCAAAGATATTAGTACACCAAGATAGATCATACGGCGATTTCCTTGTAATCGTTCTCCGGTGGCGATGCCAAGCGGTGAGCGCGTAGTGTTGCACAGAACCGCCGTCGACAGTCATCAACTTCAAGTTTGTTCTGCTATAAATTGCGCGAATTCACGAAAGAAATGTCCAAGAAACCCATTTTTGAAATTCCTCAAAGAAAAGGAAAGGTAAGACCGGCTTCTTGCGTTAATTTATCAGTCATTGATACCGTGCATCGTTTATCACCACCACAATATCTGGTAATTCTCTATTATCGCCCACATCGAAGCGGGCGGCTCATGTGAGCAAACAAAGGTCGAACTTGTTTTACGTCCCGATCTCATTCGGATCTGTTTTACGTCCCGATCTCATTCGGGACGTCCCGAAATTTCCCGGTTTCACTTGATTTAATCGGGACTGTGCGCGCGCATCTCAGGTTCGCCGATCGGGACGTCCCGATCTTCCCGGTGCTTTTTGGTTCGGCACTTCGCGGGACAGCATGGCGGATGCAAACGAGTGAGTGAAGCGCAGCATTGCAGTTTGCAGTTGTTTTGACTAACAACGGTTAACTTGTTAAGAGTACTGCAAACTGATTAATTTACATCGTTCATGTGTGTGACATTCTTCATAAAATTTAGTGTTATGTCGATCGATTGATGTAATATTGATGCTACTTTGATGAACTCAGTACCGATGAGATGGGCGGCATACATATGACAGCAAGGGCGGGGGGGGGGACGGGGGGCGGAGGGGTCCCAGATCACGAAGAATGAATTTCTTTATTGCCAGGTTGGGAGAGGGGCACTACCTTATTACTGTAATGGGAGTGGGGGCACTACATTGCTACAGTGGTGGGAGGGGAGGGGGACTACATTGTTATTAAATGTATTAAAATAGTTGTTATTAATTTAGATTCATTTAATTAAAGTCAATCCGTGAAAGTTGTATTATTATACATATGTTCCTAGAAATAATTACAAGGTTACATAATATCAACTTATATTTTACATACTTGATACTTAATGAATAGCAATAACATATTGCAGGTTTCATGGTTAGATATTAGACCTAAGTTATACCTCTGAAGAAAATATTAGCTGAAGAATATTTAAGGTGTATTTACTGTATATACATAAATACTCTTTTTACAGGTATCAAGTTATATTCGACCATGACGTGTATGGCCGGCTGGAGGGAGTTGTAAATAAAGACCAATATGAAAAAATACTTGCCCAAGGTATGCCAGATGCCAGTTTTTGTGCAGACAAAAAGAATTTAAAGCATACATAAAGTGAGATAATTAATGTATATTTGCAAAGATTAAAGATATTTAGGTTTAGGCTCACTGCAAATTCTGAGGGACAAATTATTGGAGTCTTCAGCTAATAGTAAATACTGAGTAGAAGCGATTACAAGTTGCTAATTTGCTTCTATGCAAGGCAAAGGCTATATATATTGTGATAGGTCCAGTTCAGTGTACAGCATATTTAAACATACTGCTAATTAGTATTTCTGTCGTTGTAGGTTATTTATACTATTTGCAATTTGGTTATATTTGACCTGAGAAAAGCTAAGATACCGCCATGTTACTTTTAGATTCCACAGCGACTGACTTATTTGTAGCAGCAGATTTGGCCCAAAAAGAAGAATCTTCCTGTGGAGAGGCCAGCAATCCGGCAAGCAAAAATGATCATAGTATGCCAACTTTATCCTTACACGTCTTACCATATACATCTTTGAATATGTATAAAACTGTATAAATACATACTAGTATTTTGTTAAATGCGCTCATATGCTGAAGCATGACTATTTATAAGATAATAAAACTTTGTTATCGTTTTTTTTATGCACACCCTTTCCTTATTCTTTACCTATTTATTGTTCTTTTTATTCAGGTTTCACATGGAATGACAATTTGCTGCTGATGGCTTACACTGAAAGCTACAAGCATGCAACCAACAAAAAATGGATAAATGTTGCATGTGCATACAAGAAGGTGGCCGGTGCTCACAATACGGTAACAAGCGAGGCTGTTCGCCTAAAAATACGTAACCTAAAGGATCGCTATCAGAAGTTGCACAGATGGAACCAGACATCGGGAAATAATCCGAAATTTATTCCTGAAGCGATGGAAGATGCCTTTGGGCAGGAGTTAGACGTGACAACATCCACAGTGGAGTCAAGCTGCAGAAAGAGTGAGGATATTGATGTTAATTATACATAGCATGGATGGCTAAATTTGCTCAATTTAATATACGTTGGCAGTTTACCAGGCTAGCTGTACCCCGACCGCTCTACCCCCAGTAGCTAACTCCCCAGGCTACGTAACTTTTCCTAGTGGCTAATTCCCCAGGCTGCTAAACATTAAACTGCTAAGCACTTTCTATCACTTTAAATTGTTGCAGGACAGCTCAATGAAGGCGAGGCAGATGAGGAAGCTGGAACATCATCTGCAGGTGAGTAAGTCATAACAGCCTTCTATAATTAACTGCATGTGCCGGTATATCGCATAACTATCTTACACAGAGGCTTTAGGATGTTCACTTAGTTTCTATTTTAGGGAATTCTAAAACTTTCGATTCTGCCGCTCCAAGATGCAGGATAGTCCAGAAAAGAAATGCTTAAAGTGATTGTTTGACGGTTCAGTGGACATATTATTTCACCATGCAATACTTACTTCTCATTATAGGACAGTCATGTGTCCTTGAGGGGAAGAAGAAAAAAACTGAAGGTAAGTACAACACTAAAAAATTGTCTTGTACCTAACTCACCTCTACCGATGTCTAAAAGCAGAACAGGGATAGTGTTGTGCAAGACGTGTAGTAGGGTTCCTTAAATTATAGGGGGGTTAGACTGGTTAATTTAATGCTTATATGGCAATTTTTTTTAATAAGCTTACCCTTTACAGATTGTTAAATTCTTTGATTTGGTCTGATTTATAATGGGGAAAAGGAAGTTCTGGCTAGAACAGGCCGGACGCGTGGTGGTGAACCGTCTGACGGCAGCGGCCAACTCCTACCCATGTGGGATAGAAAAGCTATGTTTGCCCAACATGTGCGCTGATCGCCCTTCCTGCTACAGGTTTGTATCAAGATCACTTACCGATTTCTTAAAGACTTACTGAAGAAAAATGTAAATGTCTTCTAATTGTAAGTATGATATATATTTACAGCTGTGTGTCAGCCAGCAGCGCCGCTTCAAGGAAAAAAGACCGGCGTTCAGCAAGTTCTAGACTTTCTTAAGCAGACCAGAAAAGAAGAACTGCAGCTGCAAAGAGACCAGTTTAAAGCCAAGATGGAAGTGGCCCGCGAAATGGTTAACGCTTTGAAAGAAATGAAAAACTAAATTCAAAGGTTTTACCCTGCTGAAGACTTATTTTGCCATGTTGGAATGAGTCCCTTTTTATTACTGACAGAAGTCTAAAGACTTCTGTCAGTATACTGCTTTATTCGGTTTGTAAATTTGTTTGTTTGTGTGTTTGTTTATTCGCTCGATACAGGTCGCAATTCAAAACCTACGGTCATCAAACTTCACAGAAAGAAAGATTTGGGAAATAGCCCGGCTAAGTTCGTTAATGGCATATGTAGGTCAAAGGTCAAGGTCACAACGATTTTTTGAAAAAAAATCGTAGAACGTGAATATCTCCGTTAATATTAGAGCTAGAGATCTCGGACAAGTTTCACAACGTGCTACACTTTATAGCGCATATTTCGGGTATTGTTTACTTTTTGATGCGTCATGCTCATTTTTGAGCAAAATGACGTTTTCTGTTTTTTGAAAAAGGAATAAAATGACCTTGAACAGTTTTCTTATAGTTTGACCCATTTAAATTGAAGATATCGCTCTCAGTCTCCAGCCTCTCATAGAAATATGAATGACAATAATTTCTGTCAAATCTGAGATTTTTCGTATGCGTCATATGACGCCACGACGACGTCACTTCCGGTACATAGAAAAAATCGTCAAAAATCGAAAAAAAATGCAAAAAATGCGGGAATTGCGTCATTTTGTAGGGAATAAGGTTTCTAGTTTAACGTATTAAGAAAAACAATATGTTCCAATCTTACTTCCGGTTCCAGGGGCGATGGCATTTCCTATGGGACTTCCAATGTTAAAGCCGTCTATCTCTCATGCTAGGAAAATTTGTTTGCCGCGTATTTCAAAGGTGCCTAAGTCCAACAGTGTCAGGATTTTTTCTTCAGTTAAACATGGCACCCAGTAGCCTCGGTGCTTACTAGAACAAATTTGGGCAAATATTGACGTTATAGGAATTGTTTGAAATTTGCCCTATTGTGAAAGATAGGGATTTTTGGTGCTTGCAGGGGCTGCCACGGGCGTCCCATTAGAGTTATCGCCCTAGGCTTGCAGTTGTAGATGGATATTACTAGAATAAGTCATCAACTGTAAACATGGTGACATAGCCCGATAATTTTTTGGTATATAGTCAAACGAACTTAACATAGGACCCTATGGAGATTATCAATCTTCCTTCCATATGACGTGCTTCCGATTGAGCGATCTTACTTTGCTTCACTATTGGGAGAGATGTGGACGAGTGCAAGAGACCTAGGGTGGGTCTACGGCGAAGGCTTGTCTCAGTTTCGTTTCCATGGCAACCGAAGATTTGCCCAATGATAAAGTATACAAATTCCGTTTAATTTAGAAAATTCGTCAAAAATCGGACAAACAAGCTAGAGCTTAGATCTTTGCGGATTATGGTAGGGAGTATACGTATCTAGATCACTATTGGCAGCAAAACATTATTCTTCTTTTCATCTTGGCTGCAGAGTCCTTTCTTCGTCTGTTTTTTTTCATTTATCCGTAATGATGAAGAATAGCAATTTTCGGTAATTAGGTCAAGCCATATCAGAAGAGCTGACAATCCTACCGCCGTTCTAGTCAACGTTTTTGATTCATAGTACAAAGGTTTGTGTTTTGGTATTTGGACGTCGTTGTGCGTCATGCCATGACGTCAGCATGACGTGATGACGTCATAATTTGGTAAATGCCATTACTCGCCTATTATACGTCATAGCGACTTCCGGTTTGTTTGAGGTTAAACCTTATACCAAGGGACAACTGGTGGTATGCGTAACTTTCTTGGCGGTACTGAAGCGTGTGCGTCAAAAATGACGTCCAAGTTTACGTTACCCGACTTAATCGCGAGATCCTCTACGTTGCAACTACTTAGGCACTAGCTAAAATCACTAGGTACATAAGCAGGTAAAGTGAAATAAAATTGAAGCTAATTTGTTCATTTTTGTAAGCGTCAGTGACGTCATGTGACGTCACGTTGACGTTTCGATGGCAACGGAACTAAGCCCAAAGTTAAAGTATAGAGAGTCTAGCCAAATTGGAAAATTCAATAAAAATCAGGTGAAGAGAGAGAGAGAGAGAGAGGAGCTGTACGACATGGGTGCAAGTTACTTCTGTCAGTCCCATTCAGCCTACGGCTGATTATGGTCTTGTTATATTTATTTCTTATCATACGCAATTTCTATTTTGTTTTCATCAGAGATGATACTTGTTTGACCAAAGGTCTTGGTTTTACTTTTCTTTATTGCTGTTTCGTTTTATTATTATTATTTAGCCTGAATGTTCAGACGTTACAGTTTGACAGTCTGATGCTGACTGTAACGTCTGAACTCATCGCGTAGAATTGCTGTTCAGCCGCAATTTTTTGCCTTTAGCACAAATACTCACATGAATCCAAAAAAATTGATATCCTAAACTTGTTCTATGGTAACTTCTTTAGTTCCGTGAGATATGGATTCGTGCCAACTCGTCGCCAATTTTGTATAAACGACAACTTTTAATTCTGTCACAAAAGTGTTTTGCCGCTCGCCGCCATGTTGATGTGTCATTCATACCCTCAGCGCCGCTAGTGAGCGACAGCGGAGTTATAATTCTAGAGGTCATCGTACGCTAATCTCTCTACTCGGTCGTTCAAAAATTGCCATTAAAATGTCTTTCACGATCATTTCTCGGACACATTTAACCACGATTTCCATTTAGGGGTACCAAAGTCTTTCACAACACGTTCCTTTGTCGGCACGATTTTGTACAAAACCGCTTGAATAATGTATTATTTATTTAGCTATGGTTTCTTTTATATATATATATATATATATATTAATATATGTATATTTTTGTAAAATCACAGCTATTATTTTTGTTGTCATGGTAACGGCTCAACGTGCATGCTGGAAAACAGCGTAGTCTTCACTAGGAGGTCTACACGTGGTCTTTACACATGTCTGGGAAAGTAGCGTGGTCTTCCATGCAACATGTCTGAGAAAGTGTGCGTCGTCTGCTCAGACGAGTTTGAGAGACAGGCTACTGGCTACGGATTTTCTAAGTATGCAAAAGGACAATTCCCCAGTACCGTACATTTAAGAGACATAACAGAAATGTCTATTTATGAGACACTGATCGGAAGCTAATGTTGATTCCTGATTCTGCTTCCACATGCCAATGATCGTATCTGATGAAATGTTTTCTATATCTAATACACCCCGCCCAATGCAAAAACTCGATTCTAAAATCGTATAAGCTTACTATGTATATCTACGGGTATAACTATGTTGTATTTACAAATTTGTGTGTGCCACTGTGTAGTGAGTGAAAGTTGCATGTCGAGCTTTATCCGCCAAATCTAACCCCAGGCAACGTACAATAAGCAGAAAATCTATCAATTAAGAATCCTAATACTCATCGCCGTTTCGACTGTGATATGTCAAAACGTGTTTATCCGGTGACACCACAGAACTCTATCGCCGCACTGTTATATTATTACCAAGCATCGCGAAGCCCAAAAATTAATGACCTTTACCATAAACTTGAATATTTGTTTTGGCGGGAAAGAACTCTATACGTAACTTTACAAAATTGAAATGCCGTACCTTGTGTCCTAGACGCAGTTCCGTCAACCCCCCCCCCCACCCCCCACACACACAAGTGATGACACCCTTCGCCAAGCCTCCCATCCCTTGCGATCAGTCGCAGTTTCTACACAGCTTGACATTGGTTCATTAGCATTTTAATCAATTTATTTGTTTTGCCCCTTGCGCGACTGAAACCTCTCATGTGACTTTTGTCTCATTTGACAATTCGGATGCACAAGAAGACTGTTACGTGTGTCAGCTAGTAACTCTATCGCCGCACTGTTACTTATTACCAAGCATCGCGAAGCCCAAAAATTAATGACCTTTACCATAAACTTGAATATTTGTTTTGGCGGGAAAGAACTCTATATGTAACTTTACAAAATTGAAATGCCGTACCTTGTGTCCTAAACGCAGTTCCGTCAACCCCCCCCCCCACACCCCCCACACACACAAGTGATGACACCCTTCGCCAAGCCTCCCATTCCTTGCGATCAGTCGCAGTTTCTACACAGCTTGACATTGGTTCATTAGCATTTTAATCAATTTATTTGTTTTGCCCCTTGCGCGACTGAAACCTCTCATGTGACCTTTGTCTCATTTGACAATTCGGATGCACAAGAAGACTGTTACGTGTGTCAGCTAGTGCCCGCCCATCCACCTCGCTATCCGCCCTGTGCACGTTAGATAACACCAATCCACTTAATTCACCCTCCGCTCCTACCCCTGCTGTTGACACTTTTACATGGGAAATCCGCGGGGAGTTTCCATAGCTCAGTTGATCAATAGGTCCCAGGTTTGACAATGCGCTCCGGGCACCTGCTCTACTGGCTTCCTCAATCTCTCATCTGTGTCAATCGTCTCGCGAGGCTCCTTGGCCGTCGTATTTCTGAAAATGGGCCCAGCAAAAACAATAATTCTATCTGCCATGTCTTTCTTCCCAAAGAGTAGAGGGTTACCCCCGAGGACATGGATCTACTCTCCCTTCCTTCTCTCACTGACGCGATATGACCAAAAGTGGTTAAAGCGTCCTGAATAACAAACCCACCAACCAATTATGCTATCAAATCCCTTGGGGGGGGGGGGAGGAGGGGCACTACCTATATTGAGGTATGTACATATGTGCCGCCCAAATGTTAGGTATATACATATTTGCCGCCAAATTGATCTTTTTTTCGCGGGCGCAAAAAGCCCCAGAAAGCTACAATTCCTATAAAATCCCATGATAAACCTCCACATAATTGGCCACGACTGTCAGTGTCTGTTTTGTTTTGATGACCACAAAAATCTCCCGACTTATCGCGCTCCATATACCCTCAATGTCCTGGGCAGCACACTCCCACCGCTGTAGTAATGTAGTGCCCCCCCCCCCGCCCCCTCGCGGGCATCGCCTCTCCCATATATACCCAATTTATCAGATACAGATTGATAATGCCTCCCATATTACCATCTTGTTCATTTCAATGCGATGATACTTCTTATTCTATTTAAGTACAATCTATCAATTAAAAGGCTCCAAAATGCAATTAAATATAACCAACGTTACATAGCTTTACCAATCCACTTGACATTTTTACATGTTATATCGCGCTGGCCTGTAGATCAACAGGTCCCAGCTTTGACAATGCGCTCCGGGCACCTGCTCTACTGGCTTCCTCAATCTCTCATCTGTGTCAATCGTCTCGCGAGGCTCCTTGGCCGTCGTATTTCTGAAAATGGGCCCAGCAACAACAATCATTCTATCTGCTTTCTTCGCAAAGAGTAGAGGGTTACCCCCGAGGACATCGCTCTACTCTCCCTTCCTTCTCTCATTGACGCGATATGACCAAAAGTGGTTAAAGCGTCCTGAATAACAAACCAACCAACCAATCATTCTATCAAAACACTTGGGGGGGGCACTACCTATATTGAGGTGTGTACATATGCCCCCCCAAATGTTAGGTATATACATATATGCCGCCCAATTGACATTTTTTGCGCCGGAGCAAAGAGCTACAGAAAGCTACAATGTCTATAAAATTCCAACTGTCAGTGTCTGTTTTGATTTGATGCATTTTGGACCAATTTTTTTTCTCAATGACCACAAAATCTCCCGACTTTCTCTGGCTCTCGATATACCCTCAATGGCCTGAGCAGCACACTCCCACCACTATAGTAATGCAGTGCCCCCCTCGCCCCCCCCCCCCCCCCCCCCTGGGCATCGCCCCTACCATATATACCCATTTTATCCCATACAAATCGATAATGCCTCCCATATTACCATTTTGTTCATTTCAATGCTATCATACTTCTTATTCTATTTAAGTACAATATATCAATGAAAAGGCTCCCAAATGCAATTAAATATAACTAATATGCCGATACCTCTTATTTTCACAATCTTGCCTCCGCTATCCCAATCCCACCTTATCCTGTCAAAGGCTAATTATCGGTTTTGCTTGTTACCTTACAGATACAAGCTAATGTCCTTGACATCGCCGTTTACTGCGCGGCGTGTCTTCCCCCAAGTCTCCCCCTCCCCAAAGAGTTTCATCTGTTTGTCTTGTTCACGGCATCTGTCCAAATCTACGGTCCGTGTCAAAAAGGGCTCAAAGGCGAGACGCAGCTGGCCGGGTCCTAGACCTGCTTCCCTCAAGCGCGAATCAACGCCGGCTGGGACACCGCAAAGTGAGAAGCGTAGTGACAATAAGGCCACGCCGCAGAATCTTGACTACAAGGTAAAACCCCATGAAAGACGTTTGCCTGGCGAGGAGAAGGAGGAATCAGATGAAGAGGATGATGAAGTTCACTCTGAGATCGAAGCGAATGATAAGGAGGACCAAGAGAATGAAGAGGAGGACCAAGAGAAGGACCAAGAGAATGAAGAGGCGGACCAAGAGGAGGACCAAGAGAATGAAGAGGAGGACGAAAATGAGGAAGAGGAAGGTGGAACGGAAGATGAGGATGGGGATGAAGATGATGAGGACGGTGACGATTCTTGGGAAAGTGAAGAAAATGACAATACGGAAGAATCTGGCACAGATGGAGAACTAGATGACTATGAAGACGATGCTGAAGATGAATTGGAACGGGTGGAAGAAGAGGCGGACGCTGGAGGCTGGCGGGCAGATCTCGCACAAGTATCTCGCTATCTGACACAGCATAAGTACAAGAAGGGCTTTCGGCTACTGTGGAGGATGTCGCAAGGCAATGACAGAGGTTGTCGGTGACAACATCAAGAAGGAACTGCGGGTGTCTACTTCGCCTCGAGGGAAGCGCCTAACCCTCCTGTCCCAGCCTTTGACCCTCCAAGCCCTCAAGGAATTCTCCTGGCAGACGCTCATTGAAGAAGCCAAGGAAACCCTCCCGATCACGATGGCAACGCTGGCACACCTCGTGGCATCAGGGCAGCAGCTACGGCAAACAACCGTCGTGGGTCCGACACACCATCAGCGGTAAGTTACTCACGTATTAAAATGGTGCCTTATGAAAATGTTAACTCGAGACTACTCACCTGTTTCTATGTCTAACAACTGCTAAACGCAGTCAAGTTGTGTTATTTGTAGGGGGTAAAAAATATGATTTAAATGTTTGCGACAAACGTTGTAACAACGTTGTCCAGATGCTAACTTGGAGATGACGTCATACCAAACCTAAACGCAATGAACGTTGTGTGTTTGATGTGATTGCTGCTTCTTGGATTATACGATCAATTACATTGCATGGACCTTACCAAATGTATGTCTCTTGGTCCAGAGCGATGCCCGCTGAGGAAGCTGGCGCGGCCCACCAAAGACACCTTGGTAGTTTACTGGCCGTCGTGCTATACAAGTTTCGCCCGAAAATGTATAAGTTCATGGCGTCAGCTACCGGGGTGGAACTGTGGCGGCAAGGCTGCACACAGAAGACCTTCAAGCTGCTGCAAGCCTTTGGGGTCAGCCAATCTGCCTGTGCGGCCAGAGACTGTGTGGATAGGCTGGCTGGCGACTACGACTCCGCGGCCCACGAAATGCGGCAAGCAATAGAAGTAAGTTAATGCAGTCTCATAACAACACAACATAATACGAACATGTCAGTAAAAATTATATTGTTCACACATATGAGTAGTTTAGAGTTTGGAGTTAAGATTAAGATTCTTCAGCAATTTATTCCATAATGACTTCAAGTTTCATGAAAATAACGTGCAGGAGTAGTATAGAGCTGAGCTTTTAGCTACCCCCATGACCCCCTCACCCCCCCCCCTCCTGTGGTTTTGAGATATCGATTTGAAAAGGCCGGTCACGAGTTAATGAGGTCATTAATTTTTGTCAAAAGTCTTTGTTTCCGTGCTATAGCACGGGGTATAATTAGCATAAATTACGATGTAAATAGCTAATTAAGCTGTCAACAAGGTTATTCATAATTGCTTGAAGTCTTTGTTTCCGCGTCATAGTACGGGGTATAAATAGTATAAATTAGTATGTAAATAGGTATATTCAACAAGGTTATTAATCATTGTTTGTCTATGTTCTCGTGCTATAGTACGAGTGAATGAAGTTGGTTGAAGTCTTCAATCTGCGATCAAGTACTATTATGAATAGGTAATAGATGAACAAGTCATTGTGCTTTGATGAAACAGTAAATCATTTAATCGCTATAGATATCGCCATGTAAACTGTATATTCTCGCGTTACAGTACGATTAATCGTCAATGACACGTGTATATAATCAATGTTTGCGTTGAACAGGCCATGTGAGATCCTATAAGCTGTGTAATATGTTTTTTTGTTTGTAAAAACCATAGGATATGTTTCGAGTAAACCATATTAACGCAAATACAATCATCCATTTTGCAATTTTTTTATTCCTATATCACTACATGAATACCATTACCCGCTACAACATCTATCATGGTCAAAAACTGAGTATCACAAAAATATACACCTTGATATCATATTATTATACATGACAATTTAGTCAATGGGTAAAGAGGTCTTGCACGCGGTTTGCATAAAACGCGGGGACTGCCGGCGAGTGATACGCGGAAAGTGAACAGATTGGAAATTATGAATATAGTTGTCATTGCACATGGTGTTTGGAGACCAATACTCTCGATATATTCGTGACATGGAGTAATTTCGACATTTGAAATATAAGTAAAATAGACAGTATTCTCCGCATACATCTGTGCCAAGTGACTGCCACACCGCTCTCATGGGTTTTTGAATAAAATATTCCAAGTGTTTAAGGTTTACATAGGCACGAATTGGTTTTCCTAGTGAGTCAAACATCTCAATTTTCCCCGATGACACTAAACTTTAAATGTCACACGTACGTATACTAATCACAAATTATATATATATATATATTCATCTACACCAGTGTAACTTTCACCATAATTCAGGATTGGTCATCCATAAATACATCAAATGTAACTTAGTGGATACATAAACATTTAGGATAGATGTATCTTATCCAAACCTTTCGGGTAACATTCAACACAGTCAAAGTACCCCTCCTGATTTTGGTGAGATGACATACAATCAACCAACTCGGTGAGTTCCGGAACACACTTATCATGGATCGTGTTGAGATGGAACTTAAGTAAATTCCACTGCTTTAAATCGAGAGTAATTCCTTTTCGGGTCGGCACGGGCGTATCTTGTGTATCCGGCAACCAGTATTTTCGAATATCTAGAAACTGGCCACTGGGCAGGACCTCGGCCATCACCAAACCTCCGAGATGATTGTTCCGTGGATTGGTGGTCTGTTGCAATTCTCGATCTATGGTGTTTGTCAATGTCTGCAACATCTTCCAGCGGGTTGTGATGAGATTGACACCCACTTTTGTAGGGTAATCACGGCCGTTGTCTTGACATAGCCACTTTCTAATATCAAAGCGTAAAACGTCTTTGAAATACTGAACAGTTAAATAGACATGCTCTCCGATGCACTCTTGACAGCGTATATCGTGAATTTGCTCGGAAGTACACTGCGTATGCTCCCATTTTCTTTTCTTGGCCAGCGGGATGAGTGGTAGCCGATTGGAGGGAGCAAAGCCCGCTGTTGTCTTGTGGGAAGTCATGTCGTTGTGGTGAAAAGATGGAGACCGCCCGTACATTATATTGGCAACGCCCCCCCCCCCCCCCCTCCGCCTCCTCGTCATCCACCCACTTGGGACGTGTCTGAACATGCTTTGGCGAGGTGTAAAAATAGCATCACGACTGACGTCATACATCGGCGTGGCTTTGTCATCTGTTTAAAGATAGACAGAGAGGGGCGTGGCCAACGGGCTTTGTACGCACGGGTAATCGCTGTAAATGAGCGATCAATCACTTTTTTAATCCCAACAACTCAAGCCCGCGTTATAATAAGACTGAGTCGCTTCACTACGTTTTATAATAATTGGTTCATGCACTACTGTGTGTGAATTGTGTGATTGATGTTAAAGGTCACAGAAAAGGGCCGTGGATGTTTTAAAACTCATCAAAATGCTACCTTTGTGAAAGAGCGGTGACTTTAAGGACTTGTCTGCGAGCGACAGATGTTTCGTGATCTTTGTCTTGATGTGTAGAGTTGCAGCGACAATTATTTATTTTCGGTCGGTTATTTTTTTAAATGCGCGTTTGAATTCACCGGTGGGAGGGCAGTGAGTCGAGCCCGCGGGCGCGCGGGCGCGCTGCACGGTGGAGGCGGGGCTTCGACCGAGACAAATATCGATTTTTTTTCCAAGCCCCTCAAAACACAGCACCCGCTGGCCGTCACGACCTACTGATTTTCAAAAGTTCGGGCGAGCCAGCGAGCCAGAGTCAGTGGAGCGTCATGTGGTTTTTGGCGGGGTATTGGCCGACGGTCTGTGTACGCACAAGTTTGGGAGTGTCGCTGTGATATATTGTGAAATATCGGAAGGAATAATCACCTTAATTTTAGTTTCGGTTGTAACATTATTCAACTGTCGCCGATGTAATAAGGATGCATCTATAAACGTTCGAACAAACAAGTCGTGGAGACAAGCGCCCGGTTGGCGTCCTTTTGTCGCGAAGGAGAAGAGTTATGACAGTTGTTTGATGAATCAGTCTATTATTTCGATAGTAATAAGCGGGCTTTATGCTCTTCACCTCAGGTATTATTTATCTGCAAGCCATTAGTACGTCGGCCGGAAAGGTCAATGGGTTAACCTCTTTAACAACCACCCGTGGGTATTTCATTATACCTTCCCCTCCTAGATAACTAGGCGTGGCAGCTGGTTACTATATGGTGGCAGTAAAATTCACTGTTGTATATGATACGAGGCGTCATTGTGTACTGATGGAAACATAAGAAGCTTGTGTTATAGGTCCACCCTTCCCCCTGCCCCCCTTTCTCTCCCCCATCTATTCACTGACGATTCTGAACACGTGACTCCCATGCTACACCTGCCCTCTTCGTCAACGATGCAGTTTTAAAATCATAATGGAGTGAATGGTGACGTCATTGACATTTAGTCATCTGTTTGTTCAGGACCTATATAAAACGGGAGAGATGAGTTAATTGGTTGTTTCTTTATGTTGGCAACCCCTTGACCTCTGTAGCCGACGTTCTGTTTGCTTGCATATGCATCCAAAAGAAGGTAGGGAGGGTGAAGGATATAACATCAATCGCCTATGTCATTGCTATACACGTTCTTGGGGAGTGTCTGGTTTTTTATTGCATTGGAGTTACCAATGTTACGAGCACCCCACATCCGACGGCACGTTTAAACGAGTTTGGGGAAAGAGCGACTGGCTCCCTCCACCTCCATACACCATACACTCACAATATTCCTATTAGGTTATTTTGCTGTTACTCCGTCAAGTGAAAACTATTATGGTGCATGACCGCTTTTCTAGTTCATTAAAAGAAGCAGTTGCATTTGCTTGTGACATCTGCAACCAACGTCGCATTCATATAACTCATACACCGTTAAAGGAATTATTCTGTAAGTTTGAACATTGTTACTCGTTAAGTCAGTGTAAAGTAACATATATGTTAAAAATGTATTGTATTGAACTTTATTTGTTTTTATTGCACTTTTAAAAGCAGCTAAAGTAAAAACACATACTAACATAAATTTTACCAACAATAACCGTATCCATCCATGTCAAGGAACGTAGTCAACAATTAACTTTAGCGTAATTTAAATAACTCACAAATTCCATATGTCACCACGTCACAACTCATTCGTAGGTTTCAACAAGACTTTAAACCATTTGCAAAAGTGATTATAAAAGTGAATGCATCAACTTTAAAAATGATATTTTACGTATTGTATGTATGAAATATTCGTTTTCCGTCACGTGTTTATATATTTTTTAAACTATCATACGTTACAGTAACACAATAAGTTATGCATGTATCATATATTTGTGAAACATCTATTTACCTTATTGCAATACGTCTAGGTTTACACATACACTTACAACTATGCAACTAGTCTTGTAGAATGTCATGTTTCATAAAGTTAACAAGTTATTGAATCAACAGATTGACGCGTGTTACGCGTGCGTGTATCGCGAATGTGAACTGAATTAAAAGTCGTCATCACGTTAACGAATTAGGAAGTGAGTATAAACACTGCCATGTAATTTTTAGTGAGTAGCATTTGCGGTAAAAGAACTTCGCTATTGAAATAGCGTTAGCAACAGGCAAGTACTAATTCCACACAATCCTGACAAGTTCTTAAATTTTATTTAGTGAACATTGCAATTCCAAAAACAACGATATTTGTGGTGACAACATATCTGCAATGAAGTAAGAGAGAAGTAATTAGACATAAAAAATAGCGAAGCCAACGTGATGTATGTGCGAATTTAATGAATTGAATTCACCGGTATAATCAGATACATTCTAAACTACGGTGCGTAGAGAAGTATTGAATAGACTCATGACTGCCAAGAGTTTATCAAATGAATAACATTTGGAACATAACACAATATATGGATAATATAAACCTAATACTTTTGATTACAATAAAACTCACGCGAGTATTCTGAGAGAACATGTTGTAAACGGAATAAATCATCAGTTTGTAACCATACAAAGAGATGAATGAAACATATCATTTACTTTATCTCGTAACATACATTCTAAACTTAGAAAGAGAATCGTATTAAGTAGTTGTCATAGCAAACACTAACATAAACATAACGAATGAGTTATCTGTCTTTTTTGGTATATCTTGGTGCAATGTATGACATATCTAACTCGTGTTTTCTCTCTGCGTAGAAGGTATGTCAAAACTGGGAGTATGTATCCTCTTTTTCTTTTTTTTATACATCAAGAAGTTAAACAGATAGAATAGAATTCTCATGAGTTGTGATGTCAAGGACAATGAATCAGTATTCAGTTTGGTTTTATTACACATATCCCAAAACAGTTTTCTTACTCTTACTCAACCAGATTATGTAGGAATGTATGGTAATGTAATTTTTAGAACCCTTAACTTCCTACATGAATTGATACTTCTAGTATCTAATTAATCTTACCTTAAGCTATCCTGAAAGAAATTTCAGGGTCCACTCGTCTCCTGCGAGAATGTAACAATATGTTTAGTTGATTTATAACATTTAGGTTTTATCTACATGAAACAAATGCTTATTTTTTATTTTTAAACTATTAACATTTGTACTGAGTTTAACTCATTTTACTTACCACTCTCTTTCCTCTGGCGCACAGTAAACCGTTATACACTTACACCTATGACTAGTTACAAATGGAAGTATTAATAAAGTTAACAAGTTATTGAATCAACAGATTGACGCGTGATACGCATGTGTATATCGCGAACATGAAACGTTTGATCCGCAAGTGCCATCACGTATGATATGTTAACTGGTTTGGTGGACACATGTGAAACCAAAAGGTAGAATTCTGTAAGTTACATGCCGTCATCGAGTTTGTTACATTCGTGTAATTTGAAAGACAACGAAGAAGAAAGATGTCACTTTTTGTATTCAACATAACATCAAGTTTATACTTAATGTAACATGTGTGAAATAAATATCATGTCACATCTATGTACTCAATAGTCAACCGCAAAAGTAAAAAGCTGTAAGTATTGTGTGTGTGTATTCACTGTAACATATGTCTGTGGATAGTAATCATTTGCATACGATGTTACTTATTGTAGATGACACAACGATGAATAACGTGTTCATGATAGATATATAAAAACATACACCTCCGTTGAACGAACGGTGTACGAGAAAATTAAATGACTTGTAAATAATATAGATGTGATCCGTACTACACATGTGTCACAATTGACATGATCGTTTGATAGAACAAATATCGGTCTTGTCTTTTTCAAGTGAAGTAAATCGGGTTTGCAGACTGTTAAGAAAGTAACCGAGTGCGTAATACAATATATATATTTAATGAAGTAATATGTTTGGGAAAAGAGTCGTTATATAGTTTCGCTGTATGTTAACATACTTGAACACAAGAAAACGGTAACAAAAGTTAATGAATGATTGAATGCGTCAACAGCTACGTGACTGTTTAGTTTAAAGACAAACATACAATGTGATGTGTTTTCAGTTATCGCTCACATTACGTACTAGGTCTGTTTTATGTAATGATGATAGATCTAGTTGTAGTAAAATATTAACATTTATGTATAATGTTTGTTGATTTCTGTGAAGTTAAACATCAAATGAACAATCCAATAACTCACTATTGATGGTGTTGTAGTAATCTATATGTAGAACCTTGCTAAACAGGTGATGTAAAGTATATTTAACAAACTATAGTGATTCAACATATAAAAGGTATTGTAAATTATAATCTGATGAGTGCGAAAAGTATCGTTGGGCGGATCGCACCGTATGGATCTACACAAATTCTGAAATCATGTTTAGTGATATTTATTTAGTGTGTCTGTTGAACTTGGGTGATTTCTCGGTTAAACTGTAAATTCATTCCCCGGCGGCTAACACCCTCTATCGAAACGCCTGAAAAGTGTCAGTGGACGGTCGTGGACGGGCGGCAACCGTAAATTTGAGTTGGGATGCAGGCGGCCCCCCCGTTAGGCTTCGGTGACGCCAAGGTCACCGCATCTCACGCCTACTCCACGCCCCCTATCACGTCCATCGTGAACCACCTGCCCTCTCACCCCCTCCCCTTCCCACATACTCACTATATCTTCACCCCCCCCCCCTTCTGTCATCTCCCCCGTAGGTGGAGATAATCACTGTAAATGAGCCTGCGACCAATTACTCTATTAACCCCGACAACCCTCAAGCTCGTGTTATAATGCGACTGAGTCGCTTCACTGCGT
The DNA here is from genome assembly GCA_964019135.1 of Arenicola marina. Lineage (NCBI taxonomy): Eukaryota > Metazoa > Annelida > Polychaeta > Arenicolidae > Arenicola > Arenicola marina. Next base: position 20,753,694 of record OZ025260.1, on the reverse strand, counting down.
TTTATAATAACTTGTTCGCGGATTCATGCAATACAGTGCAATACAAGCTCGAGCAGCTGTAGAGATGATGACCAGATGGCTGCAATTATCTTTAAGTTATGGATCAACGTGCGGTGAACTATGAAATAGAGTAATACAGTTGTCTGCATTGCAAATGAACATTTGGCATAAGATTTTATTGACCAGAAAGTGCATTGGTTAACCTCTTTAACATAAACAACCTCTCCCGCTAGATTGCCCTGAACAATGCAGAAGGTTGGTAAAGTCAAAAACGGTCGTTCAACATTGTTATTATTAAGTCGGACAGGGAGGTGGATTGGTTAACCTCTTCAACATAAAAAACTGCCCGTCTGTCGTCCCCTCTCACCCTCTCCCGGCAGAACGCCCTGCACAAGACCGGGGGAGGTGAGACAAAGCCATTACAGGGTGTGCTCTTCCAGGGGGGCGTAGTTGGTTGTGGGTGTACATAAGGGCCCCCGGATTTTGGAGTCAGGACAACTTGACAATTTGTCTGATGATACCGCTTGTTACACGAAACGCACGAAGAACGAAAATAAGAAGATATGACAGACAGTACCGCCGCTGTTCGACAATATCTACCCCCACCACCGGAAGAGCTGCCATCCAGCTGGTTCTGTATCAAGTGCCACGGTTTGAAAACAAACGTCATCGATCCAGGTGAGCCGTATTTTTATTGTCGATGGTGTAACGCTATTGTCAGAAACACGCCGGCCAGACAGTCTGGTCATCTATTTCGGTGCTCGAAAAAACCATATAGTAGTGCCTCTCAATGGGCGCTCTGGCATTGTAAGTGTTCAGTTCTAGAGCGAGAAAGAGCGTTGACCCAGGGTAAAAAACAGTGGTGGGAACAGAACCACTACTATCGTACCTGTGGTCAGTGCGATTTTTAGCTCTGTGCGGCACTTCACGTCATATTGGTTAAATAGAACAACGTAAATAGTTCGTGTTCGCTGTCAAGAAGTGCCACCAATCAACAATTGGTTCACCGGGTCCGGTATGTTTAGCTACAGTAACGGTGCATACACAGGCATGGATGACCAAGACGGTCAATATCACCAGCCGTGTCCACTCGAACAATTCCCCGGAATCGGTTTGTCAACTGGACAACCACAGCAAATTGCACAAATCCAGCCGCCCTTCCTCATCCTGCGGCCAGAGCAGTTCCCGGCAGCCATCCGTCTGGCCTACGAGGGAGGTCGCCGCCTCCCCATCGAAAGTAGCATACCCTCGCCGACGCCAGCTCCAGACCAGTTCCCGGCAGCCATCCGTCTTGCCTACGAGGGAGGTCGCCGCCTCCCTATTGAAAGTAGGATGCCCTCGCCGACGCCATCTCCAACTTTATTGCGGCGAGGCGAAAACACACAACTGGAGATACCGATCGGGCGAGTCCTGCGCCGACAAGAAGTAATCACTATTTCGTTGGATGAAGAGGACGAACCACAACGGATCTTTATAAGAAATCGCCCAGGTGCACCCGGAACTGCGGCGCCTAGATCGCCGTCCCCAAATCCTCCACTGTGCTCTGAAGACGATATTTTAATGCAACTTATTCAATTGGATACTCCGCCGGATCCATATATATAATCATTTTATGTGTGTGTGTGTATATATATATATATATATATGTTTAAACTATAAATTCCCAATGTCAATAAACGGTATTTAATCTGAAATCCATCGTATTTCTTCACCCCCCCCCCTTAACGTAACGCAGTAATATCGTAACACCTATATTTATTTACGCATACTCTGCTCGAATGCAGCAGTCAACCAACAGAAATCTTGTGAGGGTGTAAGTTCTTCGCAGGTTTATCACATTCAGTGCTCTGTCGAGGGCTGCCGCATTGTCCGATACAGCTCACCACGCTTCAGAAGTTAACTTACAAACATATCGTTTTCCTGAAAGTTTGTCATCCACCCTTTTCTGGTGTGATTTTTTACAGTCCACGTTGTTTACCGACTGACTGATGTGATATACATATACAAATGTAAACACATTGATAACCATATAATCAAAACTGCTGACAGTGCTTACGTGAACTCGATTTAATATAAAAACACTGCTTCAAAACATTAATCGTGACTCATGTCGCATTGGAGATGTATAGAGATCTTTGGTATTACCATTACATTTATAAAACAAGTTTTCACATGCACACTTTGTCCTTTGACTCAAACAGTTGGCGATATTATGGTTATGGTGGTTCCCGTGGTTGTTGTTGTTAGTCAGTAGCATTAATGTTAACTAATTCATCCAAAACATATCAAAGAAAATATTCGCATTCAATCATTCATTAACTTTTGTTACCGTTTTCTTGTGTTCAAGTATGTTAACATACAGCGAAACTATATAACGACTCTTTTCCCAAAAATATTACTTCATTAAATATATATATTGTATTACGCACTCGGTTACTTTCTTAACAGTCTGCAAACCCGATTTACTTCACTTGAAAAAGACAAGACCGATATTTGTTCTATCAAACGATCATGTCAATTGTGACACATGTGTAGTACGGATCACATCTATATTATTTACAAGTCATTTAATTTTCTCGTACACCGTTCGTTCAACGGAGGTGTATGTTTTTATATATCTATCATGAACACGTTATTCATCGTTGTGTCATCTACAATAAGTAACATCGTATGCAAATGATTACTATCCACAGACATATGTTACAGTGAATACACACACACAATACTTACAGCTTTTTACTTTTGCGGTTGACTATTGAGTACATAGATGTGACATGATATTTATTTCACACATGTTACATTAAGTATAAACTTGATGTTATGTTGAATACAAAAGTGACATCTTTCTTCTTCGTTGTCTTTCAAATTACACGAATGTAACAAACTCGATGACGGCATGTAACTTACAGAATTCTACCTTTTGGTTTCACATGTGTCCACCAAACCAGTTAACATATCATACGTGATGGCACTTGCAGATCAAACGTTTCATGTTCGCGATATACACATGCGTAACACGCGTCAATCTGTTGATTCAATAACTTGTTAACTTTATTAATACTTCCATTTGTAACTAGTCATAGGTGTAAGTGTATAACGGTTTACTGTGCGCCAGAGGAAAGATAGTGGTAAGTAAAATGAGTTAAACTCAGTACAAATGTTAATAGTTTAAAAATAAAAAATAAGCATTTGTTTCATGTAGATAAAACCTAAATGTTATAAATCAACTAAACATATTGTTACATTCTCGCAGGAGACGAGTGGACCCTGAAATTTCTTTCAGGATAGCTTAAGGTAAGATTAATTAGATACTAGAAGTATAAATTCATGTAGGAAGTTAAGGGTTCTAAAAATTACATTACCATACATTCCTACATAATCTGGTTGAGTAAGAGTAAGAAAACTGTTTTGGGATATGTGTAATAAAACCAAACTGAATACTGATTCATTGTCCTTGACATCACAACTCAAGAGAATTCTATTCTATCTGTTTAACTTCTTGATGTATAAAAAAAAAAGAGGATACATACTCCCAGTTTTGACATACCTTCTACGCAGAGAGAAAACACGAGTTAGATACGTTATACATTGCACCAAGATATACCAAAAAAGACAGATAACTCATTCGTTATGTTTATGTTAGTGTTTGCTATGACAACTACTTAATACGATCCTCTTTCTAAGTTTAGAATGTATGTTACGAGATAAAGTAAATGATATGTTTCATTCATCTCTTTGTATGGTTACAAACTGATGATTTATTCCGTTTACAACATGTTCTCTCAGAATACTCGCGTGAGTTTTATTGTAATCAAAAGTATTAGGTTTATATTATCCATATATTGTGTTATGTTCCAAATGTTATTCATTTGATAAACTCTTGGCAGTCATGAGTCTATTCAATACGTCTCTACGCACCGTAGTTTAGAATGTATCTGATTATACCGCTGAATTCAATTCATTAAATTCGCACATACATCACGTTGGCTTCGCTATTTTTTATGTCTAATTACTTCTCTCTTACTTCATTGCAGATATGTTGTCACCACAAATATCGTTGTTTTTGGAATTGCAATGTTCACTAAATAAAATTTAAGAACTTGTCATGATTGTGTGGAATTAGTACTTGCCTGTTGCTAACGCTATTTCAATAGCGAAGTTCTTTTACCGCAAATGCTACTCACTAAAAATTACATGGCAGTGTTTATACTCACTTCCTAATTCGTTAACGTGATGACGACTTTTAATTCAGTTCACATTCGCGATACACGCACGCGTAACACGCGTCAATCTGTTGATTCAATAACTTGTTAACTTTATGAAACATGACATTCTACAGGACTAGTTGCATAGTTGTAAGTGTATGTGTAAACCTAGACGTATTGCAATAAGGTAAATGGATGTTTCACAAATATATGATACATGCATAACTTATTGTGTTACTGTAACACTTGATAGTTTAAAAAATATATAAACACTTGACGGAAAACGAATACTTCATACATACAATAAGTAAAATATCATTTTTAAAGTTGATGCATTCACTTTTATAATCACTTTTGCAAATGGTTTAAAGTCTTGTTGAAACCTACGAATGAGTTGTGACGTGGTGACATATGAAATTTGTGAGTTATTTAAATTACGCTAAAGTTAATTGTTGACTACGTTCCTTGACATGGATGGATACGGTTATTGTTGGTAAAATTTATGTTAGTATGTGTTTTTACTTTAGCTGCTTTTAAAAGTGCAATAAAAACAAATAAAGTTCAATACAATACATTTTTAACATATATGTTACTTTGCACTGACTTAACGAGTAACAATGTTCAAACTTACAGAATAATTCCTTTAACGGTGTATGAGTTATATGAATGCGACGTTGGTTGCAGATGTCACAAGCAAATGCAACTGCTTCTTTTAATGAACTAGAAAAGCGGTCATGCACCATAATAGTTTTCACTTGACGGAGTAACAGCAAAATAACCTAATAGGAATATTGTGAGTGTATGGTGTATGGAGGTAGAGGGAGCCAGTCGCTCTTTCCCCAAACTCGTTTAAACGTGCCGTCGGATGTGGGGTGCTCGTAACATTGGTAACTCCAATGCAATAAAAAACCCACAGACACTCCCCAAGAACGTGTATAGCAATGACATAGGCGACTGATGTTATATCCTTCACCCTCCCTACCTTCTTTTGGATGCATATGCAAGCAAACAGAACGTCGGCTACAGAGGTCAAGGGGTTGCCAACATAAAGAAACAACCAATTAATTCATCTCTACCGTTTTATATAGGTCCTGAACAAACAGATGACTAAATGTCAATGACGTCACCATTCACTCCATTATGATTTTAAAACTGCATCGTTGACGAAGAGGGCAGGTGTAGCATGGGAGTCACGTGTTCAGAATCGTCAGTGAATAGATGGGGGAGAGAAAGGGGGGCAGGGGGAAGGGTGGACCTATAACACAAGCTTCTTATGTTTCCATCAGTACACAATGACGCCTCGTATCATATACAACAGTGAATTTTACTGCCACCACATAGTAACCAGCTGCCACGCCTAGTTATCTAGGAGGGGAAGGTATAATGAAATACCCACGGGTGGTTGTTAAAGAGGTTAACCCACTGACCTTTCCGGCCGACGTACTAATGGCTTGCAGATAAATAATACCTGAGGTGAAGAGCATAAAGCCCGCTTATTACTATCGAAATAATAGACTGACTCATCAAACAGCTGTCATACCTCTTCTCCCTCGCGACAAAAGGACGCCAACCCGGCGCTTGTCTCCACGACTTGTTTGTTCGAACGTTTATAGATGCATCCTTATTAAATCGGCGACAGTTGAATAATGTTACAACCGAAACTAAAATTAAGGTGATTATTCCTTCCGATATTTCACAATATATCACAGCGACACTCCCAAACTTGTGCGTACACAGACCGTCGGCCAATACCCCGCCAAAAACCACATGACGCTCCACTGACTCTGGCTCGCTGGCTCGCCCGAACTTTTGAAAATCAGTAGGTCGTGACGGCCAGCGGGTGCTGTGTTTTGAGGGGCTTGGAAAAAAAAATCGATATTTGTCTCGGTCGAAGCCCCGCCTCCACCGTGCAGCGCGCCCGCGCGCCCGCGGGCTCGACTTACTGCCCTCCCACCGGTGAATTCAAACGCGCATTTAAAAAAATAACCGACCGAAAATAAATAATTGTCGCTGCAACTCTACACATCAAGACAAAGACCACGACGCTCGCAGACAAGTCCTTAAAGTCACCGCTCTTTCACAAAGGTAGCATTTTGATGAGTTTTAAAACATCCACGGCCCTTTTCTGTGACCTTTAACATCAATCACACAATTCACACACAGTAGTTATTATAAAACGTAGTGAAGCGACTCAGTCTTATTATAACGCGGGCTTGAGTTGTTGGGATTAAAAAAGTGATTGATCGCTCATTTACAGCGATTACCCGTGCGTACAAAGCCCGTTGGCCACGCCCCTCTCTGTCTATCTTTAAACAGATGACAAAGCCACGCCGATGTATGACGTCAGTCGTGATGCTATTTTTACACCTCGCCAAAGCATGTTCAGACACGTCCCAAGTGGGTGGATGACGAGGAGGCGGAGGGGGGGCGTTGCCAATATAATGTACGGGCGGTCTCCATCTTTTCACCACAACGACATGACTTCCCACAAGACAACAGCGGGCTTCGCTCCCTCCAATCGGCTACCACTCATCCCGCTGGCCAAGAAAAGAAAATGGGAGAATACGCAGTGTACTTCCGAGCAAACTCACGATATACGCTGTCAAGAGTGCATCGGAGAGGATGTCTATTTAACTGTTCAGTATTTCAAAGACGTTTTACGCTTTGATATTAGAAAGTGGCTATGTCAAGACAACGGCCGTGATTACCCTACAAAAGTGGGTGTCAATCTCATCACAACCCGCTGGAAGATGTTGCAGACATTGACAAACACCATAGATCGAGAATTGCAACAGACCACCAATCCACGGAAATATCATCTCGGAGGTTTGGTGATGGCCGAGGTCCTGCCCCGTGGCCAGTTTCTAGATATTCGAAAATACTGGTTGCCGGATACACAAGATACGCCCGTGCCGACCCGAAAAGGAATTACTCTCGATTTAAAGCAGTGGAATTTACTTAAGTTCCATCTCAACACGATCCAACCGAGTTGGTTGATTGTATGTCATCTCACCAAAATCAGGAGGGGTACTTTGACTGTGTTGAATGTTACCCGAAAGGTTTGGATAAGATACATCTATCCTAAATGTTTATGTATCCACTAAGTTACATTTGATGTATTTATGGATGACCAATCCTGAATTATGGTGAAAGTTACACTGGTGTAGATGAATATATATATATATATAATTTGTGATTAGTATACGTACGTGTGACATTTAAAGTTTAGTGTCATCGGGGAAAATTGAGATGTTTGACTCACTAGGAAAACCAATTCGTGCCTATGTGAACCTTAAACACTTGGAATATTTTATTCAACAACCCATGAGAGCGGTGTGGCAGTCACTTGGCACAGATGTATGCGGAGAATACTGTCTATTTTACTTATATTTCAAATGTCGAAATTACTCCATGTCACGAATGTATCGAGAGTATTGGTCTCCAAACACCATGTGCAATGACAACTATATTCATAATTTCCAATCTGTTCACTTTCCGCGTATCACTCGCCGGCAGTCCCCGCGTTTTATGCAAACCGCGTGCAAGACCTCTTTACCCATTGACTAAATTGTCATGTATAATACTATGATATCAAGGTGTATATTTTTGTGATACTCAGTTTTTGACCATGATAGATGTTGTAGCGGGTAATGGTATTCATGTAGTGATATAGGAATAACAAAATTGCAAAATGGATGATTGTATTTGCGTTAATATGGTTTACTCGATACATATCCTTAGGTTTTTACAAACAAACAAACATATTACACAGCTTATAGGATCTCACATGGCCTGATTACATTGATTATATACACGTGTCATTGACGATTAATCGTAATGTAACGCGAGAATATACAGTTTACATGGCGATATCTATAGCGATTAAATGATTTACTGTTTCATCAAAGCAAAAGGACTTGTTCATCTATTACCTATTCATAATAGTACTTGATCGCAGATTGAAGACTTCAAACAATATGTCTTCTTCATTCACTCGTACTATAGCACGAGAACATAGACAAACAATGATTAATAACCTTGTTGAATATACCTATTTACATACTAATTTATACTATTTATACCCCGTACTATAACGCGGAAACAAAGACTTCAAGCAATTATGAATAACCTTGTTGACAGCTTAATTAGCTATTTACATCGTAATTTATGCTAATTATACCCCGTGCTATAGCAGGGAAACAAAGACTTTTGACAAAAATTAATGACCTCATTAACTCGTGACCGGCATTTTCAAATCGATATTTCAAAATTTTCGGTCGCGCTACAGCGCGACCACAGGGGGGGGGGGGGAGGGGGTCATGGGGGTAGCTAAAAGCTCAGCTCTATACTACTTGCAGGTCTCCTTAACATAATAACGTCGTATATTGTATTCATACTGTAGGCAGGGCCGCAAGCCGTAAGATGACTATAGATTGGAGTTGAGATTAACGTACGTCATCAATTGATTATATAATTACTTAAAGTCACACGCAAATGACATCCGTGTTTAACACCAATAACGTCATACATTCTGTCCATATTGCAGGCACCACACGACGTCAGACGGCGCTTACACTATTTGGACGGCGAGCTGTCATACAGTCTTGGCTGGGACAATGTGCAGCTGGCCGTTCATAGGAAGCACCAGTCGCGACTCAACGGCAACCAGTTCCTCATGTGGGCCATGGCGTTCGCGGTGCAGCACCGAGTTCCCTCTCTGGGCATCGACGCCGAGGACACAGTTGACGCCGCTGACATGTCTCCTGCGGTGTTCTTGCCACAGGACGCCGATTGGCAGGTACTGCGCCAGCGATGCGTCATCATCGTCCAGAGGATACTTGTGACGTACATGGAATTCTTCAAGGACTTGGCCGAGGACGTCACGTGGCATGTCCCTCACAGGGAATCGTTGGCGATGAGTCGCAGATCTTGTGTTGTCAATCTTGGCGTTGTGGAGGCCAACCCTGCGTCCACAGCGGGTGTCCTTGACATCATGGACAGGCTCATGGACTACGTGCCGACATTCCCTAATGGACGCGTGCACGCTCTTCCCTGTAACGGGGACCAGCTGAGCATCGAGCGGATGACGTCTGCAAAGCAAGCGCGGGTCATCTGCGAAACTCCACGTGACAGGCTGGAAGGACTGGTACCCACGCCCCAAGAGTTCCACAAGGAGGGTATACTGCTGCAAGACACCATGACCAAACTCTTTGACGGACGAAGCGCGGGAGATGCTGGCACCTTGTTCAATCTCAAGGACAGGTTCAACCACCGCTCGCTGTCAAGCCAGGTCATGGCCAACTTTCAGCATGTGTGGGACTTCTTGCGCTTCTCGACACACAGCTTCATCGTCCTCTTGGCCATGCAGCTGACCGAAATGGAGACGCTTGAGTCCGTTCCTCGCGGCTCCGCGGACGTGGACAAGGCGGCGTTCCTGGATGCAGTTGCAGAGCGGGTGGTAGAGGCCGTCTGGTGTGCGCCGCCTGCCTCCTCAGTTCGTCGGTTGACGCAGCAGTATGAGTACTGCAACTGCGGAGAAGGTATGTAAGAAACGGTTAGCTCTTAATGATAACTGTTTTAAACCGTTGTTGTATCTATCGAGGCGCATACTTAAGTTTGTAGACGAGGGGGGTGGGGGCGGGGCCATTAAAAGGCCGGCCCAAAAATGTCAAATGGGTGGTGGGGGGCGGACCCGTCCCCGGCCCCCTGCATCCGTGCATGGCTAAATTCCGCCTTAGATATGAAAAGAAGCTAGAGTACTGATTTATTTCTCTTAATCGCTGTAAGTTTTGATTCTTATTTCGCACTGTAAATGACATTAAAATGTATTTTCTTATCACATGCACATCCAGACAAAGACGAACCAATGGTGCAGTGCTGTAACAGCGGCTGCCCAGGTTCCTGGCACCACTTCTCCTGTGTGGAACCTCCCATTCAGCAAGAGCCAGTGGGCGACTGGTTTTGCTCCGACACCTGCCGTACTGCAGACGGCTACATCTACTGCAGCTGTCGAAAGCGAAGGGGCCGGAGCGACATGGCTATGGTCACCTGCGCTCGGGCGGGTGAATGCCAGGGGTTTGAGCGCTACCATCGCGAGTGCCTTCTCGCCCGACCTGCGTATGATGATGGTGAGTAAACTAGATTTACCTATGTGGGTTTTAAAGAGTGACATAATTATATATTACGGGCAAGATACAGACCTAGGCTCCAAATAATTAACTTCGCGTAAAAAAGATTTCAGTTTCTCATGGTAAGGTCAATTGCTCAAGGAACGCTCTACTTGTTTCCTCCAAGAAATACTTAAATCTGCAATGAATGAATACAAAAACGTTTTTTATGTTGAATACTCACAGGACAACCTTGGTTTTGCTGCGACGAGTGCAAGTTTGAAGACCAGAGGGATGACGCGCGGAAGGAATACAGTCTGGAGGTGGCCTGGAGAGGGCTGTGCCACTTGGCCAAACGAGACATCGTCAGGGAAGGAGACGGTCCGGCGATGCTCTCCATGTGGCGTGTTCACCTCCTGCAATTCTGGCATGAGAGGCACCCGAAATATGTGATCGCTGCTCATCTGCTCCTCGCCAGTGAGTATCACTTATATGACCATTGAAGACTATGTATAATTCAAGCGCAAGGGTACATTTCAGAAGTCAATGTGTTTCATTTATCACGGGGAATTCCCGAAAAGAGTTTAACAATACCTGTTCCAAGTAACATTATTTAAAACATGATTACTGTTTCGACAGACACTGGTGGAGGACTACATCCGCGTCTCCGGGAGGAGTTGACCTTGGAGCGTGTTGCCAACCTGCATGGCGGAAGCGGGTGCAACATCGGTCTGGACCTCCTGAACGAGTTCCTCAACAATGATTTCAAAGGTAAATACACACACTTAAAGATCCACTCTTAAGACATATAATACCATCTCCATTTCCAACTTCACATCGCTTGTGTCCAAATGTGTTACAATTTCTTATTGACTTGACAGAGATGCTGAAACACTCTCGAGGCCAATACACGGAGCGACAGGTCAACCGATGTAGTCAGCTTGGTGGCGAGTTTGGCAAGTTGTTTGATGAAACCGTCGCCCGCAGCTTTGACGTCAGTCTGCAGCGTCGCCCTCCTTCCCGTACAGAGGCTTTCTGCGACGATGTCCCAGTCGCTGTGCGCGAGCTGATGCCAGAGGCACTGTTTGCTTACCTCCCAATCCCAGAGCGTTGTCATCGGGCCTTCGCTGACTTCCAGCGAAGTACAGATCTACGTGACCCAGCACGACTTGGACAACGCCTGACAGAGCTGTCCAGAGAATACGACTTCTGGAACCGGAGAAGAATTAGATTGGAGGCGAGACTTGCGCGACCCAACTGACACCGCTAGTGTCGCCCTGCTCGGGGTATGCCAGCCTCGCCTGCTCGGGGTATGCCAGCCTCGCCTGCTCGGGGTGTGCCAGCCTCGCCTGCTCGGGGTGTACCAGCCTCGCCTGCTCGGGGTATGCCAGCCTCGCCTGCTCGGGGTGTGCCAGCCTCGCCTGCTCGGGGTGTGCCAGCCTCGCCAGCTTGGGGTGTGCCAGCCTCGCCTGCTCGGGGTGTGCCAGCCTCGCCTGCCCGGGGTGTGCCAGCCTCCAGCGTCGCCAGCCTCCAGCCTTGCCAGCTTGGGGTGAGTCCAGCCTCGCCTGCCCAGGGTGTGTCAGTCTCCAGCCTCGCCAGCTCGGGGTGTACCAGCCTCCAGCGTCACCAGCCTCCAGCCTTGCCAGCTTGGGGTGAGTCCTGCCTCGCCTGCCCGGGGTGTACCAGAGTCCAGCGTCACCAGCCTCCAGCCTTGCCAGCTTGGGGTGAGTCCAGCCTCTCCTGCCCGGGGTGTACCAGACTCAAGCGTCACCAGCCTCCAGCCTTGCCTGCTCGGGGTGTACCAGCCTCGCCTGCTCGGGGTGTGCCAGCCTCGCCAGCTCGGGGTGTGCCAGCCTCGCCTGCTCGGGGTGTACCAGCCTCGTCTGCTCGGGGTGTACCAGCCTCGCCTGCCCGGGGTGTGCCAGCCTCGCCTGCCCGGGGTGTGCCAGCCTCCAGCGTCGCCAGCTCGGGGTGTGCCAGCCTCGCCTGCTCGGGGTGTGCCAGCCTCGCCTGCTCGGGGTGTGCCAGCCTCGCCTGCCCGGGGTGTGCCAGCCTCGCCAGCTTGGGGTGTGCCAGCCTCGCCTGCTCGGGGTGTGCCAGCCTCGCCTGCCCGGGGTGTGCCAGCCTCCAGCGTCGCCAGCCTCCAGCCTTGCCAGCTTGGGGTGAGTCCAGCCTCGCCTGCCCAGGGTGTGTCAGTCTCCAGCCTCGCCCGCTCGGGGTGTACCAGCCTCCAGCGTCACCAGCCTCCAGCCTTGCCAGCTTGGGGTGAGTCCTGCCTCGCCTGCCCGGGGTGTACCAGAGTCCAGCGTCACCAGCCTCCAGCCTTGCCAGCTTGGGGTGAGTCCAGCCTCGCCTGCCCAGGGTGTGTCAGTCTCCAGCCTCGCCCGCTCGGGGTGTACCAGCCTCCAGCGTCACCAGCCTCCAGCCTTGCCAGCTTGGGGTGAGTCCAGCCTCTCCTGCCCGGGGTGCGACAGTCTCCAGCGTCACCAGCCTCCAGCCTTGCCTGCTCGGGGTGTACCAGCCTCGTCTGCTCGGGGTGTGCCAGCCTCGCCTGCTCGGGGTGTGCCAGCCTCGCCAGCTTGGGGTGTGCCAGCCTCGCCTGCTCGGGGTGTGCCAGCCTCCAGCGTCGCCAGCCTCCAGCCTTGCCAGCTTGGGGTGAGTCCTGCCTCGCCTGCCCGGGGTGTACCAGAGTCCAGCGTCACCAGCCTCCAGCCTTGCCAGCTTGGGGTGAGTCCAGCCTCGCCTGCCCAGGGTGTGTCAGTCTCCAGCCTCGCCAGCTCGGGGTGTACCAGCCTCCAGCGTCACCAGCCTCCAGCCTTGCCAGCTTGGGGTGAGTCCTGCCTCGCCTGCCCGGGGTGTACCAGACTCCAGCGTCACCAGCCTCCAGCCTTGCCAGCTTGGGGTGAGTCCTGCCTCGCCTGCCCGGGGTGCGACAGTCTCCAGCGTCACCAGCCTCCAGCCTTGCCAGCTTGGGGTGAGTCCTGCCTCGCCTGCCCGGGGTGCGACAGTCTCCAGCGTCACCAGCCTCCAGCCTTGCCAGCTTGGGGTGAGTCCAGCCTCGCCTGCCCAGGGTGTGTCAGTCTCCAGCCTCGCCTGCTCGGGGTGTACCAGCCTCGTCTGCTCGGGGTGTGCCAGCCTCGCCTGCTCGGGGTGTGCCAGCCTCGCCAGCTTGGGGTGTGCCAGCCTCGCCAGCTTGGGGTGTGCCAGCCTCGCCAGCTTGGGGTGTGCCAGCCTCGCCAGCTTGGGGTGTGCCAGCCTCGCCTGCCCGGGGTGTACCAGCCTCCAGCGTCACCAGCCTCCAGCCTCGCCAGCTAGGGTTGAGTCCAGCCTCGCCTGCCCGGGGTGTGTCAGTCTCCAGCCTCGCCAGCTCGGGGTGTGCCAGCCTTGCCAGCTCGGGGTGTACCAGCCTCGCCTGCTCGGGGTGTACCAGCCTCGTCTGCCCGGGGTGTGATAGCCTCCAGCGTCACCAGCCTCCAGCCTTGCCAGCTTGGGGTGAGTCCAGCCTCTCCTGCCCGGGGTGTACCAGCCTCCAGCGACACCAGCATCCAGCCTCGCCGGCTTGGGGTGAGTCCAGCCTCGCCTGCCCGGGGTGTGCCAGCCTCCAGCCTCCAGCCTCGCAAACCGTGTGGCGCTGCCTGTTTAAGTCGGTGCAGCACTCTGAGCAGCGTGACAGAAGGAGCAGCACCGCACCCCTCCACAGCAGGCCCTGATGTCGGCGTCTCGTATGCCCTCGACCTGCAAAGCGCTGAGGACCATCTCTCGTATGCAGCGCGTCCTGCTCATGCGCACCATATCAAGCATGGCCTTCTGCCAATACTCGATGACGGACGATGGAGGACCCCAATGAAGCACGTACTTGATGGCGTCCACGTGCACACCAAGCCCGAATGCCACGGTGGAAGTAAGACAGCGAACTCTGGAGTCGTTCGCTCGAAACGCCTCTGGGACATGCAGTTCTGTTGTCGCGTCCAACTTGGCGTGAAAGAACAGAACGAGATCGTCCAAGTCGTGCTGCTCCAACACCTCCACCAGCTCCCTGTAAATCCTGGTGACCCTATTGATGCTTCTGTGGAATGAAAATGTTACAATTAATCAAATGATTATATGAGATATGTGATTGGTGTTTTAGGGCCGTGTCGTCCTACAAAAAGGCCAAATTGGGTCAAGAAACATCGCTAGATGGGATTCAATAGTGCTGTCGCCTATTAAGACATGGTATGTTCACAAATACTACGGCCAATAATGGAAATGTTGACTTTTGTACATTGATAGGGATATATAGCCTATTTTGTCGTTTCGATGGATAACCAATAAGATACTTGTCACGTCATATCTCATTTTATATGCTTACCGGCAAAAGATCACTGCCTTCGGTGTGTCGCCTTGCTTGGTGAGCAGTAACTGGGTATACCACGCCAGGTCCCCGCTGACGGTGGCCTTGCCCTCCACGCGAAAATCCACGTAAATGTTGGGCCTGCAAATGTAATGCAAGCATAAACAGCGTTAGGATTGAACTATTATGATTGTTATTTACATGATATATATGAGGGCAAACCTTTCTGCGTAAAGGTCGAATTGTATCTATTATGGTATCCCATCAGACTGTGTGATACCATATTTTAGGCATTTAGGGTAGTTCATACGTAATATCATTATCTAATGCTGTTATAGATTCAGGAGCATTTTCTGGAGACATGGGGTCAGGCGTTAATCACTCCTTGACACAAATTGTGCCCCAAAACCGATGTACAAAACTATAGAGGGATGTCGTAACGCGGTATTATTGGTGACATATTCATCAACATTTTAAACAAGATATTGACTGACTGGGCGGATAAAGTCAATAACGAAATAACGGGCTAACGGGAAGCCAGTCCGCTTATCGTACAGGACGATCAACTGCTTATAAGATATTTGCTTTATATGGTCTAGCCCAAAAGTATCCATGTAAGGAGCGTGGTTGTTTCACTAAGTAATTTCTTAGACTGTTAAATAGGAATGAGACAAGGCTGCATGCTGAGTCCACTTCTCTTGTTCTCTTTTGTTAGATGAAGTTAAATGTATAAGGTGAATCTAAGAATCTCACTGTACCTGTCGGGTACCTTGGAGACGATGTGGAATCTCGGAACTCCAACCGTCGTGCACAAGGATTCCAGGATGGCTGCCGTCACCGTGGCTGTAGCGGCAACCAGCGGGGTGGCCTTGAACATGGAGCGTAGCTCCCGTACGCGCCGGTACGAGGCCCTAAACGTGTTACCCCTGTTGATGTACAAAATAAGTTAGCTATGGCAATATTTTTTATATGTGTATAGCTGCTAAATAAGAATCTTGAACTGTGTGATATGTTTGCGGTTTCCGGCAGTGTCTGTCTGTGTGAAGATTAGGGATACATACCATGTTACGACACAATGCGCCTCATCAATGGCTCAAACGTGTTACCCCAGTTGATGTACAAAATAAGTTAGCTATGGCAATAATTTTTATATGTGTATAGCTGCTAAATAAGCAGTTTCCGGCAGTGTCTGTCTGTGTGAAGATTAGGGATACATACCATGTTACGACACAATGCGCCTCGTCAATGGCAAGCAGGCAGATTCTGTCTCTGAGGGACAGGAAGATGTCACGCCAGAATGAGTCCGATACGAACTCGGGGGAGCAGAATATCAAGGAGAACCTCCCATCACGTATACCTGTCAAAGATAGGAAGAGAACAATGGAAACGATTGGTATAGGTAAGACCATTTCAACA
The DNA here is from genome assembly GCA_964019135.1 of Arenicola marina. Lineage (NCBI taxonomy): Eukaryota > Metazoa > Annelida > Polychaeta > Arenicolidae > Arenicola > Arenicola marina. The sequence continues at coordinate 20,737,633 of OZ025260.1, read as the reverse complement.
CATATGAATGCTATCATATAACACTTACAATAATGTTTTTAAAGAGCCAGATTGATGGGATTATTCTCAAAGTCCATAAACTCTTTACCTTGAACTTCTTCTTCTTTCATTTCACTTTTCCTCAGAATGGCCACAGCCGAGACGCCTCTGCTCTCCCAGCGGTTAACTTGATCACGCATAAGGTTTCGCAGCGGGGACACTATGATGGAGATGTGGCGTTTCCCAGGCTGGTAAAAGAAACGGGTCAGTTGTACATATAATGGTTTGCTGAAATGACTACTTATGGCGCTAAAGTTAAAATGAATCTATATGCCTTAAAATTAATAAATGGTTTGTGGTATTTGTAACCTCTATGGCCAATAAAAAATTGCGCCTCTTAGCATGTAAAGATTGGCATAACTGGAAACTTTAAAGCGCCATAGAAATTCATATTTGTACAATATTTGCCCTAAACACGATTTTTTTCGATTGCGTGTGTTGTTGCCATATGAAACATTTATGTTTACGTGTTATGCACATTTTCGATGTAGTATCCTGATGTCGTATGAAAACGTACTTGATTTTTATATAGTGGGGATTGAATGAGCGATAATAGGGAAATACCTCGAGCAGATCCTTCATGAGCGGGGGCAGCGCGAACACGTCACTCTTGCCGTGTCCCGTTGGTAGGAGGCAAAATACATCCTCTCCCGAGTGTAGGTGATCTATGGCGCTGAGCTGCTCCGCGTTGTGCACATACGGCAGCCGCAGTGCTTCTGAAACTGTTTTCACGAGGTCCATCTTACACGTGGTGTATTCAGGTCTGCAACGTGTTGCCTACTGATGTCAATGCTGAACGTACAAAACTATACGTACAAAATTACCTCTAGCATCGCGTTGGGCCGTGGCGCCACCTTCTGGGCATCAACATGGCGGCGAGCGGCAAAACACTTTTGTGACAGAATTGAAAATTGTCGTTTATACAAAATTGGCGACGAGTTGGCACGAATCCATATCTCACGGAACTAAAGAAATTACCATAGAACAAGTTTAGGATATCAATTTTTTTGGATTCATGTGAGTGTAGCAGGATTATTATTTGAGTGGTCTTCCATAGCATTATAACAATATAACATTAGTTCATTGGCTTTCCATAGTTTCATTCTCTCACTTGGTGACTCCATAATTGTTATCATGTAGTCATGACTACCCGCTATAACCACATCTCATTGGTCAGTCACACCATATTCATCCCTCATTGGTCATCAGAGAGAAGTGGCATGTGACGCTGGTTTGAAAGCCTAACTTACTTCACTTCCTCTCTATTCGTAGCCGTGGACAGACCGTCAACGGCTGATCATTCATTTGTTTTATGTTCTATCTGTATTTATTCACCATACAGGTATGTGCCTCTCATTTTCATTTCACTTTCAACTCATACTCTCGTTCATTATTACATAATTATGAGACTAGTTTAAACGGTATCTTATTGTTTATATAATAGTATTAGTCTTATGCACATAAGTGACGATACAGTTCTCATGTAAGCAGCGTGTAATAAACTTCACTTCCTCTCTATTCGTAGCCGTGGACAGACCGTCAACGGCTGATCATTCATTTGTTTATGTTCTATCTGTATTTATTCACCATACAGGTAAATAAACCTCTTGACCGCCACCTCAGTTGTTCTCATTTCCTCGTGACGGTGGCCTGCTTTCACAGCCGGCCGCCAACTGTCACAAATGGCGTCATGAACAGGGTGAGCTATTCTGAGAATCGACAAGTGGCATATGGTCAATTTCATCCGCATCGAGGAGTCAACGCATCACCGACAACGAGTCACATCGCATCACCGGGGGACCCTGCCCTAGCACTCACTGGACAAGTGAGCTCTCTCTCCACGGCAACTTCGTCTCAACGTTGATCGCGTTCGGCTTTTCACGTCGGTCACACCGATCGTGGAACACACATCGGCTGTCATCGCTAAGGTCTTCGTAACCTTTCGTCTCGCCTGTATCGATCATCGGCATCGTTCTGCTCTCGTCGCCTGTCGTCGACTCGCATCGGCTCGTCGCTGATCGTCATCATAAATCATGGTGAGACTTTAAGCGCTTCTGGTATACGTATATAATTAAGTGCACTATTTACTTTCGCTAGCGTTGTATGGCCATTTGATTTATCTATTATATATAGGAGCCACATTATTTAAAGTATTAACTGTACAGAATCTGTGCTGGATACATTCCTTTATATGCCGGCTATTTCTAAGGGAATTTATCACGCTCAGCTTCAGTACTTGCATGGTGTCATATTTAAGCTCCACTTGTAGAAGTGGTGAAATAATAAGGCAAATATTATAATCCGTAATTAAGTGTTGAATGGGCGCCCATAGATTTGTTAACATTACGACCTTGACCTTGTCTAACAGCTGACTGGTGGGTTGGCCCCCTAACAGCAACAGTGGCAGTGTTTGAGTTTTCAGCTTTTCAAAGCAGACATGTGTTAGAATATTGGGTGTAAGTAGTGTCTCAATTTACACTATTTTTCTTTATTTAGCATCAGGTGACACAATCACTGGTGATTATATTTTTTAAATAGACTTAGATTTTGGTTAGATGAGTCATACCGCCATAGGCCTATGCATTCATACTATTATTAACATTGACTGCTATTGACTGCTATTGATATTGTATTGAACCAGATCAGTGTTGGTTTATATTTGTGTCAAGTGGTACATTTAATTAATATTTAGGTGCAATAATTTAATATTTGGTAAGTTTCGTGGTTGCAGTTAAGTAGTTATATCCTTTACATTAATATTTTAGAAATCCTAGTTAATAATAAGCCTAAAACTAATAAGTTTAATCGACAGCACCTATCATATATTCTATCATTTTCATTTTTCATCCTCAACTTTCATACATCATATATTCATATGTGACTGATCAGTTGTTATCATTTTCAATCATTATCTTATCTTATACCCCATATGTAGAATATTTCTTCTTTGTCGCAACTGACTTAATTGTTCAATTGCGCTTATCATTTGCTTCGTACTTTTGATCAATTCCTATTCTTGTTTTGTGGGAATTGGTTATATATTCATTTGTATCAACCTCTACATTTTCATAAATATCACTGGATTTCATGAACGTATAGTACATTGATTACTTTTCCAAGTGATTGAGTTCATTATTATCTCCTTTCCATTTGTCTGCAATTTATTTCAGATTGGAACATTAGAAATGAACTTTCTAATTTCTTTCTTCAGATTCTCATCTGATTTACGCCTGATTTATTGATCAATTCTGATTTCAGGTACCAATCTACACTTCATACAAATCTAGTAGCATGATGAATTGTATGTTATCTCGTATGTGTACAGAAACTTGATGCAATCTTGTCTTGAGATAATGTGGCAGTTGTGCATCTGACTTTGAACTTACAAATGAATGTGTTATATGTACCGCATTGTGTGAACATTTAATTTGTATTTTTTGTTTGAAGAAATCTTTGAATTTCTTTGAACAATGTCACAGTGATTGATATAGTTGGTCACATTTCGATCAGCAAGACTTCCACTTAACAGAAATTGAATTGTGTATCCCTGTGTGGATTACCATCTTGTGGAGATCATGTCTCTTTACAAGAGGTCAGTGTGTATTACTGGTTTGCCAGATGATGTCGCCATTGCTGAGGTAGAATGCCTTTTCTCCCACATTGGGGATGTAGAACATGTGCTATTTAAAGGCTCCCCAGACCCTGGTGTCCTACGGGTAGCTTTTGTCTTGTTCTATAGTACAGAACTTGTGACTCAAGCTGTGAGTGAAATATCTGGAAAAACATTGAGAGATAGACAATTAACTCTCATTGCTTGTGGGGTAGACCATGAGTCTACACTGAAGGCTCTGGTGCCAAAGTCTGAGACAGAGGGGGTCCAAGCTAGGTGTGTGGACTTAGAACAGCAGCTAAAGGCCCTCCCCTCGGATGTTTTGCAACACCTGATTGACAAAATGATCACCGTGGCAGAGATATCGCGGGTTGAGGAACCTGACGGAAATGTTACTCCTGATAGGAATAATACCGGTAGCCGTATGTTCACACATTCTGATACAGCACGACTGGCAAACAACGTGTATGTGTCCACGGCTACTCCCCCTGCACAAGTACATGTATCACCACACCACTCTAACCCAGGGATCCAAATACCGTCAGCATCAAGGGAAATTAGAATACCTCTGTTTTCGGGAGATGGAGGGAAAGGTGAATTGTCTTACTTTGAATGGAAGTACGAGGTTAGGTGTCTTTTGAATGAAGAACATCCTCCTCATGTCATCCCCCAGGCTATTCGTCGCTCCCTTCGTGGTACAGCAGCAAGGGTTCTCCGTTACTTGGGCGAAAACGCTACTGAGAATGAAATTTTTCAGAAATTTGATTCTGTGTTTGGTATTGTGCTCACCACGGAACAGTTGTTTGAAGATTTCTACTCGTCAAAGCAACGTGAAGCTGAAACTGTGTCAGTTTGGGGTTGCCGATTAGAGGAGCTCTTAGTTCAAATTAGAGATCGGGACCAACTGACGGTTGAGGCCAGTAACCAAATGCTTAGTACTAAGTTTTGGATGGGTCTTAGCGATCACCGATTGAAAGAGGCAACTAGACATCACTTTGACGTCAAGTCACGTTATGATGTATTGTTCAAACAAATCAGACAGGTGGAACATGAACTTTCATGTTCAAGTAAACCTAGGGCTAAAGTTTATCAGCAGAGTGTGACTCAGGATGAACTTTTGACAAAGATGGATCTTCTCTTGAAGAAAGTTGATGATATGGGGAAACGTATCTCAAATCTAGAAGAGAATAAGAATAGACACACTGAGCAGCGTAGAGTCTCTCCTCGGAGAAAGCCTCCCTCAATCCGTTGTGATCGTTGTGCCCGGTTTGGACACACACAAGACAGATGCAGAGCTCGCTTTCACAAAGAAGGCCATTCTTTAAACTCCCAGACACTCTCTCAAAGGGGCGAAAGCGAGGGTGTACAAATGCTGGCCCCACAACAGTGAAAGTTGAATCTCGAGCCCAGTTAGTCGGTGGAGCCAATGAGGTACAGATCAAAGTCTACAGTAAGGATTGTATGTCCCTCTTAGATACAGGCTCCCAGGTTACCACAGTTGGATCTTCGTTCCTAGACGAACAGTTTCCTGAACTTGATGTTTTGCCGGTCTCAACCCTGCTAAACGTTGAGAGTGCAGGAGGACACCAGCTTGCTTTTAGAGGTGTTGTAGAATTGGAATTGGGATTCGATGTATTTGGCAAACATGTTGATATCCTAACACCTGTACTTGTTGTAGATCAGACTCGATATAACAGACAGGTTCCGCTTGTTGTTGGTACAAACGTACTTTGTCGTGTCTTTGATCCTGATTTTAACTTTGGTCCACTACACAGTGATGCCCCAGGCGCTGATGCCTGGCAAGCAGCAGCTCGGGTGTTACAATCGCGGAAGTGTTTAGACTCTCCAGATTCTACGATCGGGGAAGTTAAGTGTCTCAAGCAGGTTCTTATTCCTGGGAATATGCAAGTTACCGTTCATGGCTCAGTACGCGCAGGGGATGTAGGGAAGCTACTGACTCTGACTGAAGAAGGCAAATCGCAATCCTTACCCAAAGGTCTAATGCTTGTTCCTTCAGTACAACACACAGAATCTTATTCTAATACGTGTACGCGTATACCTATCAAGATACACAATATGACGAGGCATGATGTAATCATCCCTGCCAAGTCATCGTTGTGTGAACTAACTCCCGTTGCCATGGTACCAAAGCCGATCACCTCTGTATCAGCCCAAATGCAGGAAGTTTCCGGTTCAACGGAACACTCTGATCCAGACTCGGAGTTTCTGTCTTTGTTCAGCTCGAAGGTGGATACCCAGGAACATTTAGCCCGGTTGTTAGTGAAGTGGAAAGATGTGTTTTCAACCACAGATAATGACTTAGGATGTACTGAGGCCGTCGAGCACCCTATCCTTTTACACGATGATGTCCCATTCAAGGAAAGATACAGAAGAGTTCCTCCCAATATGTATCAGGAAGTCCGGGAACATCTTTGTAATATGCTGGATTGTGGCGTGATCCGACGTAGTAACAGTCCATTTGCTTCACCTGTAGTTTTAGTGAGAAAGAAAGATAAAAGTCTACGATTTTGTATTGACTACCGGAAGCTAAATGCCCGTACAGTGAAGGACGCTCATTCAATCCCCAGAATTGAAGAGACATTAGATGCACTCTCAGGAGCCCGTTACTTCTCTTGCTTAGATCTCAAATCTGGATATTGGCAAGTGAAAGTGAGGGAACGTGACAAAGAAAAGACTGCCTTTACCGCAGGTCCGTTGGGCTTCTGGGAATTTAACCGCATGCCGTTCGGCCTAACCAATGCCCCGGCTACCTTCCAGCGTCTAATGGAAAAATGTATGGGTGATTTGCATCTCACAGAATGTTTGTTGTACCTAGACGATATTATAGTCTACTCATCTACGCTCGAAGAGCATTTACAGAGACTAGAGCGTATCTTCCAGCGATTGCAGGAACATGGCCTTAAACTCAAGCCATCTAAATGTTCATTCCTGCAAAGCTCTGTAAAATGCCTTGGACATGTTATCTCGGAGCGAGGTATACACACTGATCCCGAGAAAATAAGTGTGGTCAAAGACTGGCCCGCCCCGGCTGATGTCAAAGATCTCAGAAGGTTTTTGGGATTTACCGGTTTTTACCGTAGATTTGTGAAGGGGTACGCCAAGATATCGAGACCCTTGTATGATCTCTTAAAAGGACCCCCGAAGGGCAAAACAAAGACTTTGTTCTGTTGGGATGTAGCGCAGCAACGCTCTTTTCAGGAACTGAAACAGGTCCTTACGTCGGCTCCAATTCTCAGCTATGCCAATTTTGACCTACCTTTCAAGGTGCACACCGATGCCAGTATGCAAGGTCTCGGGGCTGTACTTTATCAAGAGCAAGATGGAATTGACCGTGTCATAGCATATGCGAGTAGAGGTCTGTCTCCATCAGAGAAGAATTATGCGGCTCATAAGCTAGAATTCTTGGCATTAAAGTGGGCAGTCACCGATAAGTTCAAGGACTATTTGTACGGATCAAAATTTGTCGTTATGACGGACAATAACCCCTTGACTTATGTACTAACGACCGCTCGCCTTGATGCCACGGGCCATAGATGGTTGTCTGCCCTCGCTAACTTTGACTTTGAAATAAAATATCGAAGTGGGAAGTCTAACGTAGATGCAGACGCCCTCTCAAGGATGCCGTCTACGATAACAGCTGAGGTGACGTCTGCAATCTGTCATTCTCAGTGTGTTCCTAGTGTAGAAACGTTATTAACGACCCCATCAGCTGTGGAACAGTTAACAACTACCCCTTTACCGACATTGACAGCAAATGATTGGATAAAATGGCAATCGACGGATCCAGCTATTTCAGCTGTCATCAAATCTCTGAGAGGAGATACGACTGGAAGTGTTGATCCCAATGTAAGAGCTCTCTTACGCCATTCTGATTCTCTGGTCTTCCGAAACGGAGTGCTATATCGGAAACGTCTTCACCACGAGGAGGAGATTTTCCAACTGATTTTACCAAATCATTTTCGTAGGACTGCCTTGCGAGGGGTACATGATGATATAGGTCATTTGGGCCGAGACAAGATCATTGATCTCTTACAACAACGGTATTACTGGACTGGCATGTCACGAGACGCTGACGATCATATTAAAAGATGCATGACATGCATAAAGCGTAAATCCAAGACGCAAACGGTGCCATTAGTCACCATTAAGACAACACGACCGCTAGAACTGCTATGCATGGATTTCTTATCACTAGAGGAGTCTAAAGGCAAAGTCAAAGACGTACTGGTAATTACAGACCATTTTACGCGTTTCGCGATGGCAATCCCGACTAAAGACCAGACGGCTCGCACTACTGCGAATGCTCTTTTTAAGACGTTTGTGACTACATATGGCCTACCCGAGAAACTGCATAGCGACCAAGGACGGAATTTTGAGTCCCGTGTCATTGCTGAAATGTGCAAATTGTGTAACATCAGGAAGTCCAGAACCACTCCCTATCACGCCATGGGTAATGGCCAGGTTGAGAGATTTAACGCCACATTACTCGGCATGCTAGGTACTCTATCGCCAACGCAAAAGTACAATTGGAAGGACTTCGTATCGCCTCTAGTATATGCTTATAACTGTACCAAGAATGATACCACTGGCTTTTCCCCCTTCTTCTTAATGTTTGGCAGGCAGCCTCGGCTACCCGTCGACATTGCTATAGGCGTTCGCGAAGAAGAAGCTATTCACCACCAGTATCATACCGATTACGTCAACAAGTTAAAAGCGCGATTAGATTACGCGTACAAGGTCGCAGCGTGTCGGATAGATACGCAACAAGACCGACAGAAAAGTAATTATGATGCCCGTCGATTACTTACCAATGTAACGTTATCTGCGGGGGATCGGGTGCTGGTGAAGGTGACTGGGATGGAAGGACCCCATAAACTGGCTAATCGCTGGTCCGATGAGGCCTATATTGTGCTAAAACAGCCCAATGACGCAATCCCTGTATACAAGGTACGGAAGGAAGGCGGGAAAATTAGGACTTTGCATAGAAATATGCTATTACCTATCGGTTCACTTGACACTGCGTCTGGCAGTGTCGCAAAGGTGTCAGTCGCGCCTAGCAAACGACCAAGTAACAAGGACGTTGACCTCAGTGATACGTCAGACTCTGAGGTTGAGTTCAGTTTGTCGTATAAGGCACCAACTAGAGTGACTAGACAAAGCCAGTCACAGTTGCCCTTACAATCACTTGACCAACCCACTGAGGTTGTCGGAAGTGTACAATTGCCAGTGAACCCGCCAGTGGATACTCTAGAAGTTGGAGTTACCGCTGTGGAGGAGACTGCAGGGACGACAGATATAGCTATAGCTCATGATGTACATAGTGGACAGGAAGGACTAAGGTCTTCGAGTGAAAGCCATCAGCCGGCTGAACCTGAGGCTAAAACTGCGGCTGAGGCTCACGCAGATGGTAGAGAGCCTGGTCCTCCAGATATTGGTATAGAGCCTGGTCCTCCAGATATTGGTATAGATTTCGAGGCGGTGCCGCGTCGCTCAGGGCGCACAACTCGCCGCCCAGACTGGTTCACGTCTAACGATTTTGCTCAGTCTCACGCAATGGTCGTAGAGAGCGACGAGCAAGAGCAAGAAATATTTGTATGAATGGTCTTATGAATGTGAATGTATAAGTGTATTAAATCAATCTGTCGATGCTGATGATATATGTATAATGTACTCATGTAGTTACGCCGTGAGCTACTACATGACAACACGCAGTATTGATTATTTATACTACAGATGCTGAAGCATTCCGCAAGTAGTTTAGGTGGAATTTTGTAACAGAAGCTACTAATGTTCTTTTTCTTCTTTTTCAACAAGATATCACTAGTCATGTCAAGGGACGACATGATTTTAACCCCGGGGGCATTGTAGCAGGATTATTATTTGAGTGGTCTTCCATAGCATTATAACAATATAACATTAGTTCATTGGCTTTCCATAGTTTCATTCTCTCACTTGGTGACTCCATAATTGTTATCATGTAGTCATGACTACCCGCTATAACCACATCTCATTGGTCAGTCACACCATATTCATCCCTCATTGGTCATCAGAGAGAAGTGGCATGTGACGCTGGTTTGAAAGCCTAACTTACTTCACTTCCTCTCTATTCGTAGCCGTGGACAGACCGTCAACGGCTGATCATTCATTTGTTTTATGTTCTATCTGTATTTATTCACCATACAGGTATGTGCCTCTCATTTTCATTTCACTTTCAACTCATACTCTCGTTCATTATTACATAATTATGAGACTAGTTTAAACGGTATCTTATTGTTTATATAATAGTATTAGTCTTATGCACATAAGTGACGATACAGTTCTCATGTAAGCAGCGTGTAATAAACTTCACTTCCTCTCTATTCGTAGCCGTGGACAGACCGTCAACGGCTGATCATTCATTTGTTTATGTTCTATCTGTATTTATTCACCATACAGGTAAATAAACCTCTTGACCGCCACCTCAGTTGTTCTCATTTCCTCGTGACGGTGGCCTGCTTTCACAGCCGGCCGCCAACTGTCACATGAGTATTTGTGCTAAAGGCAAAAATTTGTGGCTGAACAGCAATTCTACGCGATGAGTTCAGACGTTACAGTCACAAGAACAAGTGTCAAGACTGTAACGTCTGAACGTTCAGGCTAATTATTATTATGAAGCTGTAAGTGGTGATCTGAACCAGCAGCATCTATGGTTCTATGTTTTAGGCCTACTTGCCGACGTCCCCGGAGGGATATTTTGTTTATTACACTACCGATGGCTTGTGAACACACCGCTAGACGCTTTGCTCTATTGTGTATTAACGCCATGGACTTTTAATATAAACAAATAAAAGTAAAAAATATGTGGTTTTGTTTGACCGAAAGTTGATAGAAAGAGTGACGCCAGTGTTTACTGAAAATACGGATGTAGAATCGAATTTATTTGCAAATTGACCCTTTGAATTGAATTTATTTGCAAATCATACAGTTAAGACTGCAATAGGAGAACTTCTACATGTTGTGAGTGACTTGAATCCTTTTGAGCTGTCCGTCACGTCGAACATCCTGCGGTGCAATGAAGTCTGGTACCGGTTAAAGACGAGGGTCATTTGGGCAAGCTCCATCGTCTTCTGGAAACTCTTGTGCATCATCAGTGCACATGTTGAACAACACACAGCATGCCAGAATGAGATCATTGATTTCTTCTATGCATCTCATTTCAACGCCAAGTTTCAGACGCCGAAATCTTTGCTTAAATCGCCCAAATGTTCGTTCAACAATTTGTCGTCTAGCTGATAAAGCAGTAATGTAGTTACGCTGTTGGGGAGTCATGTTTCCAAAGTTTCGATAAGGAGTAAGCAGCCAAGACTTTAATGGGTAGGCAGCATCTCCAAGGATATGGTATTGCCCCATCCTTGTAAGATGAAATCCATTTTTGATATCCGAGAGTTACGTAAGATTCGCGCATCATGCATGCGTCCTGGGGATCCAATATTAACATCAGTAAAAGTGCCGATATGGTTTACTACAGCCTGCAATACAACTGAATGAAACTTCTTACGATTGAAATATAATTCTGGAGAGATAAGAGGGGTTGGCACCAATAATGTGCGGAAAATTGTTTTCCTCCAATGCATTAAAGGCGTCAGCAATAACTGGGTACTGTTGTATTTCCGGCCATTTGATGTTGGTATCCAGTAGATTCTGAATTAGCAGAGCTGACTTGTCGTCGTGCTTTGATGACCGACCATTCTTGTACTCCAAAGGACTGAGCTATTTCGTTAATAGTCTGCCGTGACCCTACGTACTTGCATAATATAGCAATTTTCTTGCACGGTTGAATAGCAGTCTACCTTTAGGGTAGTCAGGCACTAAGTAATGTAAAATATACCTGAAAGCATGAAAGAACACCACCAGGCTTTATATCACCCGAATTAATAGCGCTAAAATCCAATTTGTAGTTCACAGGGCGCCGCTTATCAGGCAGTCTGCTCGCCGCATTACACATTTTACAATGGGCTTTTGCCGTATGACCTATCTTGGTGTACTAATATCTTTGGTGTGATCGAGCGCTTCCGGGCGTCAAAGCCACCATGATCCAGGCGAAGCCACCTTTCGGAGCTAGGCGCAGCCACCTCCCGGCGCCTCCCGCCTGAGCGCTACAGGCAATGAGCAAATTGTATTGGCACGCAGGGAGGGTCGTGTGCCCCGTAACCCCCGGATATCCTTCACCTCGCACAGTCTAGCTGCGGATGCATGTTATCCAGGTATATATCTCGCCGTGGTGGGTGAGGACATCGGTAAATATCAAGGTTTGTAGCTTTGCTTTGGCACCCCGCTTAGTCCCCTGTTCACATCCGCGGCTATTCGGTAACATGTGTGTCCATGAAGATTACAAAAATACTCCATGATTTTAATCAGGAGGAAATGGTGAACGCTGATGTAACATTAATTGTAGATGAATGACAAAGAAAGATGTCTCTTCTCTTCCCTTTGATTTTAATTTGATTGTAAGCATATGTATCATCATATAGATGAATGACAGAGAAAGAGGTCTCTGAAGCAAATGTATCATCGGTGCTTGACCACAAGCATAATCTAAAATTGTATGTTCGTCTTCTGTGAAGTTTCGGCTGTTCACTTCCATCTTAAAAAATACGTTTACGTGCAAAAAACACTGCAACAAATTCAAATGGTCAACAGTCTTTTTCTTGCTGTTATGTTAAAGTTAAGAATTAATTTATTTATTTCAATGCGCAGACGGTGTGACCTGTTTCATTGTTTAATTAAGATTTACACGATGTATACTGAGACTGTGACAATAGCAAGGAACACGTGACAGTAGTTCGACAGTTTTCCACAGTACCAAGTTAAACACGGACATGTTAAAGATAAAAGCGCTATTCACTTCTACCACTGATATTGATTTCATAGTCAACGATGTGTCAGAATAAGCTCCTAAGATTGGATTTATGGACTATTTAGACAGTAGGGAAGATTTAGTTATGTAATGCTACTGAAATGTAAAAATTGTGAATAATGGTCATTTTTCTCATTAAAAGCATACTGGAAAGGAATGAACACTGAATTTTTCATGCAATTCATTTTTTTGTACTTCCTTGTACCTCTGGAACATCATGCAATAAAAAAAAACGATATATCACCAACCAACGTTACAACGGGTTATTTGAATTTGGCTCGAAAATAGCCGCTTTTATGTTTAAGTATTTATGAACTTACTTTGAAATATCGGTATCAGAATTGTTCATGATATTTGTATTACCGGAATATCCGCCCGCGCCTTATTGCGCTACTTCCTCCCTTGCATGATGATTATGTTATGCCTATGATTATAGAAGACCTACGTTGGCTTGTAAAGATTGTATATGAGAAAAAGGCTAAATGTTAAGATGAAAGGTTAAGGATTTTAATGAAAGAAGGTTACCTATCCCACAACGCACGCCACGCCATCCTACACGATTCTGGCAAAAAGAGTCTTTACAACGTGCCTTTTAATACATTGCCATTACATTGGTGTATATACAATTACATAATAAAAGGACCCAAACATAATATTTTCAAAAAAAGATTGAGTATGAGTAACTTTAATACACCGATGGCTTTCCATACACCCCAAAGAGTTGGGGCAACGCGGCAATCTCAGACAGCCTAGTCTCTTGCCTAATATCGACATAATTCAACCACAAAAAAAAGGTAGTGTGTTACGTTGCAAAATGTCCGCCCGTTGCAAAATGTCCGCCCGCAAAAATCGTTGCATTATATCCGCCCAAAACGCAATTCCTCGTTGCAAAATGTCCGCCCGGCAAATATCGTTGCATTATGTCCGCCCAAAACTCAATTCATCGTTGCAAAATGTCCGCCCGTTATAGTCGTTATGTGTCGGTTGGTTAAAAGGGGTCAAGCTGGATCTGAGGGGTCAATCTGGATCTCATGGTCAAATCCACATATGTAGGGTCAAATCTGGATCTGTCGGGTCAAATCTAGATCTGTCGGGTCAATCTGGATCTGAGGGGTCAAATGTGGATCTGAGGGGTCAATCTGGATCTGAGGGGTCAAATCTGGATCTGAGGGGTCAGTCTGGATCTGATGGGTCAAATCTGGATCTAAGAGGTCGAATCTGGATCTGAGGGGTCAATCTGGATCTGATGGGTCAAATATGGACCTAGGAGGTCAAAGCTGGAGCTGAAGGGTCAATCTGGATCTCATGGGTCAATCTGGATCTCATGGGTCAAATCTGGATATGTCGGGTAAAATCTGGATCTGTCTGTTCAATCTGGTGCTAGGAGATCAAATCCGGATCTGAGGGATCAAATCCGGATCTGAGGGGTCAATCTGGATCTGAGGGGTCACATCTGGATGTGTGGGGTCAATTCTGGATCTGTGGGGTCAATCTGGATCTTAGGGGTCAATCTGGATCTGAGAGGTAAATCGGGATCTCATGTGTCAAATCCGGATATGTGGTGCGGGTCAATCTGGATCTCGAAATCACAAAAAAGGCACACGTTTTTGGTTTTTAAAGCAAGCTCTATTGTCCCATTTACATTTTGTATTTCATGGTATTATAGGTTCCCACGAGGGAAAGATTTTGTCGGGCGGACATAATGCAACGCGCAGACATTTTGCAACGTAACAGTAGTGGCTCAGTGGCGGATAATGAAGGCCAGAATCGTAGGCTATTATGTGAAAACAGGGTCACGATATTCATCTCTGAGCTTGACAAATTAGTCCCATATTTAGTCAAAATCTGTTAATTGCCCTCTAAAGCCAGATCACGGGGAGACACGTGTCACCCCTACCCCCACCCCCCCCCCCCCTCCTGCTCTCTGAATCCCCACCGGTGCAGGTAGGTTCCAGCCCAGACTGGTGCTCTCTTCACACAACACGCCTGATTCTGTTGACCCGAGGGGCTGTGGCAGTAAAACCGAGTTAAAAATCGTCTACATGTCCGCCATGAGGCATTCCAGGGGCAGGTATGGGGTCCAGTCAGATCTAGGCTAGGCGCTTGAGGCGAGGAAATGGGAGAGTTATTTTGGCGTGTGGTGGTGGTGGGGGGGGTGGGCGGCAGAGAACCGCATGGGGGAGTAGCATTATAAGGTTCACCGAGACGACGGTGGCTTCGACTTAGGGAGATAAAGAAGTTCGGCTGAAGTGGGGTCGGGGGAGGGGGGGGGGCTACATGAGTCGAAATGGGTTCTTTGGAGTAAATGACAGAAACCATCGACCCTCCCCTCCCCTGCCCCCCCCCCCCCCACCACCACTCCCTTTAATTGTATCGTCTCTGCCCCAATTGAATAATAATTTGCGGAATTCGGGCAGAAAACGGATTCCAGATACATCTTCAATAGCAAGGCTCTCATCCTAAAAAACGAACTGATTTGCTTTTAAAATTAATCATCTCTCCTATTAGGGGTTGGGGGGGGGGGGCTGGGCTATTTCCGGCCCTCGGGGAATGGTGTTTTCATCTCACCGCGAACAGGGAATGAGGCAAATAATTCTTCGTGAAATGGGGACGGGGCCGTTGGCCGACCGTCGTGATCATGGATTTGCATTAATCGTCAACTGGGAAATTGAATATTAAATAACCATGAATCTGGAAATGGCTAATTTATATCATGTTTCTATATATACTGGACACTGAACACGACCCCCTCCCCCTCTTGAGAGAGACCGCTAATAGTCTGTTTTTTTCAGTTGGCGTGCTTAAATAAAACTTAAATTATTAAAAAATATGTTATGCCTGTTTCCTACCGCATTTACATGTCTGACTTTGTGTCTGTGTGAGTGAAGTGGACTGCTAGCCATGTAACCAACACTGTCTTGGGTGGTAGTAATAAACGCCTACAGATGTTCACCCTAATATTTAGCCTTCTATCAGAAAACGATAAATGCTTCACTGCTTCCGGTCACTCCGCATTAACACGCCAGGATCCACCTACTCTTCCAATCTCCAAGACAGGTGGCGCCCCTATCGATTATTGTCCAGAAATGTGTGGCACGTGTATACACCTGTACTTGAGGTGATAGGGTAGGGCTGGGATTGGGGGGGGGGGCATATGGCGCCGGGGGTCGGGAGGGGGGCGGTGTACTTGAGGCGGAGGGGTAGGTGTGGGTTCGGCAGATGGGGTGGGGGTGGTATGGAGCCGGGGTGGAAAGGGAGGGGGGGGCGGATGGTAAAGAGAGATAGCGTGTGAATTGGAAAGTGGCCAAGCCCTAAGATGGCCAAGCCCTAAGATTCCTAAGGTGGCCAAGCCCTAAGATTCCTAAGGTGGCCAAGCCCTAAGATTCCTAAGGTAGACTATCTCCAGGCATTTAAGATATACTCTGTCTGGGTGATGAAAACTATTTGAAAAAAAATAACGTTGACATCTCATCTTCTTGCCTATATCGCAGTAAGCTTACGTGATACATATAATACGGAAAGAGGACATGGTAGAAAGCCTAGAAAACAGCTGATATAGGCTACATGCCAGCTAGCGAATGCAACGACTTTCATTGCGTTTATAGAGACATCATTTGTGTTTGTTTCGGGAATAACAATGCCATAGAGCAAACCTACCGCTGACAAAAGAAACGTTGAAACTGTGGTATCCAAGAAGGGGGGAGGCATGGGTGATTATTTGGTTAGGCGGGGAACAGCTCCCTAGCCTGCGTGCAGGGAACGAGCAGACTAGAGGTGGCGCCACCGCGGGGAAGAAAAAAGAGGTGAGATCATTTCCCGGGGGTGGAGTGATTTAGCGAGGGAGCAGCGATCGGGAGAGGTTGTGTTTTTGAGAGAGACAGCTAGCTTTGGAGATTAATCGGATACACCGCCCTGCGGAGCCAGGGGCTGGCAGGAAGTTGTCCAACTGCGTGACTCGTTCAACGCGGGAAATCTAATGAGAGACACTGCTGCGGGTTCGCTGCGAAATAGCTCCCGGGTGATGAAAAGGGTGTGTGTGTTCTGGAGCAAGTACATGTGAAAAAGGAGGGTCTTTTGGGGCGAGTATATTTGAAAAAACAATTGGGGTATTTCCCGCGGCATGCAGCAAAGGTCAATTGACATGAAAGCCCCCTATATTTTTTAACTCGCTTCCACGTTAGCTAGGATCTTTGTGCTATGACATATTAGTCTATGGACCTACTATTGTTTTTGCTTTTATTATGAGTATCTTTTATTGAGTATTGAGTGAATCTTATGACCCGGACATTCTTTGCCTACTACTCATATGATAGACCCACGTGAAATGGCACCATAGGCCTATAGACCTACAGGCTGAAAGTGCTGTTAAACCCAAATTAAACCACGTGAAAACTTGTGCACACACGCGTTGTTGAACCCCGTGTTTTAGCCGGTATTGTATGATCGGAGCATGGAGAGATATTATGCTGGGTATATGGAATTATGCGACATGGACATATTATGGACATATTTTATCTCATGAAAGGACCAATGTGGCAATAATTCTATCCCCCCCCCCCCCCACCATGTGTCCCGTATTGAATGACAGTGTCTGTGCCGTTGCATAAACTAATCGGTCTAATCTTAAAAAAAGTGATGACCACTGTCATGGGAGATTGTGGCTGTTGCACGAGATACAGGGAAAAAAGAATTCCCAACATGTGAATAAGGCGAATCACGTATTAAGCCAAGACCGTCTCGGAACGAACGCCCAGTTTAGGGTTGTCGAAATTAAGTTTTAGAGATAATAAATTAACACAGCGAGAAGTACAAATTAAAGTAAGAAAAGAACCTTAACTTCGGAAAATATCAAAAAAAACAGGCACCTGTAACGTTACCAACTCCATACGCATACATGGCAAACGCATGCGGGAATCGGTTTTGTAACCCGAAACACGCAGCGTCTTTTAGGTTGGGTATTTTACCATTGACTCCACACTATTTGCAGTTGAACAATCTTCCTTTTATGTTGACTAAATCTATAGTCGCAGTAAATGCCAGTCGTGAGCAATAAGTAAACTTTTCTAAAACAAGTCACTGCTACATAGAAGAAGAGCTGAAACCTTGTCTCTCAGATAAATGCCCTCGCGTAATTGTTACGTATAACAAAGACCTAGCAATATAATATTGACGACCGGGCTGGGGGCCCCCTGGACACGCCCATGGCCTAACAAGGTCTTCCATAATACTGGCAATTTTTGCACTAACAGTACCGCGGAACGACTATCGCACAATTGCAGGCATTAGATACACATTGCTTTTCCCTAATCCCGTTTGCGACTAATTTAGTTACATATTGTGCATAAGAGACACTGCTTCTTTAAAATAAACATTGTAGCGTTACTTCAGGCAAACCAAAGGTAGGCCTGGTGACGTTCACACTGCATGTATATCATGAAGTTTTAACCTGATTGAAAGAGACACATGATTGGTTGGTTGGTTATTCAGGACGCTTTAACCACTTCTGGTCATATCGCGTCCATGGGAGAAGGAAGGGAGAGTGGCGCCATGTCCCCGGGGGGTAACCCCCTACTCTTTACGAAGAAAGACATGGGATCTTTATCCTGCGACCACACAGACATGGCCACAGCGGGGACACTACTTACACTACTTGGATCCTGACAGATCGTTGTGACCGTGTGGATCTTGATCACTGTGACCGGGATCCACACGGGATCCCGACTGCCATGTGAGCGACCAAGATCCAGATGAACCGTGGCATCTTTTCCGGCGTCATCTCAAAGTCAAGATCATTGCGTGCGAAGACGAAAATAAAAAAAAAACGTGATTTAGTCAAACCTTGTTTCGTGCGATCGAGTCGTGACTTTGTTACTAAGTTGTTCCGGATTTTGTCCACCTGCCCTGGTGAACATAGAGTGCGTCCGAGATATATTACGTGTAAACAGCATCATACCTCGAGTACGCCACGGGTCCTTACCAAGAAGCACCGGCTAAGACGTGATGAGGCCGAGTGGTCACGCAGGACGCCACCACGTGGCGTTGTCATGTGACCCAATATACACGAGATCCATAATTAGATCTACATCGCCAGTTATGTGGCTGTAGGACGTGCAAACATCGGACAGGGGCCCGTCGTCTACAGCCACAGAGTCCTCCAAGTATCTTACCCTTGGACGACTTGGGTAGCCGTCAAAGGGCATGGGCGTCTCTGTAAAACAAACAGCAGTAACACTCGGCAAATCCAAGATGTTTTAATTCCTTGGCTGTTAGCATCGTTGACATCTTTCAATAGTCTCAAATGTTCCATGACACAACATATTTCGAAACGCACACCTCTCGCAACTTGTCTTGCCAAAGTGTTTGCCCGTCCAACAATCACAGAATCTGCAATGCTAGGATCTAAAATTCTGCTAACCGCGCGCGCGCAAGAAACCGCAAGAATTCGACTCATTTCAAGTGATAAACAAGTGAATCTGTGTATATTTTCAAATTATCTTCCACAAAAATGAAGACACATGCAACGACGGGTGATGGTAGGGTCCTGGCACGGCCATGAGGGTCACTTCAGTACATTTCACGCCAAGACCGTCTCGGAACGAACGCCCAGTTTAGAGTTGTCTAAATTAAGTTTTAAAGATAATGAATTAACACAACGAGAAGTACAAATTAAAGTAAGAAAAAAACCTTAACTTCGGAAAATATTTAAAAAAACAGGCACCTGTAACGTTACCAACTCCATACGCATGCATGGCAAACGCATGCGGGAATCGGTTTTGTAACCCAAAACACGCAGCGTCTTTTAGGTTGGGTATTTTACCATTGACTCCACACTATTTGCAGTTGAACAATATTCCTTTTATGTTGACTAAATCTATAGTCGCAGTAAATGCCAGTCGTGAGCAATAAGTGAACTTTTCTGAAACAAGTCACTGCTACATAGAAGAAGAACTGAAACCTTGTCTCTCAGACAAATGCAATCGCGTAATTGTTACGTATAACAAAGACCTAGCAGTATAATACTGACCACCGGGGTGGGGGCCCCCTGGACACGCCCATGGCCTAGCAAGGTCTTCCATAATACTGGCATTTTTTGCATTAAAAGTACCGTGGAATGACTATGGCAAAAGTGCAGGCATGAGATACACATTGCTTTTCCCTAAACCCGGCTGCGACTAATTTAGTTACATATTGAGATCCATGATTGGTTGGTTGGTTATTCAGGACGCTTTAACCACTTTTGGTCATATCGCGTCAATGGGAGTAGGAAGGGAGAGTGGAGCCATGTCCCCGGGGGGTAACCCCCTACTCTTTACGAAGAAAGACATGGGATCTTTATCCTGCGACCACACAGACATGGCCACAGCGGGGCTCGAACCACCGATCCACGTGCCGTTAGGCTCTCAGTAAAGAGACCCATGAACCACCTGAACTACGTACAGGGAGGCAGCAGGAATCTCTAGTCATTACATTACGTTGATCCTGACAGATCGTTGTGACCGTGTGGATCCCGATCGTTGTGACCGGGATCCACACGGGATCCCGATTGCCATGTGAGCAACCGGGACCCAGATGAACCGTGGCGTTTTTTTTTGCGTCATCTCAGGGTCAAGGTCATTGCGTGCGAAGACGCAAATAAGAAAACAAACGTGATTTATCCAAATCTTGCTTCGTGCGATCGAGTCGTGACTTTGTTGTTTTGTCCCTAGTGAACATGGCGTTGTCATGTGACCCAATATACACGAGATCCATAATTAGATCTACTTCGCCAGTTCTGTGGCTGTAGGACGGGCAAACATTGGACAGAGGCACGTCGTCTACAGCCACAGAGTCCTCCAAGTATCTTACCCGTGGACGACTTGGGTAGCCGTCAAAGGGCATGGGCATCTCTGTAAAACAAACAGCAGTAACACTCGGCAAATCCAAGATGTTTTAATTCCTTGGCTGTTATGTGCCTCGATAGCATCGTTGACATCCTTCAATAGTCTCAAATGTTCCATGGCACAACATATTTCGAAACGCACACCTCTCGCAACTTGTCTTGCCAAAGTGTTTGCCCGTCCAACAGTCACAGAATCCGCAATGCTAGGATCTACGATTCTGCTAACCGCGCGCAAGAAACCGCAAGAATTCCACTCATTCGAAGTGATAAACAAGTGAATCTCTGTATGTTTTCAAATTACCTTCCACAAAAATGAAGACACACATGCAACGACGGGTGATGGTAAGGTCCCGGCATGGCCATGAGGATCGCTTCAGTACATCTTATTAAGGGCTTCGCCTGGCTATATATTTATATATACATAAAAATGCTTTCTTCTATCTCCTTAAAGTGCGAAAAAAATCGTTCTTTCCTGCATGTTGGACTTTGTGGCGATGTACTTTTGGACTTTCTCACATCAATTCCCCGTGACGTAGGTTGAGTTAATCTCTACAATGTGTCCGTGACAAACACTTTCAACGCCAATTAAATATGACTTACGACTTACGGGATCGGGCTATTCGTAGACGGCGTACTAGCTCTGTAATTTTGCCAGCATTCCCGGAGCAGATATTCACCAGACACGCCCTGCCCATCTCCTTCTCTCCGGCTGGGATTGTATAGTATCATCATCGTAAATAGCCTAACAAATCATACCAGAAGCGGATTCAGGAATTTAAAAGGAGAAAAGCTTGGGGCGGGGGCGACCCCCCTCCCCTTTATCCGCCTATGCATACGTCCTGACTTCTTGGGTCTGACAAACATACCTTAATTAAATGCTGACCAATTGCTGACCTAACATAACCTAACCTCTGGGAAACTAACCTTTACTGCGTTATTTTGTACGGTTATGATTTCAGCCTGTGTGCTCCCCCCCCCCCCCCCCCTCAATCGACTAGGACGCATCAGTTGATTCCAACGACCTAATCTAGAAGGATTTTTATATGTTGTTTTCCGGAAACATTACTGGTAACATGAGATTATATGAACATCGCTAAAATATGTAAATGGCCCCGTATGACGTCATGATACCACGTGGTCCATCAGATCCGGAAGACTAACGACACGTGACTACACAGCACGCACCGGGTACTTTGCCAGCTGTTCTCTTTGGATCATCTCATTTTAACTGCAGTATTATGTCGTGCAAGGCAAGTTTGTCTTTTAGTTTAAAAGAAAGAAAGACACAACTAACACAAACCGGATGTTTTAGAATTAAAAACTGAGATTATATTTGTTCGGTTTGCAACGTACTTTATGTGAAATGTAATCAACATATCCACCTAATTTGTAAAACAAGTAGATCCTTCAGTTTTTTTTATTATTATCCAGCCTTTACAACGTTGCTGATCTTCTCTCGCATTAACATGCAAATTTCTTTTACGCCATTGCCAGGAAATTCTCTTCTGACTTGATCTGCAAGAAAGGATACACTTGAAATTATCATTCACCAAGGCTGTTTAACATTGAAGGATATGGGTGCTAAAATGTTAGAAGGCTATCTTACGAAACTTTGTAGTACCGGTACATTTATTATTACCCCAGTACATTATGCATGAAGCCAGATAAATACCAAAGAGTATGTTATAAACAGTATAGCCTGAAAACAAGACTATACTGTAGACGTAGTACAGAGTTCCCACATGAAACAAAAAAACAATTCCCTGATTTTTCACTGAGCCATTGGAAGTTTTTCTGGGTAACAAAAAGGTATGTGGCCTTCAACCTCCCCACACAGATACCACTAAATAATTGGGAGGAGGCATGGGACAGGGCTATATAGCCCTGGTACATGCCTCTCTTACAACCCCTGTAAATGGAGCAAGGGTGAGAGCCATGCAGCTCACCAGGCCTAAAATCAGAAATAGTGGACCGGTGGCTCAAGTTAACAGTTCTTACAGAATAAATATGCAGTGCCTTGCTTCATTTATGGGCGTGGTCAGAGAGGTATGTACCAGGGCTGAAGGCTATAGGGTTGAGGCACCCATAGACACATATACCAACGAACCAACAAAGTATATTTTAAACAAGAGAGAAATGCACAAGACATACAGGAGTCACAATCTTTGTACGAAGGTTCATACACATAAGCCTATGCCTATGGCACAGCCTATGCCATAGGTCGGGGGCATGTACAGGAACCACAAACTCCAGAGAGGGAGGGGTGGGGGGGCAGGTTTGGCCCTAGCCCCATGTGATGTTGTTGGGAAAATCAAATCCGGTCTATCAAATCCTGTACGGCATTTTACAAACACGATTTCCTCTGTTGATTTTTCGAAGCAGCAGACAACTCAGTTCTGTCAGCTACCTTGCCCACCCAGTGGAGAAACTGAGCATGCTTGCATGTCGTTAACACCACACCATTCGCTTGGTGGTGCTTCATACACCCAGCCATTGACACGCAATACGCGAAATGCCACCTGGCGAAAGCCGCTGGTGAAAAATGACCAAATACGAAATGGAGCGATAAACAACAAGAAAGTCTTATTTCAACCTAATGGATAGTAATGCAATATTTTGTTAATTCACATGCATGCGGGTTTTGTGGTAAATATGAAGTTTAGGTATCAGAGTACAAAATGACAAGGGTTTGATGGATCGTGCGGTTAACAACACTTAGTTGCCCACAAAAACATATCTTACACCCTCATTATCTACATGAGGATATGAGACTGTTGGGCTCAACTGCATCATCCATCATCGGCGCGTTTAATATCTGCCGCCTCGCTTTCGTAAATATTTTTGTCCGTGCACCATCTGCAGCCACGATTTATGTATTTATTTGCTTCATTATATAATGCCCTACCAAGAGGTACCAATGATAAACCATATCCTGCCATGGTAGATCATGGCAAACCATATATACCCTACCATATGTATGTATCATATATTACCATGACATATTATGGTAAGTCATGGTACCACCAGAATTATACCATGTAAACTAGGCTAGTTATTTTTCAATTAGTTTTTTAATTGTGCATCTGATTCAACAGTTGAGAACTTTCGCTGCATAGTTAGTTTTTAGTTGATTCTCGATCAGTTAGGCATCGACTGAGAAATTGTTTTCTGTGCGGGATATATAATAATGTGTAGTTATATCATGCACATTATTGTATAAGGAATACTCTGCTGATACCATGGTATATTTCTGGTGGTACAGCATTCCTTCTAGCTGCTATAGTAATTACTGCAAGTTGTGGCTGATGTACCTGCCTTTTGCCCTATTAGGGACCCCTATCAATTTATTTTCCCCTTAACTTACAGCCCGGCTATTATCGTGGTCAACTATGGGATATCGCTGTATACACTCCAAATCTACTTTGATATAGTGTGGTTATGCCAAATTACACCATTGTGTATTATGATAATGTCCGTCTACCATCATGAAATCATGAAAATACCAGGCTTGGTTGTATATTCAGGACGCTTTAACCACTTTTGGTCATATATATCGCATCAATGAGAGTGGAGCCAAGTCACCGGGGGGTAACCTCCTACTCTTTGCGTAAACGCACATGGGATCTTTATCCTGCGACCACAGACATGGCCACAGCGGGACTCAAACCATCGATCCGCGTGCCGTTATAGGCTGTCAGGTAACCAGAACACTCAATGCGAGCGCTCTAACCCATTAAAAATACCATGGTAAACATGGTACATCATGATATATCCTGATATATCATGATGTACCATAGTGTAACCTGGTTTTTATAATATGCTATGGTATATCACGCCCTTCCAAGATCATACCATGGTATATCTTTACTTCATCAGGATATTACCATGGTAAACTATGATATATCTTAGTATTCCATGATATATCATAATATACCATCGTATAACGTGGTATATCATAAGATGCTATGGTATATCAAGCCCTTCCAACATAATACCATAGTATATCGTTTGATTATCATGAAATTACCATGGTAAACTATGATATATCATGATATACCATGATATATCAAGGTATTTTTTCGTAAGGGTGGTCACATAAATAGTTTGCTACTGATTGATTTATGTCAGTATTGTTGAATTAGTTATAGACAATGACATTTAATTATTAATAAATGTCTTATTTACTGTGTCTGTATCCACGTCTGGTTCATTCAGTGTATTTCATAGACTACACTGAATTATAAGCTTAAGATATAATACTAAGGGGTCGAGTTCCAGGGAAATTCTGGCAGGCGCATGTTTCGGGAAAATAGCTCGCTCTGCGCTGCATACCATGCAAAAGGCGAGTAATGACTTATAGCTGCATAAGTTTCAACAGTTTATCATACTATTAGGTTAACAAAAACAAAATACACTCTGTGCAGATAAATATCTTAACTATCAAATAATACCATTTTAAGAACAAGATGGAGGTATAAAAGCCGAGAAAACAGCTGATATAAATGCCAACCGGCGAATATAATGACTGTCACTACGCTGCGCGTGATAGGAAAGCGGCCATATTCTCGGTTTGCTGCTGTTCTTCAGCGCGGAAATAATGATCGTTCTGGCATCTATTTTGTCTAGATATATCACAAATCTGATTCAGGAATACATGTTGTACAGGATAAATAACTTGGTAACAGATGTGTGCCGATTATAACTTAATTGTTCTTGAATGCACTTGAGTGACATTGTTGCGTAGCAACCAGGAATATCGAACGGGGAGCCTAACAGGTAGAACTGTTAACTGCTCTTAATCTAGTGAAATATAAGCTGTGATTCCACTATGTATTAATTACAGGGAAGTCCGTAGGCATGCATGGTAAACGCATGCGATAATCGGTTTTATGACCCGAAACACGCAGTGTATATATTTGACTATAGATGTCGCCTGGGGTATCTGGAACGATCTATTGACAGTCACATATGCATACTACAGTGTACTTCGCTGCTCGCTGCTCGCTGTTCCGTCCCGTCGCCTATCCCACCGAGGCTGTGACACGTGTCTGACTCGGCGAGTGCAGCCCAGCCACAACCTGGGGATGGGAGGAGGGCGGGGGGGGGGCGGTATCAGGGGCAGGGACACGGGGGCCGGAAGGGGGAGGGCAGGGTTTGGAAGATAGGGAGTCGTTCAGGCAGGGGTGAAGTCAGGGGTTAGGGGTACAAGCCGTGGTGGGGAGAGGGATAAAGTGATAGTATACGACAGCGGGAGGGGGTGGGGTGCTGGAGGCTTGGGAGTGCATGAGGACAGGTTGGGGGGGTACATGTGGTGGTGGGGAGAGGAATGAAGTTATATAAAAAGACAGCGAGAGGGGGGGAGGAGTGAGGACAGGTTGGGGGTACATGTGGTGGTGGGAAGAGGGATGAAGCTATATGAAAAATCAGCGGGAGAGGGGTGGAGAGGGGGATGGGGGCTTACGAGGGGACAGGGATGAGGATGGCGGCGTGAGGCTGGGTTGCACGGGGAAGGGGACGCGGGCGTGGGAAACAAGAGCGACCTCTGGCGACTGGAGAGTGAGTGGGAAACTGGGACCGCAGCGTGATGGCTCTGGGTACCAGCCTAGAATGGGGTCACGTGATGCATCACTTGGATGTGTACTCTCAACTCATCAGCGATAGCCGCAGGGTTATCATACTTACTGCAGAATTAGGGAAAGTAATATCTAATCTCTAAGACTTCAGATAGTTCTATAACGTATCTCCGAGAATGTGACAAAAACATAAAAACTGACGACCGGGAGAGGGGAGGGGGGCAGCTTAAGATTCTGCATAGGGTTTAAGCTTGTAGTAGGCCTGGTAATCTACTCAAATGGAAGATATGTCAAGGGCCTCACTCTCAGACATGTGGAAATATTGCAACTTCAGAACATTTCATCGCACATTGTTTGTGCACTAGACACATTTGGACGAAATTAGAAGAAAGCATTAGTTATCCTGGACACCAAAATACCTTTATTTATCATCGACGTTATATTTGGAGTTCTCTTCACTGGAGACTTATTAATCTAATCTAATCTAATTGTCCTAATTACAAAATGGCATATATACATTACAAAGATGAAGAATCAAAGCAATCTTGATATGTCTGCCTGTATAAAGTAGCCTATATTCAAACTGCTGTCCAAACTGAGTATATGGTTCTAAAACTGAAGAATAATGCTGTCAAAAACATAAGGAGGACAATTTACGAGCCTCTCCTAAGGTACCAACAGGAAATGTAAGTATGACCTGTTCATATCCTAACACACGAACTCGCTGTAAAAGCGAGTCAAAGCCCAAGTGCAGAGATTCTTGACCCATATTTAGCTCTCATGTGCATAAAGATATCCTAAAAAGGCGGCATTTCATTTCACAAATTATGTCTTTGATGATTATACAGAGGACCGAAAAGCAGGCTACATTACAATTACTGATAATTGGGTACAACATCTGTTTCGGCTCGTTCAACTTGTGTTCAGTTATGTGAATTATAGCTAGCGAACAACATTAGACGCAATATTGGCACTGTTCCCGTAACTGTTGACATTTTCAGGGCAGCCTTTCAAGTTTTGCGGCGCACTGACTTGCGAACTTTTTTGACAATTTCCTGCCCTGGTTTTCCGCCTGAACAGCCATGCGGTGCCAAAAAAATAGCGCAGACCTTCAGTTAAGGACCGGACAGATGATCCGTCTTGGCAGTTGGATCTGGATGAATGGGAGGACGGCTCCGATCACATGACCAAGGCAGTCACGCTACTCCAAATCCACAGAAATCAATGGCAGAGGGACCCCAACAGAGCCAGGGTTTTTTAGACGAGTGGCCCACGCATATAGATAATTAGAGCTAATTAGAACGTATGTTTTCACCCCCGCACCCCACCAAACCCCTCTCTCGGGCCGGACCGGTTCGGTTCAATAGGAAAAATGTCATTCACAAATAAATAAAGCACAACTACATCCCCCCACCACCCACCCTACCTAGACGTCTTTTGTCACCACAAATGAAGGAAATTATCCGCGGAAACGTGACTCCACGGGGCATCAATCGCATCGTTCAAGCTTCACTTTTGTCACTGAAAGCGCCCACTGTGCGCCTTTACTTTAGGGGATAAACTTGGCCAAGAAGCGGGTGGGGGGGGAGGCAGGGAGGGTCGGTGGTGTGGGCCACCAGGGCTTTTTCAACCGTTTGGTACAGCCTTTCAATAATACAGTCAGACCTCGTTTATACGATAATCCGTAAACCCCGCTATCCGACACAGTTCGACATGTAAGGGCTATCCACAATGCTAATTGGCCTCCTTAATCCGACATTCGCTTAGCGACTCCAGCACGGCTTTTCCAAGACCAAACGGCAAACCAAATTGTAAATTTCTCTCGTTTATCCGATCAATTGACCGTGAAAATTGGTTGTTGCATGAGCTCGATAGGACGTCTGTTATTTTACAGAAATACGTCTTCCAATGTGTTATATGTGTATATTGTCCTTATAGAGATATAAAGTATCGTTCGCCAAGACTTCAGGTGTACTTATTTTTGGGACAAACAAACGAAGCTCGTGTTCGGAACGAGTTTAGAATCTCTGCGCACACTGGTATCCTGACTATCTCTGACGTAGGCGTGACGTATATTTTACCCAAAGAGAGAGACAGGGAACCAGACTAACTGCCCAAGAGCCGGGGGCAGAGGGGTGGGTACATTGTGGAAGGCCTAGCGATGACTAAGAATATGTAAGAAATAGTTTTCATTCATTTGCGGCATCATAAGGACAAATATTTGCTACGACGGGACAACACGGCTTAGAAACTAACGTTTTTTGCATTTCCTATGAAAACGAGGGATTGTGACGTCACACGGATTCTCCCCGGTGACAACGTTGGCGCAACTCTTCAAATCGAAACTTACAAAGAATGAAGAAATCCAACAGCTCCTAGTTTACATTTACCACGTGATTTAATGACGCATCCGTGTGTTGTTACTCTAAGCTCTGCACATTTTGACAGCGGAATGGTTTAGTCGATCACTTGCTCTCGCCATTTTGTTGCCGCGGAGGCACGTGAGACTCTGTGACGTCACTCGCTGTTTGGGGCACTCGCGAAAGCCAGGGTGCAGGGCTAACTTTAGAACGCTATTTTTAGCTTTCGAGTGTTTTATTGAAGACGGATCTTCCTTGTATATTCCGGAAGTTCTGCGCTTCATCGCCCCTAAATATTTTAACGAATACCTCCCATGGCCATGTTTAGTGAAATGGGACTCATAGGCTTTAAAATCAACCTGGAAAGAAATTGGCTTATAGCTGCCTATGCTTCAACATGGAGCACGCGTGTTTGTTTGTCCCCAAAACTGAAGTCCCGCGCCCCGATCGTGAGAACTGTATAGCCCTATTGTATAAATAAACTGCTTTCATTTGCTCATTTATATGTGTACATATCTGATATAATTAAGGTAAATATTTCTTCACTGACGAGCACAAAGAACATCCCAGGAAAGGTAAAGAAGATGTTGAAAACGCTGAGGAAAAGTTTGCATTGATATTGGCGGTTCCTGTATGGCGGGGAGCTTCAATATGTAGGTGACAAACAGATAAGTTGTCACATGAATATTTATTGTGTAAACATAAGGAAACATCATGACATCAAACAACTATATCACAATATACATGGTTAATAAGCAGTAAACCATCTGCGTGATAATATGTTACACCACATTACATAGTGTATGTACAGTGCGGGGAGAAGGCACAACCCCATGATGATGACGATGATGCAGGATGAGTGAAACCATCATTGGAACGACCTACATGATACACTCAATAACGACCTGCATGATACAACCATAAACCGCAGCATGTTTTAACACTTTGAACACGAGACTTTCAGATAGGCAGATTCTTCCTTTCCTGCCACGAGTTAAACATCAGTTCAGCAATCAGTCCACAGCAGAACAGATATCACGCATCCAAGTGAATGGGTCGCGATACATTTAGAACAGCTGGACACTCGTGTCCACAGTACCCTAGCCTTGCAGCACTGCGCAGACCAGTTTTCGGTGCATCAATTGTCTCTTGCGGAACTAATCCAGGCACGAGTAAGATCAGTTTTGGCCACGGTCCAGGTCCCATAAATGTTCAGTATCCGGACAGCGCGATCCTGCTCCGGACGACCCTCCTCTGGCTGCCGTCCGCTGTCCGGGAGCTCCGCCCCCGGGTCGGCCAGCCATTGGAAGAGGCCCGTGTCGCGGACCCCGACGTTGGCCTCTCCCCCGCGGCACGGCTTCCAGGCGGGGTTGTCGGGGGTGACACCCCGGTAGACGGTCATGGCCAGCTGCCAGTCGCTCCATGGGAGGTCCTTCAGGAGGAAGTCGCTCGGGTCGACGGTCTCGCGGTGTCGCTTGCCCAAGCTGTACCTCGGTTCGTTATCCGCTCGCGTCATCTGGAAACACAACATCAAGCAATACTTGAGAAACATTACATCCATATGGCAAGGACGTTTTATCATTGCATGTCCAATTACATTTTGATCTTCTATCACTTTCGATTAGCGTGTCATCGATTTATAGTTATGGGTTATGGGGAGACTGTGGTAAGGTCACGTGTATTTGACCTTGACTGACCTTGACAGCCTTGCGCAGCGACCGTCGCGCCGCCTTCGATGCAGCCGCCCTATTTCGCTGCTTGAGCGACGTCGTCTTTCGCGACCTCAACTCTCCGTCTGACGTCACGGAATCGGTGTCGTCGCCGTCGCTGACGTCACTATGACGTCGCCTCTTGACGGGGCGACCCGCCTTCACTGGCGCGCCTCCCCGCTTCCTGGCGGCTGGGGCCTTCAGGGCGACACGGCGCGGTAAAGCTGGCGGGGTCATGACCCCCGCCCCCGCAGCCGCCGACCCCCCGGCCGCACCTTCCCCGCCTCGGAGGGTGACCAGCATCCTGTCCAGCTCGTGACCCATAGCGGCGTCCTTCCTGGCGCGGACCTCCCTCTCGTAGGCCAGGTACACCTCCGGATCGTGCTCCCGGTAACAGATCCCCATCAGGATCTCCACTATGGAGTCCATGGCCTTCAGGCCGAGGTGTTTGCCGTCCGTCATCTCCGTCAAGGCCTTCCAGAATTCCCCAGCGAACGCGTTCTCGTTGGCCTGGATGCCGTAGATCCGGACTCCCTGTTGGCGGAGAAGCGGGAGGAGAAACTATCGGTTAACAACCCGAATCTCAACGTTAGACTTTACCAATGTTAATATAGCGTATAATCCATCATCCAATAATCGAAGGGATTAAAAAGGGATTTGCGGTGTATATTTGATTGAATCATAATACGCGAGGGCGTCCATGCGAGAATGCTTCTCGTAAAGCGTGAATATATAGTTTGGCAGCCTCATTTTATGACGCACCCCATGAATATGATTTTCATTGGGTTATGAAGGAGCTGGCTCCACCCCGAAACTCCCATGAGCACGTTATGACAATGCTGACTCCGCTGAGAGCCGGTCACTGCGGCCAAGACTTACCCCCTCATCCCGCAGCCGCTGGACTTCCTCTTTCCAGTCGATATTGTCCTTGTTCTGTGCCTCCGTCGCCTCGTGCGGGATGGCGTCCCCCACCATGACCAGAACCCTCTGGCTACCCGGCCTCCATGACAACAGCTCCCGGGCCTGCCTGAGCACCAGCTCGTAGCACTCTGGGTAATCTCCTCCATGCGTGCCCTTGACCTTCTGCACGAACTGACACAGCTTGGTGACGTCATCAGTGAAGTCCACCATCTTGGTGACGTAGGTGGCGGCGTCGCAGTAGTCGCCATGGGCAACGACGGAGATCCGGAGCTGCGGGATGTCGCCGAACAGTCGGCCAGACAGTCGTACATGGATCCGGTCGTGTCGAAGGAGAAGGCCACATCGATGGGGCCGCCGACACCAGGGGGCAACATGGTCGCCGAGGCGGCGGGTCGCGCGGCTTTCTTCACGGGTGCCATTGTGACGTCACTGGCCGCAACGGGTGTAGATTTCTGCACCTGTTGAAATCAGCACGTCATTCGGTTAATCGAATTTAGATACACGTGAGTCGAATCTTTGTGCAGTTGCAGTTATTAAATGGCAAAAGTAATCTTAGTAAGTGGATTTAATACAGTGTTTGTTATGCTTTCCGCAAAAGCTTTATTTCGCGTTTGTGTTTTTTTTAAAGTATTCTGTTGAAAATTGTAGAAACAAATGAAACTTATATATTCTGAAGCTTGTAATATTGACATCTACAAATACTGAACCCATTTCAGCCTTACGTTAGTTCAGTTATGGTGTGACCACAATTAAAGCGCTCCTTGAATCTCGCTTTAGAGGACATGTTTGCGAACCAGCACAGGTTAGTTCTGAGATTGGTTCAGATTCTTCGTGTGGCTTCCGATTGAGTCACTCGTCACTGTATTGCATGTGAGTTGCCCGCAGTCAGGTTAGTTCTGCTGAGACTGTGAAGCCCAGGGCTTATATACAGCCCAGCATATGGTTACGTGACATGTGCTCTTTGGACTCCCTCTACAGGGACTCGTCTGAACACGCCTCTCTGACGAACCAGTGGCTTATTTTCTGGGGAGAGAAAACATCCCCTATGACACCGCACATGCCTTTGGCTATCTCGTCGATTTGTATTATTATTGCTTCCATTACTTTCATAGTATCAACTTGTAATTGCCTATATTTTAACTTTTAATATTGTTTCATTGATTTACGCTTGCTTAAATAAATGATTTTATATTCCTTCATGTATAAGATGTTCTCCCTGGAAAATATCATGCGGGGAAACCCCCCTTCTGTTCACAGCGCCATCTAGCGAGTTAAAGAGGTGTTGTTGGTGAAACCAAAGAACTTACTATGAGGTCTTTGGTGAAACGTCATAGCATACCCTCCAACGCATTACCGAACAAGCGGACACGTTTGTATTGGCTTGCGAGTTAATCTTCTTTCCACCCCTATGTCGTCATCAACCCCCATCCCTGTCATACACTCACTGTCAGCTGGGCAAGTATGGAAATGTCCAACTTTGTCTAGGCCAAAGGAGTCTTAGAGGGGTTTGAGGACGCTGAGCGGGGGTGGCGGGGGGGGGGGGGGGGCACCGCGTTGTCTCCAGTGCATTTTCGCATCCTCGCCTCGAGCATTCTTGCGTTCTCGCGATCTCGCCCCATTTTGTGCCAGGCGAGAACGCGAGTGGCACGTAGGCGTATTTGCCACCATAGTTTAGAGAGAGATTCGTGCTCGCGTTTTCCACGGGGGACGAGCGTGAAAAAATTTAGCACAGCCCCCGGTACAGCCATGGGTACCGATCAATGTGGTGTAAGAGACCTGCAGCGGGTGGGGGGGGGGGGGTGGTAATCATACGCACAAGCTCGATTGTGAACCAGCTGCCCTCCCTCCTCCTCGCCCCCCCCCCGCCACCCCCTCCCACTGGTATGTCCAACTTCAATGTTTTCTTTGGCATTTCTAACTCTAACATATCAGGACTTATTTCATTCAAAGCACAGAATTGGGGACCGTTTGCCCTCTGACAAGCCGATGCTCTGTCGAAAACGTACTGTACATTTCGGAATTTCTCTGGTTGCATTAATTGTGCGCCATAGGCGTTGCAACAGTGATTTCGAAGAACTGCCTCTTCTCGTCTGGCTGTGGTTACATAGTCAACAAAGGGGGCAAAACACTTGCTTGCGATACTCCACGGCGTCGTAAATACGTGTCACGCGAAGACCATGCTGCAAGTACCACTTTAGTAACGGGGTCGTGAGAAGAAGTCTCTTGCCTTTCATCCCACCAAAGAATTTATAGAACAAGAAGCGAAATCCGTATCTATAACACGGTAACAGAATCGTGGTGGCGCCGCCAAGCGGTGAGGGTTATTACATCGCTCTAGCCAGGTGTGCACGGGCGTGTCCTGCTGCCTGAACGAAGGCCGCTGGCGAACCCTCCGGGGTGCGCACCCGAATTTTGCTCTGAGCTGCTTGATTCCACAGGTCTGTACCGTAGTATTGCTGCCCCCCTGCACTCCCAGGGTGCGCAGGGGTTACGCGTGCTTGGCGTGGAGGGGGGGGGGGAGAAACTTATTTCATCCGATTTAAATTTAAACATTTTTTTGACGATTTATTTTTGCTTGTGGGTTATTTCAGTCTAAAGATTCTTTGACATCACCCACCCCTAAGGGCCATGGGGGGGGGAGTAGTGCTGTAGGGGGGGGGGGTAGGGCCGTAGGGGGGGGGGGCGTCGGTATTCTGAGGAATTGTTCAAAGCAATTTTTTTACCGATTTTTTTGGCTGGTGGGTCATTTTAGTCTACAGGTTCGCTTGTTTGACATCACCCACCCCCTAGGGGGCGTAGGAGGAGGGGGCAGGGGCGTAGGGGAGGGGTTAGGATACAGAGGGATTTTTTATTTTATGTCATTTCTTTATTTCTTTTTTGTGCGTTACAAGTTAACCTACAAATATTCTATTACATCGCCCAGGATTTCCGCATTTACTTTACTCCTGCGCTGAAGTGTGCGGGGGTAGCAGGGATGTTTCTGTATTACTACATATCTGGTATATATATATACATACTTCGACAACACAAGTCAGACACATTCGATATATTTTAGCGTATTTTATTACTCGATGCTTGTCTCATCTGTGAAAGATAAAACGTAACTCACGTTAAGGGAATAATTGTGATATCGACTGCATTCAGTCATTCATGCCCGGTGTCAAGTTCAGATGTGATGCATTAGGCAAAGTGCAGATTAGTGTAGGCTTTTTTCAGTAAATTAATATGTTCTTCAAAGCACCACAGATAAGAAAATCAATTTAATCTATACTTTGATCCTCTTACCGGGAATCGCTCACAGATATGTTTACGCGGCAAAAGATTATTATACAATTGTTTGCTGTATTAAAAAATGACCAGCAAATTATAAATCGCAGCTCTCAAATTCGATATACAGCAAACATGTGGAAGTAACAAAGTGGATTCCTTACCATTACGGCCACAGGTGTTAAGTCGAAGATGCCAGCCCTAACATCATTGTTTGTTCGCACGTCCTCCAAAAAACATGTCCAGTTTTCCGGTTCGAATATCCGGCCCTCCACCCACGTCTCCCGCATGTACGTGAAGAGCACCCGCACAGCTTGCGGCGTGTCGTCATCAAGCTGGGTCGCCAGCCGCTCGAACACCGGTGGGATATGATCCGCGGGCAACAGCGGAAGGGCCATCAGACGGCGGCAAATCTGAAATTATAGAGCACAATTACATAATATTACATACACATTACATACGTATTACAATTACATATTACATTACATAATATAACAAAATATAAAATAAATATATATTTATGTATGGTAAATACCTTGTTCTATCTTTTGACATCAAAAAAGTGTGTCAACACTAGGTTGTTTCAGTTATATTTTCGTGAAGAGTATACATCTTTTCCTGACCAACCGCCACACTGTCTTGATGTCTGGAGATAGAACAAGGTATATAAAATACGTAAACACTATGATTACATGTATGCATACACATTATGACAAAAGCTACAGACGATTCCCAACTGGCAATTAAGAAATTAGCAGAGATAATGTTGTGCCCCTAGAGAAATGGCTTTGCCTAGGGGCACTTGCGCCAAGTCCAGGGTGGTACAGGGGGCATGTACCCCACCTTTAAGACCCTAGGATATATATGTCCCCCCCCCCCCTCTTTTAAAATGATATGCCCCCTGGCCAGGGGTGGGGAGGTCCAGGGGGCACAGGCCCCCCCTTTCCCTTTCAGACCCTAAGATATACCTTACCCCCCTCCCCCTATCAAATTATATTCACCTTGGTCACCTACATCTCAGACTTTTACATGCATTTGTTTATGTTTCTATGCCCCCCTTTTAAGAATTTCTGTATACACCCCAGAATGTGATGCGGATACTTATTTGAGAATACAACATGTCTTTCATTTTAAAGTTATTTTGACAGAAAGTAAACTTTGGGTGAGCAGGGTATTTATTTGTGAAAAGTAGATATTGTTATCAACTAAATTTGTAATTTAATAGACCACAAATTGGTATTATATAGCTGCTTACAGCCTAAAATGCTAGAGGTCTTATCTGAACTTCCTCCCTACAATTGAATGAATAATGAACATCCCCTCCTACTCACTAAGTGACTGCAAATGAGTAAATTATCCCAGAACCAGCTTGGCAGGATAGCAGGAATATACCATATTAGGTTAGTCTGAAGGATATCAGAAGGTTTAATAAATGTAAAGCTTTCTTCAATTAGCATGTATACTTATAATGAGACTTATCGTATATGTGGTTACCACATCGAATATACATCTTTGTGCAACATTAATATATGTATGTTGAAAATACCCATCTGCAATATATATACTTTTTTGAGTGTATGCATATATAATATCCATATATATACATATACTGGTCTATGTCATAATATAGACAAGGCTTTAGATAGGCCATAGCTATATCCTGGTCGTTCTCCCATTTTAGAGCAATTTATTATTTCAGCATAGCCTACACAATACTCATGCCTACCAGTTACTATAATAATCCATTTCGTGGTCTCAAACATGGAGGATGGACCATTGTTCTTGTTATGACCCACTCCTCTTATGTGCTCCCTCTAAGTTCAATCCTGCCTGGTAACACCTGTGGCCTGTTTCACGTACCGGTACATAGTTTAGCCGGCTACGGGGCTTAGTCGACTAAAATCGCCCATCGTTTACATGGTACCGTTAGCCGACTAAACCCCGTAGTCGGCTAAACTGCGTTCGTGAAATCCGTCACTGTGTATGCAAGTCTGCCTTATTACCGTGCTGAGAATCTTCCTTTGTCTTATTGCCACAGCTGTAACTGTTTCGTATGACCGCAGAAACAAGCACGGAGACCTCCCCATAAACCTGATGCGGCGGCGCGGCGTCGATGATCACGTGGTGTCTCTCATGGAGGGCCTGTTGTCAGGAGCGGCGTCTGAGCACGGCGTCCCGCCGGACACACGCCCGCTGCTTCACGGAACCGCACCCGCCAGTCGCCCAAGTCACAGAAAGACCGGCTCGGGAATGTGGAACATTTGGTGCGAGTTCTGCCTGGACTTGGGCCCGGAGCGACTCACGTGCGTCATCCTGGCGGTGCTGGGGCTGTCAGTGTACATGGCCTACATAGTCACGGAGTTTGCTAAGCACCTTGATACCAGAGTCCCCATAACTGTCGGTAGCCACAACGTCGAGTTGAAATAAAATGTTGAAAATGTATTTCTGTGATTGAGAGATTTTGTTTGTTCTGTTGTCCTATACGCGTAGGTATCATGTGTGCAAGTGGTAAGCAGTTGTACATATTTTAGGGTCAGTGATTGTACATGAATTTGTGTTTTAGGGAACCTTTTGTGCACACATTGGCCAGAGCAGGCCGTAGTGAATCTAAGTGGTATCAAAAGGACTGATATTTGGTTAGGGTTAGGGTTTCGTCGCCATGTACGGTAATGCTATATCGTAATTCTACCATAATACAGATAAACCTTCCCCTATCTTTGTCCAATCTGTTACTCGTGTGCCACCATGCATGGTAAAGGCAAACGTATTATAGTAGAATTACACAGTCACCTGTTATACACTCAGATATCTCTGCATAGAGATCCTTAGCAAATTGTGAATAGTATATAATACGAATAAAGGTACTAACCGCGCAGGTTCAACGGAAAAATATGAGACTTAAAGTCGTTTTGAGTTTAAGTACCCGTATTTACCTTGAATTACTCCTCACTCTGCTAAACGGCTGAATTATTACCCTGTAATGTCGCAGTTGGTTTATTCGGCCTATCCTTTCCAAGGCTAGAAAATATTCTACTATTACTTTACTATTCGAAGTGTTGTAGCGTTGTAACATGATGTCTATCACCAAACTTTGTAATACACGACCGCAATGTATTATAGTAACCGCGCGAATGGCACGTGTCAACGCAAGTCTGCAAAGTATTATTATAT
Source organism: Arenicola marina (assembly GCA_964019135.1). Lineage (NCBI taxonomy): Eukaryota > Metazoa > Annelida > Polychaeta > Arenicolidae > Arenicola > Arenicola marina. Next base: position 20,700,187 of record OZ025260.1, on the reverse strand, counting down.
TACCTTCGACTTAAATAGCGTTCTTTTCAGCGCTGTTCGTAAATATATCGAACGTACTGGTAGGTTTGTTGTGACTGAATGATTTTACTCAATTACTTTTGTTGTGAATTTGTTACGTCCTGTAGCTCTCCTATATCGTTACTTTGTATATATAACACCAACACATTATGCTTGTAAACGATCATTCAATTATTACCACAACTAATGTATGAACGTTTGAGGTGAGCATTTACATGTGAATTCGTTGTTGCCAACCTCAGAAAATAAATTCTGTTTATACCAAGTTTTTCGGTAATATTAATGTACCAGTCCGCGTGAAAGTCATTGACAACATTCTTTTCAAAAAGGGCAAACGGTTTCTGATGAAGAAGCTTATTACGTTTTTTTTTTCTTTTTCAAGTCTCAAAGCGGTAATGGGAAAAGGAATTGCCGCTTTTGTGAAACAGAAAATTGAAAAAGGGAAACTCCTGCTTTTGTAAAGTTCAGAAGAAAAATGAAGAACAAATAAACAGTATATCCCGGAAGTGTGGGCCTACCACCTTCCTAATCAACGTTCTGGTTGAGAATGCAAAGTTTTGCGTTATAACGTTACGATGACGTCACAATGGACCATAACCACGCTTCGACCCCAAAACCACACTCTTATTTTCCATCAGGAGACTCGGTATACGTAATAGTAAAGCTGGTGGAATTAAGAAATAACTTTCATTTTTATCACTTTATCGCGTTAGTAATGTCAATATAATCGAATAGCACTCCATGTATTATTATTAGTATTATTTTATGAATTACAAATATGAGAAATTTTCGGTTTCAGTCATACATCTCCAGCACTGCTTTGCAGCGGTGAGTCATCTCCACGAGCATATCCCGCGGCAGGGTCTCCGTCCATTGGTCCATGAGGACCGAGGCGTTGCGCCGAGCCGTCCCTAATTGTCCGTTATCCTCCTCGGCGTTCGTGTTCTCCTTAATCCAGAAGGCGACATCTGGCGGCGTGCTACCGAGGCTCAGCGCCTGGTACAGCTCCCGCGTGTTGTACTGCGGCGAGATCACCATATCCTCGTAGCGCTGCTGATATATCTGCCCCGGGTACCGCGCTTCCAGCTCTCTGCGGAGCTTGAAGTCGTACATCATTTGGTGACATAGAAGATCCGTGTCACGAAGGAAGTCCGCCTCCCGGTGGTCCATCGAACTCAACCAGCGCGAGTTCAATATGGCGCGCGGGTCGCGAATCTGATGCACGATATTAATACCCGGATATATAGCCAGAAGGTCCCGGATGACGTCCATGCGCATGCGTATTGTCTTCATCACCCGCGCTGGGGAGGCGCGGCATTCCTCTCGCATGACGGGCATGCAGTCCACGGCGACATCGGGGAAGTCGATCTCCTCAATGCGCTTCTTCTCTCGGATGCAGTCTCTGTAGGAGTTCATCTTCAGGGACTTGTTCCACTTGCCGTTCAGAACAAAGCGATTCATCAGGAACGATACAGGCAGGTGTTGGAGGCGACATTCGAAACTGTTGATGACGAACTGCAGCCACGCGTCTGTTTGTTCGCTGGTGTATTGTCTGGAAAAGGAGACATAATGTATTTAATAATATGTTGTCTCCAGTATATGGTCTTCAAAACAAAAAATGAGTATATTACACCTTTTGACTCTATGTACTTTTCATAAGTATAAGATTATTCCCAATTTGTAGAATGATTTAGAAGGAACCTTTGGATTTTAGTGAACAATTGTCGATGGCTCCGCGCTAGGCATTGCATTTGTTCAAACTGCATATTTGATCTTGAACACTGGGTGAGTTCATTTGTGTCACCAACAAGGATAAAAAAAACTGCCGATTTCACCTGGCGTGTGCTCAAAATGTTCTCATCTTGGAGATTCGATATTGCTCTACCTAGTTCTTGGGGATTCGCTATTCAGAAGGGGTATTCCCCCCTTTCTATAACACGAACCTGTTGGTGAGGTTATCGTGCATGAACCAGTTTCTGGAGTCGTTGGCTTGCACGTCGAACACCTAGGCCAGAGGCTCAAAGACGTAAAACACATCCGGGTTCTGATTGAACAGCTCCCCAAAGAAGCTGGAGCCACTGCGCATGTAGGTAACCAGCAGAACTTTGGTCGCATTCCTGTAATGGGGCCGCACCGGTATTTCCGGTGTGTACTTTCGCTGTCAAGGAAAATTCAAACATAAAGTGTCAAATCCCATGGTCTATATGAGTCTGCATGGAAGGGGTAAATGGCGATATGAGACACCGGTATATATCTTTGAAAAAAAATCGACATTCGACATTGACCCCCAAATTCGAAAATTAGGATCTGAAAAAGCGACAACGACACAGATAGTGGGATTTTAGAAAATACGGACCATGAACTTGGCCAAAAAAGCGACACGGAACGTCGTGAAAAAGCGACATTCGACACTGAGAATTCTGACAAATCGACATTGGACCCCCCCCCCCCCATGCTATTCTCTTTATGTACGTTATAATACTGGACGAGTAGTTGCACCGGCCATTATAGAGCTATTGAAGGGCCTTTGATCAGTACTCGTGTCGTAGGACGGTGTATAGGATTCTCTTATAAGGTAATTGATATGGCTTTTTGGTAGCTTTGGTTATTTCCAAAAATAATTTTCTACTTAATAAAAACTTTACCTGGCTCCAATTGTTCCGCTTCGGTGGTTTAGCTGTCGACGGATTTCTTCGCAAAGCCCCTAGTGACTTGTCGGTTTTTACCCTGGTTTTGGCCATCGGCTTGTCTTGTTGCCTCCCATGATCCGATGGAATGGTCCTGTTGTTCCCTGGATCCCACGTCCCAATGTTTATTCCGGATATCGATGCTTTAACGGTGTTGCAATTGCCGTTTTCTTTACACCTGATGACGTCACGTACTTCTCGGTCAGTATCGATACTCTGGATTGCCAAAAGGTCGACGTCACATTTGGTGCGGCCCTTCCAGTCGCCGCGTCCTGGTCAGTCTCCCCGGAGAGGGCGCCCCATACTCGAGATTGGCTGTCATAGGCTAGGAGACCCCAGTAAACCAGGCAGAGGCCGCACCCCACTAATACGATGCTGACGAATGCATGTCGAGAACAGTGCAACGTGAAGCTATAAAAGCAAAATACACACAAAAACACAGTTTGTTTTATTCACCCAAGCATTTAAAGTACGATACAATAATTAGGAAGGACCATAACTTAGCGACACTCCGATTTACTAATGAGGCACTCGGTAAAAGGTATGATAAATACATATTGGGCCTATGTATTAATGATTAGTGATTCAATTAAGTAATTCAATCAATCCCTCGCTTGGTTTACTAGAAGCTGACATGTTTATTGCTTTATTGTTCAAATGTAAGTTCAAAGTCGACACTGGAATAATAATTAATGAATGTTATATATATATTTCACAGCGTCAAGATAAAACTCAATTCGGCAAGCACGAGGCTCAATCGAGACGGCAATACATGGATTGTGTTATAACGGCTACTGCAGGGTTTAATCAGATCCGTGTGCCCAACAATGCCAACCACTTAGCATGGTAAGGTACGAGTTATATATACGAGAATATTGGAATTTGACTATTCGGCCAGTGGTTTAATCACTCAGCTCTCCAGTGTATAGGCCTAATGCGTACGCGACGTCGTTCACTTACCAAATTCTTTCCATGCTGGCCGGAGGCTGGTCAAACTGCATGTGTCGAGATTTCCCTCGCAGGAGAGAACCCGCCCTTGCCGCACCGCTTGACCATGCCATAGTAAATACTAGTGCGTACGTAATCGTTAATGCGTCGTCGTCGTACTCGGGTAGGAATACACGCCGCCCCCACATCGAAACACTTCACAAAATGGAGCCTCTGTACACATTGGAGGTCAGAATGGGGCCCTTTGCTGCGTGATCAATTTGTCAGTTTAGCATCATTAGAGGGCTAAAATGTCCCCGTTTATGTCCGCCACATTTCTGGAGTTACGTATGCTATGGTAGACTGAGATATCGCTAACTCAACCCGAACACGCTCCGCCCGGGGCCACGTCCTCCCCCCCCCCCCCCCATCCTCCGCCCGGCCCCCTGTCTCCTCCGCCCGGGCCGCTGTCCCCTCCGCCCGGCCCCCTGTCCCCTCCGCCCGGGCCGCTGTCCCCTCCGCCCGGCCCCCTGTCCCTCCGCCCGGGGCCCCGTTCCCCCCGCCCGGCCCCTGTCCCTCCGCCCGGGGCCCCGTTCCCCCCGCCCGGCCCCCTGTTCCCTCCGCCCTTGCCGCTCTCCACAAGCCCACCTCCAATTTCCCATTTGTGTACCGAAGGCTAGTACCGGAGGCGTCCGGTTTGACCTTTACTGCAGGGACAAGGTGCACAAAACCGGGCACCTGACTGGGACAGGAACTTAGAGAGTCCAACGAACGTACCTTTGATATATACTTGTTTGTACATATATACACAGTATTCCTATTTGCAACCTGCAACTGCAGGCCTAATATAATGCCTAGCTCTACGACGTATATACCTACATACTTGTACACCTTCGAAGTACAGGGGCCGGCGCGACAGCTCAGTGGGTTAGAGCGCTCGCCTTGAATGCTCTGGTCACCTGAGAGCCTAACGGCACGTGGGTCGGTGGTTCGAGCCCCGCTGTGGCCATGTCTGTGTGGTCGCAGGATAAAGATCCCATGTCTTTCTTCGTAAAGAGTAAGAGGTTACTCCCGGGGACATGGCTCCACTCTCCCTTCCTTCTCCCATTGACGCGATATGACCAAAAATGGTTAAAGCGTCCTGAATAACCAAACCAACCAAAATCGAAGTACATATTATTGAACTGTTAACACCTTCAGCATCAATTAGAATCAAACCAGGTATAAATCACTAAACCCGAACGGCTTGGCTAGTTTACAAGCAGTTGTTTATTATTGCCAAGCACGTTGAGCGCAATCCGTGTTAGATCTGTAAAACAAACATGTTACTGTCAAAGACAGCCTGCGGCGGTCTCTGATATAACAGATCAAATAACTATGTGTGTGTTACGATGATGTCTTTGTACGCATCAATGTTCACACATATAGCACCATCAATACTGTAATCAGTCGAGAAGAGTTTAATCCGCATCCATTAAGCCGTAAAATAATCATGTCACCAACAACAAAGAAAGAGCCCGCGACCGTGTCGTAAGCCGTTACTCTTCGCCGAAACTTTGGTGGTCGCATTAGCGGGGTTGAGTTACATTGAATTTTGTTGGTTGGGTGTGGCCTTGGTGGTCTTAATACCGGATTAGCGGGGTGGTCACATTAGCGGGGTTCAAGCCAATGTTAAAGTATAGGCCAAAATTCGAGACTGGAAAAAAGTGGTCTTAATGGCGGGGTGGTCACATTACCGGGGTGGTCTTAAAGCGAGGTTCCACTGTATATATACATCTGTTTATACATCAGGGTACATAGTGGGATTATATAGGTGGTGGGGGGGGATACCTCTTCCGATCTCCACGATTGGCATCCAGGAATTCATGGAGATTCGCGATTAGCTGTTGGAAATTGTGGGGGATCGTTATCCGTACAATTCCTGGTTCAACGCAAAGACTCTTGGCCTATATTCCGCGATCCGTTATTATAGCAGTGTGCGAATTCCTCGATATTCGCGAGTTCATCTTTAAGGCGCGTTTTGTTTTTTCGTGCTCAGTTTTAAATTGTCCTAATCTTGGAGATTCGATATTGCTCTCCCTAATTCTTAGGGATTCGCGATTCAAGAGGGGGTATCCCCCCCCCCCACTATATACATGTGTATTAAGAGTTTTCGGTTGCGTACCCAGATCAGAAATCAGTATGTCAATTTAAGTTTACTATTTTCCACTTTTCGCTTATTAATAAATATAACGAATTTCATAGTCGCACTGAAATGGGGGTCTTTCTTACCACGGGAGTGGTCCAGAACACCGACATTTCCTTTCTCTGAAATGTACCTCTTCATCCAGGAAAAGCCAGCTAGTGGATAGCAAGAGTTCTTCAAATTGGAAGGAGAAGGTATGGACAATGTCTTAACTCACAGAAAACTGTTATATATGGGTCAGTGGCAGGTGAGTGTCAGGTGTGCTATATATGTTGTCAAGGGTCGTGACCTTTACAACCGGGACATCAAGGCGATTGGCTGGGTGGATACGTACGTGGCGTAACGTCTTCTGTGAAGGTCACTGTAATGGCACGGAGGTAATACATTATACCGATGCACTGCGCTGTCTTTCATACAGGTGGACACTCCACACATGTTGGCTTTTTTTTTGCTTATTGACCATGTTGCGTTTGCGTGGCTACATAAATATAGGTGTTATGGCGTTTATATTTAGGTCCGGATAAATCTTGAGAACGTTCGCAACTTTTTGGGCGGGAAAGAATGAATGTTGCGACTGGTATGTTATGACATCTAGGACAAGGAAAACATCTTAAAGGGTCTTGTGATCATCAGGTAAAGACGCCCTGACGGAATAGCGTTACACATTGCCATATATACCTGGGCAAGCCAGGTTTGTTCTTCTGCTGATGGGCGATGTAGGTCTAGGGTCAATAGGTCACAGGATTTTTTTGAAAGTCGCTTAACCATTAAAAGATTGGACCCCAAATCAGAGAAATCGCTACTACTGTTAAAGTTTTATTCAATCACGCTGAAAAATGTATGGCATATTAGGCTCACAGGTGGTTTGTACGCGGTGTTTTAATTTGTCAAATATCCCCAAAACGGAAAAATGGCGTGCGTGTGCTTCCTCTACTCCCCGGGGCCAGGGAAGACAGAAGCCCAGCTAGCACACCACGCTTACCGCCACATGGCGGAAAGTGGCGCTTTGCTGGCGGTGAACTGCCACGTGGTTACCACGCGGCATACTTATGTCTCAGGGGCGGATTCAGAAAATCTGAATAGGGGTGGGGGGAGGGTGGGGAGGGTGGGGAGGGTGGGGAGTTTCAGGGTCGGTTCCAGATATGCTGGATAGGGGAACCGGTTTTGGTTTTCATATGTTAAAGCAATATGTTTTTGTACTTTTTATATTACCAATCTCTTCTCCATGTCAAATAAGTATATTATGTCTTGAATTTAAATCCTGAAAGCCTGTGGGCCATCCGGAGAGAAGCAAATTTGTTCACCGGAAGTTGGTGCCCGGTTGCATATCCCTGTTTGGTATTCTGTGTGATGTCGACCGCTGTTCGCTAGGACGTCCGCGCGCGATAAAATAGTCTACGCAGTTTTATGTTGAAAATGTTGTTTTACAGACTCAACGAGATATACAACATATATTCATCATAATTTTGAGAGACTTTTAGTCTTTATTCTAAAATGTACAAAATCTTAGATGGCGCATGTAGGTAGGCTGCTTTAAATGGTATAACTTACGGCCCTAAATGGAGGAGGCCGGGGCTGGGTCACCCCCTCCCACCTGGATCGGCCACTGTGTCTCCGCAGGATATAAAGATTTATGTCAATATTAGCGCTATACATCACATGTATATTTCTTTGAAAACGCCAGGCGACGATTGTAATTGCTTTTCCTGTACATGTAAACATGCGTGGTGACCACGTGGCAGTTCATGCACAGTCGCCAAAACGCCACAGTTCACCCCCGGATTGCACCACGTGGCTGCAACATAAATGAAATGAACTCATAAACGAATTATTTATTATTTACGCATAGTAAAATCATATAGCACCAGGGTTCTCCTGGTGATTAATTCTGAAAATGTTGAGGTGCATTTAAAGTCTTTACTGCATCGGGTTCGATTACTTTCGTCGTTTACACCGAACTGGTGCGCCAGAATTTAAATGAGCGTGTGCATACAGCTGCTCATCGGACTACATCAGAAAAGTGTGCCAGTGGCATTTTGTCAGAGAAGCTGCGGCACGGGATACAGCGGTCTTTTAAGGCTTTCAAGGTAAGCTAGTGCATGTCGAAATTAAAAGGATATTACGGCTATCCTGTTGTTTCTTGCATCATCAATATTGTCGTTTAAGCGTAGATCGAGGGGGAAATCTAATCTGACTTTGTTCAGAACCTATTTTAAGCTACCATACCACATCGCGTCATAACGCTCGGCACGATAAATCCACGTGGTCACCACGTGATTTGGTTAGCTGGGACTGTGCAGTCGAATGCATGTAGTATAGTGTGTTGTCATGTGAACGATCCATAGAGTTTGCCGAGCGCCGTACTCTGAATAGATCCAGTGTCAGTAATAGAAATAAACCCGCAACGCGTCATTAAAATCTCCCTCCATTACTGCCGCCTACAAGCCCGACTACATTGAACATGGAAGGATGTTCGCAGGTCCGTTGCTTCCCGGCCCGTAGCATCATATTCTTTTGAATGTGAGTTAAAGAAACACATGATTAGAAAACATATCTTTACTTGCTAAAACCTTCAACGACATTCGTGGGCATATATACATATATATTTATATCATCCCCAGCTCAGTAGCTACCCAACAAACATGACAGTAATAGGCCAGTACTGACAGCGTTCAGGCTTATTACGGAGATGCTGGTATCACGGCCGGTCAGCATCGCCCCATTCTTGGGCCAGTGGAGGCTAATTTAATACCGCTTTGCCGCTAGACCGCTGTTACACGCCGGTATCGGCAAGCCGCTATGGGCCCGATTGGCAAAAGCCAGTTCAGGCCTGATATCGAAAGGAGTATAGCGGCAGAAAAAACGCAGTAGAGGGCAGCCCTTTCACTTAGATTCAGGCTGTGTCTCTCATGATCTAATTAATAAGAGATGTAGCTGTAAAGTATAGCTAAACAATCGGTGACCCTGCTATTGCTGGCCTTATCCCTATTATCGTTCACGCTTTCATGATAGGGATATAACCAAAGAATGTATTTGATTTAATCTTATGTGGGCGAAAATAGGGATGAGGTGATTGCCATGCTGTGAATCTCTGTGCGCTGCTGCTCATGGTTGAAAAATAATGAAATGTTCCTTTTAAGCATTTATACATGTATTACCACAATAAGACTATGTAGAATACTATTAATCCGAGCTACGTGCATATAATTATACTGCTGGCGAGCCGCAATCGGGGCAGCGTTGGTTGCTCGCCGGCTCAGTACCGGCCCGTTATCGACCCGTTATCAACCGATACCGGCGTGCCAGCATCGTGGGGGGGGGGGGGGGGATTAATATCGAATCTCCAAGATGAGGACTGACCAAGACTGGGCGCGAAAAAAAACACACCTTAAATGTGATATCGTGAGCACCGTGCCGATACCGGCGGTATGGGACGGCCTGTATCAGGCAAGTGCTGGTTCGATTCCGTCATGTTAGTTGGGTACATTATATCCTTTAAAACGTAAATTAGTATGTTAACCGAGTAAATAATTCACATCACAACCGTGTTAAATAGCAATACAACAAAATACGTTCACATTATTTTTGGATTGTGCTCAAAATACAGTTGATACAAAATACAAGTTCAAGTTGAGTGAACAGTCCCGCTTATTTCAGAGTCTGCGGTTGGTAGTCGAATGTAACTCGTTGCTGGTCTGACGTCACAATGCTCTTCTATGACGTCATGGTGCGCGTCTCCACACAAAGCCGCGGTGCCATCTGGCGGGCTGGCGTCCCTTCCGGTTATTGTGGATGGTAAGGCCACCTGCCGGATTTCACTGGAACTACGCCTTGGTGTTTTTCCTGATGTCTTGGAGACGCCTACAAATTCATAAAAAGCATGAAATTACGTAGCTTAGCATACGTGTAAGTTCAATCCTTGCTGTTGCTGATGTTGGAAATTGTGTCATTCTACTTGCATTTCAAAACCGATATGACAGTAACGGCAATATATACGGCTGATGCAACGGACCAACTTTACAACCCCCCACCAAAATTGAACTGCCACGACGTAGGTATCTAAATGCCAAGTAATTGTTCTTAAATGGCATTGTGAATCCGACCAAACTAACTAACTAACAACAAACTAACAACTTCATATTTTGCCGGAGAAGCCTTGGTATCAACTCCCTGGTTGTCCTCTGAGCTTGTCCGTTTAAGGGCGAGAGCGGGTGGCGCCTGGCGGATTTTTTCAGAACTAAATTTCTTTTTTTTTTCTTTTTTTTTTAGGATTAAATGGCAACCAATATCAATCTATGTCACATCAAATAATATTTCCTCCACCAAATTTGCATGTATTTGATGTATTACAAGCAAATACCAAGATGATTAGTGATTGCATATATGCGCCGAAAGGCACAATTGTGACAATTCGTCATTTTTGGCCTATTTTATAGCCTATTTTGGTTAAAAAAGAGCTCATAGAACAAAAGTTAGTTCAGTAACATATCGTTTTTTTGTTATTTTTGTATTCACCATGACGCTAGGCTTCAGCAGGCAGTTTTTTGGGGAAGTCTGTGGACCAGTTTTTATAGGGGATTTCAAAACATTGAGAAAAAAACACATTTATATGGATTTTCCCATTGACAGCCATGTTAAAGCCAATTTGACAAAAATGCCCCAAACTTTTTTTTTAGTAAAGTGACATCTATTTTGACCCCCCACCCGCTCTCGACCTTAAACGAAAATGTTATTGACTGATTCGGCCTTATTCATGTGTTGCGGAATTCTTTCTTCAGAAAATAGCTTGGTTATTCGGCATACGACCAAGAATAGTGTATAATAATCATACACTATCCTTGATACGACTGATGATCTGATCACGTGACTCACACGAATCCAATCGAAGACGTCGATTCCGCGCCATCGGTTTCTGTCTCTCTCGCCAGGTGTCTCTGCGTTCGCGCAGTGTCTGCAGGAATCTGGGCGCCGTCAGCGTGTAGAAGAGAGGGTTGAGGGCGCTGTTGATGGGCAGAACGAAGACCGTCACCCAGGCGTACGATTCTTCTGATTGGTGGGAGGCACAACGCGACAACCCAAGCAGATACTGCACATTAAATGAATATAAGTATTTTGTAACGATCAGGGACCGTATTCATGATTCCCTCGTAAGTTACGCATGAAAAATGCATTTTCGTCTTAGCCTCATTAGTTCGTTGTGGTGGTACTCATGATTAGGAAATCCTCTTCAATGTAATTTGAGCACTTTGTTGATTCAGAAAATCCATTTCTTGTGTGACTACTTATGTATTTTGAACCCGATAGTCGCTCGACAAATCTTTCACTAAGCGCTAAGTCTAGTGGCGTAGCCTAAGTGGCGATTATGAATACGGCCCCTGGTCTGAAACTCATCGATACGTTTACGTAAATATGATCTTATTTCATTATTTTACATGAAATAATCGACCGTTATGTTTATGTGCATTAGAAATGATGGCTTTCGGGATCGATTTGGATTCCTGGATCTAGCATCCCAAAAGAGGGGATGGGTAAAGTCTCCTGCGAGGAGGAATGGCCCACCACGTCGGGCTTTGGTTTGAGAAACTGGACTTGATATGTCAGGCGTCCAGTGAGTAAAAAACCAAGACCTAACGACAGGTCATCGTCGCGGCGACTGCTGTAAGCTCTGTCCGTCACATGTAAGCTTATTCATTCATAAGCGCAAATGCCGCGACGCAATCGTATTACTTAAACCAAGACAAAAGCTGCAAATCCAGCGTCTTTCGCAGACGGACGGATGCCAGCCATGTTAGACCTGATGACTTTGAGTTCATATATGGAACATTACTAAGCTATCTATCTTGGGTGCGTTGTATATTCAGGACGCTTCAACCAATTTCGCTCATATCGTGTCAATCGGAGAAGGAAGGGAGAGTGGAGCCTTGTCCCCGAGGGTAACCCCCTACTCTTGCGACCCCACAGACATAGCCACCGCGGGGCGCTGACCACCGATCTACGTGCCGTTAAGCTCTCAGGTGGCCAGAGCTCTCAGGGCGAGAGCTCTAACCCACTGAGCAATCGGGGCGGCCCCGCTATCTAAGTTGAAAATAGGAAAAGCAATGTCCATGTATCTACCTGAGATGTGCACTGAGCAGAGCGCCAGGATCTTGATGGTGACGATCGGGATCCAGCACAGCGCATCCGTGACGACGATCAGCAGGATTCGCTTGATGAAGGACAAGTCCTTGTTGAGGTCGAGTGTTGTCGAGTTCTGAGTCCGCCACACGCTCAGCGCAATGCCTACGTAGGCGCCTACGACCAGGACGAACGCCAGGGAGTTGACCCCGATCAGCAGCACGGCGGAGTAACGCCAGCCCTTGGCGTAGGGCGGTTGGAGGTGGAGGGGCAAGCAGACTCCACTGGTGCCGTAGAACGGTCCGAACATGTCCTGGCTGACCAGTGGGAGGAGGCAGAGGAGGAGCCCCCCACCCCACACCGCCGCCAGCCACCAGCCCACCACCACCACCCTGCCGTTGCCAAGGCGACGCTTGACCAGCGGGCTGGCGATACAGATGAAGCGGTCCAACGAGATGTACGTGATGAGCAGCACCGAGACTTCGGACGAGATGAGGGCGAGAAGTCCCGTGGCCTTGCAGCCCCAGCTGCGGATCCAAGAGAGGGCGTGACGGTTGTAGGCGCCTCGAAAGCGGATGTCCTGCACTCCGATCACCGCCAAATACACCGACATCAGAAAGTCAGACGCTAAAGGTCAAAGGTGAATATAGAGGTCACGTTAACGCCTTCTTGTCGGCTGATACACATGACATTTATGACAAAAGCTAATATATCAAAGAATACGATCGTTTCGCCAGGATCGGCTGATGAGTTAGAATAGGGCGGCTATGTTAAAAGACGCCCATCAAGCGTAGAGAGGGAGAGAGGGGCGGGTGGAGTTCCAGGGGCTGACCACGTCATCCTAGGTAAGGCGTTCGCTTCTATACTCTGGGTACTCTGTGTTAGGCCAGTCCACGCGTACGTTATACATCCCCAACAAGAACTAAAATACAAACCCGCCAGATTCTTAATGGGCACAGAGTACGTCATGTTGTTTTCCTTGGTGATGTAACGTCCTGCCAGAACGAGGCCGTTGCCAAGGCATGTGACCGTTGCCATGACCCACACCGCCACCTGGAGGACGGTCAGGTCGAGCAGATTGTAGAAGGATGAGATGCCGTCACCACGTGGTTCACAGGTCAAGGCCAGCGGCGCAAATGCGCAGTACTCAAAGCGCTGAAAGCGGCTGAAACGGTTGGAAAGCCGAGCGCAACAATCCGCATGAAAGTATGGAAAGCCGATCACAATATTTTGCATGAAAGCCGTGGCGGATCCAGCGGGGGGGCTACTGCGGCTATAGCCCCCCCCCCCACCCCCTGGTCAAGCCGCAGAAGCCCCCCTACCGACAGGTTTAGCCCCCCCCCCCGAGAATAAAGCAGCCTATCGCTCTCCACGAGCAACAACCTAATGCAGAAGAAGGACCAGTGCATCCCCCCCCCCACCCCGCTTCCGCCGCCTATGCACTGTAATCTCGAAATTCAAGCCCCGTGTCTCCATCCCCTAAAGTATGGATTCACCCCTGTAGTATGCCCTGTAATCGCGAAATTCAAGCCTTCCCACCCTCTAAAGTCCGAATCCGCCCCTGGAATTTATGGAAAGCCGATTGCAAAAACTTCCATGGAAGTATGGAAATAAATAAATGATGATAATAATGATAACCATTTGCATAGTCTGCATTCTATCACATATATTAAGCTCGCCAACCACACATTGTCTCTTAGTTTTTCTGTGGCGTTCTTTGTCCACAATTATGTGGGCTTATATGTTATCTAAAATAACCGTTTAATATTAATCCGTAGCATATCCTGACCCAAATGTATATGCAGATTGCAAATAAGGAAACGTAGATTGTAAGCTAGGCTATGAATATTTAAATATTAAATGCAAGCAAAATGACAGACACGAGCAGGTGTCATGTGTACGTTGACCATCACTTACATGAATTTCAGTTTGTGGAGCGGCTGAAATATGGTCTCGCTTATATTGTCAACGTCAATATTTTGCATATCTCTGAAAATAAGCAGGAAAAGGTTTAAGCTAAGGAATACAAACCTCAGTCATCAGAGACTTATTGTCTAAGTTTGGTGCGCAAAACGGTGGAGAAAAAGGACCGTAGAAAGCTCTAAACACGGAAATTACGGCACGAGGCTTAGACGATTCAAGTTATGTAGTGTTTCTGTTAGCAGGTAACAGCATAGGGCATAGCGCACAGTGACCAAACGTTGTTAACGTTGTTAAACCCGGTCAGATTATCAATAGAACATTTCCGATTCATAGCAGATGATTATTAGCATGTGTCATTGTATAACGACTTACAAGCTCTCAAGTAACTCGAGGCCATCAAACAGTGTCATGGAGAGGGTCGTCAAGGGATTGTTAGCCAAAGATCTGCGAGAAATAATAACAGACAAGGCCAATGTATCCAATAGAAGTACGAATCCTTCAGTATACGTAATTAAACTGGAGCTTTCAAATCAACATTGCGTCATGATCATGGTTTGATCGATATCGGGCATTGTATGTTCCTCTAGTATCTGTACTCTATTGTCTACATTAGGTCATATGAAAGGAGGGAATACCTTTTCCGATCTCCGCGATTGGCATCCAGGAATTCTTGGATATTCGCGATTAGCTGCTGGCGAATTTGGGGGATCGTTTTCCGCACAATTCCTGGTTCAATGCGAATACCTTTTCTCTATTTACCGCGATCCGTTATAGCAGTCTGGGAATTCATCGATAGTTGGGATATCCCTATTAAGTTGGTTTTTTTCGCGCTCGGTCTTGAACCGTCCTTATCTTAGAGAATCGATCTTGCTCTCCCTAATTCTTGGGAATTCGCAATTCAGATGGGGTATTCCTCCGCCCCCCCCCTCTCATATGTGTGTATTTTGGTCAGAGCAACTATATACACGTCAGTCACAACCCCCCGTGAATCTCACAGCACTTGGAGCAGGCGCGTGGATCGGTTATGGCGTCGGAAACCCGTCTGTGACGTCACACCTTCAGGCGAGGAGCCAAACATGTTGAACAGGTGGGTGGGGGGAGGGGGGGGGGCATTCTGGGCCGGTTCCCATTATCGGGGGAGGGGAGACGGGGGGAGGGGCGGGGTGTCAAGCCAAAAAGAAAGAGTCCGCAAAATATAAGAAATGCGAGTTTAGTACCAAAAAGGGACGGGCTGAGGATTTTGTATGGGCCCTACCATTGGATAAGGATATCATCGCTCAAAAAGGGGTGGGGGTCTGTAACCCCTGTACCCCTAGCTCTACCCTCTCCCCATTGGGGCAAAACATTTCGCAATTAGATATATCCGTATGCAATCGCTCTCGCACTATCCAAGCCAACATTGCTGCCAGCATTGGCTGATGGATCAGTGAATCCAATTTCGCTGCGTAAGTCATTTACCGCTATCTATCGATTATAACTGCGCGACAATGCTTTCACGAGTAGCTGTCGTGGATGGACACTTAAAACAGTTGGTGCCACGTCAAAACAATTTTAGCTCATATTAATCTTCTGTGTTTCCACGCTTATATTATCGAGCTATAACGCCCCACATAGTTGAAGGGAATACTTTTGCCACTTGTTTTCGCACATGCCGATTTAAATTCTGGGAGCGAGGAAAGTGACGTCAAAGAGGAATACAAACGCATGTGCTTTTACATTGAGACTCAGATTATCTCTTCTCATTGGCTTGAACTCAACGAAAAGCACTCAACCATGGGAACAATACACGCCCTCGACAACAGATGCTTGTCAACCTTGTGACATCATTGGGGAATTTCTAAATAACGTTCAGATGCAATGCTCCCAGAATTGAACCCGCCAGAGCACACTTTTGCTACTTTAACGAACGCGTTTATAGTGGTATCGTGGAATAAAAACTGTACACTCCCACTAAAACAAATTCTTATTTGTTTGTCTTCCCTAAACAAAGTTAACTCTGAGATGAACAAAATCGTGGCACGAACACTATAACTTAACATTGGGACGCAAATATTTCCCTCGTGTTGCTATCGACGAATATGACTAATTCCTGTAATGCCCTTTAAATATTGGACACAATATTTACGATAAGAGTAACGTTATTATTGTCCTTGAAGTGACTTCAGAATTATAACGTTTACCTTAACATTTCTTACTTGCGTAATATCCTTGTTATTGATAGTAATACTTACAACGTAACGAGAAACGGGTTGTGGGAAAAGGTTCGACCGTCTAGGTGAAGGATCTGGTTTTCCGAGAGATATCTGAGAAATATGCGGCATAGCATATCTTCCTATATCTGATTCGATTGGTTCTTATTATTAGAGCCACTATTTTGCGATTCTGGTGTTTTAATATTAAAATATAAATTCGATGTATTATGCTCAAAATACTTTCTGATCACTGCCATCATAGATCCAACGAAAGTGTTAGCGATAAGATATAAGTTGGCGAGTCATTCAAAAATAGACCTTGCGCAATAATATGCCAGCAGGATATGCTACTTCATTTTTGTCACTGATAATTCGTGATCATTTTTATATTCTATATAATCCAAGCGAACTCACAGGTCGCGCAGTTGAGGCAAGTGTTCAAAAGCCATGGGTGATACAACACTTATTCTGTTCCCCTGCAAATATCTGTAAATACAAAGAAGAACAATATCGGCTGAATGTCTTCATGAATTCTATTCACTTCTATGCGATTTTAGTGACAGGTTTATCTAACTGATACCGTTTACAGTTTTATATTACGCATTAGACCACAACAGTTACATGCTACAGTCTGTCTTAAGGCATCTTCTCGTCGCATCGTTGCAATATTGTCACCAAAATGGCGTACAAGAAATCGACACAATTCGTCACCTAACAGATCGTGAGTTCTGACTCTGACCGGAAACGGGAAGAGCTACTCCCCGATTGGTTCATATACAATGTAGGACTAAACACCGTGAGACATATATGTCGATCGTGCGATGATGACCGATAATCGACTACCCCCCATAAATACGCTTCAACGTTGCAACAATTAGTCTTATTTGTATAATGTGACCCATGATTCACTGCACGCGGCGGTCAGAGAGAGCCTTTATTGCAAGGTGATTCTGCTTTCGAAGAGAGACACTTACAGCACAGACAACGAGGGCGTTTTACGCAGCAGTCCGGGGCCCACAACGCTGATGTTGTTATTATCGACAGACCTGGGTGCAGTGGAGAAACCGACATTGAAGACGGTGAGGACAGATCAATTAACAAACAAAGACTATACTTAAAGCTATTCGAACGGTTGTTTCTCGCCAACATCATGTCAAAATCTAAGATTGTGACATTTTATGGCCTTATTAGTGCAAGAATTATTTAGTCTCATCACTTTGTTCTCAATAAAGTTTATTGCATGGAGCTTGCTCAACAGTCGTAAGATTGTGCAATAAATCGATGAAATACACTCAAATATGTGACATACTTCACATAACTTCCAACTTGCGGTCAGCTCTCCAGTTGGCCACCAATACCTTCTTTGCCGTGTTCATCATTACATTCTGAAGCTAACGTTAAAATTTTGTTACCTGTGAATACTAATTTTTCGTGTCAGCATACGATGCAGATAAAGTTAACCGGCCAAGGTTACTATACCGTACTCACAGCCATATGAGGTTTGGCGGCAGCTCCCAGGTGCTACCTTCTTCCGCCTCTAGATGATTATTACTCAACCTCCTGCAGGGGAACATCACGACATGGTACGAGTGATTCAACCAATGTTAACGTAAATTGAATGTGTAAGTAGCCATAATTAGATGTGTATTGCAGCGCAACGATTGGGCCAAATCGATATACAATTTAGATTGTCGAATTACTGCTTCCATTTGTCCTGTTTGATTTTTTTTTTTTTCTTCTTTGTGTTTCACTTTTTTTTTCTTCTTCTTTTTTTTTGAGCAAATAAGCCTCGGCTTCTGCTCCTTGCCAACCTGTTCTTTATTATGTTGATTTATGTACTATCCATGGCAATAAAGATTCTTCTTATTCTTATTCTTATTTCTTATACTTCTTATTACTTGTACCCTCTGCCTTCGACTCACACCGTTAGGGCTCCATTATATCTCTGCTGTCGCTTACGTCCTCAATGCAATTTCACACTCGCTCGCCAGGGGGGCGCTGCGCAAATTGATTGGAAAAAATGCGCCTCGCATTTCTATAATGAATGCCAGGGACCCAGCCTAAGCCTAATAACACACGGCGTCAGGTGATGCAAAGAAACAATTGTCACAATTATATTTTTTTCAAAAGGGTACAAGATGTTTTTTGTTGTATTAAATACATAGAGCTCGTTATTTTTATGTTTTATTCTTGAAAATTATAATGCTGCAAGAAATTACAGCTGATTTGACCGTTTTGCAAAAATCTTGAAATTTGCCCCAGACCGACAGCAGCGGCAAAAGCGGAGCTTGCGTAGCGCCACCGTGCGGGGAAGCTTGGCGTGCACCCAGCTACGGCTCTATATATTGCATTATAAAAGCGTGCATGATTAACATAATAAAGCGTTTTACGCAATTCATTCAAAAAGGCCGAGAATAACCCCGCATATCTGGATCCGACCCTACAACCGGCCTCCCTATCCAGGTTTTCTGGATCCGCCCCTGATTTCAGTGTCACTCACAGCCAGATGAGATGTTCTAAGGATGAGAAGACGCCTGGAGTGATGTCCACGAAGTGGTTGTTATCGAGGAATCTATGGTAGCAGGAAAACAATACAGTTATAACAAAGCAACCCTTGGCTATGTTTGTCCTGTAATTTCTCAAAAGACCCGTTGGGCATCAACGCCATATAACGCCGTACAAAAGCTCGCTCTCACTCACGGAAATATTCGAGTGAATTAGTCTGACTAATTAAGTTATACTAACTTAAATCATAGCCATAAATAGGTATACGCGGACCTTTCACGATTAACAACGTACTCACATATAAGATACACTCGGCATCCCGGTAAAGGTTTCTGCGGCCAATGTCTCAAGCTGGTTGTCCTCAAGACTCCTGCCGTTGTCAAAAACGAAGTAAAATCGGTTAGTCTCGCATAAGAAAGAGATGCAAACTTATGGAAATATAATATATACTATATATAATGTCATCGAAAAGCTGACTAAAACAGATTGATGGAACCTAAGGAGATGTCAAGCAGTTTATGTAGTATAGTACGATGAATGTCTAAAATATAGTAAACAATGATAGACTTTTATTCAGCTGCGAGTTTCCAAATAATTATCATTATAAAATCAGACGCTAAAATAAAACTTGGTCAGTCGCACACATCGCACACATCAAAGCTCAAAAATGGCCACGGAGGTATATGCGAAACCTAGAAGCCTCAGAACACGCCGTGGTCAGTGGGTTTGTCACCCTCCACGACACATCCTCACCCACACCTGTCCACGACCCACTACGTTAGAACTCTTTTGTGGGCTACTTCCCCTCAATACATTCACATTCGCCCGACAGGGCGCCGCCACCGCACAAATTGATCTATAGGACAAGTGCGCCGCAGAATGATACAAATAAAAGGCAGGAACTCCTATATAAGAAAGCCAAAGAAAGAGTTTCCTCTCAGTTATCGCCACTTGAAAATGTCACACGAAGTATTTTTGCCGTCTTAAGTACGCAAGGCTCGTTGTTTTTGTGTTGTATGTCTATAATTGATCATTTCGCAAGAACTTATGATTGATTTGACCGTTTTTAAGAATCTTGAACTTTACCAACGACAGCAGTCTGAGCAGAGAAGCTCCATCTAGCAAATGGGAGCTGAATCTTCACTGCCGACTGGACGATTATTTTGTCGGCATTCTAAGAATCGATCAGACGCCATTCTTCCCATATATATCTATATTCATCTTGCATCAACTTACAATAGAGTCAGATCTCGTAATCCTAGGAAGCTGCCAACTGGAATTTCCTTCAAGTGGTTTCTGTCGAGGTAGCTGCAGAAAAAGTAAAGTGCTAGTTGACCAGGAAAACAAGCTCAATAAAAACAAACTAATATTCACCATTTGGGTTGTTTTCTCAAAGCGCTGCATGAGGATCATCAAAGTTGCTCTTTTTGGCAGTAATGAGGATACCAAGGGTTGTATTTTTATATGTCTCTACAGATGTATAAATGTGATTTACAGAGATCTAAGGTTGCTGAATGCGTCTGTCTCGAAGTCTTGCTGCTTGACTGTGATCAGGTTGCCGCCCAGGCTTCTGGAAGGAGGAAGGATGTAAGAGATGGTCGCTCGGGAGAGTAGGAGAAGGCCCGGCGGGAACGGGATGGGGGAGATGGGCTTGAACTCGAGTGAGGATATCCTTTGGGGTTTTCCGCCAGGAGGAAGAATGTGTTTTGTTAGACAATTGTAGCAAATTACTCGTCATAGGTTATATTGGTAATTGGAAAATATTCCCCACTCCTGCTAATAAGCATCCTATATATTCATTTATAAGTACAAATATGTCACCAATCATACACAATACCCATGATCTTCCCGGCCTTCTTCCCCTGACGCGATATGACCAGAATCGATTAAAGGGTCCTCAATTTTCAACCAACCAACAATGACGATTGATGGCGAGGGAAAGCCGGGGATGGTGACCATGGGGATGTGTGTGTGGGGGAGGGGGGAAAAGGGGTGCTGCAGAGGTAATCTTGCGACTTCCCCACTCCCTATGTTTGTACCTCTCCCCCCCCCCACCCTCCTGGTGCTCCTGCGTTCATTCATTGTCATATATCTGCCGTTATCTGTCATCAATATTTTATTGATGTGTTAACCCAGGACGCTGTCTCCAAGAGACCCCACTAGGTAGCAGCACCTCACGCACCGAGAACCCCAGATGGGGTCTCCTAGAATTGGGCTGGCGGGTTCCACACTTAAATGTTACAAATGTCTATACTGTAGTATGCTTTTATTTACAGGTAGGCAAAATATAGGCATTGCCAGATAATGTGATCGTTCGTTACGGTGAAGTTAAACATGAAATTCAAATAAACTTCCGCCGCTTCCTCCGCGCTCTTCCGAACTACTTACTTGTTGATAAACGACGTCATAATCAAGACATATCCACTGAGAGAAATAGTCACTAGCGGCACTAAATTATGCCGTTTAAGAACACATTCGATGAAATGAAAGTCAGCTTTTATTAATCAAACATGCATATTTATCGTTTAGACAATCGGGTCGCTTGCTAATACAGCCGGTCGCTTGCTCATCAGTCGGTTTGTTGCTCCTCCCCAATTCTACTAGCCCCAATCTCAGACGCTCTGGATGAGCGGTGGCTCCACCGCGTGTGTGACATACGCGTTATTCGAATACAGTATTATTCGAAGTACACGTATATGCCAAAAAATGACTTTAGCAGGTTTTTATTCTTGCCATAATAGCCCTTTAATGACGTCAATGAACCAGACACACGAAATTGCCATGTGCTGTGCGAATACATAGCCGCTACCTAATCGAGAAGTAATAAAAACCTGAAGGAGTTTTGCCTTCCATATCCTAACTTCAAGAGCGTCAAGTAGAGACTGAGATTGCTTTTGCTAAATATACCCCGACCTGGGTGGCTCGGAGAGAAAGTCGAAGACCAAGATTGCGCAAGGACCGTAATTTCACGACAAACTGCGCAAGGACCGTAATTTCCCGACAAAACTAGGCTTCCAGGAAACATCACCATAGGTGCCATTCAATGTGGATAATTGTTCTTCCTTCATTAATTAGGTGGCTGAGGACGCACGTCGCGTCTTTATTTTGGGCCAGCGATCTACAAGTAGCTGAGGCTTTACTTGGGTCTTGAGGATCGTTTTACTAAGGATTCGGCCATTTACGACCATCATAACTAGGAGTCATACATGGAGACAACAGCAACACCTGGAGACAACGGCGACAAATAGAGACAACAGCGACACCTGAAGACAATAGCGACACATGGAGACAACGGCGACACCTGGAGAAAACGGCGACAAATGGAGACAACAGCAACACCTGGAGACAACAGCGACACCTGGAGACAACTGCGACACCTGGAGACAACGGCGACAAATGGAGACAACGGCGACAAATGGAGACAACAGCGACACCTGGAGACAACGGCGACAAATGAAGACAACAGCGACACCTGGAGACAACAGCGACAAATGGAGACAACTGCGACACCTGGAGACAACGGCGACAAATGGAGACAACAGCGACACCTGGAGACAACAGCGACAAATGGAGATAACGGCGACAAATGGAGACAACAGCGACGAATGGAGACAACTGCGACACCTGGAGACAACGGCGACAAATGGAGACAACAGCGACACATAGAGACAACAGCGAGACCTGGAGACAACAGCGACACATGGAGACAACTGCGACACCTGGAGACAACGGCGACAAATGGAGACAACAGCGACACCTGGAGACAACAGCGACACCTAGAGACCACAGCGACATATGGAGACAACGGCGACAAATGGAGACAACAGCGACACCTGGAGACAACAGCGACACCTGGAGACAACAGCGACCGAATGAAGACAACTGCGACACCTGGAGACAACAGCGACAAATGGAGACAACTGCGACACCTGGAGACAACGGCGACACCTGGAGACAACAGCGACACATGGAGACAACTGCGACGCCTGGAGACAACGGCGACAAATGGAGACAACAGCGACACCTGGAGACAACAGCGACACCTGGAGACAACAGCGACACATGGAGACAACTGCGACACCTGGAGACAACAGCGACACCTGGAGACAACACCGACAAATGGAGACAACGGGGACAAATGGAGAGAACAGCGACACCTGGAGACATCAGCGACACATGGAGACAACAGCGACACCTGGAGACAACGGCGACAAATGGAGACAACGGCGACAAATGGAGACAACATTGACACCTGGAGACAACAGCGACACACGGAGACAACAGCGACACCTGGAGACACCTGGAGACAACAGCGACACATGGAGACAACAGCGACCAAATGGAGAAAACAGCGACACCTAGAGACAACAGCGACACATGGAGATAACGGCGACAAATGGAGAGAACAGCGACACCTGGAGACAACAGCGACACATGAAGACAACTGCGACACCTGGAGACAACGGCGACAAATGGAGACAACAGCGACACCTGGAGACAACGGCGACAAATAGAGACAACAGCAACACCTGGAGACAACAGCGAGACCTGGAGACACCTGGAGACAACAGCGACACATGGAGACAACAGCGACCAAATGGAGTCAACAGCGACACCTAGAGACAACAGCGACATCTGGAGACACCTGGAGACAACAGCGACAAATGGAGACAACAGCGACACCTGGAGACAACAGCGACACCTGGAGAAACCTGGAAACAACAGCGACACATGGAGACAACAGCGACCAAATGGAGACAACAGCGACACCTAGAGACAACAGCCACATCTGGAGACACCTGGAGACAACAGCGACACCTGGAGACAACAGCGACACCTGGAGACAACAGCGACACCTGGAGTCAACAGCGACACTTGGAGACAACAGCGACACCTGGAGACAACAGCGACACCTGGAGATAACAGCGACACAAGGAGACAACAGCGACACCTAGAGACAACAGCGACACCTGGAGACAACAGCGAGACCTGGAGACAACAGCGACACCTAGAGACAACTGCAACATCTGGAGTCAACAACGACACTTGGAGACAACAGCGACACCTGGAGACAACGGCGACACCTGGCGACAACAGCGACACATGGAGACAACAGCGACACCTGGAGACAACAGCGACACCTGGAGATAACAGCGACACATGGAGTCAACAGCGACACATGGAGACAACAGCGAAACCAGGAGACTACAGCGACACCTGGAGACAACGGCGACACCTGGAGACAACAGCGACACCTGAAGACGACAGCGACACCTCGAGACAACAGCGACACCTGGAGTCAACAGCGACAAATGGAGACAACTGCGACACCTGGAGACAACAGCGACACCTGAAGACAACAGCGATACATGGGGACAACAGCGACACCTGGAGACAACAGCGACACCTGGAGTCAACAGCGACACTTGGAGACAACAGCGACACCTGGAGACAACAGCGACACATGGAGATAACAGCGATACATGGAGACAACAGCGACACCTGGAGAGAACAGCGACACCTAGAGACAACAACGAGACCTGGAGACAACATAAACACATGGAGACAACAGCGACACCTGGAGACCACAGCGAAACCAGGAGACTACAGCGACACCTGGAGACAACGGCGACACCTGGAGACAACAGCGACACCTGGAAACAACAGCGACACCTAGAGACCACATAGACACATGGAGACAACAGCGAGACCTGGAGACAACATCGACACCTGGAGACAACAGCGACACCTGGCGACACCTGGAGACAACAGCGACACATGGAGACAACAGCCACCAAATGGAGACAACAGCGACACCTGGAGACAACAGCGACACATGGAGATAACGGCGACAAATGGAGAGAACAGCGACACCTGGAGACAACAGCGACACATGGAGACAACTGCGACACCTGGAGACAACGGCGACAAATGGAGACAACAGCGACACCTGGAGACAACGGCGACAAATAGAGACAACAGCAACACCTGGAGACAACAGCGAGACCTGGAGACAACAGCGAGACCTGGAGACACCTGGAGACAACAGCGACACCTGGAGACAACAGCGACACCTGGAGAAACCTGGAAACAACAGCGACACATGGAGACAACAGCGACCAAATGAAGACAACAGCGACACCTAGAGACAACAGCCACATCTGGAGACACCTGGAGACAACAGCGACACCTGGAGATAACAGCGACACCTGGAGTCAACAGCGACACTTGGAAACAACAGCGACACCTGGAGACAACAGCGACACCTGGAGATAACAGCGACACATGGAGACAACAGCGACACCTGGAGACAACAGCGACACCTGGAGACAACAGCGAGACCTGGAGACAACAGCGACACCTGGAGACAACAGCGAGACCTGGAGACAACAGCGAGACCTGGAGACACCTGGAGACAACAGCGACACCTGGAGACAACAGCGACACCTGGAGAAACCTGGAAACAACAGCGACACATGGAGACAACAGCGACCAAATGAAGACAACAGCGACACCTAGAGACAACAGCCACATCTGGAGACACCTGGAGACAACAGCGACACCTGGAGATAACAGCGACACCTGGAGTCAACAGCGACACTTGGAAACAACAGCGACACCTGGAGACAACAGCGACACCTGGAGATAACAGCGACACATGGAGACAACAGCGACACCTGGAGACAACAGCGACACCTGGAGACAACAGCGAGACCTGGAGACAACAGCGACACCTAGAGACAACTGCAAAATCTGGAGTCAACAACGACACTTGGAGACAACAGCGACACCTGGAGACAACGGCGACACCTGGAGACAACAGCGACACATGGAGACAACAGCGACATCTGGAGACAACAGCGACACTTGGAGTCAACAGCGACACTTGGAGACAACAGCGACACCTGGAGACAACAGCGACACCTGGAGATAACAGCGACACATGGAGACAACAGCGACACATGGAGACAACAGCGAAACCAGGAGACTACAGCGACACCTGGAGACAACGGCGACACCTGGAGACAACAGCGACACCTGAAGACGACAGCGACACCTAGAGACAACAGCGACACCCGGAGTCAACAGCGACACTTGGAGACAACAGCGACACCTGGAGACAACAGCGACACCTGGAGACAACAGCGAAACCAGGAGACAACAGCGACACCTGGAGACAACAGCGACACCTGGAGTCAACAGCGACACTTGGAGACAACAGCGACACCTGGAGACAACAGCGACACATGGAGATAACAGCGACACATGGAGACAACAGCGACACCTGGAGACAACAGCGACACCTGGAGACAACAGCGAGACCTGGAGACAACATAAACACATGGAGACAACAGCGACACCTGGAGACCACAGCGAAACCAGGAGACTACAGCGACACCTGAAGACAACGGCGACACCTGGAGACAACAGCGACACCTGGAGACAACAGCGACACCTAGAGACCACATAGACACATGGAGACAACAGCGAGACCTGGAGACAACATCGACACCTGGAGACAACAGCGACACCTGGCGACACCTGGAGACAACAGCGACACATGGAGACATCAACGACACCTAGAGACAACAGTGACACCTGGAGACAACAGCGACACCTGGCGACACCTGGAGACAACAGCGACACATGGGGACATCAACAACACCTGGAGACAACAGCGACACCTGGAGACAACGGCGACAAATGGAGACAACATCGACACCTGGAGACAACAGCAACACCTGGAGACAACGGCGAAACCTGGAGACAACAGCGACATCTGGAGACAACAGCGACACCTGGCGACACCTGGAGACAACGGCGAAACCTGGAGACAACAGCAACACCTGGCGACACCTGGAGATAACGGCGACACCTGGAGACAACAGCGACACCTGGCGACACCTGGAGACAACGGCGACACGTGGAGACAACAGCGACAACTAGAGACAACAGCGACATCAGGAGACACCTGGAGACAACTGCGACACCGGGAGACAGCAGCGACACCTAGAGACAACAGCGACATCTGGAGACACCTGGAGACAACAGCAACATATGGAGACAACAGCGACACCTGGAGACAACAGCGACAACTGGAGACAACAGCGACACCTGGAGACAACAGCGACACCTAGAGACAACAGCGACACCTGGAGATAACAGCGACACCTGGAGACAACATAGACACATGGAGACAACAGCGAAACCAGGAGACTACAGCAACACCTGGGGAGAACGGCGACACCTGGAGACAACAGCGACACCTGGAGACAACAGCGACAACTGGAGACAACAGCGACACCTGGAGACAACAGCGACACCTAGAGACAACAGCGACACCTGGAGATAACAGCGACACCTGGAGACAACAGCGAGACCTGGAGACAACATTGACACATGGAGACAACAGCGACACCTGGAGACAACAGCGAAACCAGGAGACTACAGCGACACCTGGAGAGAACGGCGACACCTGGAGACAACAGCGACACCTGGAGACAACAGCGACACCTGGAGAGAACAGCGACACCTGGAGACAACAGCGACACCTGGAGACAACAGCGACACCTCAACACAACATGTAACTATTGAAATAAGAGCGACACATGGAGACAAGAGCGATAACTGGAGACAGCAGCAAGAGGCATGTATATTTGACCTAGAAACAAGATAAAGTAAGGGCACAATTATAATGAATGGGTGAATAATGTTCGCCCCTCCCTGTACTGGTGCGTGCTGTTTTTAACGTCCCCCCGGGCAGGGCACACTCAATACGCTGCCTACGAGATTAGCTGGATGCTGTCACGGTTGAAACTTGCCCTTGGCGTCGCTCAGATAGTTTTCCAAAGATGCCATCTGACAGACGCATAATTGTAATACTGCCCGCCCCCCTGTCCCCTCCGCCCGCCCCCACACCCACCCACCATTCGAAAGCGTCGCCTTTGTTGCTCGCTGGTGGTAATGCACACGCGTTGTCGCATGTCATTGCATCGTACGCCGCCAGCGAGAAGGCGAAAGGCACCAGGACGTTGAGGACTAACGCTCACCCAGAGCCCCATTAGTCAAGTTGGCGCTAAGCTCACGGGAGAATAGTGAGAGGTCAAAGGTCAAACGACTACTATAAGTAGATCGACACAGAGCAGCCGCGGGTCAGGTACTGGCGGATCAGGTACTGGCGGGTCAGGTACTGGCGGGTCAGGTACTGGCGGGTCAGGTACCGGCGGGTCAGGTACTGGCGGGTCAGGTACTGGCGGGTCAGGTACTGGCGGGTCAGGTACTGGCGGGTCAGGTGCTGGCGGGTCAGATACTGGCGGGTCAGGAACTTTGGGTCAGGTATTGGCGGGTCAGGTACTTTGGGTCAGGTACTTTGGGTTAGGTACTTTGGGTCAGGTACTGGTGTGTCAGGTACTGGCGAGTCAGGTACTGGCGTGCCAGGTACTGGCGAGTCAGTTACTGGCGAGTCAGGCACTGGCGGGTCAGGTACTGGCGGGTCACGTACTTTGGGTCACGTACTGGGGGAGTGGGGAGGGGGTGGGGAGGGTATTTTGGGTCAGGTACTGGCGGATCAGGTAATGGCGGGTCAGGTACTTTGGGTCAGGTACTGGCGAGTCAGATACTGGCGGGACAGGTACTGGCGGGTCAGGTACTTTGTGTCAGGTACTGGCGAGTCAGATACTGACGAGTCAGATACTGGCGGGTCAGGTACTGGCGGGTCAGGTACTGGCGGGTCAGGTACTGGCGGGTCAGGAACTGGCGGGTCAGGTACTGGCGGGTCAGGTACTGGCGGGTCAGGTACTGGCGGGTCAGGTACTGGCGAGTCAGATACTGGCGAGTCAGATACTGGCGGGTCAGGTACTGGCGTGTCAGGTACTGGCGGGTCAGGTACTGGCGGGTCAGGTACTGGCGAGTCAGGTACTGGCGAGTCAGGTACTGACGGGTCTGGTACTGGCGATTCAGGTACTGGCGAGTCAGGTACCGGCTAGTCATGTACTGGCAGGTCAGGTACTGGTGAGTCAGGTACTGGCGGATCAGGTACTGGCGAGTCAGGTACTGGTGAGTCAGATACTGGCGGGTCAGTTACTGGCGAGTCAGGTACTGGCGAGTCAGGTACTGGCGGGTCAGGGACTGGCGAGTCAGGTACTGGCGAGTCAAGTACAGGCGAGTAAGGCACTTTGGGTCAGGTACTGGCGCGTCAAGTACTGGCGGGTCAGATATTGGCGGGTCAGGTACTGGCGGGTCAGGTACTGGCGGGTCAGGTACTGGCACGTCAGGTACTGGTACTGGCAATTTAGGTACTGGCGAGTCATGTACTGGCGAGTCAGGAACTTTGGGTCAGGTACTGGCGAGTCAGGTTCTGGCGGGTCAGGTACTCTGGGTCCGGTACTGGCGGGTCAGGTACTGGGGGTTCAGGTCCTGGCGGGTCAGGTACTGGCGGGTCAGGTACTGGCGAGTCAGGTACTGGCGGGTCAGGTACTGGCGGGTCAGGTACTGGCGGGTCAGGTACTGGCGAGTCAGGTACTGGCGAGTCAAGTACTTGCGAGTCAGGTACTGGCGAGTCAGGTACTGGTGAGTCAAGTACTTGCGAGTCAGGTACTGGCGTGTCAGGTACTGGCGAGTCAGGTACTGGCGGGTCAGGTACTGGCGGGTCAGGTACTGGCGGGTCACGTACTGGCGTGTCAGGTACTGGTGAGTCAGGTACTGGCGGGTCAGGTACTGGCGGGTCAGATACTGGCGGGTCAGGTACTAACCGGCGAGTCAAGTAGTACAATGCGACTGTATCTCGATCATAAACGACCATATAGTAACAATATCCCAGGGTATAGTGATCCATTCTTCGATGGCTACCTGAAGCACCCAATGCCATACGCTTTATGAGGCAAAGCTTGAATAGTCTGACCTTTATCCAGTGAGACTTAAGTTCTTTATTAGGCCAAACGCAACAAAAAAATTAGCTATGCCAGACCAGTTGACAGTAGGATACCATTACAGTTACATGCCTCATGCCTTGCTTCCATCCCAGCTTAGAAACTTAGGCTGGGCACGGAGGCTGGGTAAAGACAAGGTTTACGCTCATATGTAGCATGTAGTTAGTTAATTTAAGTAATTTAATTTCTCGCCGAAAGGAACTCTTTAACCGTTGGACGCTCCCATTGGGAAAAAACACGCGACTCGTAAGTCTATTAAGGAAGAGCATTACAGGGAATTTCCACGTCTATTAGGCATTCTCTGAAAAAATTTAGCTTTTACACTGATTATTGCAGCAGCCCATTCCCATGATTTTATGATTTTAAGTTCAACGCATTCATAATGGAAGACAGAGAATACACATTGGTTTTCATTTGTCGTCTAGTAAATAAATGTATACTCACAAAAGCTGTAGCGAGCCTTGAATGCCCTTGGGAATGACCTTGAGACTCTTCTCGAGGCAGAAGAGTCTGTCGTGGTGTTCGCAGTGGCAGACTGTGGGGTACCCGGAGAGGCCTGCACAAGGAGCAACAGTCAATCGCAGTAACATAGCAAAGGGAGCTAATAGGTTCCTGTTTTATACTTTCAGACTTAAACTATAAAAGCCTGCTGGTTTGTTGAAGGTATAAAACTATTATCCCTGTTAGCTGGCCCAAGCGTTTATTTGCTATCCATGCGTCAACCCTCCAAAGCGCAGATTTTTGTGACGCCCCAGTTGGTCGTAATAAATTTTGGAAGTGACCGCCTGTCGAAAAAGCGCAGCTTTTCCGGGCGCAGCCCTCTTGGTGGGCGTGGCTGGCGCTAGCCAATCAGGGAGCGAGACCCAAGCCGGAAATAGCGAAACGGGTGATGTTTACCTAACTTCGCTCATATACAACACACTCTAAAAAAAACGCAGTTTAGAGTTTAAGCACTCATATTAGACGGATTCAATCTGTTGAATTTTTAGTTGCTAAATTGAAAGCGGTTCTCGGGCCTAATTTCTAGAAGAGATGGTGTACTGTGCGGCTTGGAATTGTAACAATTCCAGCGCGAAGCGAGGCGACGGTATATCTATTCACGCGTTTCCCGCTCACCCCAGGACAAGCGAGATAGACCCAAATTCAACCGTATGTGGGCGCCACATGTATGATCATCCATGACGTCACGCTCTGTGGCAAATTAGCGCGGCGCTTGAACTTACTGTAGACAGGATTGCAAATTTATTTCTTTGAACCAGTTGTTCTCTAAGACGTGTCGTGTTTTGCAACGTTGCTTTCAGGACCAAAACATTACTAAGGCCTCAGGATTATATTAATGTTTTTACCCGCTTTAAAGTTGATTGCAAGACGCTTTAACCTCTGCAGGTCACATCGCGAAATTGGCGAGGATGAAGGTACAGAGGAGCCATGTCTCCAGGAATAACCCCCTACTCTTTGTCGAAGAAAGACATTAAGTCTGGATCTTGCGGAAACTTGCCCCGTGCCGGGGACCCAGCCTATGCCTAATAACACACAATATCAGATAAATAAACGAAAACAATTATCTCCCAGTTACCAATTTTACAAACTTTTGTCACTGGGTATTTGGCTGATATATTAAAGACTCGATCGTTATTATTATGGTTCAGCCTTGATACTGATGACTTTTAAAGCGAGAAATGTACCGTTTTTCACGATTTTTGAAATTTGGGAAATTACCCCCCGGCCGGCAGCGGCGGTCTCAAAGGCGGGACGGAGCGCCACCTAGCAACTTGGTGTATCTCTTTGGTAGCCCGGTATATCCCTGGGGTAACCCGAATACGCACATTACGCATCGGTAGACCCTCCAACACTTGAGTTTAGTGTGCGCATTCAATCGGTATGCCGAATGTATCCCGCTTGAAACCAGACGAGACATTCGGGAGAAGGTGGCGGCTGATTGAAATGTGACACACAAGGTTGGTTCCACTGCCCCTACGTGCACCGGGCGTGAACGGTGATCGTATTCCATTTTAATAGGCATATTCCCATCGGCAGGCCCGGAAGTGCCCTGTCACGTGTTACGGATACCGATCCGGGCCCAAAGAAAACATCAGTGTCTCAGTAAATCTAACATCAGTATCAATGTCTCTCGTCTCGTCGTAAAGCTCTCGTCAGTATGAGTGCGTCAGTACTTACCGCACTGGTTTTGCGTCAGTTGCCGGGTGTCGTTAAGGGCCAGGAGTGGAACGTGCTTCGTCGCAAACTCGTCTATAATGGCGTCCTTGTGGTCTGGTCACGTGACACGGAAAGAACAGGCCGGTGGCGGGGATGCAAAAGGTACCAAATGAAACATTAATGGTGACGTGAGAGACAACACGTAGCCGTTCAAACTTGATGACGTGAGAGACAACACGTAGCCGTTCAAACTTGATGACGTGAGAGACAACACGTAGCCGTTCAAACTTGATGACGTCACCAGCGAGGCGGATCCTCGACTGGAGTTATCTTTGTTACGATTCGCTCCCAGGGTTGTCTAGATATGTCCATTCACCCCAGTTAGTAGCCTACTCATATAAACAACGGCGTGTCCAGGATTATTAAAATAATCGTAAGATCTCCGGGGGGAGTGGTTCAATTTGGGCGACTCTAAACCACCGATAGGGAAGGCAGGGGGCAGTTAGATGTCTCAACATCAAAGAGGAAGTCGCTAATAAAAAATGAATTTCTTTATTTTGAATGCAATCATGTTATCATAAATATTGCGATGCATATCTAGTGCCTGTAATATAACCAACACATGCATGTAAGCTGCTTTCTGGCATTATATACATTATTCCCATCGGCGGGAGGATATGTCGCGTTTTTGCATTGAAAAACGGCATTCTTCCTCAAAATAAGGGGGGGGGGCTCCGGACTGCCTGGACCCCCCCCCCCCCCCACTAGATCTGCCCTTGGCGTTAAACTTCAACCACATCAAACCATCTATGAAAAAAACAATTATATATTCTTGACGTAACTCGACAACCAACTCACTAATTTTGTACATGTTATGCCATTACCCTTGAAATATTGTATCAATTTACCTCCGTCGAACAAGTTCAGATAACACCAAAATATTTCCCATAACCCTTTGCGACAGTCATTATAGATGACAGACATTTGCCAAATGGTGTATTGGAGAGGCACCTGGACGGCGCGTTTGTACCCAGTCACCAACAAAAAGCGTCAAAGGCGGAGGATATATAAGGTATTGAAGAGGAACAAGAACCACGTGTTTGCACCCAGTCGCCATCGTACTTACCGCATGTACTGAAGTCCTCGTCTTCGCCCTCGTCGCAGTGGACGATGCCGTCACACCAGTAGCGGCGGTGGAGGCAGAACCCGGACCCCGCGGGGCAACTCCGTGAGCCAAGCGGGCACTCTGGCAGCGACTCTGTCATAGATACAGGTCAACATACGGTGGATATAGAAGTGGGGTCCCGTTAGATAACACCAGAGAAGGGGAGGGAGGGAGTGGGGGGGGGCACTCTGGGAGCGACTCTGACATAAATACAGGTCTACATACGGTGAATATAGAAGTGGGATCTCGTTAGATAACACCTGAGAGGGGGAGGGAGGGAGAGGAGGGGGGCTCTCTGGGAGCGACTCTGGCATTAATACAGGTCAACATTCAGTGGATGTAGAAGTGGGATCCCGTTAGATAACACCAGAGAGGGGGAGGTGGGCGGGCACTTTGGGAGTGACTCTATCATAGATACAGGTCAACATTCAGTGGATATAGAAGTGGGATCCCGTTAGATAACACCAGAGAGGGGGAAGCGGGCGGGCACTTTGGGAGTGACTCTGTCATAGATACAGGTCAACATACGGTGAATATAGAAGTGGGATCCCGTTAGATAACACCTAAGAGGGGGAGGGAGGGAGAAGAGGGGGGCACTCTGGGAGCGACTCTGGCATTAATACAGGTCAACATTCCGTGGATGTAGAAGTGGGATCCCGTTAGATAACACCAAGGAGGGGGAGGAGGGAGAGGGGGGGGGCGACTCTGGGAGCGACTCTTCTCATAGATACAGGTCAACATACGGTGGATATAGAAGTGGGATCCCGTTAGATAACACCAGAGAGAGGGAGGAGGGAGGGAGGGGGGGCACTCTGGGAGCGACTCTGACATAAATACAGGTCTACATCGAGTGGATATAGAAGTGGGATCCCGTTAGATAACACCAGAGAGAGGGAGGAGGGAGGGAGGGGTGGGGCACTCTGGGAGCGACTCTGGCATAAATACAGGTCTACATCGAGTGGTAATAGAAGTGGGATCCCGTTAGATAATACCAGAGAGGGGGAGGAGGGAGGGAGGGGGGGGGGCACTCTGGGAGCGACTCTGTCATAAATACAGGTCTACATCGAGTGGATATAGCAGTGGGATCCCGTTAGATAACACCAGAGAGAGGGAGGGAGGGAGGGGGGGGGCACTCTGGGAGCGACTCTGGCATAAATATAGGTCTACATCGAGTGGATATAGTAGTGGGATCCCGTCAGGTAACCATGCAACTTCATGCGTAGCTATTCATGTTGGCGGCCCTGGCCGTGAAATAACTAATAGAGGATACGTGTTAGTCCCCGCACATGTTATTTATACGACAAATACATCAACACACTGGCTCATAGGCTTGAAGCAGAGTGTTTTCAGTCTCATCAGTTCCGTCTCCCTTGCTACACACAGCGCAACTGCACACAGCGCAACTGCACACAGCGCAACTGCACACAGCGCAACTGCACACAGCGCAACGGCACACAGCGCAGCTGCACACAGCGCAACGGCACACAGCGCAGCTGCACACAGCGCAACGGCACACAGCGCAACGGCACACAGCGCAACTGCACACAGCGCAACTGCACACAGCGCAACTGCACTCAGCGCAACTGCACACAGCGCAACTGCACACAGCGCAACTGCACACAGCGCAACTGCACACAGCGCAGCTGCACACAGCGCAACGGCACACAGCGCAACTGCACACAGCGCAACTGCACACAGCGCAACTGCAACGAGGTACTTCCCGAAGCGTTGTGCGTCTATAAAACTATCCCTACGCCTGTTAAGAATCAGGGGAACTGTTCCTTGACACGTGTGTTGCATCTTCAATAATAGGACATCATCCAATATTGCCGCTGATTGAAATATCCACGCGGCCAACTCCTAGGTTTCCCCTGGAATTGCCTTAGTCGGGATACGGGGCGTCCTACATCCGATCACATTACATATCTAAAGGTCACAGCCATTAAACGGCGAGGAAACTATAAGCAGGAATATCCGCTGGCATGCCTGCTATAATGCACCGTTGCTGCCTTACATAGGAGCACAAAATATCCCACCCCAAATCTGGTTGGCATACCGCTAATTCGGCAAGAAATATGCCTCGCATCATTCATATGTTGTACCCAGTCGGAGCCAGCCAGACGCTGTTGGAATGCGACTATCGGCCAGAATTATAAACCATATTATTCTCATTTTATATATTAGGCCTAATAGTGTTTTCGTTTTATGTAATGGAGTTCTTACACTTATATAATAGGCTTCACATTGGATATAATAGTGTTCTCACTGTAAATACTCATTATGGTGTTTTCGCTGTATATAACAGTGTTCTAACTGGATATAATTAGAATATATATATGCGCGAATGTTCGTGTCTGTAAAGTCCATGTGTAGCACGGTGGTCTAACTGGTGGTAACATTTCTTGTGGTGAGTTCGTGCGCTGCCCCGACGATATGTGTCCTGCTTTCTGGGCCACTTTCTGTGCTCACGTCTGCACTGTGTCGTGTTTCCCTCTGTACTGGCTAGTTTCTTGAGTGCTTGTTACTGGCTTTGTTAAGTTTTTCTGCACCGCAATGGGACTCAATGTATGTGCTACGATTAGCCCTAATTTACGCGCTGCGGTAATTTTCATGGGTGCAACAAACCACGCAGTAAACCCCGAGGGGGGGGGGGAGGGGGGGGGGGGCACTACATATAGTTAGATAAATACATATGTGCCGCCCAATTTACCTCTTTTTTTGGCCTTTTTTCTCTCAATCCCCGAAGCGGAAATCAACCATCTTTCTCAATGTGCCCATCTGAGACTGACTTTTTTTTCTTAAAAATTGCAGTTCTTGACTACGTAAAAACTTAGTCCAGTTAATATCGAAAGTGTTCAAATAACTAACCTCCTGACACTGTCATGAATGTTAGTGTTTATTTTAGATGCCTTTTTTAACCACAAATTTCTGTCAGTATCTATTTTAGATACCTTTTTAACAATACATTTCTGTCAGTATCTATTTTAGATACCTTTTTTAACCATACATTTCTGTCAGTATCTATTTTAGATACCTTTTTTGACCCCAAAATCGCGCACTTTTCTCTCGCTCTCCAAATGCTCTCTATGGCATGGGCGGCACATCCCCACCATTGTAGTAATGTAGTGCCCCCCCCCTCCCCTCCCTCCCCCCCGGGCAGTATATGTATGGCATGTTTAAGTTTTCAGTCCAATCCACGTAACTTATAAGCGGTAGTTTACACACTTCATATTTAAAAGTCATTTATGATGTGATTTCAACACATATAAATACCTTGTGTTTGCATAGGGGATAGACGGGCCATAAACATGGTGACCGTGATCAACGCCAGCGCCATCAACATTTCCCACCAAAAAACGGCCAAATGTCGTCTGCTGCGCCCCGGTCTCAACAGCGCGGACAGCCGACTGCAACAAGATAAGCGGTTGATTAGAGAAAACAACGAGGGGCGAGGGCAACGGGGAAACGACCTGAGAGCTGGGTAAGAGACTGGCGCGAGGACGCAATTGCTTGGAAGTTGAGGTCACGATGTCGCCGCAAAAAAGTGGCCTGTTTCTCTGAGCCGCAGCGGAGAGAATCTGAGGGAAGGCCTGGGGACTTAGTTTTACACGGGTGATATATCAGAAAAGCCGTCCGCATTTTTGTTTCTCTTTGAACATTGATAGGAGCGGCCTTCAGTAGTTTATTGTTCTAAGATGAGAACCAACACATTACACTTCATAAATTAGCAAAGGAAATTGCTCTTTATATATTAGGCAAGTTAAATTAATGCCGTGAATTTAAGTCAGGAGGGTCCCCTGGCATTTACCCAGGGCCCGTAAATTCGAACGGCGGGGGCCAAATATTTCGCCCCGCTCCATGCTAATGTCCTATTCTAGGGCGAAATATTTTGCCCCCGCCGTTTCGAATTTACGGGCCCTGGTCATCAACGCCAAGCCACGTGTTGATGGCTGGCACATGTGGCCCTCATTTGTATTGTTTCATCACTCTCTGCCTTCGCTACGGCTCTACTATATCTCTGTTGTCGCCTACTTCCTTAATGCATTCTCACACTCGCTCGCCAGGGTAGCGTTGCGCAAATGTATAGGATAAATGTCCCTGGCATTTCTACAAAGTAGTGCCGAGGACCGAGTCTAAGCCTAATAACATACGGTATCAGGCGAACAAAGGAAAGAGTTCTCTCTCAATTATGATTCTGGTTAAATGGTACAATACGTATTTTGCTGTATTAAATACACATAGTTCGTTATTTTTATGTTTTAAATTGAAAATGATAATGCAAGAAATTACAGCTGATTTGGCCGTTTTTCAAGAATCTTGAAATCTACCCCTGGCCGACAGCAGCGGTAAATCTGGAGCTTGCGTAGCGCCACCGTGCGGGTGAGCTTGTTGCTTCACATCAACATGGGAACAGGTCAGAGCAGTAATCTCCGGTCTAAGTTTTTTTAGATGAAAGGAAGGACCAGAAACAAGACATTATACAAGGGTTCCCATAATGTACATTAGACCCAGAGCCAAGCTGTTATGAATAAACTTGTGTACCAAAGTCCTGCACCGAAACCTAAATGTATATATATTCGTTGTGTGTTATAATCAAACCGGTTCGTTTAAAGGGCTGCGTTCAAGGTCTGCTTATAGGATTGTGTTAAAGGTTCGTTTAAAGGGCTGTGTTGAAGGTTTGTTGTGTTAAAGGTTCACTTAAAGGGCTGTGTTGTAGGTTCATCTAAAGGGCTGTGTTAAAGGTTTGTTTAAAGGGCTGTGTTGAAGGTCCGTTTGAAGGGCTGTTTGAGGTACGTTCGTTTGAAACGTGTTAAATGTCCCTTTAAGGGGCTGTGTTGAAGGTTCGCTTACAACGTTGTGTTAAAAGTCCGTTTAAAGGGATGTGTTGAAGGTCCGTTTAAATGGATGTGTTGAAGGTTCGTTTAAACGGCTGACTTGAAGGTTTCTTTGAAGGGCTGTTTGGAAGGTTTATTGAAAGGGCTGTTTTTGCAAGGTTCGTTTAAAAAAGCAGTTTTTGCAAGGCTCGTTTAAAAGGTTGTTTACAAGGTTTGTTGACAGGGCTGTTTGCAAGGTTCGTTTAAACTGTTGTTTAAAAGGTTTATTTGAATGGCGGTTCGTTTAAAGGGTTGTTTGCAAGGTACGTTACAATCTTCCTTTAAAGGGTTGTTCAAAAGGTTCGTTTAAAGGGTTGTCTTATTTTCCGTTCATATGGCTGTTTTAAGGTTTGTGTAAAAGTTGGTTTTCAAGGTTCGTTTAACGGGCTGCTTACAAGGTTCGTTAACTGGCTGTTTAAAGGGTTCATGTAAAGGGGTGTTTGCAAGATTCGTTTGAAAGGCGGTTAGATGTTAATAATCGTTAAAAGTGACGGAAAATGGTTGAGGCTGCTATAAAGACCCGTTTTAACGGTGCTATTGCTATTGCTATGCTATGCCATTAAATGCTC
The DNA here is from genome assembly GCA_964019135.1 of Arenicola marina. Classification (NCBI taxonomy): domain Eukaryota; kingdom Metazoa; phylum Annelida; class Polychaeta; family Arenicolidae; genus Arenicola; species Arenicola marina. The sequence continues at coordinate 20,661,943 of OZ025260.1, read as the reverse complement.
GTTTGAAGATTTCTATTACTCTTGTCACCATTATACACTATATAGACAGCAGTGACACTATCTACACTAGTGACACACAGGTCATCACAGCCTTCACTGATGCATTCTATGTACTTAGTAATATGGTTCTTTCATTGCAGCCTTTAAATGTAGCTGCAGCCTTCAGAAGCCACATTAGAGGCGGTGGAAAGGTTCAACTGAAGCGTCCACGAGGAAAACATGGTGAACAGCCGACTTTTTTTTTTTACTCAACATTAACAAAACTTACACCGCGACAGCTGTTGGTTGTTATAAAGGCCATTCATACGAATAAATACACCATGCATGATCCATACTCACGCTCTCCTCACGGCCACATAAAGTGGTCAGCTTAATATCCGACAGCGACCCACGTTAAGCTGGCAGATATTATGGCTCAGTAGGACGCCGGCTTAGGCCGCGACACGGGAGTCCCTTTTTCAAGATCGATTCTATTTGCGCGAGATAGTCGACGAGTCAATATTTTGCAAACCCACGTTCCCCGTCAAATGGCGATTTTCCGTGGGACTTTTATCTGGACCGATTCGCAGATCCGGTTTACGGCAGTCTAAATGCAATTGTTGGTAAAGAGTCCTTGGTGCTACTGCAATAATATCTTCGGCACCAGGGTTAACGGCTGTCCGATATACACTGTTGTATGCATCCACACAGGGCAAAGACAGGATGCTCTGGCTTAATGATCAGTAGTCATTTCCAGTGGTGATGGCGCATCATAGGCTCTGTGCGTTAACCACCGTTGGAACAAGACCACCGGGTCTGTCCCTTTTTCTCTCTCTCTCTCTCTCTCTCTCTCTCTCTCTGCCTCACTTTCACACTCCTTCTTCCTCTATTTCCCTTTCTGACAATATCTGTCACTATCCCTCTCCCTTTCACTCTCGCTGAGCGTCCAAGTCTTCTCCTGCACGTGACTGGTTCCGAATTGCGGTGGTGAGGTGTGAAGCCACGGCTTGAACTGACCGTGTCACGACACGACAGCGGGAGTGATGAGTGAGGAGGACAGGGACCCGCCGTTGAGCGGGCAGCACCGCCTCACTACCCCCCGGGGGCCGAACTGGGGCCCGCCCGCACTGACCCTTGTAGGCGTCTGGTCGACCACAGAGCCTTGGGAACGAAGATCACCGACCTCGTTGTCTTCGTAAAACCATCCTTTCCACCGACGGGAGACTGTAGTCTGGGTAGCGCTCCTATGGAGGTTTTTTTGGCTCGTTGCCTTGGTAGTTCATGGGTGATATAATGGATATGAGATGCTGGTAGGTTGGGGGTCAAGGGGACAGTAGATTGGTGGTACGGACCGGAGGATCGGGCGGTGGGGGGGCAATTGAGGAGAGGGGGGGTGACGGGTGGGGGAGGGGGGCGGTGAAGGGAGAGGGGGGGGTGACGGGAGGGGACGGAAGCGATGTAACTTGGTGACGGGAGGGGACAGAAGCGTTGTAACTTAGTGACAGTTACTGTCCCTCGTGACAACACCGTACCATTGATGTCATTGAGGGCTGGGGCAGGGGGAGGGGGTTGGTTGGGAGTTGTGGTTAGGTGTTTCTGCGCCGTCTGGCTGAGCCTACCGTCTCTCCCAGCCGACGTTATGGCAGCGGACCGACAGCTACCGACATCACATGGAGGTAGGGCCGATACGACCGCACCACTCGTTCGGCTGCCAGACCGCACTCCAACTGCAGAAAAGCGGAAAACGATCCTAAGATTGCGACCCTAGTATGGTATAAACTTTGACAAAAGATCGATATATATGTTGACCAACGACATGCAGTATCTGGGCAAATGACCAGAGATAGGTTAACCACTAAAATTAAGACAATAATCCAGCTTAGCATTTGTATGGTGGCCAATGAGGCAATAGTTCAGTTATACAGCGGTAGATTGACCAATGACATGAGGCAATAGTCCAGTTCTACGGCGACAGATGGACCAATGACATGAGGCAATAGTTCAGTTATACAGCGGTAGATTGACCAATGACACGAGGCAATAATCCAGTTGTAAAGCGATAGATTGACCAATGACATGAGGCAAAAGTCCAGTTATACAGCGGTAGATTGACCAATGACATGAGGCAATAGTCCAGTTGTACATAAGTAGATTGACCAATGACATGAGGCAATAGTCCAGTTATACAGCGGTAGATTGACCAATGACATGAGGCAATAATCCAGTTGTAAAGCGATAGATTGACCAATGACTTGAGGCAATAGTCCAGTTGTACATCAGTAGATTGACCAATGACATGAGGCAATAGTCCAGTTGTACATCAGTAGATTGACCAATGACATGAGGCAATAGTCCAGTTCTACGGCGGCAGATGGACCAATGACATGAGGCAAAAGTCCAGTTGTACAGCGGTAGGTTGACCAATGATATGAGGCAATAGTTCAGTTATACAGCGGTAGATTGACCAATGACATGAACAATAGTCCAGTTGTATAGCGGTAGATTGACCAGTGACATGAGGCAAAAGTCCAGTTGTACAGCGGTAGGTTGACCAATGATATGAGGCAATAGTTCAGTTATACCGCGGTAGATTGACCAATGACTTGAGGCAATAGTCCAGTTGTACATCAGTAGATTGACCAATGACATGAGGCAAATATTTGATGTTATCTTGAATTGTTCTGTGGGGATAAATACAATATTTACAGGTTAATGTAAAGCTTTAAATGTTTTTTGGCAACGATAAATATGGTATAAAAAGGCGACTGGCCAACTATATGTGGAAAGGCTTGCGATTTGCGGACAGTCAGTCCCAAAATGCTTTACTTCGGTCGTTGCATGCGGAAATTAAACCAAAGAAGCAGAGACAAGTCAACACCTTACATTTAAATTCAACTCGTAATAATAGTAATAGCGCGAGTTTTGCATGGCGTTAGGCATTTTATTGGCCCTTCATCAAGCTGTAGCAGCCCTTCATTTTCATTATCCGATAATCAAAATTGGCGGGCTGCTACAGCTTGATTTCGGGCCAATAACATTGCCTAACGCCCCGCAAACTCGCGCTATTGTCATATTTAACGAGTTGGTGGGCATGTTAACTAGTACAATAGCATTACATCTGAAGGCCTCTAAAATGCTGTATTCTCACCCAAACCGCCCTGCAGCCCATGCAATCGACAATCGTTGCCATAGCGACGATGCATAGAACAATGAAACAGGACGTCACGCACAATAGAATTGTAGTTATAGCTTTAAATGGCCCGCTTCCATGACTAGTTGCCTAGTTGCACGTGCCATGTTTCTTGGCAACGATATGTGGTATCAAAAAGGCGACTGGCCAACTATATGTGGAAAGGCTTGCGATTTGCGGACAGTCAGTCCCAAAATGCTTTACTTTGGTCGTTGCATGCGGAAATTAAACCAAAGAAGCAGAGACAAGTCAACGCCTTAAATTTAGATTCAACTCGTAATAATATTAATAGCGCGAGTTTTGCATGGCGTTAGGCATTTTACTGGCCGTTCATCAAGCTGTAGCAGCCCTTCATTTTCATTGGCGGGCTGCCACAGCTTGATGTCGGGCCAATAAAATTGCCTAACGCCCCGCAAACTCGCGCTATTGTCAAATTGACATGACTTGACTTATCCGCCTGGGCTTGCAATAACATTCCATTGGATAGATATGTTGCCATGATATGACTCGCCTGAATAGATGGCCGGGAAATATATGGAAGGATTCACTCGATCACTCTGCCCGCCACATCCAGACATAACTGACCGGTGGTTGAAACAGGTTGTTAAAGGTAATGAGCCGGCAAGGAATTCTGCCATTACACTATAGTCGGCACGGAAATTATTTGCCGCCTCGTTTTCTAATTTGACACGAAATGTTTCATTGACAAGCCCAAAATCAGTTTATATTTGTCAACTTGAACCAAAGACCCAACAGAATTTGGCGTACTCACAGTCCTGTTGTCAAAATAATTCACATGATGCCAACATTATGAGTTTCACCCAAACGAAGCAGACAAGTTTCGCTATGGCCGTTGCTCTGTTTACCTTGTCATCTGTCACGTCTTTGGGCGACAGTATTGCTGGTATTTTGGGCAGGGGGGTTAGGTTGTGTCAATGTCAAGCCGTAACTTGAATAAAGCTTACATGTGTTTATAGTTTTTCTCATATGTACGAACATTGAAGCTACAAACTCATTCCTTTTGCATTGCTTTTGCTTTAAGACGCTAAAATTACTGTTAGTATAGAAACTTTGGATAGGCATATAATGCTCTGTCCCCTTTTCTAGTGCCTGATATTAGACCCTTACGTGGGCCTACTTCTTTTAACCAATGAAAACGCAGCAGTATGACCTTCACCTTACGACGTCATAAAAAGACGGCTGTCTACACACTTTCGTCTGCTATACTTTATGCTAGAGACTATCGTGTTGTGCTGTTATTAAACAAGATATACTTTCAAGTAAGTTAAAATCACAAGGGTCTCGTGTAATGGAGCAAATAAATACTAAAATCGTGGCTGCAAATGGTGCAGGGACAAAAATATTTACGAAAGCGAGGCGGCAGATATTAAACGCGCCGACTATAGATAATCGTCAATAGGTAATATACGAGGCAGTGTCCTAGATGGCTCTCTGTCAGGCTAACATCAATATGTTATACTCGATTTGTTGCATGGAGGGGTAAATGAATTTGTAAAATTGTTATTATGTTATCCATAGAACAAGAAATATCGAAGAAATGTGAGTGGTTAAGTGATATAAAATACTCATAGATAGCACTACGGTCACGAAAACTGACCAAACTCAGTCATCAACTGTGCAACGATCAACGATGAAACCTCAAGGTCATAGTGCGTCGTATTTGAGGCGCGATTCTTATGTGCAGTGCGTGGCCTTTTCGCCACGTTACCAAAGAGCAAACTTGCGACGTTGTGCGTCTAACATACATACGATGGTGGCGATTGTACACAACTGGATCGCCATCTAAACATCTAGCCAGTTACTGCAGGGAACTACTTACTAGATCTTGCAGGCAAACGGTATTGTGACATGAGAAACCAGGGCTTTTGGTGTGAACAATATGTTATTACTATTGGCAAACAGTACAAAATACTATATTAATGCCTTAACCAGTGCTTTCCTGTTTCTTTTGCAATTTTCCTTATACCATGCTGCACCCCCTCTCCCGCTCACCTTCAACAAGCGCGGATCCAGGACTTTGAAACAAAGAACATTGGCTTATATATATGATATACGAAAGAAATCTGCCACGAGTAGTATAAGAAACATATAATGCATAAAGACCTGCATCGCAATAATACATTTGTTACTGTTACTTTGAAAATGTATTGTTATGTTACTTCATGGATGATATTGTTCATATGGTGTAGAAACGAACACAACACAAATTAGGCCATGATAACAAACCAGCGCCTGTAGTATAGGTGCGAAGATCTTTGGTAGGTGTCCATAAGCAAAAAGTAGCACGGGAACTATCCCTCCCGTGTTGTTCCGTTGCTGGCTGAAAGGCTGTGGGTGTGATCAAAGATATTAGTACACCAAGATAGATCATACGGCGATTTCCTTGTAATCGTTCTCCGGTGGCGATGCCAAGCGGTGAGCGCGTAGTGTTGCACAGAACCGCCGTCGACAGTCATCAACTTCAAGTTTGTTCTGCTATAAATTGCGCGAATTCACGAAAGAAATGTCCAGGAAAGCCATTTTTGAAATTCCTCAAGGAAAATGAAAGGTAAGACCGGCTTCTTGCGTTAATTTATCAGTCATTGATACCGTGCATCGTTTATCACCACCACAATATCTGGTAATTCTCTATTATCGCCCACATCGAAGCGGGCGGCTCATGTGAGCAAACCAAGGTCGAACTTGTTTTACGTCCCGATCTCATTCGGATCTGTTTTACGTCCCGATCTCATTCGGGACGTCCCGAAATTTCCCGGTTTCACTTGATTTAATCGGGACTGTGCGCGCGCATCTCAGGTTCGCCGATCGGGACGTCCCGATCTTCCCGGTGCTTTTTGGTTCGGTACTTCGCGGGACAGCATGGCGGATGCAAACGAGTGAGTGAAGCGCAGCATTGCAGTTTGCAGTTGTTTTGACTAACAACGGTTAACTTGTTAAGAGTACTGCAAACTGATTAATTTACATCGTTCATGTGTGTGACATTCTTCATAAAATTTAGTGTTATGTCGATCGATTGATGTAATATTGATGCTACTTTGATGAACTCAGTACCGATGAGATGGGCGGCATACATATGCCAGCAAGGGCGGGGGGGGCGGGGGGCGGAGGGGTCCCAGATCACGAAGAATGAATTTCTTTATTGCCAGGTTGGGAGAGGGGCACTACCTTATTACTGTAATGGGAGTGGGGGCACTACATTGCTACAGTGGTGGGAGGGGAGGGGGACTACATTGTTATTAAATGTATTAAAATAGTTGTTATTAATTTAGATTCATTTAATTAAAGTCAATCCGTGAAAGTTGTATTATTATACATATGTTCCTAGAAATAATTACAAGGTTACATAATATCAACTTATATTTTACATACTTGATACTTAATGAATAGCAATAACATATTGCAGGTTTCATGGTTAGATATTAGACCTAAGTTATACCTCTGAAGAAAATATTAGCTGAAGAATATTTAAGGTGTATTTACTGTATATACATAAATACTCTTGTTACAGGTATCAAGTTATATTCGACCATGACGTGTATGGCCGGCTGGAGGGAGTTGTAAATAAAGACCAATATGAAAAAATACTTGCCCAAGGTATGCCAGATGCCAGTTTTTTGTGCAGACAAAAAGAATTTAAAGTATACATAAAGTGAGATAATTAATGTATATTTGCAAAGATTAAAGATATTTAGGTTTAGGCTCACTGCAAATTCTGAGGGACAAATTATTGGAGTCTTCAGCTAATAGTAAATACTGAGTAGAAGCGATTACAAGTTGCTAATTTGCTTCTATGCAAGGCAAAGGTTATATATATTGTGATAGGTCCAGTTCAGTGTACAGCATATTTAAACATACTGCTAATTAGTATTTCTGTCGTTGTAGGTTATTTATACTATTTGCAATTTGGTTATATTTGACCTGAGAAAAGCTAAGATACCGCCATCTTACTTTTAGATTCCACAGCGACTGACTTATTTGTAGCAGCAGATTTGGCCCAAAAAGAAGAATCTTCCTGTGGAGAGGCCAGTAATCCGGCAAGCTAAAATGATGATAGTATGCCAACTTTATCCTTACACGTCTTACCATATACATCTTTGAATATGTATAAAACTGTATAAATACATACTAGTATTTTGTTAAATGCGCTCATATGCTGAAGCATGACTATTTATAAGATAATAAAACTTAGTTATAGTTTTTTTTATGCACACCCTTCCCTTATTCTTTACCTATTTATTGTTTTTTTTATTCAGGTTTCACATGGAATGACAATTTGCTGCTGATGTCTTACACTGAAAGCTACAAGCATGCAACCAACAAAAAATGGATAAATGTTGCATGTGCATACAAGAAGGTGGCCGGTGCTCACAATACGGTAACAAGCGAGGCTGTTCGCCTAAAAATACGTAACCTAAAGGATCGCTATCAGAAGTTGCACAGATGGAACCAGACATCGGGAAATAATCCGAAATTTATTCCTGAAGCGATGGAAGATGCCTTTGGGCAGGAGTTAGACGTGACAACATCCACAGTGGAGTCAAGCTGCAGAAAGAGTGAGGATATTGATGTTAATTATACATAGCATGGATGGCTAAATTTGCTCAATTTAATATACGTTGGCAGTGTACCAGGCTAGCTGTACCCCGACCGCTCTACCCCCAGTAGCTAATTCCCCAGGCTACGTAACTTTTCCTAGTGGCTAATTCCCCAGGCTGCTAAACATTAAACTGCTAAGCACTTCCTATCACTTTAAATTGTTGCAGGACAGCTCAATGAAGGCGAGGCAGATGAGGAAGCTGGAACATCATCTGCAGGTGAGTAAGTCATAACAGCCTTCTATAATTAACTGCATGTGCCGGTATATCGCATAACTATCTTACACAGAGGCTTTAGGATGTTCACTTAGTTTCCATTTTAGGGAATTCTAAAACTTTCGATTCTGCCGCTCCAAGATGCAGGGTAGTCCAGAAAAGAAATGTTTAAAGTGATTGTTTGACGGTTCAGTGGACATATTATTTCACCATGCAATACTTACTTCTCATTATAGGACAGTCATGTGTCCTTGAAGGGAAGAAGAAAAAAACTGAAGGTAAGTACAACACTAAAAAATTGTCTTGTACCTAACTCACCTCTACCGATGTCTAAAAGCAGAACAGGGATAGTGTTGTGCAAGACGTGTAGTAGGGTTCCTTAAACTATAGGGGGGTTAGACTGGTTAATTTAATGCTTATATGGCAATTTTTTTTTAATAAGCTTACCCTTTACAGATTGTTAAATTCTTTGATTTGGTCTGATTTATAATGGGGAAAAGGAAGTTCTGGTTGGACAGGCCGGACGCGTGGTGGTGAACCGTCTGACGGCAGCGGCCAACTCCTACCCATGTGGGATAGAAAAGCTATGTTTGCCCAACATGTGCGCTGATCGCCCTTCCTGCTACAGGTTTGTATCAAGATCACTTACCGATTTCTTAAAGACTTACTGAAGAAAAATGTAAATGTCTTCTAATTGTAAGTATGATATATATTTACAGCTGTGTGTCAGCCAGCAGCGCCGCTTCAAGGAAAAAAGACCGGCGTTCAGCAAGTTCTAGACTTTCTTAAGCAGACCAGAAAAGAAGAACTGCAGCTGCAAAGGGACCAGTTTAAAGCCAAGATGGAAGTGGCCCGCGAAATGGTTAACGCTTTAAAAGAAATGAAAAACTAAATTCAAAGGTTTTACCCTGCTGAAGACTTATTTTGCCATGTTGGAATGAGTCCCTTTTTATTATATTTATTTCTTATCATACGCAATTTCTATTTTGTTTTCATCAGAGATGATACTTGTTTGACCAAAGGTCTTGGTTTTACTTTTCTTTATTGCTGTTTCGTTTTATTATTATTATTATGAAGCTGTAAGTGGTATTCTGAACCAGCAGCATCTATGGTTCTATGTTTTAGACCTACTTGCCGACGTCCCCGGAGGGATATTTTGTTTATTACACCACCGATGGCTTGTGAACACACCGCTAGACGCTTTGCTCTATTGTGTATTAACGCCATGGACTTTTAATATAAACAAATAAAAGTAAAAAATATGTGGTTTTGTTTGACCGAAAGTTGATAGAAAGAGTGACGCCAGTGTTTACTGAAAATACGGCTGTAGAATCGAATTTATTTGCAAATTGACTCTTTGAATTGAATTTATTTGCAAATCATACAGTTAAGACTGCACTAGGAGAACTTCTACATGTTGTGAGTGACTTGAATCCTTTTGAGCTGTCCGTCACGTCGAACATCCTGCGGTGCAATGAAGTCTGGTACCGGTTAAAGACGAGGGTCATTTGGGCAAACTTCATCGTCTTCTGGAAACCCTTGCGCATCATCAGTGCACATGTTGAACAACACACAGCATGCCAGAATGAGATCATTGATTTCTTCTATGCATCTCATTTCAACGCCAAGTTTCAGACGCCGAAATCTTTGCTTAAATCGCCCAAATGTTCGTTCAACAATTTGTCGTCTAGCTGATAAAGCAGTAATGTAGTTACGCTGTTGTGGAGTCATGTTTCCAAAGTTTCGATAAGGAGTAAGCAGCCAAGACTTTAATGGGTAGGCAGCATCTCCAAGGATATGGTATTGCCCCATCCTTGTAAGATGAAATCCATTTTTGATATCCGAGAGTTACGGAAGATTCGCGCATCATGCATGCGTCCTGGGGATCAAATATTAACATCAGTAAAAGTGCCGATATGGTTTACTACAGCCTGCAATACAACTGAATGAAACTTCTTACGATTGAAATATAATTCTGGAGAGATAAGAGGGGTTCCAATCGAGATATGTGAGCCATCAATGGCACCAATAATGTGCGGAAAATTGTTTTCCTCCAATGCATTAAAGGCGTCAGCAATAACTGGGTACTGTTGTATTTCCGGCCATTTGATGTTGGTATCCAGTAGATTCTGAATTAGCAGAGCTGACTTGTCGTCGTGCTTTGATGACCGACCATTCTTGTACTCCAAAGGACTGAGCTATTTCGTTAATAGTCTGCCGTGACCCTACGTACTTGCATAATATAGCAATTTTCTTGCACGGTTGAATAGCAGGTCTACCTTTAGGGTAGTCAGGCACTAAGTAATGTAAAATATACCTGAAAGCATGAAAGAACACCACCAGGCTTTATATCACCCGAATTAATAGCGCAAAAATCCAATTTGTAGTTCACAGGGCGCCGCTTATCAGGCAGTCTGCTCGCCGCATTACACATTTTACAATGGGCTTTTGCCGTATGACCTATCTTGGTGTACTAATATCTTTGGTGTGATCGAGCGCTTCCGGGCCTCAAAGCCACCATGATCCAGGCGAAGCCACCTTCCGGAGCTAGGCGCAGCCACCTCCCGGCGCCTCCCGCCTGAGCGCTACAGGCAATGAGCAAATTGTATTGGCACGCAGGGAGAGTCGTGAGCCCCGTAACCCCCGGATATCCTTCACCTCGCACAGTCTAGCTGCGGATGCATGTTATCCAGGTATATATCTCGCCGTGGTGAGTGAGGACATCGGTAAATATCAACGTTTGTAGCTTTGCTTTGGCTCCCCGCTTAGTCCCCTGTTCACATCCGCGGCTATTCGGTAACATGTGTGTCCATGAAGATTACAAAAATACTCCATGATTTTAATCAGGAGGAAATGGTGAACGCTGATGTAACATTAATTGTAGATGAATGACAAAGAAAGATGTCTCTTCTCTTCCCTTTGATTTTAATTTGATTGTAAGCATATGTATTATCATATAGATGAATGACAGAGAAAGAGGTCTCTGAAGCAAATGTATCATCGGTGCTTGACCACAAGCATAATCTAAAATTGTATGTTCGTCTTCTGTGAAGTTTCGGCTGTTCACTTCCATCTTAAAAAATACGTTTACGTGCAAAAAACACTGCAACAAATTCAAATGGTCAACACAGTCTTTTTCTTGTTATTATGTTAAAGTTAAGATTGGTTTTTATTAATTTATTTATTTCAATGCGCAGACGGTGTGACCTGTTTCATTGTTTAATTAAGATTTACACGATGTATACTGAGACTGTGACAATAGCAAGGAACACGTGACAGTAGTTCGACAGTTGTCCACAGTACCGAGTACTTGTTAAACACGGACATGTTAAAGATAAAAGCGCTATTCACTTCTACCACTGATATTGATTTCATAGTCAACGATGTGTCAGAATAAGCCCCTACGATTGCATTTATGGAAAAAAAATCCGTCGGTATTTAGACAGTAGGGAAGATTCAGTTATGTAATGCTATTGAAATGTAAAAATTGTGAATAATGGTCATTTTTCTCATTAAAAGCATACTGGAAAGGAATGAACACTGAATTTTTCATGCAATTCATTTTTTTGTACTTCCTTGTACCTCTGGAACATCATGCAATAAAAAAAAACGATATATCACCAACCAACGTTACAACGGGTTATTCGAATTTGGCTCGAAAATAGCCGCTTTTATGTTTAAGTATTTATGAACTTACTTTGAAATATCGGTATCAGAATTGTTCATGATATTTGTATTACCGGAATATCCGCCCGCGCCTTATTGCGCTACTTCCTCCCTTGCATGATGATTATGTTATGCCTATGATTATAGAAGACCTACGTTTGCTTGTAAAGATGGGGTCAAATCTGGATCTGTCGGGTCAAATCTGGATCTGTCGGGTCAATCTGGATCTGAGGGGTTAAATGTGGATCTGAGGGGTCAATCTGGATCTGAGGGGTCAAATGTGGATCTGAGGGGTCAGTCTGGATCTGATGGGTCAAATCTGGATCTAAGAGGTTGAATCTGGATATGAGGGGTCAATCTGGATCTGATGGGTCAAATATGGACCTAGGAGGTCAAAGCTGGAGCTGAAGGGTCAATCTGGATCTCATGGGTCAATCTGGATCTCATGGGTCAAATCTGGATATGTCGGGTCAAATCTGGATCTGTCGGTTTAATCTGGAGCTAGGAGATCAAATCTGGATCTGAGGGATCAAATCCGGATCTGAGGGGTCAATCTGGATCTGAGGGGTTAATCTGGATCTGAGAGGTAAATCGGGATCTCATGTGTCAAATCCGGATATGTGGTGTCGGGTCAATCTGGATCTCGAAATCACAAAAAAGGCACACGTTTTTGGTTTTTAAAGCAACCTCTATTGTCCCATTTACATTTTGTATTTCATGGTATTATAGGTTCCCACGAGGGAAAGATTTTGTCGGGCGGACATAATGCAACGTAACAGTAGTGGCTCGGTGGCAGATACGATATTCATTTCTGAGCTTGACAAATTAGTCATATTTAGTCAAAATCTGTTAATTGCCCTCTAAAGCCAGATCACGGGGAGACACGTGTCACCCCTACCCCCACCCCACCCCTTCTGCTCTCTGAATCCTCACCGGTGCAGGTAGGTTCCAGCCCCGACTGGTGCTCTCTTCACACAACACGCCTGATTCTGTTGACCCGAGGGGCTGTGGCAGTAAAACCGAGTTAAAAATCGTCTACATGTCCGCCATGAGGCATTCCAGGGGCGGGTATGGGGTCCAGTCAGATCTAGGCTAGGCGCTTGAGGCGAGGAAATGGGAGGGCTATTTTGGCGTGTGGTGGTGGTGGGGGGGGGGGGCGGCAGAGAACCGCATGGGGGAGTAGCATTATAAGGTTCACCGAGACGACGGTGGCTTCGACTTAGGGAGATAAAGGAGTTCGGCTGAAGTGGGGTCGGGGGAGGGAGGGGGGCTACATGAGTCGAAATGGGTTATTTGGAGTAAATGACAGAAACCATCGACCCCCCCCCCCCCCCGCCCCACCATTCCCTTTAAATGTATCGTCTCTGTCCCAATTGAATAATAATTCGCGGAATTCGGGCAGAAGACGGATTCCAGATACATTTTCAATAGCAAGGCTCTCATCCTAAAAAACGAACTGATTTGCTTTTAATCATCTCTCCTATTAGGGGTTGTGGTGGGGGGGGGGGGCAGGGCTATTTCCGGCCCTCGGGGAATGGTGTTTTCATCTCACCGCGAACAGGGAATGAGGCAAATAATTCTTCGTGAACTGGGGACGGGGCCGTTGGCCGACCGTCGTGATCATGGATTTGCATTAATCGTCAACTGGGAAATAGAATATTAAATAACCATGAATCTGGAAATGGCTAATTTATATCATGTTTCTATATATACTGGACACTGAACACGACCCCTCCCCCCCCCCCCCCCCCCACTCTTGAGAGAGACCGCTAATAGTCTGTTTTCTCAGTTGGCGTGCTTAACTAAAACTTAAACTCTTAAAAAATATGAGTTATGCCTGTTTCCTACCGCATTTACATGTCTGACTTTGTGTCTGTGTGAGGGAGGTGGACTGCTAGCCATGTAACCAACACCGTCTTGGGTGGTAGTAATAAACGCCTACAGATGTTCACCCTTATATTTAGCCTTCTATCAGAAAACGATAAATGCTTCACTGCTTCCGTTCACTCCGCATTAACACGCCAGGACCCACCTACTCTTCCAATCTCCAAGACAGGTGGCGCCCCTATCGATTATTGTCCAGAAATGTGTGGCACGTGTATACACCTGTACTTGAGGTGATGGGGCAGGGCTGGGATTGGGGGCGGGGCATATGGCGCCGGCGGTCGGGAGGGGGGCGGTGTACTTGAGGCGGAGGGGTAGATGGGGGTACGGCAGATGGGGTGGGGGTGGTATGGAGCCGGGGTGGAAAGGGAGGGGGGGGCGGATGGTAAAGAGAGATAGCGTGTGAATTGGAAAGTGGCCAAGCCCTAAGATGGCCAAGCCCTAAGATTCCTAAGGTAGACTCCAGGCATTTAAGATATACTCTGTCTGGGTGATGAAAACTATTTGAAAAAAATAACGTTGACATCTCATCTTCTTGCCTATATCGCAGTAAGCTTACGTGATACCTATAATACGGAAAGAGGACATGGTAGAAAGCCTAGAAAACAGCTGATATAAGCTACATGCCAGCTAGCAAATGCAACGACTTTCATTACGTTTATAGAGACATCATTTGTGTTTGTTCTGTGAATAACAATGCCATAGAGCCAACCTACCGCTGACAAAAGAAACGCTGAAACTGTGGTATCCAAGAAGGGGGGAGGCATGGGTGATTATTTGGTTAGGCGGGGAACAGCTCCCTAGCCTGCGTGCAGGGAACGAGCAGACTAGAGGTGGCGCCACCGCGGGGAAGAAAAAAGAGGGGAGATCATTTCCCGGGGGTGGAGTGATTTAGCGAGGGAGCAGCGATCGGGAGAGGTTGTGTTTTTGAGAGAGACAGCTAGCTTTGAAGATTAATCGGATACACCGCCCTGCGGAGCCAGGGGCTGGCAGCAAGATGTCCAACTGCGTGACTCGTTCAACGCGTGAAATCTAATGGGAGACACTGCTGCGGGTTCGCTGCGAAATAGCTCCCGGGTGATTTCAGTAATAAAATGACCGATTTCAGGCAGATGAAACGCCCAGTTTAGGGTTGTCGAAATTAAGTTTTAGAGATAATAAATTAACACAGCGAGAAGTACAAATTAAAGTAAGAAAAGAACCTTCACTTCGGAAAATATCAAAAAAAACAGGCATCTGTAACGTTACTAACTCCATACGCATGGAGTACTCCATGGCAAACGCATGCGGGAATCGGTTTTGTAACCCGAAACACGCAGCGTCTTTTAGGTTGGGTATTTTACAATTGACTCCACACTGTTTGCAGTTGAACAATCTTTCTTTTATGTTGACTAAATCTATAGTCGCAGTAAATGCCAGTCGTGAGCAATAAGTGAACTTTTCTAAAACAAGTCACTGCAACATAGAAGAAAAACTGAGACCTTGTCTCTCAGATAAATGCCCTCGCGTAATTGTTACGTATAACAAAGACCTAGCAATATAATATTGACGACCGGGCTGGGGGCCCCCTGGACACGCCCATGGCCTAACAAGGTCTTACATAATACTGGCAATTTTTGCATTAACAGTACCGCGGAACGACTATCGCAAAAGTGCAGGCATGAGATACACATTGCTTTTCCCCAAACCCGGCTGCGACTAATTTAGTTACATATTGTGCATAAGAGACACGGCTTCTTTGAAATAAACATTGTAGCGTTACTTCAGGCAAACCAAAGGTAGGCCTGGTGATGTTCACAGTACATGTATATCATGAAGCTTTAACCTGTTTGAAAGAGACCCATGATTGGTTGGTTGGTTATTCAGGACGCTTTAACCACTTTTGGTCATATCGCGTCAATGGGAGAAGGAAGGGAGAGTAGAGCCATGTCCCCGGGGGGTAACCCCCTACTCTTTACGAAGAAAGACATGGGATTTTTATCCCGCCACAGCGGGGCTCGAACCACCGATCCACGTGCCGTTAGGCTCTCAGGAAAGAGGGTCAAGGGTCAAGGTCATTGCGTGCGAAGACGCAAATAAGAAAAAAACGTGATTTAGCCAAACCTTGCTTCGCGCGATCCAGTCGTTATTTTGTTATTAAGTTGTTCCGGGTTTTGTTCACCTGCCCTAGTGAACATAGAGTGCGTCCGATATATATTACGCGTAAACAGCATCCTACCTCGAATACACCACGGGTCCTTACCAAGAAGTACCGGCTAAGACGTGATGGGGCCGAGTGGTCACGCAAGACGCCGCCACGTGGCGTTGTCATGTGACCCAATATACACGAGATCCATAATTAGATCTACATCGCCAGTTATGTGGCTGTAGGACGTGCAAACATCGGACAGGGGCCCGTCGTCTACAGCCACAGAGTCCTCCAAGTATCTTACCATTGGACGACTTGGATAGCCGTCAAAGGCATGGGCATCTCTGTAAAACAAACAGCAGTAACACTCGGCAAATCCAAGATTTTTTAATTCCTTGGCTGTTATGTGCCTCGATAGCATCGTTAACATCTTTCAATAGTCTCAAATGTTCCATGACACAACATATTTCGAAACGCACACCTCTCGCAACTTGTCTTGCCAAAGTGTTTGCCCGTCCAACAGTCACAGAATCCGCAATGCTAGGATCTACAATTCGGCTAACCGCGCGCGCGCAAGAAACCGCAAGAATTCCACTCATTTTAAGTGATAAACAAGTGAATCTGTGTAGGTTTTCAAATTACCTTTTACAAAAAGGAAGACACACATGCAACGACAGGTGATGGTAAGGTCCCGGCACGGCCATGAGGGTCACTTCAGTACATCTTATTAGGGGCTTCGCCTGGCTATATATATATATATACATACAAATGCTTTCTTCTATCTCCTTAAAGTTCGAAGAAAATCGTTCTTTCCTGCACCTGATGTTGGACTTTGTTGCGATGTACTTTTGGACTTTCTCACATTAATTCCCCGTGACGTAGGTTGAGTTAATCTCTGCAATGTGTCCGTGACAAACACTTTCAACGGCAATTAAATATGACTGGCGACTTACGGGATCGGGCTATTCGTAGACGGCGTACTAGCTCTGTAGTTTTGCCAGCATTCCCGGAGCAGATATTCTCTGCCCCTCTCCTTCTCGTCGGCTGGGATTGTATAGTATCATCATCGTAAATAGCCTAACAAATCATATCAGAAGCGGATTCAGGAATTTAAAAGGGAGGAAAGCTTGGGACCGGGGACGACCCCCCTCCCTCTTTATCCGCCTATGCATACGTCCTGACTTCTTGGGTCTGACAAACATACCTTAATTAAATGCTGACCAATTGCTGACCTAACATAACCTAACCTCTGGGAAACTAAACTTTACTACCTTATTTTGTTCGGTTATGATTTCAGCCTGTGTGCCCCCCCCCCCCCCCCCACACCTCAATGGGCTGAGACGCATCACTTGATTCCAACGACCTAATCTAGAAGGATTTTTATATGTTGTTTTCCCGAAACATTACTGGTAACATGGGATTATATGAACATGGCTAAAACATGTAAATGGCCCCGCATGACGTCATAATACCACGTGGTCCATCAGATCAGGAAGACTAATGACACGTGACTACACAGCACGCACCGGGTACTTTGCCAGCTGTTCTCTCCGGATCATCTTATTTTAACTGCACTATTATGTCGTGCAAGACAAGTTTGTCTTTCAGTTTAAAAGAACGGAAGACACAACTAACACGAACCGGATGTTTTAGAATTAAAAAGTGAGATTATATTTGTTCGGTTTGCAACGTGCTTTATGTGAAATGTGATTCGGGTCATAAACCCGATTATCGCATGCGTTTACCATGCATGCCTACGGACTTCCCTGTCATTATTGCATAGTGGAATCACAGCTTATATTTCACTAGATTAAGAGCAGTTTAACAGTTCTACCTGTTAGGCTCCCCGTTCGACATTCCTGGTTGCTACGCAACAATGCCACTCGAGTGCACTCAGGAACAATTAAGTTATAATCGGCACACATCTGTTACCAAGTTATATATCCTGTACAACATGTATTCCTGAATCAGATTTGTGATATATCTAGACAAACTAGACGCCAGAACGATCATTATTTCCGCCCTGATCAACATATCCACTTATTAATTGCAATGAATTACAATTATGTGTGACCAGTGTACAAAGTGATCGTTAACTGTATATCATCATGCTATACATCAATCTCTGTGCAACAATGAAGCTGTTACTGTTTAACAATTTTTCGAATACTGAATGAATGAGTTCTAAAACAAAATTCAAAGATAATAAAAAAACTAACTGTTAACAATAACTGAGGCCGTAGTGTCAGCTAACTCTATACGAAAACGGCGGAAGAAGATTGTTCGCTTGATGGGTGGTTTGAGAATGTAACTTTAAATCTGGGTGTCATTTCACTAAGATCTCGTAACTTTTGCTCATACAATTTAAAAGCTGAAATGCCCGGATATAGCCTACATAAAAAATGGTAAATGTATCATCAATATATGGAAAAGACGTTTTTGAATAATTATAAGTATCACGCTTATTTCCGTTGCTCGTAAAATTAGGATCTGTCGTTAAATTGATCAGGGGTGGATCTAGGGGGCGAGGGGGGGGGTTTACGGGGTTTGCAACCCCCCCCCCCCTCTTGGGAACCTGAACATACACTGTTAAAGTCGGCTTCTCCGAGCACCCCCCCCCCCCCCCCCCCCCCCGGGCGCAAGTTTTTCAGAGAGCAACCACGCCCCTTGGCAAATTCCTAGATCCGCCCCTGTTGATGCATGAAAAAGCTACGTTTACGAGCTCATAACTGTAAGTGAAACGATCCCCTGTTCACAAAGCTCATTGGCAAATATCGCCTCAAATGGAAATGTTGGTATTGCATGCCACTTCCGAGTGCATTAAGCCAAGAAACTCCCCGGAATGGGGTTGGATTAAACTTGCTCAGACACAGGCGCCAGGGCGTGAACCATCGAACTCTTGATACGCAGCTCAGTCTGCGAACCAATTGATCTGAGACAACTGCCGTATCTACCCTATCAAATATAAAGGTTAAGGTACAAAGGCGCCATATCGTTGGGAGTCAGAGCAATCCGCTTAGCAATCCAAAGTTGGGCATTAAGTATATATCGCTGTCGATGTTGACTTCCTTGTCAATTCTCGAGATCAGACTCGAGGGCAGAGGAAAAATAAATGTTTGTCGAGACAGCTGACTGCACTCGAGTGGCATTGTTGCGTAGCGACCAAGAATGTCGAAGTTAATTTTACTTAATCTAGTAAAATTTAAGCTGTGATTCCACTATGTAATAATTACCGGAAAGTCCATAGGCATGCTTGGTAAACTCATGCGAGAATCGGTTTTCTTACCCGAAACACGCAGTGTATATATTTGACGATAGATGTCGCCTGGGGTTTCTGGACCGACCTATTGACAGTAACATATCCAGACTAAATCTTGCACAGTTATTGCAGTGACCTGATGATTGCAGCATGAAGGTCATTTGAAGGTTGCATACAGCACTGCCCGTACGCGCGACTCAGTGTCCACTTTTATCAACATACCATGGTTTAATATCCTGACACCGGACTACTGGCTCTAATTATATACCGTAAATACCACACGTTCCCTTAGGCTAAGCAAAAGTAATGGATATTTGCCAACCATTAAAAAAACCTTAACGTTGACAGTAAGTTTTTCAATGCAACCCTTATTAATATAGGCTTAGCATGCTGACTGTAGTTTAGAAAGTCATACAGTTATTAAGCTTGCTGCAAGGCATCCAGCGGCTAATCGCATCATCCACTAGCCAAACACTGACACGAGGAAGAAAAGGTATTGCAACATTAAGGACCTCAGAGACAAGTATGGCACATTCAAACCACATGTGTGGTTTCCTTTGGAGAGTTATGATTTGATTGAGCGGCCCGCCACCGGCCGTCCCACCGGGCAGTGTGTGCTTGTCCCTCTAGACCACCCACATGTCCTTGTCCTCCCACAACTAATGGTAGGACAGCCAGGAAGAGGAAGGCTCGCTGTCCCGTCCCGTCGCCTATCCCACCGAGGCTGTGACACGTATCTGACTGGGCGAGTGCAGCCCAGCCACACCCTGGGTATGGGCGGTCTCAGCGGCAGGGACACGGGCGCCGGAAGGGTGAGGGCAGGGTTCGGAAGGTATGGAGTGGTTCAGGCTGGGGGTGCAGTCAGGGGTTAGGGGTACAAGTCGTGGTGAGGAGAAGGATAAAGTGATAGTATACGCATAAAGATATCCCTAAAAAAGCGGCATTTCATTTCACAAATTATGTCTTTGATGATTATACAGAGGACCGAAAAGCAGGCTTCATTACAATTACTGTCTTCAGTTATGAGAATTATAGCTAGCGAACAACATTAGACGCAATATTGGCACTGTTCCCGTAACTATTGACCCGGTGCGTGCTGTGTAGTCACGTGTCATTAGTGCTCCGTATCTGATGGACCACGTGGTATCATGACGTCATGCGGGCCATTTACATGTTATAGCGATGTTCATATCATCTCATGTTACCAGTAATGTTTCCGGAAAACAACATATAAGAATCCTTCTAGATTAGGTCCTTGGAATCAACTGATGCGTCCAAGCCCATTGAGGGGACGGGGGGGGGGGCACTCAGGCTAAAATCATAACCGTACAAAATAACGCAGGAAAGGTTAGTTTCTCAGGTTAGGTTATGTTAGGTCAGCAATTGGTCAGCATTCAATTAAGGTATGTTTGTCAGACCCAAGAAGTCATGACGTATGCATAGGCGGATAAAGGGGGAGGGGGGTCGTCCCCGGTCCCAAGCTTTCCTCCCTTTTAAATTCCTGAATCCGCTTCTGGTATGATTTGTTAGGCTATTTACGATGATGATACTATAGAATCCCAGCCGGAGAGAAGGATAGGGGTAGGGCGTGTCTGGAGAACTGCTGCCGGGAATGCCGGCAAAATTACAGTGCTAGTACGCCGTCTACAAATAGCCCGATCCCGTAAGTCGTCAGTCATATTTAATAGGCGTTGAAAGTGTTTGTCACGGACACATTGCAGAGATTAACTCAACCTACGTCACGGTGAATTAATGTGAGAAAGTCCAAAAGTACATCGCCACAAAGTCCAACATCAGGTGCCGGAAAGAACGATTTTTTTCGAACTTTAAGGAGATAGAAGAAAGCATTTTAATGTAAATATATAGCCAGGCGAATCCCCTAATGAAATGTACTGAAGTGACCCTCATGGCCGTGCCGAGACCCTGCCGTCACCCGTCGTTGCATGTGTCTTCATTTTTGTGGAAGGTAATTTGAAAGCATACACAGATTCACTTGTTTATCACTTCGAATGAGTGGAATTCTTGCGGTTTCTTGCGCGCGCGGTTAGCAGAATTTTAGATCCTAGCATTGCAGATTCTGTGATTGTTGGACGGGCAAACACTTTGGCAAGACAAGTTGCGAGAGGTGTGCGTTTCGAAATATGTTGTGTCATGGAACATTTGAGACTATTGAAAGATGTTAACGATGCTATCGAGGCACATAACAGCCAAGGAATTAAAACATCTTGGACTTGCCGAGTGTTACTGCTGTTTGTTTTACAAAGATGCCCATGCCCTTTGACGGCTACCCAAGTCGTCCAAGGGTAAGATACTTGGAGGACTCTGTGGCTGTAGACGACGGGCCCCTGTCCGATGTTTGCACGTCCTACAGCCACATAACTGGCGATGTAGATCTAATTATGGATCTCGTGTATATTGGGTCACATGACAACGCCAGGTGGTGGCGTTCTGCGTGACCACTCGGCCTCATCACGTCTTAGCCGGTGCTTCTTGGTAAGGACCCGTGGCGTACTCGAGGTATGATGCTGTTTACACGTAATATATCTCGGACGCACTCTATGTTCACTAGGGCAGGTGGACAAAACCCGGAACAACTTAGTAACAAATTAACGACTCGATCGCATGAAACAAGGTTTGGCTAAATCACGTTTTTTCCTTATTTTCGTCTTCGCACGCAATGATCTTGACCCTGAGATGACGCCGGAAAAGATGCCACGGTTCATCTGGATCTTGGTCGCTCACATGGCAGTCGGGACCGTGTGGATCCCGGTCACAACGATCGGGATCCACACGGTCACAACGATCTGTCAGGATCCAAGTAATGTAATGACTAGAGATTCCTGCTGCCTCCCTGTGCATAGTTCAGGTGGTTCATGGGTCTCTTTCCTGAGAGCCTAACGGCACGTGGATCGGTGGTTTGAGCCCCGCTGTGGCCATGTCTGTGTGGTCGCAGGATAAAGATCCCATGTCTTTCTTCGTAAAGAGTAGGGGGTTACCCCCGGGGAAATGGCTCCATTCTCCCTTCCTTCTCCCATTGACGCGATATGACCAAACGTGGTTAAAGAGTCCTGAATAACCAACCAACCAATCATGGGTCTCTTTCAAACAGGTTAAAGCTTCATAATATACATGTACTGTGAACATCACCAGGCCTACCTTTGGTTTGCCTGAAGTAACGCTACAATGTTTATTTTAAAGAAGCCATGTCTCTTATGCACAATATGGAACTAAATTAGTCGCAGCCGGGTTTAAGGAAAAGCAATGTCTATCTCATGCCTGCACTTTTGCGATAGTCATTCCACGGTAATTTTAATGAAAAAATTGCCAGTATTATGGAAGACCTTGCTAGGCCATGGGCGTGTCCAGGGGGCCCCCACCCCGGTGGTCAATATTATACTGCTAGGTCTTTGTTATACGTAACAATTACGCGAGGGCATTTGTCTGAGAGACAAGGTTTCAGTTCTTCTTCTATGTAGCAGTGACTTGTTTCTGAGAAGTTCGCTCATTGCTCACGACTGGCATTTACTGCGACTAAAGATTTAGACAAAATAAAAGGAATATTGTTCAACTGCAAATAGTGTGGGGTCAATGATAAGATACCCAACCTAAAAGACGCTGCGTCTTTCGGGTTACAAAACCGATTCCCGCATGCGTTTACCATGCATGCGTATGGAGTTGGTATCGTTACAGGTGCCTGTTTTTTTGATATTTTCCGAAGTAAAGATTCTTTTCTTACTTTAATTTGGACTTCTCGTTGTGTCGATTTATTATCTCTAAAACTTAATTTCGACAATCCTAAACTGGGCGTTCGTTCCGAGACGGTCTTGGCTTAACACGTGATTCGCCTTATTCACATGTTGGGAGTTCTTTTTCCCTGCATTTCGTGCAACAACCACAATCTCCCATAACAGTGGTCATCACTGTTTGAAGATTAGACCGATTAGTTCATGCAACGGCAAAGACACTGTCATTCAATACGTGATACATGGTGGGTGGGGGGGGTAGAATTATTGCCACATTGGTCCTTTCATGAGATAAAATTTGTCCATAATATGTCCATGTCGCATAATTCCATATACCCAGCATAATATCTCCCCATGTTCCGATCATACAATACCGGGTAAAACATTGGGTTTAACAATGCTTGTGTGCACAAGTTTTCACGTGGTTTGATTTGGGTTTAACAGCACTTTCAGCCTGCAGGTCTATAGGCCTATGGTGCCATTTCACGTGGGTCTATCATATGAGTAGTAGGCAAAGAATGTCCGGGTCATAGAATTCACTCAATACTCAATAAAAAATACTCATAATAAAAGCAAAAACCATAGTAGGTCCATAGACTAATATGTCACAGCACAAAGATCCTAGCTAACGTGGAAGCGAGTTAAAAAATATAGGGGGGCTTTCATGTCAATTGACCTTTGCTGCATGCCGCGGGAAATACCCCAATTTTTTTTCAAATATAGTCGCCACAAAAGACCCTCCTTTTTTCCATGTACTTGCTCCTGAACATACACACCCTTTTCATCTGCCTGAAATCGGTCTTTTTATTACTGAAATGACCCGGGAGCTATTTCGCAGCGAACCCGCAGCAGTGTCTCCCATTAGATTTCACGCGTTGAACGAGTCACGCAGTTTGTGTTTGCAGGCACAGCCTGGTTTTGGCGTCAATATGGCGATTCCGTGAATAAAGCGTATGGCGAAGGCAATAAGGCGAAACACAGTGGTCAAAGTTTCGATAATTTATTAAAGCCCTTAAACTCAATTATAAAACAAGTCACAACTCCGATAACGGTGCGTAACTTACCTGGCAGCAGTTGGACAACTTGCTGCCAGCCCCTGGCTCCGCAGGGCGGTGTATCCGATTAATCTCCGAAGCTAGCTGTCTCTCTCAAAAACACAACCTCTCCCGATCGCTGCTCCCTCGCTAAATCACTCCACCCCCGGGAAATGATCTCCCCTCATTTTTCTTCCCCGCGGTGGCGCCACCTCTAGTCTGCTCGTTCCCTGCACGTAGGCTAGAGAGCTGTTCCTCGCCTAACCAAATAATCACCCATGCCTACCCCCTTCTTGGATACCACAGTTTCTTTTGTCAGCGGTAGGTTGGCTCTATGGCATTGTTATTCAAAGAACAAACACAAATGATGTCTCTATAAACGTAATGAAAGTCGTTGCATTCACTAGCTGGCATGTAGCCTATATCAGCTGTTTTCTAGGCGTTCTACCATGTCCTCTTTCCGTATTATAGGTATCACGTAAGCTTACTGCGATATAGGCAAGAAGATGAGTTGTCAACGTTATTTTTTTCAAATAGTTTTCATCACCCAGACAGAGTATATCTTAAATGCCTGGAGGTAGTTTACCTCAGGAATCTTAGGGCTTGGCCACTTTCCATTTCACACGCTATCTCTCTCTACCACCCGCCGCCGACCCCTCCCTTTCCACCCCGGCTCCAAACTACCCCCACCTCATCTGCCGTACCCCCACCTACCCATCCGCCTTAAGTACACCGCCACCTCCTTGACCCCTGGCGCCATATGCCTGCCCCCTCCCCCCCACCCCCTCCAATCCCAGCCCTACCCCTCTACCTCAAGTACACGGGTATACACGTGCCACACATTTCTGGACAATAATCGATAGGGGCGCCACCTGTCTTGGAGATTGGAAGAGTAAGTGGGTCCTGGCGTGTTAATGCGGAGTGACCGGAAGCAGTGAAGCATTTATCGTTTTCCGATAGAAGGCTAAATATAAGGGTGAACATCTGTAGGCGTTTATTACTACCACACAAGACGGTGTTGGTTACATGGCTAGCAGTCCACTTCCCTCACACAGACACAAAGTCAGACATGTAAATGCGGTGGGAAAGAGGCATAACTCATATTTTTTAAGAATTTCAGTTTTAGTTAAGCACGCCAACTGAGGAACAGACTATTAGCGGTCTAATAGAGGGGGGGGGGCAAGCGAGGGTCTTGTTCCCAGATCACTAAGAATACATGTTTTTATTCCCACGTCACGCTGAATCAAAAAGGATAACTTCCAGTATACATAGAAAGGGCGGATACATGATATAACTTAGCCATTTCCAGATTCACGGAGGGATCATTAGTGAGCAGATAGAGAGGTGCACTGGCGGATGCCAAGGGAGGAAGTTACTAGTAAAGGCCCACAGTGGGCGCTTTCACTGACAAAAAGTGAAGCTTGAACGATGCGATTGATGCCCCGTGGAGTCACGTTTCCGCGGATAATTTCCTTCATTCGTGGTGACAAAAGACGTCTAGGTAGGGTGGGCGATCGGGGGATGTAGTTTGCTTTATTTATTTGTGCATGACATTTTCCCGAACTCTGAACCGAACCGGTCTGCCCGCGAGGGGTGTTGGGTGGGATGCGGGGGTGAAAACATACGTTTTAATTAGCTATTATTATCGATATGCGCGGGCCACTAGTCTAAAAAAACCTGGCTCTGTTGGGGTCTCTCTCCCGTTGATTTCTGTGGATCTGGAGTTGCGTGACTGCCCTGATCATGTGATCGGCACCGCATGGCTGTTCAGGCGGAAAACCAGGGCAGGAAGATCAAGAAAACAAATTGTCAAAAAAGTTCGCAAGTCAGGGCGCCGCAAAACTTGAAAGGCTGCCCGGAAAATGTCAACAGTTACGGGAACAGTGCCAATATTGCGTCTATTGTTGTTCGCTAGCTATAATTCACATAACGCACGACAACGTCCAAGTGGCAATACGCCAAGGTTTACTGCAACAACTTATTCGATTGAAGAGCTAGGCGATAGAAAGAATAGTCCTTCAGCTATGGCTTAACGAAATGGCCAAAAGTTGCATTAGTTCATCATTGCGGAGACACGGAGACCTAGGACAAGAACAAAGAACACTGCATGCGAAGTGATATAGCAACTCATTTGTTTCTTTGACTAGTTCTCTGCCGATCGATGGTCCCTACCATTTGGCGTAAAGATCACAGCTCTGGCTAGTTTTTCTTAATTTTGACGTTGTTTTAAAGATAGACACAATCTCCATGCACTCATCATTGGTGGCCCCGCAAAGGTGTCGTCCCACTTTGAAGCACTCTAGCGCCATAACTGAGCAACATCCGCCTGAATGAAGCAATAAGTGATCTGTAGATGCTTATTGGCAACTAGTTGGCGAAAAGAATGCAATTTTAGCATTTTTATCTGATTTTTGACGATTTTTCTTTCAATGGCAAGAATCTGTATGTTTATCATTAGGCCAGTGGCTTCGTTGCCATGGAAACAAAAAGTAATACAGATATCGCCGTGTTTTTCTTATAACTTGCTTCAAGGTGATATTACCTCACTGTGTGGCGAAGGAGACTGAAATAGCTTGAGCGGAAGTAGGTCATATTCGATCAAGTTCATTTTTCCCCATAGGATCCCATGTTAAACGATTTCGACTATATACCGAAAAGTAAAGTGGCTATGGAACCATGTTGACAGATTATGACTCAGCTTAGTATGATCCATCCACAGGTGCAAGCATTGAGTGGTGGCTTGAATAGGACACCCGTGGGAGCCTCTGCTAACACCCAAAAGCCGTACCTTTCACCATTGGCCAAATTTCAAAAAAATCCTGTGACGTCACTATTTGCTCCAATCGCATGCGATACGCACTAAGGCTACTATGTATCATGTTTAACTAAGAAAAAAATACCAGTGACGCTTGCTGGAGGCATGAAATACTCGACAAAACATTTTTCCCAGCCTAAAGATACAGCGCTTTAACATGGGAAGTCCCATAGAGAACTGCCGTCGGCCCTGGAACCGGAAGTAAGATAGGAACATATTATTTTTAGTTTACAGCTATACGAGGAACTACGTTTCCTACAATATGATGCTACTCACTCATTTTGGGGATTTTTTCCTGATTTTTGACAATTTTTTTTAAGTACCAAAAATGACGTCATCGTGACGTCACGTGACGCATTAGAGAACTCTAATATTCGACACAACTCATCTTAATTCATATTTCTATGGCATATTAGAACATCATAGCGATAGCTTGATGGCAAATGCGCCCAAAAGCGAGAAAACTGACAGAGGTCATTTAGTGCGTTTTCCGCAAAAAGTACGACCTCATTTTACTCGAAATGACTATTACGCATCAAAAAGTGAACAATAGCCGAAAACTGCGCCTTAAAGTGTAGCACATTTTACAACTCACCCAGAATCTCTAGCTTTAATATTAACGGAGATATATGCATTCTTAGTTTTTTTTTTTAAATCGCTGTGACCTTGACCTTTGACCTTCCCTGTGCCCGTGCGTTTCTTTTTTACACACATACATACATAGCCAGTGCCTGGGTTACAAGAGGGCTTTAGCCCCCTGCCTGCTTGTATGGTAAGCCTTTACGTTCATATTCGAGGACGAAATTTCACCTATGGTAAGTGCGAATTGGTTTGAGGTTGGCTCTGGGCATATGCAGTCTATTGACGTTCAGGCCAGTGTGTGTATCATGATGCCTAATCTAGGCCCTGATATGGTAGTTATTGCCTGAATATCTTGTCAAGTTACCGGGAGTAGCATCTGTCAGAAGTACTCTTGTTAGCATCCAACTGTGAGCTACAAGTTGACTTCACCTGCCTTTTACAGTTAAGGTTCACCCACGGTTTTGACCATTCGACGCATTTTGGCTATTGGCTAGCCACGCGTACCTAAATTATTTGTGTGGGGTTCCCGTCATCCCATAGTCTGAGGCTCCGATCCAATAACGGACGGTATTTACCTGGTAAGTAAATAATACGCCTCGCCTTCCATATTATCGCTACTTCGTCTGTAGTCGGTCCTTTGTTGACCGAGCGACTGCATTCAGTTTGAATTATGAGTTGGCCCACCCGCCCCATCCCAGCTTGTACATAACCATCGTTTTAGGCCTTATTCCTCACCGCGACCACTCCTTGGTTTGGCCTTCTCATTCTATGCTCACATTTTGGCTCTGAATTACTCGTTTGCAGTTTTAGTTTTGCGTGCACAGAACACACGGTGGGTCGGTATAAAAGGCAGTAGCCTTCTTGGCGACTTCACTCGATTCCTCTGCCACGCCAGGTAACCAAGACTCTATAGGTTCACTGAACTAGGTATGATTTTCTATACCGTTTCAGTATTTTCACCAAGCCTATTGCTATCAGAGTCTGGTAGATCGCTGTTGGGCCATTTCGCCGCCATGCTAGCTGATCGGGGCCGCCTTCTCGACTGGGGTTTGTTAGGAATCCTATGTTGTGGGGCGACGACTCGGTCGGCTAGTTTGGTGTGCGATCAGAAACAGCGATGAGACGTGAACGGCCCCTGATGAAGACACGTCTTATTCGGTCCCCTGAAACCTTGGTTTCAGTGTTCATCTCATATTTACCCTCACGGGGTCTCCATTTTCATTCATAAGTGTGCAATGTGGCAATTGTTCACGATTGTTCACTGTTGTTTTGGCCTATTTTTGGTCTATTCTCGTTTTGGCTTGTTTTGATCCATTTCATTTTCCCCAGACCTGTTTTCATCTGTTATGTTTTCCCCAGATCTGTTTTTGGCCTGTTTTTATCTATTATATTGTTATCCTGGACTTACCTACAGCTTGTGGTTTACCCTGTGCCCGTGCGTTTCTTTTTTACACACATACATACATACATACATACATACATATATAGAAACAGACAAACAAACACGACCGACCGACATATGACGAAAATTGAAAATTTTCGTACAAAATTCGGGATTTACATATCCCGGATAATGCACTACTTATTACTTTAGACGTAGATAGTATGTATACGAACATAGACCACGAGAGAGGACTGAATGCGGTAAGGGAGGCTTTGGAAGGGGCGGGTAACACTACACAGAGCGATGCCATCATGAAATTATTAGAACTCTCGCTTACCCGAAATTACTTTGTATTTGACGATAAATATTTCTTACAAATTAGCGGGACGTCGATGGGAAAGAAATGGGCACCGCACTTTGCTGATATTTACATGGCTAAATTTGAGAGAGAAGCCCTAGCTAAGTGCCTTAACCAGCCTTTAGCTTACTTAAGATTTCTAGACGATATATTCATGATATGGACCCATGGGATCAAGGCGTTTGAAGATTTTTTGGCGGTTTTCAATTCACATGAACCACCCATCAAGTTTAAGGCGGAGATTCGGATTTGCTCCATTGATTTCTTAGATACCACGATTTTTAAATGCCCAGACGATAAGAATACCCTTTTGTCTAAGGTTTACTTTAAACCCACAGACACGCATCAGCTACTCCACAAAGCCTCATTTCACCCCAAACATACGTTCACAGGCATAGTCAAATCCCAAATTATACGTTATCTTAGAATTTGTTCACGACAATCCGATTTCGAAGAAGCTTGGACCATACTTTTTAACTCGCTCTCTAAACGTGGTTATGCTAAACGTTGGTTACGTAAACTGAAACGCGAGACGATTAGCCATCTGCAGACCCTAGAACGAGTAGAGTACAGCCTTGATTGCAATCCAACTTCTAGCCACTCGGGGGCTGGACCTTGTGATAACAACAGGTGTCTGACGTGTAGTTTAATCCCACGCTGTGAAAACTTCACCAGCAGTGTGACCAAGGAGACGTTTGGTATTAATTCCAAATTGGATTGCTCTTCCAGCAATATCATTTATTTATATACTTGTAGGATTTGTAGTATGCAATACGTTGGGGAGACGGGAAAGTCACTTCGGGAGAGGCATAACCGCCATAGAGCGGCACTTAAAGCAAAAAACCCTGCAGAAGCCCTCTACACGCATTTAGCAGATAATCATCCAGACGTATACGCGGAAGAAGACCACTATATCTTGATTCCTATAGAACAAGTAAGCGACCAGTCTTCCCCAACTCTAACTAAATTGGAGAGACTAAAACGGGAAACTTATTGGATTGAGAACCTTAATACTTTTATGGATTCAGGCCTTAATGCTAAAACATTTACATTAAAAGCCCCACTTAGCCAGAAGACTCTACCATTGGTAATACCCTTTAGTAAAACGGCCAGTATCACAGCTCATATAATAAAGAAACACATCAAAGAACTCCAATCGAATGACGAGTATAATGAGTTTGACTTTAAACTTATCACGGCGTATTCTAGGCACGAGAAATTAAGGGATTGTCTCGTCAGTTCGAAACTAAAATGATTAAATAACACCATTACACAGATTGTCTCCTGGAGCTCTACATAGGTGATTGCACATATCTCCAGTAAAAACCACGCCCACTTATATCGCTGTAGCTGCCCGAGGGTCTGCTTCAGGAAAGCACACTCATTGTTATACCTCATCCTATATCCTCTTTATATAATAGCTTATCTAACAGACATCGTAAAATAAATAACACCAGCTTTAGGGTGAGCCAGGGACGGCGATATCTAACTGGTCACCGGCGACGCCTCTCCTAACAACTTTTAGATAACACCTTCCTCATTATGCCAATGATCTTGGGCCAAACGGGTTGGCCAGGAAATCTCTGACGTTTTGAAATTTTCTTAGTATCCTGTATTAATCGCTTCTGACCAATAACAACCCAGCAGAGGGTGAGAGCCGTGCAGCCAGCCACTGGAGCGACACGCTAATTGGTCTACCTGTTACAATAGCCCAGCTAATCCCAACTCTAGTACTCCAGGATCGAGGATATAACTACGAGGTCCAAGGTAGACCCTTCAGACAATTTGTCAGCAACTGAAGAAGTCTTTGTGACGAAACCGGTCTTGCTGATTTCGGGCAGCGATTTTGCATT
Source organism: Arenicola marina (assembly GCA_964019135.1). Classification (NCBI taxonomy): domain Eukaryota; kingdom Metazoa; phylum Annelida; class Polychaeta; family Arenicolidae; genus Arenicola; species Arenicola marina. The sequence continues at coordinate 20,631,236 of OZ025260.1, read as the reverse complement.
CTTTCACATATTTGTATTACTTGATTCGCATTTTGTCATCATTTACTTGCCGCATCATCATCTGGATTGACCATTCACTTTCATATTGGATTTCATTTTGGATCATTCATCCCGTTGGATATACGGCTTATTTCTCTGGATTCCATCAGGGTGGATTTTCACTCGTCATCAGGGTGGATTTTCACTCGTCGTCATTGGACACTGGTCTTCCATCAGATAAGTCGTATCTATCTAACTTTATATTTTTCATTGATATTTGATTGTAGCATATTTCACCCATTTATTTCTTTATTGCATGCATTACTTGCTATTTTGATGCTAGGAGAGTTAGTATTATTGGTACCGTATAATCCCCCACCCACCCCCCACAACTAGGACAGGTTGATTTGCTAGTATTATCGTAATCTGCAACGTGTTGATTACGACCCGTTCAGTAGACTGGAGAGAACCCATCGCTTTGTTGAGTCCTGAGCCCGAGCGTTTAATTCACCCATAATATAGAAACAGACAAACAAACACGACCGACCGACATATGACGAAAATTGAAAATTTTCGTCATAATAATGACATCTTTCATTACAGAGTTTGTGTGGGGTTCCCGTCATCCCATAGTCTGAGGCTCCGATCCAATAACGGACGGTATTTACCTGGTAAGTAAATAATACGCCTCGCCTTCCATATTATCGCTACTTCGTCTGTAGTCGGTCCTTTTTTGACCGAGCGACTGTATTCAGTTTGTATTATGAGTTGGCCCACGCGCCCCATCCCAGCTTGTACATAACCATCGTTTTAGGCCTTATTCCTCACCGCGACCACTCCTTGGTTTGGACTTCTCATTCTATGCTCACATTTTGGCTCTGAATTACTCATTTGCAGTTTTAGTTTTGCGTGCACAGAACACACGGTGGGTCGGTATAAAAGACAGTAGGCTAGTTTGGTGTGCGATCAGAAACAGCGATGAGACGTGAACGGCCCCTGATGAAGACACGTCTTATTCGGTCCCCTGAAACTTTTGGTTTCAGTGTTCATCTCATATTTACCCTCACGGGGTCTCCATTTTCATTCATAATTGTGCAATGTGGCAATTGTTCACGATTGTTCACTGTTGTTTTGGCCTACTTTGATCTATTCAGGTTTTGATCCATTTCATTTTCCCCACACCTGTTTTCATCTGTTATATGTTCTCCCCAGATATGTTTTTGGCCTGTTTTTATCTATTATATTGTTATCCTGGACTTACCTACAGCTTGTGGTTTACCCTGTGCCCGTGCGTTTCTTTTTTACACACATACATACATACATACATACATACATACATACATATATAGAAACAGACAAACAAACACGACCGACCGACATATGACGAAAATTGAAAATTTTCGTCATAATAATGACATATAGAGTTACAGAGTTATGCAGCCATAATTTCAATGTAGATTTCAATTTGCAAATGTCATGAACAATATTTGTCACCTAGGGCTGACTTAATGTAGAACAAAGTTGATGATTATTGTATCTATTAAGGTACACAGGATTTATTAACCAAGGAATGTGCCCTTGTCATTACTGTAGTTGAACGCATGAGAATTAAGAGATGAAATTGACCTAACAAAATGTAAAATATATATTGATGTATTGGGATTTTTTATGTTTATGCTGGTTAAATAGAAATGTCTCTATATAATATATATATAAATATATTTCATAATGTTACTGAATTCCTTATGGTTTAATTGTTATCCATATTTTTAATAGTTTGTTGTTCTCTTGTTATTTTATTATATGTTTCATGTATAGACATGAGGACAAAAGTAGCTATGAAAGGTGTAATTTAATCACAATTAATTGGACAACCTTAAAAGGAAATGTTATCAATTTGATGAAGTATGAAGTATCTCGTGTTTTGTACCTTCACTTAGTTTTTGTATCTGCTACATTTGAAATACCTGCAGATTTTATTTCATACCATATGTTGTGAACCCAATTAAACTGATATGATAGATGCAAATCCAATGCAAAGAGACAAATAGAAACTTGGACTGATTATCATCATGTTTATGCAATGTATGAGCAACAAAGTAGTGAATCATGAAGGTTATACACTGAATAATTATTGATTCTGTATGTTTACATTGAGCGTTTCCTTGTGCTTTTATGTTAGAAGTTGCAAAAGAAAGTGTAATTTAATTAATCAAAAATAAAAGGAAATGTTGCAATTAAAGAATTATGCTGAACTAAAGCTACCAGTAAGCTCAACGTAGACACGTCAGCTATACAAATTAATAATATCAACACAAGTGTACACCTATCGAAAATCTAACACCTTTTTGTTTTGTTTTATAAATTAAGGCTTAATTCCACCATTCCTATAAAGAGGAAGCATAGCATATTTAAAAGGACGCGTTAAACTGAGGTATGACTGAAGTCGACTGCATAAATGTATATACTTCTTTGATATTAAGTTTACCGCACCAGTTTAACTTAGAAATGCTACACAATCTATTTGATCCAAAGCATTATACCGGTAAGCCGATAAGTACATGTAAGCTATCAAAAGTCACAGTACTGGTCTATTTTGTGGTTCTCATGAAACTCTTTGTCAAAATACCCATCAAAACTATGAGTGTATCAGAACTGAAGCAATTTAGAAAGATAATGTTAGCACAGTGAATTTACAACGTTGTTCTTTTTGAAATTTGGTTATTTGAATGGTAGTTGCATTCAGGATTGAAAAACTGTAATTTTGACGGCAAACGCTTTCCATACCTGTCTTCCGATCACTCCAGATCACTCCAAACATTTGGAAACCATCTACCTGATGTGCGTCTAGGTTACTGAATGTGGCCAGTATTATGGAAAATGACATGTTCAAAGTGTCATCTACCAACATATCGACACGAAAAAGTTAACAGTTCCTTATTTAAGAAGCACAAAAGACGAATTGCGACTCAACGCTTGTTTGCCTCGCCGGCCGCGCAGCTTGCCTGGTTCCGCCTCCTATGTCGTAACTAGTATGACAGCCTTCTGCGCGTGGTATCCATTGTTACGCAGGAGGGGAGTCAGGCTCCGCACTGAACAAAAAGCACGTGTTCGTTTGTTTGTCCCCAAAATGTCAGGCCGGAAGTAGAACCCGCGAGAACTGACATGCCCTATTCAGGGGCAACCATTATCACGCGACATTTGAGTCTCAATAATTGACGAGTGTTCGTTCATATGTAGACAATAGGGCCGAACAGTTCTCGCTGGCTTTATAAATGTTTTACGATGGGCGAGCACGAGACAGGCGCGGGTGGGGGGTTGGGTGGGGAGGGGGGAGGCACACCATTATTAGAAGGGACCACGAGTCCGTCTTCTTAGGCCACGGAACTCGACATAACCTCCCCTTGTTTCATTGCTGCTTTAAAGACACGACATGTGATACAAACTGGTTTGAAACATTCAATTGTCATTTCCTGGTGTTTTATTGAGCTAGTTAAAAGAAAACTGGTCGCATTTATCTTGCGGGCTTTTGTTTCGTTTTGTTTTGTTCTCGTTCTTTTGCCTTTTTTTGGTCCTTGTAAAAGAACATCTGCCCCAACTAACTAACTAATAACGCCTCAGACAGTGCTACCCGGGGGCAGTAGGCCTGGCGCCAAATTACATAGGGCTCCAACTACGACATCTTATTTCATCCAACTAATGAATTTCAACGAACGACGTTTTGCAGCAATTTGATCAGCGCGGCTGTGGCCGGAGAAAAACGTTGGAACAGCTATGCTTTCGCTGTTGATTGTATCGGTCTGGTAGGGCAGCCTGTGGCAACTTAGAATCTTGAACAGATTAGATAAAAACTTATCTGGGTGCCTTTAACGATCTCTGCAGTACAAGAGAGTCGTCCTCAGGAAGGGGGACACCATGGCGGTGGCCCACATGTCACAACTGAGTACCGACAGAACGGCTTAGCTGCGCTATATATATATATATAGGACCCATACATAATCGTGTTTAATTTCCTAATATAACCAGCGTATACTTCATTGAGTCGCCATGTAATGTTAGTTACAGTTTACCCATACATCTGGGGCCGCCCGATAGCTCAGTGGGTTAGAGCTCTCGCATTCTGACCACCTGAGAGCCTAATGGCACGTGGGTCGGTGGTTCGAGCCCCGGTGTGGTCATGGCTGTGTGGTCGCAAGATAAAGATAGTATGTCCTTATTTGCCAAGAGTAGGGGGTTATCCTAGGGGACATGGCTCCGCTCTTTCCTTCCTTCTCTCATTCACGCGATATGACCAGAATTGGTTAAAGCATCCTGAATATACAAACAACTACCCATACATCTAGTGAACTACGACATAGCCGTAAACAGGTATCGTAATATGTATTGGTTTGAGATATAACCATGTTTGGTCGGCTATGATTACATATACACGATTGGTGGCATGGGTGCCCGGTGTCGCAGGCAAAAAGAGTTCCACAGGAAGTTACTCGGTCAGTTCCTTCCGGAACTAAAGCGGTTCAGCCAAAATGATTGGCGACTCGCTATTTCCTTGTTTATCGCCCACGAGGCACTCGACATGGGGTATGCGGCCATTGGTCCGGGTGTTGACGCTGGGATCTAGTTACCTTTCATGTCCCACACGTGGTCTCGCTCCCAGATCGATGGCTACCATGGGAAGTTCCCTATTATCGACCACCAGACATGACGGACAAAGGCACTGTGGGTCGACATTACCCGCTTCACTGGCTGTGTGTGTGATGATTGCCGTTTGGGTGTAAGCATCAGTATTATTGTAGTGTTTCTATTGTCCGCCGACACGGGAACACTTAGTAGTCACTTAAACTTCAGGCAGACACCCTGCCCAGGGTTCCTACATATATACGTATAGCAGCACTTCAAAGAGAGGGTGGTTCGTTCAGATTAGATCTGGGGTGTGATTCCATTTGGACAGTAAACTGGACCAGTGCACCACATTGTGGCCCCGTTGTTACAGCTTTACGCTGAATGACTCTTGGGGTGCTTGTCGGCGATATTTATAACTATAGTTACAGTGTGTCACAGCAAAACAACATTTAACCGATGTGATGTAGAACGCTTGGGTTTAAACGGCTTAGGTATGGAAACCGTTTAGAGATTGTACGACATACGAAAGTGACACGGGAATTCGAAGATTTGGTTCTGAGTACTTTTGGTACAGCTGTATATGTGTATCAACCAGCAAAGGGCGTGTCGCTAATACTCTAGCTCATATTCTGCCCCATCGTTTATTTCGACTAGTTCAAATTTAGCAGTCAAACATGAACCCTTTTTCCCTGGATAAGGTTATCCGCCAGATTGAGAGTTATGCGGGACACGTGTGTGAGAGGAATGAGCGACCTGTATCGTCGGGAAACCAGGGGCGGATACAGGAATTTGAAAATTGGGACCAGTGAGGGGCCTCTGAACCAAATTGCAATTTTTGGACGACCAAATGTGGGGGGGGGGGGATCCACTGAAAGCTTGCGACCGGGGCAGGGAGGAGGGGAGTCCACGCCGCCTCAGATAGCGTTCTTCCTCAAAAGGGGGGGGGGTCTACGCTGCCTCAGATAGCGTTCTTCCTTCAGGGGGGGGGGGGTCCACGCCTCAGATGACCTAAACTTTGCATTGAAAAACGGCATTCTTTCTTAAATGGGGCCCCTGGAATCCCCCCCTCCCCCCTCTGTATCCGTCCCTTAATCATCCCCGGATGCCCATCAGTGACCCACGGAAAGGGCGACGGCACGACACTTCCAGGACACTAAGTGCGTGTTCGAATTACATGGAACCAAAACCGGTTTGCCGAACTGACTGCTCGACACGAGAAGAACCGAAACCGGTTTGGTGGTAACCGTGAGACTACGAAGTGAGTTGGTTTGACGGTCTCGGTTCCCGCAAAACTGTCCATTCGTTCTACACATACACCATAGTTAATCATAAATATAGTAAATAGATCTGGACAGAGTATGAGACTAATTTATTAACGGAGAGTCCAATCGCGGGTAGAACATGCAACAAACGGCATATTTATGATGGCACAACTTCATCAGCACATGGTCATGACCCGTGTCATTGACCAATTACATGCTGAAACTGTAAACAGATCAAACGATGCGTTCGTGTTTAGGCGGGCAAACCGTTAAACCCGGTTTCATGAACGGTTTCGGTTTTCCGACACTTCCCTGTTATCGAACACCTGATTATTGGATGTCACAACTACCTGGTAGTCCATGGCATATGTTATTGAAACCGGTATTTTTTTTTTTTTTTTTTTTTTTTTTTATTATTTCAAAATAAAAGTGCGGTACATAGGTACATCAAGTCCAATTGACTTATTCACAACAACAATAAAACATGATGAAGAAAGAAAAGACATTGTTTACGTCAATGCAATATTTAGTTTCTCAAGCCAGTTACATATATTTTTAATTTTTGTTACCCTGGTGTCACTCGGACACTGACAGATGTCACTCGGACACTGTGACAGATGTCACTCTGACACTGTGACAGATGTCACTCGGACACTGTGACCGATGTCACACGGACACTGACAGATGTCACACGGACACTGTGACAGATATCACTCGGACACTGTGACCGATGCCACATGGCCACTGTGACCGATGTGAGTAGTGGCATACCCTTGACAACTTGCTACAATATAATGATCACTCAATGAGCATTTTCATAACCCTGCCAAGTGTCATTAATTACAGACCAATAGGGTCTGTAAGTGACGTCACAGACAGCGCGCGCTCACCTCTAGAAACAACCATTCTGGGTACAACGCGTCAGCCTATACTTTACTATGGGCCTCGAACTAGACTCACTGATGTTTGAGATATGAATGCAATGTTAGATTTGAAAACCATATGGAATAAATGTATGGGGGTGTACCTTCATACTCGTACTAGTTTTAAATCGCAAGACGGTGGTTTTCTGTGCGTTTCACGCCATTACAAAGAGCTCCCTATGCTTTGTATATGGGGCGGTGAAGCGTCATGTACCCAAAACCGGATTCGCTGGAGGTGAACGCGCGCTGTCTCTGATGTCACTTACAGACCCTATAGCGGCACCCTTCCTAATCCTCTTAATTGTATGACGGCGTTGCGGCCCGTCACCTACTGATATATTAGGACTTACATAATGCCGTTAAAAGCCGCCACCTGCTGTAGTACCTCTAGAAGTGCCAGTCTACTTGGAAATATAAAACCCGCAAGCAGCGCCGGGGAATCTGCGTTGGTGGCAGCCCGCCTGCAAACGGCGCATTTAACCTCAGCCCAGACGGCCCTGGACCCGCAGCGGAATCAGCCAACACTGTGCCAGAGCCACATAGAGACGGACAAAAAGTAAAGTAAGGCGCTTAATACAAGTTATATGTCAACCCTTTTCGGTAAATGAAGCACAGATCGCCCAAACCGGGCCTGTATATGAAAGGGTGATATTTACCGTCTGAATTAACGTTGTTCCGTGCATGTATGTGTGCGTATAGGCCTATGTCAGATATGATTAGCAGGACTCGCTGAAATTATTTGAGTTCTGTCTAACGTCCTCCCGGCTCCTACAGATGCGAATAGGAAATAATAAAGCGATGAAAATTATGTTATATAATGGCAAAATTATAAATGTTGGTTATAATTTTCCAAAAAAATAAAAAAATGTCAAAAAAAGAAATTGTGCTGTTACTGCCACTATCGGCAGTGGCAGGTGGTTGCGAATTCATACTTTAGCATCGAGTTTAGCATTCTTGCTTAATGTGCAGCTTAGCTTATAAATGGGCGAACGCCAGGAACGTTGAGTTTTGAACTCTGGTGTTTGATTTGTACATTTGTACATAGTTTGTCACCAGTATCACCATTGTCATTGTCGGTCAATAGCACTTGTGGTCATGTTTTTTTATTGATATTTAATACCGATGTTACATACAGTTTTATTTATCTTACATTATCTTACCGACCTCCTGCCAATCCGACTACCTCAGTAAGCCGGATACTGGGCTCAGCCGAAAACCTCACTAAGCCGACCACTTTGCTCAGCCGACCACCTCACTAAGCCGACTACTTCGTTCAGCCGACCTCCTCAGTAAGCCGACTACTTCGCTCAGACGACCACCTCACTAAGCCAACTACTTCGCTCAGCAAACCACCTCAGTAAGCAGAATAGTTCGCTCAGCCAACCATTTTACTAAGCCGACTGCTTCGCTCAGCCGACCACCTCACTAAGCTGACTACTTCGCTCAGCCGACCACCGCACTAAGCCGACTACTTCGTTCAGCCGACCTCCTCAGTAAGCCGACTACTTCGCTCAGACGACCACCTCACTAAGCCAACTACTTCGCTCAGCAAACCACCTCAGTAAGCAGAATAGTTCGCTCAGCCAACCATTTTACTAAGCCGACTGCTTCGCTCAGCCGACCACCTCACTAAGCTGACTACTTCGCTCAGCCGACCACCGCACTAAGCCGATTACTTCGCTCAGCCGACCACCTCACTAAGCCGACTACTTCGCTCAGCCGACCACCTTACTAAGCAGACTAGTTCACTCAGCCAACCACTTCACTAAGCCGACTACTTCACTAAGCCGACCACTTCGCTCAGCCAACCACTTCACTAAGCCGACTACTTCACTCAGTCGACCACTTCACTAAGCCGACTACTTCACTAAGCCGACTACTTCACTCAGCCGACCACTTCACTAAGCCGACTACTTCACTAAGCCGACTACTTCACTCAGCCGACCACTTCACTAAGCCGACTACTTCACTCAGTCGACCACTTCACTAAGCCGACTACTTCACTAAGCCGACTACTTCACTCAGCCGACCACTTCACTAAGCCGACTACTTCACTAAGCCGACTACTTCACTCAGCCGACCACTTCACTAAGCCGATTACTTCGCTCAGCCGACCACCTCACTAAGCCGACTACTTCACTCAGTCGACCACTTCACTAAGCCGACTATTTCGTTCAGCCGACTACCTCACTAGTTCGACAGCATAATCTGTCGGAAAGGCTACTCTGGCCGAAGAAAGTTCCCTGAACGATGAAATGTGGTAAATGCAGTTATTCATACGCGTATGAAACTGGAAAACTGTCCATTGCATGAACCACCGGGGGGTACTTTATGCATTGCAGGGGGCGAGGGGGTTTCGCGGTAAATCCGCCCCCCCTTCTTTTTCACCGCCAAAATCCGCTTGGTCGCGGACTTTTACGGCCAAAATCCGCTGGGAAGGGGTATTTTTTCGCGGCAATCCGCCCTATGAACGCCCATTGTCAGAGCCCCCCCCCCCCCCCCCCTAGGTCGCAAATTTTCAAATATCCGCTCTATACGGGTATCTTTTTCATCATAAATGTCCGCTCACTCAGGCATCAAGGGGCACCCGCGGAACCCTCTCACCAGATTCGGATAGCAGCCCCCCCCCACCGGGGCGCAAACACAGCAAATAATAACAACAGGGGTTCTTACAGGGAAGATTTATAGGTTTAAATAGACTTGTATATGATGTGATGCACTATTAAACGAAAAGCTGGGAAAAGGGACTATTGCTTTAAATAAACTTTGAAAAGGCTTTTGATACGCTTAGTTGAGATTTACATATTGAAGACGTTAAAGAGCGTGAAAACTCTAGAGTATCACTAATTTTTAATGTATTTATCCTCACTCATGAAACACGACTGTTATATTCCGTCCTTTTAATATGACGCCTGTTAACCAAAAATAAATAGTTTAGCTTGGTGCGCACGGAAACTGCCGAGCACGTGCCGAGTAGTGCCGAAGTCCGCGTGACGTCAGTTCTGGAACACAAACTCCGGAATCCGTATCCAGAAAGGTAAACAAACATGGCGTCCAGCGATTCCAACAGCGAAAGTTCTCACTATAGTTTGGAAGATTGGAGTGATTTTGAGTCGGATACCTAACGAAATGATACAGCAACTAGATCTGCAAGTGTTGATACATTCTTGGGTCCACAGCCTTACATGTATGAACCCCAAGCAAAGCCTAAAAATCCGAAGGAATCCCGAAAGCGTACGCCAATGCGTGTTCAGATGAATGATGAATCCCGCGACCGTCCAGGCAACATGCAATGGTTAGTACTTATCTATTTATGTCATTTGGCCCTTCACGATCTATTTACGTTGTGCAATAACGCATGGTTTTGTAGAGAAGTCGAAGTTCTTATTCTTGGTCCGAAGTTTGCTTACACTGCTCACAGTAGCTGGAGAAATATTTAGTTTATAGGTCATTTTCGGAACTGTATAAAAAAGTAAACCGAATCATATTTAGAGTTGGAATATTGTTTAAATAATTTTCCTTTCATTTAATTAGGTGTCAGTGTAGCCACTGCCAAGCTTTAGATGCAGATGACTGCATATGCTGCACAGAGATCTCACAGGTGTGGCGGAAAGGGGAAGACTATATAATGATCGAGAGGGTCGGCAGGAAAAAATCAAATGCATATCGGAACATCCAGGCTTCAGAACAGGCTGCTAAGACCAGTATGTTCTGGAGATAGCATACTATGCGAATCGACAGGAGCATGGCAACATGCAATATTCACTTCAAGAGTGAGTTTTCTATTTATTTATAATAATAAACATATTTTGGCATTAAAATTTATTTATGGAGTTTAACTTATTCACTTTTTTTTTTCTTTTTTTTGTGGCCTGCTCAGTGGTAATGACAATTTGCTTTTCTTTTGATTTTTTGAAATGCAGATATACAGCTTATCGCCAGCTGGCGAGGTGGTGCCGGGGATACTTGGGAAAGAAAGTCAGAGTGCGTTTGCCAGCAAGTGGTATAGCTGCCATCCGCCATATCTTCCCATCAGTAGGAGAGTACACAGGATTTAAATGGGCAGAGTGATGTGGAATCCTACCAAACATGGATACTCCCTTAAAATACAGGATGGAGTAGATTCATATTTTGTATTTTCGTATGACATGTGATATAAATTATAAGATGTGTATATTCTGTTTCATTAAACAATAGAAGAGTAGCTTATCTCTGCATAGTATACCAAGGTTATGCACATATTGCTCTGATATACATGTATCACTCAACGGTGCTGATTTCAACAAAATAAAATGGGCAATCATTGTAAAGTTTAACCAGCTTATTGCTTGTTTATTTCAGTCGTTGATACAGTCACATAACAGTTTTATGTCACATTTAACCAATACATAAATCTTGGTAAAAGTAAGCAATGTAATGACAATACATTGCTTCTACTTAATGTATTGGAGGCCTCCATGTACCAATGTATTCTTAGCCGCATATTACACCATTTTATACACAATAACCACATGAAGTACTATGCAGTGCCATATATAATATATATTACATATTAAATCCTTGCATGTTAGATCATTCAGTTTACACATTTGTTCATGAAAACTTTCATGCATGCAGTTTTTATGTCATATCCCAACAAATCTTAAAGTGAAACATTTCATTCCCAAATGAATCTTCCGTAATTTTTCAAAAACCTTCTTCAAATGATACCTGGCATATTTAATAACTTCATAACTGGGCCAACTTGGATGCCTCTGCTCCGGAAGTATCGCCTCTGAGTCTGTGTTGCCTGTGTGGTACTTTCTGGCTTGTGTTCAGTCTGATGCAAAACCTTCAATATTATAGCTGCCACCATCTTCATCTTCTCCATCAGAACTCTCTCCTGCTGTCCCCTCTGCAGAACATCCCACATTCTGAACCTCTGATTCAGATAAAATCTGGAAAATATGGTAAAAAATGCTGATAAATAAAAATGATTTATACAGAAATCTAGCTTGAAGGAAGTCATGGCATCAATTTAATGAAACTGATAGTACCGAGTCAGTTTGTCTATTATATTATAGCAAGTCGCTTCAGTACTGACAAGTTCACACTAAATACATAGGCCAGTTCAGATAACATATAACAGGTACGTACATCTCTGCCAGTAGCTTTATGTTTAAGTTATAATTATGTCGTCAAAACATGTAATTACATGTGTTATACAAGTTATTTACTGGATTAATAATAGAGCCATTCATTTTTGAAATCAAATAACTAGGAGTTACATTACTGATTGACTGCTATTCTTTCTAAATAAAAACATTCTCTGTGTGGTGGATCTATTGCAGAATACCTTATTCAGGTTCTCTCATTAATAATTGGCTAAAGTGAATGTTTGTTATAACACTCATGAAGAAATATCCATTTGTTACAATAATATTAATTTACCCCAATGATTTGTGATTGTCTGATCTGTATATAATGACAATTTGTATTAACAAAATAAATAATCAGAATCTACTATTACAGGCAAAACGACAATAAAAAAAGGACTAACTTCAAGCAATCTTCATGAATATAAAAATCAACATTGATGACAATAGCTAAAACAAGCTGAAAATTATGTAGCGTATGTACCTCCTTCAGAATTCACAACATAAATGAAGTAATCATTTTTTTACTATGACTTCTGCATTATTCTTAAATGATGTTATCATGCATCCTTGAAAATTATTGACTGCAATATTGCTATATATTCCCTTAATCAGGTTACTATGCAAAGTTTGATTGTAGTATATGCACCCCCAAGTTTAAACAGTATATATAAGTATTTAAATCATACCAAAAAGGCTAAGGATTCTAGAACAAATTGGTATCCCATTTATCTAACTATTTGCCTAAACTAATGTTTTCTTAGACAGATTATTGTGTAAAAGCATTCAAGGGCTATGACCAGATTGTAGCGTACATACCCCTGTCTACCCTTCAGCCCATGGCGAAACATATATTTTCACCCAGATACAGATTCTTAAATTGAAGTTGTAATACGGTAACATTTCTATTGGAGAAAATCAAGTTTCATTTTTCACTGTATGGGACTGCCAATAAACACCTTAGTCATTTTTAGTGGTTATTTTTCATGCAAAGCATTTTCGGCATGGAAAAAATATAAATATGAATAACATGTTCAATTATTTATAGAGTATGGTGGTAACTGCTCAGGATTGTAAATATAAGTATGCTATCAAAAGTGTCTTCATTGTTCTCCCAACATGTGACACAAAATTTAATTAATGATATTGCCAACAGTATAACATGATAAACCCCAAATCCCTGTGTCGCAGGGGCTTTTTAAAATTCAGTACACCGTATTAAATTAACGCTATATTATATGCTATTAAGTTATCAAACTAAGCTTAAATGCATTTAGGTGCTTTAGTATTCCAATAATTTGAAGTAAGTTTCTTATTAATACAAATCTCATTGCTCTATTGTGTTAACGTAGAAAGTAGAAATCAGCTTAATTGGAAACTTACCCTCAACAATTCTCTCCTCTGAACAGCACAGCTTTTCCTTGGCTTTTTCTCAGTCAGGGTTTCTCTCTTCCTAGCCTGAAAGTTCAGACGTTACAGTCCTGACACTTGTTCAGTCACAAGAACAAGTGTCAGGACTGTAACGTCTGAACTTTCAGGCTACTCTCTCCCAAGCACCTGATGTTGCTGTAGAAGTAGTAGTCTCTCTGGCTTGAGAATCACTGGAAGTCCTAACCACTGAACAATCTCTTTCTTTTCTCTTCTTTGCCCTTGCTTTGGGTAGATCTTTCTCCAGCACGTTGGGCTGAACAGTGGGAACTACATCCTCATCACTGTGTCCTGTTTTATCCGAATTGCCACAGAACTTTACTGCACATCGCTGCACCATTGCCAGGCATTGGAAAGCGTGTTAGGGAACAAATGTAAACAACCGCACGACACGATACAAACGGCGCACGCACGTGGGTTTCCCTGGACTTGTGTTCCAGATCTGACGTCACGCAGCCCGCACAAAGGCGTGTGGTTATTTTCAGAATGCCGCCAAGCGCTATGACAGCGCGCATCTTTAAACGGCTCAAACGCTGGTTTCAATAACTCCGTGGTATAAAGAGTGATACCATAATAACCAGCAAGGACGATACTTTCGAATTGCGAGTGAATTTGATGGTTTTAATTAAGGTTTTCATGCTCTTTAACGGCCTATGAGTACGGGAAATCCTTTCAACAATGGTGTAAAATCCGCTATTCTAACTGCTCCAGTTATGTGCTGAATAACGAACACTGATCACGTTACTTCGAGATGGGCAGGGTGTGTAGATAAGGTCACCCACAATTGAGCCACTTGCATCAGAAATAAGAGCTAAGAAGAGGACTTGGTGTATCAAACTGGGTAAGCACGCGTACAAACTAGGGCAATACGCGGACGATGCGTTTTTATTGTAAGACGGAAGTGAAGTATTTTTAAGGACATCGATGGAATGCTTAATTTAATTTAAAGCGAAAATAGTCCATGTAATGTTAGTTTTGCCAGCCCCAAGCACATAAACCAGGCTAAATAAAATAATTACAGTGTTTATTTAGAATAAGAAAAAGGCTAAAATAAACCTCGAACGTCTATGTCAGCCAGGGTACAGAGAATAATACGAATAAAGGGGCGAGACATCTCTACTTTGTGTATATGTAAAAATAAAGAGCTTTGCTGAGAACTGGACAGCAGTGTCGGTCCGCTGTTTGGGCAGATGTCTTCCGCGCGGGTTCACAGTTGAAGAGAGCGCTGTCATGCGAGGACTCCAGAGCAATGTCTACCGGTATATGGAATACATATTTTGTAAAGAATGCGAACCTTATTAGCCTTAAAGACGAGCTCACCACGAAAAGTGTTAAATATTTTTAATGACATCATAGATAACAAGGGTAGAATATATAGCCGGGGAGAGTTTGGGATTAGGTTTAAACTGGAAATGGAAGTTATAAGTTTGCTGGTCTATTGAGTGTTCGCAAGTATTGGGATCAGTAAGATGTAATATATTGAATGCGATGTAGATTTTGAAAAAGTTTCTTCCGTGATCCTGTAATTGAAACCGAAATCAAAGGCAGTTGCCCGGGCTGGGGGCCAATCTTGGCTAGAGAAATAACATCAGCCCTGCATACGCTTAAGACCCCACTCACACACATAGCAAATCAGTCCTTGTTTCAACATTTTGAAAGATATTTGAAAGGTTGATGAATTGCACCAACTTCAAATTTACCCCATGCTCAACAAAGGCTAAATTGAGTACGGTACAATTCCAGTCCGCAGGTAGCGGTCTGAGATTACCCCGGTCTGGGTTTGTCTCCACACAGCCTATACTTAACACAGGGTAAATTGAGCACGGTACAATTCCAGCCCGCAGGTAGCGGTCTGAGATTACCCCGGTCTGAGTTTGTCTCTACACAGCCTATACTTAACACAGGGTAAATTGAGCACGGTACAATTCCAGCCCGCAGGTATCGGTCTATCGGTATCGGTATCGGTATCGGAGATTACCCTGGCCTGCGATTTTTCCCAATACTGAACGTGTTATGTGATGTTGACCGCTGCAATTTCGGCCCGCGGTGCAGTCGCAATCCGCAGTTGTCACGGTCTCATTTTAGGAGGGGGGTGGGGGGGGGCAATGGGAGGTCGTGTTCCCAGATCACGAAGAATAAATTTCTTTATTCCCAGATCACGAAGAATAAATTTCTTTATTCCCAGATCACGAAGAATAAATTTCCTTATTCCTAGGTCGAGATGAATGAAAAGCAGAACTCTCCGCATGCAATGGAAGGGCAAATATGACAATAGCGCGAGTTTGCGGGGCGTTAGGCAATTTTATTGGCCCGACATCAAGTTATAGCAGCCCGCCAATTTTTATTATCGGCCCGAGGCCGCAAGGCCGAGGGCGGATAATGAAAAGGAAGGGCTGCTACTGCTTGATGAAGGGCCAATAAAATGCCTAACGCCATGCAAAACTCGCGCTATTACTATTATTACGAGTTGAATTTAAATTTAAGGCGTTGACTTGTCTCTGATTCTTTGGTTTAATTTCCGCATGCAACGACAAAAGTAAAGCATTTTGGGACTGACTGTCCGCAAATCGCAAGCCTTTCCACATATAGTTCGCCAGTCGCCTTTGTATACCATATATATGTTGCCAAGAAACATAGCACGTGCAACTACGCAACTAGTCATGGAAGCGGGCCATTTAAAGCTATAACTACCATTCTTTTGTGCGTGACGTCATGTTTCATTGTTGTATGCAGCGTCGCTATGGCAACGATTGTCAATTGCATGGGTAGAAGGGCGGTTTGGGTCAGAACACAGCATTTTAGAGGCCTTCAGATGTAATGCTATTGTACTAGTTAACATGCCCACCAACTCGTAATAATACACGATACTAAATTGACGATTTCCCGTTTTACGGTTATTTAATATTAAAATTCCCAGTTCACGACTAATGAAAATCCTTAATCACGGCGGCCGGCCAATATCCCTTTCCCAGCTAACGAAGAATTATTTGTCTCATTCCCAGTTCACGGTGAAATGAAAAGCTAAATCCCGAATGAACGCAAAATACCCATTGTCCACCCCCCCCCCCCCCCCCCCCACCCCACTTCCCATTTTAATCGCCGAATCTTGCGCATGCACAGTCGGTGTGTGAGTAAATTCTGTCCGGGGACAATTTTCAGTCCGTGACTCTTGTATTGCAAGCACAGCATAAAGGAGCTATGGCGTGGCGGTTCATCATGCAACACGTATACATCCTCCGGAAATGATAATGGGGCAAATTCCACATGCCGTTTAGGTAGATGATATGCCATCTGTATAAATGTCAGGCCAGTTGGTTAAATGTTATTTGCTATTTCAGTGGCGGATCCAAAGGGGGGGGAGGAGGCGATAGCTGGTTTAACACCCCCTCCCGCCCCCGCCCCCACGCCCCAACCCGGTCCGGTTATTTTCTCCTCCCACCCCGGTCACAAGTATCTTTGTAATGTTAGGCCATTTCTGTAAATGAACGGCATTCTATGTATTCCAAATCTCGTATTCCATTCAAATGAAAGAATTGTCACGTAATACTTAATACATTGCTGGGTTGGGCGTGGGAGGGGGGGGTAACATATTTGCATAACAGTGCCTCTGCAAGGACGCAGGGGACGGAGTCACGCAAAAGCTTTTTTCCTTTTTTTTAAGTATTGTTTATGAATCTACTTTGAAATTCTTGTAGCACTTTTGTGTTATTTTGGGTCTATTGTGCTTATAACTGAAAAGCAAATGTTACTTCAGTAACATATCTGTACGTTACCATATGTGTATTTTGCATGTACATATTCACAATAACACATGACATAAGCAGGTAGGTTGGATGATGTTTTAAATTCATAAATTAATATTAACAAATAAAATGTTTTCATCGACAGCGACATACAACTAAACCCAATTTGACAAAATGGCCAGAATTTCTTTCAGATCATTAAGTTCTGTAATATGTTTTGTAATTGAACTTCAAGCAGATCCATACACAATACTTAAGAACAGTAGGAAACATAAAAACATTCTATAGACGAACATATGTTCTCGAACTTCTTGGCACTGCCGTGCACCTGACAAATGAGAACTATCTTAGGGGAAATAGAGAACAGGTCTATGAAGATGGCAGAGTTTAAACAATGCGTCAGAGGGTATTCGTGATTTTTTGAACACTGTTCTTTATCAATATGTCTACTTATATCATAATTAGTAGGTCATATGCATTGACATGTTTAACGAAGAAACTTTATAGGTTGCTCCTACCTGAGTAGGAGAGCATCAACACCTGATTTTATTATAGGCAACCTAATTTGTGCAACTCAGCTGTGTTCCATAACGGTGTTATAATAGGCTACTGGTATTTTGCCGAACGGAACGGAACGGAACGACGCCGCGAGAGGGGTCGCATCTATGAATTTAGTCAAAGTATATTTTACTCTTACTTATCAACGGGACCCAAGAAATTTAAACCACTTATGCGCATTTTTTACAATGTAAGCCTTTCTGATCAATCCTGTGCTATTGTAAGTATATAGCGGAACGTAACGGAACGGAGCCGAGCGAGCGGGAAGGGAGGGGTGTGCGCCAGCGAGCCGGTCACTGGTACTCCGTGTCGATGAAAGAGTGGGTGTTTGTTTTCCAATGATCTTCAGCGGTCGTTTGTTGATACGTTGTCTCCTGCTAACAGAGAGTTTTTGCACTATGTTTTATCCCGATGAGCAATTACGTCATCAGAACTCGGGGTGTGTCCTAACCTACACAGATACGTTATCGTTTTGCGAGACAACGTATAAAAAGCCTTTCTAACGTTTTGCCCTGTGTACGTATCACAGCGCAAGGGAATTTCTCAGTTTAAGTCCATATGAGAATTAAACCACTTATGCGCATTTTTGACTCCGTGTCGATGGGAGAGTGAGTGTTTGTTTTCCAATGATCTTCAGCGGTCGTTTGTTGATACTGTGAAGTTTTTGTCTCTGAGCCGCATGGTCGCACAGTGAACAATTCAACACTTGTTGTCCCTTTTCATTTCTTTTATTTTCATGTAATATTCATCCATGCAATCAGTGTGTCCTGTCTATCTCTCCTGCCAGTTCAACCTCCCCCTCTTGTCTTCCAGTCCCCCTATTTATACTCCCTGTCTGATCTCCCCTCCACTATATTAAGGGGTACCCCCTTGGACCTCCCCCCTCCCCTAAGTTCGGGTGCACCACCCCAACTTGGCGCTCTCCCCTCCCCTAAGTTGGGGTCCACCACCTTAACTTGGCGTTCTCCCCTTCCCTGAGTTGGGGTCCACCACGCCAACTTGGCGCTCTCCCCTCCCCTGAGTTGGGGTGTACTTCCCCAACCCGGAGTTCTGCACCAACCTTGGTGGGCCACACCACCCCCACTGCGGCCACAGCCTGTTTTTCTCGTTAATATCCTGCCCTGGACGGCCGTACCCGGATCTGGTTGCACCTCACTCTCGCATCCCACGCTATCTACGCCCTTCCCCTGATTAATGGATGTCCACTGCTATACCTAGCTACTACTCCCTTCCCCTGCTTTACCGCTAGCCAGTTCTACTTAACGCACTACAATACGTTATCTCCTGCTTGAGAACAGAGAGTTTTAGCACTACGTATCACAGTCCAAGGGAATTTCCTTCATATCATTTATCTTTCTGCGAATGCATGTCTCAGTTTTGGCAATTATCTGGAGAGTATACTTCGCAGATGCATATATACTGCAGTGAATTTCTTTAGACGAGGCAAAGCAAAGGAATTTGTCGAATGTAAATGGAACGATGGCGGGTTTCTTATAATTTCAGCAACTCGAGTTTTGCATAACGTTTTCCTCGCAAAGAAGCATTACCAGTTCAATTTATTTCCCCAAAAAACATGATAATACATAGCAATAACTGCATGTGCAAGACTTTTAGACCACCCCCCCCCTCCCCCCCAACCCCAACCCCGAGCCATACAAATCCAAAATAAATACCAGAAACCTTTGGAAGGTAGAAACTTGGCAAAAAGAACGTTACATAATTAGCATTGATGTGCTACTTTCAATTATTCAGGTGTAAGCGTAGTTCGCCACTACACTTAGAAATATTATATTGGCCAGGCCAGATCCTGATTAGGGTCAGCGAAAAGTAATGCAAATGTAAACTGTTTAGATGGTTTCACATTTATTGTATAAGTGTTGTTTCAAGTTTCAAATTGAAATCTGTTTGCTGAGGAACTTATTCCATGTGGAAAACTTTAGTTTGTTCATAAATGTAATTACAAAATTGAATGAAATAATCATTTCCAGAAGGTGTTTTCCTGGAAATGGTTATTTCGTCATGTGTCCTGATCCATCAGAGAATTAGTCCGGCGCACACACCACCCTTCCCGCACGCTCGGCTCGGTTCCGTTCCGTTCCGTTCCGTTCCGCTACATACTTACATTAACACAGGATTGATCATAATTGATTAGGGATTGTAAAAATTCGCATAAGTGGTTTAATTTTTATATTTGACTTAAACTGAGACATGCATTTGCAGAAAAATAAAAGATATGAAGGAAATTCCCTTGGGCTGGGATACGTATGTACAGGGCAAAACACTAGAAAGGCTATTTATACGTTGTCTCGCAAACCGATCCCGTAAACGTATCTATGTAGGTCAGGACACACCCCGAGTTCTAATGACGTAATTGCTCATCGGGTTACGTTTAGGGATACGTTCAATTAAAAACATAGTGCTAAAACTCTCTGTTAGCAGGAGACAACGTATCAACCAACGACTGCTGAAGATCATTGGAAAACGAACACCACTCTCTCATCGACACGGCACGAAACATGAAGAAACTGTCGTCCTGTTTGTTCCCGCCTTCAAACACGGCACTATATAAAGACATATATTCAACACGGTTCAACCCGTGCGGTACCTCAGGTCTCACGGTACAAAGCCGGTGGCAATATCCGGGCGGATGTCTGGCTGGAACGTAATCGTGGTGATTGTAAAACCCCATTAGATATGATAACAATAATCACGCCAGACGGTGGTGAATTTCCTCCAAATGGCTTTTGCTTTGAAATCAATAGCTTAAACACACTCAAACCGACGGCAGCGCCCGACGCACCATTATTGCGATCGGATGGCGAGACCTTTCATCTTGCTTGATAAGCCCACTGAAGCACCGTCTAGTAGCGACGGACTGTTCACTGAGATACCTCTTAGTGACGCGCTGTTTACTCAGACACCTCTTAGGGCGCGCTGTTCACTGAGACACCGCTTGGTGACACACTGTTCACTGGGACACCGCTTAGTGACGCCTTCTGAGACACCGCTTAGTGACGCCTTCTGAGACACCGCTTAGTGACGCCCTGTTCACTGAGACACCGCTTAGTCACGCACTGTTCACTGAGACACCGCATAGTGACACACTGTTCACTGAGACACCGCTTAGTGACGCCCTGTTCACCGAGTCACCGCTTAGTGATGCCATGTTCACTGAGACACCGTTTAGTGACGTACTGTTCACTGAGACAACGCTTAGTGACGCACTGTTCACTGAGAAACCTCTTGGTGAAAAACTGTTCACTGAGACACCGCTGAGTGACACAATGTTCAATGAGACACCGCGTTTTGACGCACTGTTCAATGAGAAACCGCTTAGTTACACACTGTTCATTGAGGCACCCCTTAGTGACACACTGTTCACTGAGACACCGCTTAGTCACGCACTGTTCACTGAGACACCGCTTAGTCACGCACTGTTCACTGAGACACCGCTTAGTGACGCACTGTTCACTGAGAAACCTCTTAGTGACGCAATGTTCACTGAAACACCGCTTAGTGAAGCCCCGTTCACTGAGACACCGCTTAGTGACGCACTGTTCACTGAGACACCGCTTAGTGACGCACTGTTCACTGAGACACCGTTTAGTGACGCACTGTTCACTGAGACACCTCTTAGTGAAGACCTGTTCACTGAGGCACCGCTTAGTGACGCACTGTTCACTGAGACACCTCTTAGTGACGCACTGTTCACTGAGACACCTCTTAGTGACGCACTGTTCACTGAGGCACCGCTTAATGACGCACTGTTCACTGAAACACCGCTTAGTGACGCACTGTTCACTGAGACACCTCTTAGTGAAGACCTGTTCACTGAGACACCTTTTAGTGACGCACTGTTCACTGAGAAACCTCTTAGTGACGCACTGTTCAATGAAACACCGCTTGGTGAAGCCCTGTTCACTAAGACACCGCTTAGTCACGCACTGTTCACTGAGACACCGCTTAGTCACGCACTGTTCACTGAGACACCGCATAGTGACACACTGTTCACTGAGACACCGCTTAGTGACGCCCTGTTCACCGAGTCACCGCTTAGTGATGCCATGTTCACTGAGACACCGCTTAGTGACGTACTGTTCACTGAGACAACGCTTAGTGACGCGCTGTTCACTGAGAAACCTCTTGGTGAAAAACTGTTCACTGAGACACCGCTCAGTGACACAATGTTCAATGAGACACCGCGTTTTGACGCACTGTTCACTGAGAAACCTCTTAGTGACGCACTGTTCAATGAAACACCGCTTGGTGAAGCCCTGTTCACTAAGACACCGCTTAGTGACGCACTGTTCACTGAGACACCGTTTTGTGACGCACTGTTCACTGAGACACCTTTTAGTGACGCCCTGTTCGCTGAGACACCGCTTAGTGACACACTGTCCACTGAGATACCGCTTAGTGACGCACTGTTCACTGAGACACCTCTTAGTGAAGACCTGGTCACTGAGACACCTTTTAGTGACGCACTGTTCACTGAAAAACCTCTTAGTGACACACTGTTCACTGAAACACCGCTTGGTGAAGCCCTGTTCACTGAGACACCGCTTAGTGACGCACTGTTCACTGAGACCGCTTAGTGACCCACTGTTCACTGAGACATCTCTTAGTGACGCAATGTTCACTGAGGCACCGCTTAGTGACGCCCTGTTCACTGAGACACCGCTTAGTGACGTCCTGTGCACTGAGGCACCGCTTAGTGATGCACTGTTCAGTGAGACACCGCTTAGTGACACACTGTTCACTGAGACACTGCTTAGTGACGGACTGTGCACTGAGACACCGCTTAGTGACGTACTGTTCACTGAGACAACGCTTAGTGACGCACTGTTCACTGAGAAACCTCTTGGTGAAAAACTGTTCACTGAGACACCGCTCAGTGACACAATGTTCAATGAGACACCGCGTTTTGACGCACTGTTCAATGAGAAACCGCTTAGTTACACACTGTTCATTGAGGCACCCCTTAGTGACACACTGTTCACTGAGACACCGCTTAGTCACGCACTGTTCACTGAGACACCGCTTAGTGACGCACTGTTCACTGAGAAACCTCTTAGTGACGCAATGTTCACTGAAACACCGCTTAGTGAAGCCCCGTTCACTGAGACACCGCTTAGTGACGCACTGTTCACTGAGACACCGCTTAGTGACGCACTGTTCACTGAGACACCGTTTAGTGACGCACTGTTCACTGAGACACCTCTTAGTGAAGACCTGTTCACTGAGGCACCGCTTAGTGACGCACTGTTCACTGAGACACCTCTTAGTGACGCACTGTTCACTGAGACACCTCTTAGTGACGCACTGTTCACTGAGGCACCGCTTAATGACGCACTGTTCACTGAAACACCGCTTAGTGACGCACTGTTCACTGAGACACCTCTTAGTGAAGACCTGTTCACTGAGACACCTTTTAGTAACGCACTGTTCACTGAGAAACCTCTTAGTGGCGCACTGTTCAATGAAACACCGCTTGGTGAAGCCCTGTTCACTAAGACACCGCTTAGTGACGCACTGTTCACTGAGACACCGCTTAGTCACGCACTGTTCACTGAGACCCCGCATAGTGACACACTGTTCACTGAGACACCGCTTAGTGACGCCCTGTTCACCGAGTCACCGCTTAGTGATGCCATGTTCACTGAGACACCGCTTAGTGACGTACTGTTCACTGAGACAACGCTTAGTGACGCACTGTTCACTGAGAAACCTCTTGGTGAAAAACTGTTCACTGAGACACCGCTCAGTGACACAATGTTCAATGAGACACCGCGTTTTGACGCACTGTTCACTGAGAAACCTCTTAGTGACGCAATTTTCAATGAAACACCGCTTGGTGAAGCCCTGTTCACTAAGACACCGCTTAGTGACGCACTGTTCACTGAGACACCGTTTTGTGACGCACTGTTCACTGAGACACCTTTTAGTGACGCCCTGTTCGCTGAGACACCGCTTAGTGACACACTGTCCACTGAGATACCGCTTAGTGACGCACTGTTCACTGAGACACCTCTTAGTGAAGACCTGGTCACTGAGACACCTTTTAGTGACGCACTGTTCACTGAGAAACCTCTTAGTGACGCACTGTTCACTGAAACACCGCTTGGTGAAGCCCTGTTCACTGAGACACCGCTTAGTGACGCACTGTTCACTGAGACCGCTTAGTGACCCACTGTTCACTGAGACATCTCTTAGTGACGCAATGTTCACTGAGGCACCGCTTAGTGACGCCCTGTTCACTGAGACACCGCTTAGTGACGTCCTGTGCACTGAGGCACCGCTTAGTGATGCACTGTTCAGTGAGACACCGCTTAGTGACACACTGTTTACTGAGACACTGCTTAGTGACGGACTGTGCACTGAGGAATGGAGCGGTTCTCACAAGGGCGAATGAGTACACACTTCGCTGGTGACAGAATTTGGCCTAACTACACCAGTCAACATTTTTTATGCAGGTCGAATAACACCACGTCGCGTACATACACCTCGAATGACACCATTAGGCCTACATGCTCCGCGAATGGCGCCATTTGGCCTACATACCGGCCGAATTAGACCAGTTTGCCGTGTACATACACCAATTTTCCAGATACCCATGTTTGCATGTGACCTGTAATTGCCAAATATCAAACCTCCGGAATAATCTAATCTCTGTTTATTGTAGTTTGTGCAATATTTGATCGTTATGAAGCAAGTCATATTAATTTCTGGAACCTGTTTCATAGCGCTGTATGGGTTTGCATCTTACGCACACATTTTTTTTTATAAACCTGGTTCTTTTGTGAACTAAACATATGGTAAATACAAAATACCTCTGTCCATTTGCAATCCGCCTTTACAACTAAAACTAGGTGTGTATATATTATCGTCATTGAAGATACAATCTATATTTTGCAGACAATGAAGATGTCGCGTGCATGCTCAGTCGTGCTGGTGGTGAGCTTTCTGGTGCAGACTTCCCACGGTGTCCTCAACAACGAGGTCCCTACCGCAAGTAGCGTCACAACGAATGTATCAGGAGCATACGCGGACAGCGATCTCTTTGATGTGGTAGCGACCTTCACCAGCTTTCCCAATAACATCACCAGGACGACGAATGCCGAGCTGCAAAACCAGGAGATTCTGGACCTCATCAGCATAACCACCACCCCACTGCTCTTCGCCGTCGGTATCTTCGGGAACGTGCTGACGACAGCGGTGATGCGGGCGAGGTCCTATCGGAGCTTGACCATGAGCATCGTTCTCGCTGCCCTATCATACTCGGACACCTGTGTCAATCTCATGGTGCCCTTCAACAAGAAGTTTTTCCGCAATTTGGTCGGCGTCGATCTGCGTGGTCTTCACGTGGTCGGCTGCAAGACTTTCTTCTGGTTCTGGCGCAGGGCCAAGATGACGTCATCATGGCTGATTGTCCTCATCTCCATCGAACGGTTCGTGGCGGTTTGGTTCCCGCTGCAGGTTCACGAACTGAATAGCAGGCGCAACACCAAACTGGCCATCGCCGTCGTCTACATCGGCATCGGAGGCTACAACGGCATATGGGTCATCTTCAGCGACGCCGTCCGCCATGGGTTCTGCCTGTCCAACGTGGCCAGCCACGGCTAATCCCCGCTCTTGGTGAAAGCGCTGGTGGCCGCTGGATCGACCATCTACTCCACCATCCCAGTCATCATCATTTTCTGCCTCAACCGGCTCACCATCGTGGGAATTGTCCGCCAGAATCGGCAGCGCCAGACGATCACCGAAATGGCAGACGCGCTTCGGCAGCAGGAGGATCGGACCAACAAGATGTCGGTCATGCTTCTGGGTGTCTCGGGAGCTTTCCTGGCCTTCGTCATGCCCATCTCGCTGCTGCACTTCATCAGTGTCTATTTGGGCTTCAACATCTACCAGAAGAACGGCGCCACGTACGCGGTAATCATCGAGATAATCTCCACGCTGGAGCAAATCAACTACTCCATAAACTTCTACCTGTACGTGTTTTGTAGCAAGAAGTTCAGGGCCGAAGTATCCCGCATGGGATCCCACAGGGAGACTGTCGAGTTGGCGGCAGGAAACCCGGCCAGCAGATATCGGACTCGGTCAGTGCCCCCAAGGGAACACAGGAGACAGGAATGGATTTGTCGGCTCTGGATTGCGGAGACAAGTCAGAGCCCGACATAAAGGCCAGCGCTGAGGAGATACAGCATGTCTAGATGCATGCACTGACGTGTGTGGTTGTCAATTCTGACCTGCCTGGCTTGTCAATTAATTCTGACTCGACCCCGTATAAGCATAAGGAAAATTATTTCTCTGTCTTACTTGTGATTCTCTGAAGACTTTATATGTTAACGCTGTATCGGTGAACTGCAAATGAGGATTTCAAATTGATAGTTAAACACGTGTGAACATCTAGTCGATAATTCGAAGGATATTGTGTTCTGGTTTACGTGATGGATGCACAGTTCCGTTGTCTGTAGTAATGCTTCGTTTTTCCTAAATTAGTAGCAATGATCATGCTGCAGTTCGCGGCGTGAATGTGTGAATTTTAATTTGGACACCCAGTCTTGATGTATTTTAATTTTTTATCTTTTCAAATAGGAATAAAATTAGAGAAACTTAGACTTGATCGATTACACGAATGATTTATTCCTCGAGCAAGAGCGTGGATCATTATTGGCACAACGTTGGCAACATGTTGTCGCTTTAGGTTGGCCCTATGTTGGTTGTTGGCAGACAACAGCTGGCCTAATGTTGGCCCTATGTTGGTTGTTGGCAGACAACAGCTGGCCCAATGTTGGCTCTATGTTAGTCGTTGGCAGACAACAGTTGGTCCTATGTTGGCCCATGGCTGGGCCATTGTTGGCAGACAAATTGTATTGCCAATTGCCAGATGAGCAGCCGCTCGTTGGCACGTTGGCACATCAATGCTCGCTGGCACGTCAATGTTCTTTTACAACATTGGGCCAACGTAGCTGCAAACGTTGACTCATGGTTGGCACATGGTTGTCATGCTGGCTGGGCAAGTTCGCACAGTTGCAATCTTTGTGACATGAACCAGTTTGCAAAGCCCCCCCCCCCCCCCCACACACACACACACACACAATTTCAAAATCTAGTAGGTTCGGTTCGGTTGCAAGAACCCCCAAGTTCACGTTGGCAAAAGACCGTAGAAAACAGCTGACATAAATGCCAACCTGCGAATGTAGAGCGCGTTTGTTTATGCTCAACAGGTTAAAGTTTGAACAAACCTTAAACATAAACCTGCTCAAGCGCATTTTTTTATTCTCAACAAATATGAAACCTCAACAAGTTTCCTTCAACTTCGTCAACAAGTTCAACCTTGTTGACACATTGGTTTACATCATGACGTCAACATATTCAACAGAAACCCCAACACACAATAAACGCGTTTTTTTATTCTCAACAGGTTTACGTTGAAGATTCTTCAACACAGCTGAACGTAAACATTGAACCTTCAACAGGTTGAGAATAAACAAACGCGCTCGTAAAGACTGTCATTACGCTGTGCGTGGCAAGAAAGTGATCATATTCCAGGTTTGCTGATGTTCTTCAGTGCGGAAATAATTATCGTTCTGGCGTCTATTTTGTCTAGATAAATATTAAAAATCTAATTCAGGAATATATATTGTACAGAATACATAACTTGGTACCCGATGTGTACCCATTATAATTTGTTATGAAGCGATGATATGGACCGTCGCTGTCTCTGACTTTTCAATGCGAATCTGAGTGCACACGAGTGGCTCAGGCCTTAATTGTTGCGTAGCAACCAGGAATGTCGAATCGGAAAACAGGAAAGTTCATAGAGACATCTTGTGTGTTTGTTCTGTGAGGTTCTGTGGGGGGTGGGGGGGGGGGGGGTATGACTTACTTAGCCAGTATGCCGGTATACGTTTGGCCCGCGATATAAAGTTTGCCTGAGTTCAGATTTCGTGACATACATTATAATTTTAAACAGCCACACAAAATGGTTCAATAGAAACTTCACTGGTAAATCATATTAAGTTCACGAATTTATCCACGCACAACCGCCCCCCCCCCCCCCCCCCCCTCCCTCCCACCCCCTGTCCGCCTCTGGTTTTGTCACTTTCGTCGAAAAGCCCGAATTTTATAGTGCATGCCCAATTTCCCAAGGGGTGGGTTTCAACCGCCTTAACCCCTGCATAATTCTTTTCAAAGCTAGGAAAAAGACAAAATTGATGGGGTAGAAATCGACGCCCCATAGCTAGGGCCCCTGAGGTGGGGTAGCCATGTTGCGTGTCGATTTTAAGAAAAGGTCCATGTCGCGTGTCGATTTTAAGAAAAGGTCCATGTCGCGTGTCGATTTTAAGAAAAGTTCCATGTCGCGTGTCGCTAAGTCTTTATGTCGCATGTCGATTCTAAGACAACCCCAATGTCGCGTTGTCGATTTTAAAAATCGCCGTTTCGCCGTGTCGAAAAAGCCCCTCTGGGGCCCTGGGGGTGCACTATCTCATGGCACGGTAACATCATAATGCGTCCCCTGGGTGCAAAATCTCACGGGGGTGCAGAATCGCATGCCACACAGTAAGTAAGTGGGCGGTGGGGCGGGGGGGGGGGGGGGGCAAGGGGTATTTGCGTGCCTCGGGAATGGGTTTCACCGTGACCGGGGAATGACGAAAATAATTCTGCGTAAACTGGGAATGGGATATTAGCCCACCGCCGTGATCAAGAATTTTCATTAATCGTTCGAACTGGGAATTTTAATATGAAACAATCGGGAATCAGGAAATCGTCAATTTAGTAAGTTTAGATCTATTATGTATCCGCCCTTGCTTTGTATGCAGGGAGTTCTCCTTTTAATTCATCGGGATCTGGGAATAAAGAAATTTACATGGGAAAAACCCATATAATACCCCCCTCTCTAATTAAGTTTCTAAGTTACGGATGTGTGCTCGCAGAGGAAGCTCGTTCAACTCACAAAGAAGCGCCCTCTACCGGGAGATCGGGCGATCACATGACAACTCGTGACTCAGACTCATGATCATGCGCTGATCATGTGACTCTTGTCTTATAACCATTACCAGTCCACAGCCTGTTACCAGTCCGCTAAGGCCGTTACTTTTGTCGAGCAGTACGTTAGTGATTCACGTAACTTATCTCTTTACTCTTGACTTAGGTCGACACTGATTAAAGCAGCAAAGATGATGTGCGGAGGTGCTGGTCAGTCTCGGGCAGCGGATGCCGAGGTGCAAGCCGTTTGTGACAAGGTAACTTAACTTCGCTCGGGGTTTACGCCCATTTAAAACTAAAAGGCATTTTGACCGCGGGCCGTTTTGACCGCCAGTGGGGTTGGGAGGTAATGTTTTTGTTGGGCATGGCGTGGGGTTAGCGCAAGTGCCCCCATACCCACTTCTCTAGGGGCACTCCGGTGTGAAGGCTAAATTCTTTTACAAAATTTACGATTACAAAGTTCAGGACCCAGGCTACAAATGGTTCAAATGGTGGCGGGACTGGCCAAGTGGCGCTGCATACACATGACATGGCGGTTGGTCTAGAAAAGTTGTGTGCTCCAACAATTCGTCACAAAAATATAGCAGAAATAATCTAGTATTGATACACTTTCTTGATGTCAGAAGATAGAACAAGGTAAGCTTATATAGAATATGTAAATACTATGATTATACGCGTATACATTATGATAAAAGCTATAGTCAGTTCCTGACTGGTGTCTAAAGACTTTAGCATGGACACTGTTGTACCCCTAAAGAAGCAGGCTTTCTTGAGGGCACTTGCGCTAAGGTGTAGGGGGTTTAGTGTAGCCCAGAACCCTAGGCTGTGTGGGCTGAAACACAGCCTAGTCGCATTCCATAGTAAAATTCTTGTCTCGAACAACCCCATTTCAGGGTTGTTTGACTTTGACCAAGTGTAGCTCTGATTCTCCTTTGCTGTGGGAAAAGTTTTATAACAGAAACAAACCCTAATCCTTTTCTTTTTACTTCCTGACGAGTAATGACTAATCACATAAGTAACCTTTACTTGAAAGGCAAAAATAGTCCAGTCTGTCACCAGAAATTCACATGAAAACATGTGTTTTCACTGACCCAATGACTGGGTCCCTAAACAATGAACCAATTAGCATGGCTTATAATATCATGTGATGACCTTGCACATGTGCAGTGAACAACTTCCTGTAAAAAAAATGGTGGCATGTTGTTGTCCATTTTTATGCCAGTAGGCAATTATAGCTCCTTTTGAAGACTTTATGTACTTTGGAAGAGTTCATACATCAGTAATTATATATAGAAAAGGACTTTTACATTGTTGAAACTAATTGTGACAGCTATACTTAAACAATTCAATTTGTCATGTGAAGTTGATTTTTCACTATAGAATGCTACATGGCTATGATTCTTCAACCATAGCCATGGATTCATGGCTAGGTTTAGTGGTAAATGTTTAAAGGCGTCATAGCCAGTTGGCGCAAGTGCCCCCAGGCAAGCCCGCTTTCCTAGAGAAGCGGGCTTGCCTGGGGGCACTTGCGCCAATATGGCCAGGTGAAGAGGGATTGAAATAGCTGGTTTTTACCATTAATCAGCTGAAACATGGCAGCTGGGGCAAGCAACAAGAGGGTGTCACTGGGCGGTGGCTCAGCCAGATCAACTGAGTAACATCACCTCCAGTGTCAGAAATACAGGGTTAGGCATACCAGGATCCGATGAGCTGGCTGCCTTCCTGGAGTAGCGAGACAGGGTCCGATGAGCTGGCTGCCTTCCTGGAGTAGCGAGACCCATTCCCCAGCTACAGATATTGGATCGACTCAAGACCTATGATATACACAATACAACTGTATTTACAACTTGCATTCGGGACAAATGGAAAGACACCAGTATGGTTGTGGAGAAATAATTTATGATTCGCCCACCAATATAGCAAAAACTGCTACATACTAAATATATACATGAATAAACTTAGGATAAATCTTTTATTTATGTATTCATGGTTGGCCAACCAAAATAGTAATCCCTCTATGCCACCATATCTCTCTGTATGAATGGCAGACACATTTGCATAATAGATCTGAATAGTCCTCAGTTGATTTACCTGTGTCAACCAAAAGAGCAATAGTTCTTGTTGTTTATCTTGATTTCTCTGATTGGACTAGCCAGTCATAATTAGACGCCCACCACTACCCGCTGCCTTACTCAGGCGATGTCTCTCATTTCATAGCATTCACACCCCAACCCTTCTTCCCAAACAGACTGGACCCATATTGGATAGCATGTTAATGTAACATAAGCAACACAAAGCTGGTGCCCTGGTCTTTACCATTGTTTGAGTATGTAAAAATACAGATTTATACAATCCTTGATCTGCTGATGCTGTCATGAAAAGTGTGCCAGATGTGTTGATGTTCGACTGGCTAAGCGTGTATACTATAATTATGATCCTTCAACCTGAATAGCTTATCTGGGGGCATTCCTGTATTATACGCCTCCCTCTGTTATGCAGTCTTTTTGGCCTGGCAGAACTAAGTTGTATAATACTCAGACCACTGTACATGGTTCCAATGAAATGCAACAGGTACACCACTTGGTGAAATCTTATTTATTAATCAGTAAATTGCAGTAAATTGCAATATATTAATCTATTAATATTGCAGGCAAGACAATTAATTAGTTTGTTATCTATTCCAGATCCGCCAACAGTTAGAGGAGAAAGTTGGAAAAGCATTCACAGAATATGTAGCATTGCTGGTCTCAACTCAAGTTGTAGCTGGAACGAACTACTTTGTAAAGGTACTCACCTGATAAATAAAGCAATAGTACATTAATAATTACAACTTAATTTGTTTTCATTCTAACACTTAATGTAGTGAAGGTAATCGCCTGGTAAATAAAAAAAATTGTATGTTTTTAATTAGTGGTTTAAGCTGTTGTGTTATGACACTTAATGTAGTCTTACTGTTAAACTATTTCACAATTTTAGGTCATATAGTCCTGTTGGATGAAATTGTGTTACTTTTATAATATTAGTAATTGTCAAATATTGCAAGTCTGATGCAGAAATTCAAGAAGATCAAGACATATATTGTTCTCATATCTGTACTGCCAATTGAGCCACAATGGATTAACAAGACATGGATGAGTGAAGGCATTGTACACAAGACTTAAAACGATGGAATAATTTTCCTGTTTAGAAATCAATTTAAATAGCAAAGCAAGGGCAAGGTCAAGATAAAGTCTAATCAATTGAATAATAAAAGATAAGCTTATACTTTAAATGTACAGATTAACTGTAAGAATTAAACCTAGAATGATTGTGACATTGGTGCTTTATTTTCTTTACAGATCCACATAGGCAACGAGGAGTATATCCATGCGCGTATATATAAACCACTGCCAGGTCAAGGCGACATTAGCCTCCATTCTCATCAGGCAAACAAAACCAAGGAAGAGGCTGTTGGATTCTTTGAATAAACATTGACAATGTTCAGGTCGCACTGCTTCTATGTCTGATACTCAACATGGTGCATTGATAGGTGATCGACAGATATAGATATATATATTAATTATTATTATTATCATTATTATTCTACTGTAAATCCGGCTAAAATATTATAAATGTTATTTCGACATTTATTAATTCCAACATTATCAACTAGTTAATTTTTTTGAATAGTCGGCAACCTTTATTCTTGAAAGCAAACATATCTTTGGGTATTCCACTTCATGACACTGAGAGCCATGACTACCTACTTGTGAAAACTGGACTGGAATAAATGCATGTGTTCTAGCTAGCTGGCCAGTATGTGGTCACCTGAGGTTCAAATGTATCGCAAAGCTCTATTTTTTCTACAATAAAGTGTTCAGAACGAGTACTTTCCTCTTGTGTTCTACATTGGTCGAATAATAAACGTTCTTAATAAAGCGACAGCGACACAATATTTATCCAGGGGCAATGACTCCTCTAACTGTCCAGCGAACAGACTGCGGGGAGGGGGGTTACCCAGGAAATGAACACTTTCCTCCAG
Source organism: Arenicola marina (assembly GCA_964019135.1). Classification (NCBI taxonomy): domain Eukaryota; kingdom Metazoa; phylum Annelida; class Polychaeta; family Arenicolidae; genus Arenicola; species Arenicola marina. Next base: position 20,598,572 of record OZ025260.1, on the reverse strand, counting down.
TCTTGTCTCTAAACGGGGTGGGGGGACACCCCCTCTAAATCGCGAATCCCAAAGAATTAGGGAGAACAAAATCGAATCTCCAAGATGAGGACATCTAAAAGCTGGGCGCGCAAAAATAAACACCTTAAAGGAATTCGCAGACTGCATGCTATGTAATGACACGCAGTAAATAGGCAAAGAATCTTCGCGTTGAACCAGGAATTGTACGGATAACGATCCCCCAAAATTGCCAACGGCTAATCTAGAGTCTCTAAGAATTCCTGGATGCCAATCGCGGAGATCGGAAAAGGTACTCCCCACCCCCATTCTACACATTTGGACAGCAACCTAGCGTCGCTGTAACCTACTTATTGGACCTAATCCTAAGCAAATGAGGTGGAACGATGCCTGCTGAACAGCTGAAGCCCCTGGGCCGGACAGCATCCCCAGCTTCATTCTCAGAAACATGGCTGTTTTTTTTCATCCGGGTCCATATACTCACTCCACTATTATACCTGACTATTTGCATGCTCTGGGCGGTGCAGTAAGGTTTTCAATAGACAAAGAGTGGAAGAGGGCAGTTTTCATAATATGGCGCTTTACGCACGAAAACTCGACACACAAAATGTTGCCGTGGCCATTAATGCTGCGAATCTTGAGAATCCCAAGCGTTGTTGCCCTAAATTTTGGTAACTCGCCCCGCTCCCCATACCCTCTCCAACATCACTCCACCCCACCCCGCTCTCCATGCCCTCTCCACCCATCACTCCACCCCACCCCGCTCACCATACCCTCTCCACCATCACTCCACCCCACCCCGCTCACCATACCCTCTCCACCCATCACTCCACCTCACCCCGCTCACCATACCCTCTCCACCGATCACTCCACCCCACTTCGCTCACCATACCCTCTCCACCCATCACTCCACCCCACCCCGCTCACCATACCCGCTCCACCCACCACTCCACCCCACCCCGCTCCCCATACCCTCTCCAACATCACTCCACCCCACCCCGCTCTCCATGCCCTCTCCACCCATCACTCCACCCCACCCCGCTCACCATACCCTCTCCACCATCACTCCACCCCACCCCGCTCACCATACCCTCTCCACCCATCACTCCACCTCACCCCGCTCACCATACCCTCTCCACCGATCACTCCACCCCACTTCGCTCACCATACCCTCTCCACCCATCACTCCACCCCACCCCGCTCACCATACCCGCTCCACCCACCACTCCACCCCACCCCGCTCCCCATACCCTCTCCAACATCACTCCACCCCACCCCGCTCTCCATGCCCTCTCCACCCATCACTCCACCCCACCCCGCTCACCATACCCTCTCCACCATCACTCCACCCCACCCCGCTCACCATACCCTCTCCACCCATCACTCCACCTCACCCCGCTCACCATACCCTCTCCACCGATCACTCCACCCCACTTCGCTCACCATACCCTCTCCACCCATCACTCCACCCCACCCCGCTCACCATACCCGCTCCACCCACCACTCCACCCCACCCCGCTCACCATACCCTCTCCAACATCACTCCACCCCACCCCGCTCACCATACCCTCTCCACCCATCACTCCACCCCACCCCGCTCACCATACCCTCTCCACCCATCACTCCACCCCACCCCGCTCACCATACCCTCTCCACCCATCACTCCACTCCACCCCGCTCACCATACCCTTTCCAACATCACTCCACCCCACCCCGCTCACCATACCCTCTCCACCCATCACTCCACTCCACCCCGCTCACCATACCCTCTCCAACATCACTCCACCCCACCCCGCTCACCATATCCTCTCCAACATCACTCCACCCCACCCCGCTCACCATTCCCTCTCCACCATCGCTCCACCCCACGCCGCTCACCATTCCCTCTCCACCATCGCTCCACCCCACCCGGCTTACCATACCCTCTCCACCATCACTCCACCCCACCCCGCTCACCATACCCTCTCCACCATTACTCTACCTCACCCCGCTCACCATACCCTCTCTACCATCGCTCCACCCCACCCCGCTCACCAATCACTTCACCCCACCCCGCTCACCATACCCTCTCCAACATCACTCCACCCCACCCCGCTCACCATTCCCTCTCCACCATCGCTTCACCCCACCCCGCTCACCATTCCCTCTCCACCATCGCTCCACCCCACCCCGCTCTCCATGCCGTCTCTACCCATCACTCCATCCCACACTGCTCACCATACCCTCTCTACCCATCATTTCACCCCACCCCGAACCCCATACTCGTATCCACCATCACTCCACCCCACCCCGCTCACCATTCCCTCTCCACCCATCACTCCACCCCACACCATTCAGCATACCGCTCTCCACCGATTACTCCACCCCACATCACTCACCATGCCCTCTCTACCCATCACTCCACCCACACTGCTCACCATACCCTCTCCACCCATGACTCCACCCCACCCCGAACCCCATACTCGTATCCACCATCACTCCACCCCACCCCGCTCATCATTCCCTCTCCACCATCACTCCACTCCACCCCGCTCACCATTCCCTCTCCACCATCGCTCCACCCCACCCCGCTCACCATTCCCTCTCCACCATCGCTCCACCCCACCCCGCTCACCATTCCCTCTCCACCATTGCGCCACCCCACCCCGCTCACCATTCCCTCTCCACCATCGCTTCACCCCACCCCGCTCTCCATGCCCTCTCTACCCATCACTCCACCCCACACTGCTCACCATACCCTCTCCACCCATGACTCCACCCCACCCCGAACCCCATACTCGTATCCACCATCACTCCACCCCACCCCGCTCACCATACCCTCTCCACCCATCACTCCACCCCACCCCGCTCACCATACCCTCTCCAACATCACTCCACCCCACCCCGCTCACCATTCCCTCTCCACCATCGCTCCACCCCACCCCGCTCACCATTCCCTCTCCACCATCGCTCCACCCCACCCCGCTCACCATTCCCTCTCCAACATCACTCCACTCCACCCCGCTCACCATACCCTCTCCACCCATCACTCCAACCCACCCCGCTCACCATATCCTCTCCAACATCACTCCACCCCATCCCGCTCACCATTCCCTCTCCACCATCGCTCCACCCCACCCCGCTCACCATTCCCTCTCCACCATCGCTCCACCCCACCCCGCTCACCATACCCTCTCCACCATCACTCCACCCCACCCCGCTCACCATACCCTCTCCACCATTACTCCACCCCACCCCGCTCACCATACCCTCTCCACCATCACTCCACCCCACCCCGCTCACCATACCCTCTCCACCAATACTCCACCCCACCCCGCTCACCATTCCCTCTCTACCATCACGCCACCCCACCCCGCTCACCATACCCTCCCCACCCATCGCTCCACCCCACCCCGCTCACCATACCCTCTCCACCCATCACTCCACCCCACGCCGCTCACCATACCCTCTCCACCCATCGCTCCACCCCACCCCGCTCACCATACCCTCTCCACCCATCACTCCACCCCACCCCGCTCACCATACCCTCTCCACCCATCACTCCACACCACCCCGCTCACCATACACTATCCGCCCATCACTCCACCCCACACCGCTCACCATACCCTCTCCAACCATCAGTCCACCCCACCCCGCTTACCATACCCTCTCCACCATCACTCCACCCCACCCCGCTCACCATTCCCTCTCTACCATCACGCCACCCCACCCCGCTTACCATACCCTCTCCACCATCACTCCACCCCACCCCGCTCACCATGCCCTCTCCACCATCGCTTCACCCCACCCCGCTCACCATTCCCTCTCCACCATCGCTCCACCCCACCCCGCTCTCCATGCCCTCTCTACCCATCACTCCATCCCACACTGCTCACCATACCCTCTCCACCCATCACTCCACCCCACCCCGAACCCCATACTCGTATCCACCATCACTCCACCCCACCCCGCTCACCATTCCCTCTCCACCATCGCTCCACCCCACCCCGCTCTCCATGCCCTCACTACCCATCACTCCATCCCACACTGCTCACCATACCCTCTCTACCCATCACTCCACCCCACCCCGAACCCCATACTCGTATCCACCATCACTCCACCCCACCCCGCTCACAAATTCCCTCTCCACCATCACTCCACCCCACCCCGCTCACCATACCCTCTCCAACATCACTCCACCCCACCCCGCTCACCATACCCTCTCCACCCATCACTCCACCCCACCCCGCTCACCATTCCCTCTCCAACCTCACTCCACCCCACCCCGCTCACCATTCCCTCTCCACCATCGCTCCACCCCACCCGGCTCACCATTCCCTCTCCACCATTGCTCCACCCCACCCCGCTCACCATTCCCTCTCCACCATCGCTCCACCCCAACCCGCTCTCCATGCCCTCTCTACCCATCACTCCACCCCACACTGCTCACCATACCCTCTCTACCCATCACTCCACCCCATCCCGAACCCCATACTCGTATCCACCATCACTCCACCCCACCGCGCTCACCATTCCCTCTCCACCATCACTCCACCCCACCCCGCTCACCATATCCTCTCCAACATCACTTCACCCCACCCCGCTCACCATACCCTCTCCACCCATCACTCCACCCCACCCCGCTCACCATACCCTCTCCAACATCACTCCACCCCACTCCGCTCACCATTCCCTCTCCACCATCGCTCCACCCCACCCCGCTCACCATTCCCTCTCCACCATCGCTCCACCCCACCCCGCTCACCATTCCCTCTCCAACATCACTCCACTCCACCCCGCTCACCATACCCTCTCCACCCATCACTCCACCCCACCCCGCTCACCATATCCTCTCCAACATCACTCCACCCCATCCCGCTCACCATTCCCTCTCCACCATCGCTCCATCCCACCCCGCTCACCATTCCCTCTCCACCATCGCTCCACCCCACCCCGCTCACCATTCCCTCTCCACCATCGCTCTGCCCCACCCCGCTCACCATTCCCTCTCCAACATCACTCCACTCCATCCCGCTCACCATACCCTCTCCACCCATCACTCCACCCTACCCCGCTCACCATATCCTCTCCAACATCACTCCACCCCATCCCGCTCACCATTCCCTCTCCACCATCGCTCCACCCCACCCCGCTCACCATTCCCTCTCCAACATCACTCCACTCCACCCCGCTCACCATACCCTCTCCACCCATCACTCCACCCTACCCCGATCACCATATCCTCTCCAACATCACTCCACCCCATCCCGCTCACCATTCCCTCTCCACCATCGCTCCACCCCACCATGCTCACCATTCCCTCTCCACCATCGCTCCACCCCACCCCGCTCACCATACCCTCTCCACCATCACTCCACCCCACCCCGCTCACCATACCCTCTCCACCATCACTCCACCCCACCCCGCTCACCATACCCTCTCCACCCATCGCTCCACCCCACCCCGCTCACCATACCCTCTCCACCCATCACTCCACCCCACCCCGCACACCATCCCCTCTCCACCCATCGCTCCACCCCACCCCGCTCACCATACCCTCTCCACCCATCACTCCACCCCACCCCGCTCACCATACCCTCTCCACCCATCGCTCCACCCCACGCCGCTCACCATACCCTCTCCGCCCATCACTCCACCCCACACCGCTCACCATACCCTCTCCACCCATCATTCCACCCCACCCCGCTTACCATACCCTCTCCACTGTCACTCCACCCCACCCTGCTCTCCATGCCCTCTCTACCCATCACTCCATCCCACACTGCTCACCATGCCCTCTCTACCCATCACTCCATCCCACACTGCTCACCATACCCTCTCTACCCATCACTCCACCCTACCCCGATCACCATATCCTCTCCAACATCACTCCACCCCATCCCGCTCACCATTCCCTCTCCACCATCGCTCCACCCCACCATGCTCACCATTCCCTCTCCACCATCGCTCCACCCCACCCCGCTCACCATACCCTCTCCACCATCACTCCACCCCACCCCGCTCACCATACCCTCTCCACCATCACTCCACCCCACCCCGCTCACCATACCCTCTCCACCCATCGCTCCACCCCACCCCGCTCACCATACCCTCTCCACCCATCACTCCACCCCACCCCGCTCACCATCCCCTCTCCACCCATCGCTCCACCCCACCCCGCTCACCATACCCTCTCCACCCATCACTCCACCCCACCCCGCTCACCATACCCTCTCCACCCATCGCTCCACCCCACCCCGCTCACCATACCCTCTCCGCCCATCACTCCACCCCACACCGCTCACCATACCCACTCCACCCATCATTCCACCCCACCCCGCTTACCATACCCTCTCCACTATCACTCCACCCCACCCTGCTCTCCATGCCCTCTCTACCCATCACTCCACCCCACCCCGCTCACCATACCCTCTCCACCCATCACTCCACCCCACCCCGCTCACCATACCCTCTCCACCCATCGCTCCACCCCACCCCGCTCACCATACCCTCTCCGCCCATCACTCCACCCCACACCGCTCACCATACCCTCTCCACCCATCATTCCACCCCACCCCGCTTACCATACCCTCTCCACTATCACTCCACCCCACCCTGCTCTCCATGCCCTCTCTACCCATCACTCCATCCCACACTGCTCACCATACCCTCTCTACCCATCACTCCACCCCACCCCGAACCCCATACTCGTATCCACCATCACTCCACCCCACCCCGCTCACCATACCCTCTCCACCATCACTGCACCCCACCCCGCTCACCATTCCCTCTCCACTATCACTGCACCCCACCCCGCTCACCATACCCTCTCCAACATGGCTCCACTCCCCCCCGCTCACCATACCCTCTTCACCCATCACTCCACCCCACCCCGCTCACCATATCCTCTCCAACATCACTCCACCCCACCCCGCTCACCATTCCCTCTCCACCATCGCTCCACCCCACCCCGCTCACCATTCCCTCTCCACCATCGCTCCACCCCACCCCGCTCACCATACCCTCTCCACCATTACTCCACCCCACCCCGCTCACCATACCCTCTCCACCAATCACTCCACCCCACGCCGCTCACCATTCCCTCTCCACCATCGCTCCACCCCACCCCGCTCACCATACCCTCTCCAACATCACTCCACCCCACCCCGAACCCCATACTCGTATCCACCATCACTCCACCCCACCCCGCTCACCATTCCCTCTCCACCATCGCTCCACCCCACCCCGCTCACCATGCCCTCCTTACCCATCACTCCACCCCACCCCGCTCACCATACCCTCTCTACCCATCACTCCACCCCACCCCGAACCCCATACTCGTATCCACCATCACTCCACCCCACCCCGCTCACCATTCCCTCTCCACCATCGCTCCACCCCACCCCGCTCACCATTCCCTCTCCACCATCGCTCCACCCCACCCCGCTCTCCATGCCCTCTCTACCCATCACTCCATCCCACACTGCTCACCATACCCTCTCTACCCATCACTCCACCCCACCCCGAACCCCATACTCGTATCCACCATCACTCCACCCCACCCCGCTCATCATTCCCTCTCCACCATCACTCCACCTAACCCCGCTCTCCATTCCCTCTCCACCATCGCTCCACCCCACCCCGCTCACCATTCCCTCTCCACCATCGCTCCACCCCACCCCGCTCACCATTCCCTCTCCACCATTGCTCCACCCCACCCCGCTCACCATTCCCTCTCCACCATCGCTTCACCCCACCCCGCTCTCCATGCCCTCTCTACCCATCACTCCACCCCACACTGCTCACCATACCCTCTCTACCCATCACTCCACGCCACCCCGAACCCCATACTCGTATCCACCATCACTCCACCCCACCCCGCTCACCATTCCCTCTCCACCATCACTCCACCCCACCCCGCTCACCATACCCTCTCCAACATCACTCCACCCCACCCCGCTCACCATATCCTCTCCAACATCACTCCACCCCATCCCGCTCACCATTCCCTCTCCACCATCGCTCCACCCCACCCCGCTCACCATTCCCTCTCCACCATCGCTCCACCCCACCCCGCTCACCATACCCTCTCCACCATCACTCCACCCCACCCCGCTCACCATACCCTCTCCACCATTACTCCACCCCACCCCGCTCACCATGCCCTCTCCACCATTACTCCACCCCACCCCGCTTACCATTCCCTCTCTACCATCACGCCACCCCACCCCGCTCACCATACCTTCTCCACCCATCGCTCCACCCCATCCCGCTCACCATACCCTCTCCACCCATCACTCCACCCCACGCCGCTCACCATACCCTCTCCACCCATCGCTCCACCCCACCCCGCTCACCATACCCTCTCCACCCATCACTCCACCCCACGCCGCTCACCATACCCTCTCCACCCATCACTCCACCCCACACCGCTCACCATACCCTCTCCACCATCACTCCACCCCACCCCGCTCACCATTCCCTCTCTACCATCACGCCACCCCACCCCGCTCACCATACCCTCTCCACCCATCGCTCCACCCCACCCCGCTTACCATACACTCTCCACCATCACTCCACCCCACCCCGCTCACCATACCCTCTCCACCCATCACTCCACCTCACCCCGCTCACCATACCCTCTCCACCGATCACTCCACCCCACTTCGCTCACCATACCCTCTCCACCCATCACTCCACCCCACCCCGCTCACCATACCCTCTCCGCCCATCACTCCACCCCACACCGCTCACCATACCCTCTCCACCCATCATTCCACCCCACCCCGCTTACCATACCCTCTCCACCATCACTCCACCCCACCCCGCTCACCATGCCCTCTCCACCATCGCTTCACCCCACCCCGCTCACCATTCCCTCTCCGCCATCGCTCCACTCCACCCCGCTCTCCATGCCCTCTCTACCCATCACTCCATCCCACACTGCTCACCATACCCTCTCCGACATCACTCCACCCCACACTGCTCACCATACCCTCTCTACCCATCACTCCACGCCACCCCGAACCCCATACTCGTATCCACCATCACTCCACCCCACCCCGCTCACCATTCCCTCTCCACCATCACTCCACCCCACACTGCTCACCATACCCTCTCTACCCATCACTCCACGCCACCCCGAACCCCATACTCGTATCCACCATCACTCCACCCCACCCCGCTCACCTTTCCCTCTCCACCATCACTCCACCCCACCCCGCTCACCATACCCTCTCCAACATCACTCCACCCCACCCCGCTCACCATATCCTCTCCAACATCACTCCACCCCATCCCGCTCACCATTCCCTCTCCACCATCGCTCCACCCCACCCCGCTCACCATTCCCTCTCCACCATCGCTCCACCCCACCCCGCTCACCATACCCTCTCCACCATCACTCCACCCCACCCCGCTCACCATACCCTCTCCACCATTACTCCACCCCACCCCGCTCACCATACCCTCTCCACCATTACTCCACCCCACCCCGCTCACCATTCCCTCTCTACCATCACGCCACCCCACCCCGCTCACCATACCCTCTCCACCCATCGCTCCACCCCATCCCGCTCACCATACCCTCTCCACCCATCACTCCACCCCACGCCGCTCACCATACCCTCTCCACCCATCGCTCCACCCCACCCCGCTCACCATACCCTCTCCACCCATCACTCCACCCCACCCCGCTCACCATACCCCCTCCACCCATCACTCCACCCCACCCCGCTCACCATACCCTATCCGCCCATCACTCCACCCCACACCGCTCACCATACCCTCTCCAACCATCATTCCACCCCACCCCGCTTACCATACCCTCTCCACCATCACTCCACCCCACCCCGCTCACCATTCCCTCTCTACCATCACGCCACCCCACCCCGCTCACCATACCCTCTCCACCCATCGCTCCACCCCACCCCGCTCACCATACACTCTCCACCATCACTCCACCCCACCCCGCTCACCATACCCTCTCCACCCATCACTCCACCTCACCCCGCTCACCATACCCTCTCCACCGATCACTCCACCCCATTTCGCTCACCATACCCTCTCCACCCATCACTCCACCCCACCCCGCTCACCATACCCTCTCCGCCCATCACTCCACCCCACACCGCTCACCATACCCTCTCCACCCATCATTCCACCCCACCCCGCTTACCATACCCTCTCCACCATCACTCCACCCCACCCGGCTCACCATGCCCTCTCCACCATCGCTTCACCCCACCCCGCTCACCATTCCCTCTCCACCATCGCTCCACCCCACCCCGCCCTCCATGCCCTCTCTACCCATCACTCCATCCCACACTGCTCACCATACCCTCTCTACCCATCACTCCACCCCACCCCGAACCCCATACTCGTATCCACCATCACTCCACCCCACCCCGCTCACCATTCCCTCTCCACCCATCACTCCACCCCACACCATTCAGCATACCGCTCTCCACCAATCACTCCACCCCACGCCGCTCACCATACCCTCTCCAACATCACTCCACCCCACCCCGAACCCCATACTCGTATCCACCATCACTCCACCCCACCCCGCTCACCATTCCCTCTCCACCATCACTCCACTCCACCCCGCTCACCATTCCCTCTCCACCATCACTCCACCCCACCCCGCTCACCATTCCCTCTCCACCATCACTCCACCCCACCCCGCTCACCATTCCCTCTCCACCATCACTCCACCCCACCCCGCTCACCATTCCCTCTCCACCCATCACTCCACCCCACACCATTCAGCATACCGCTCTCCACCAATCACTCCACCCCACGCCGCTCACCATACCCTCTCCAACATCACTCCACCCCACCCCGAACCCCATACTCGTATCCACCATCGCTCCACCCCACGCCGCTCACCATTCCCTCTCCACCATCACTCCACCCCACCCCGCTCACCATTCCCTCTCCAACATCACTCCACCCCACCCCGCTCACCATTCCCTCTCCACCATCACTCCACCCCACCCCGCTCACCATTCCCTTTCCACCATCGCTCCACCCCACCCCGCTCTCCATGCCCTCTTTACCCATCACTTCACCCCACACTGCTCACCATACCCTCTCTACCCATCACTCCACCCCACCCCGAACCCCATACTCGTATCCACCATCACTCCACCCCACCCCGCTCACGATTCCCTCTCCACCATCACTCCACCCCACCCCGCTCACCATACCCGCTCCAACATCACTCCACCCAACCCGCTCACCATACCCTCTCCACCCATCACTCCACCCCACCCCGCTCACCATACCCTCTCCAACATCACTCCACCCCACTCCGCTCACCATTTCCTCTCCACCATCGCTCCACCCCACCCCGCTCACCATTCCCTCTCCACCATTGATCCACCCCACCCCGCTCACCATTCCCTCTCCACCATCGCTCCACCCCACCCCGAACCCCATACTCGTATCCACCATCACTCCACCCCACCCCGCTCACCATTCCCTCTCCACCATCACTCCACCACACCCCGCTCACCATACCCTCTCCTACATCACTCCACTCCACCCCGCTCACCATACCCTCTCCACCCATCACTCCACCCCACCCCGCTCACCATATCCTCTCTAACATCACTCCACCCCACCCCGCTCACCATTCCCTCTCCACCATCGCTCCACCCCACGCCGCTCACCATTCCCTCTCCACCATCGCTCCACCCCACCCCGCTCACCATACCCTCTCCACCATCACTCCACCCCACCCCGCTCACCATACCCTCTCCACCATTACTCCACCCCACCCCGCTCACCATACCCTCTCTACCATCGCTTCACCCCACCCCGCTCACCATTCCCTCTCCACCATCGCTTCACCCCACCCCGCTCACCATTCCCTCTCCACCATCGCTCCACCCCACCCCGCTCTCCATGCCCTCTCTACCCATCACTCCATCCCACACTGCTCACCATACCCTCTCTACCCATCACTCCACCCCACCCCGAACCCCATACTCGTATCCACCATCACTCCACCCCACCCCGCTCATCATTCCCTCTCCACCATCACTCCACCCCACCCCGCTCACCATTCCCTCTCCACCATCGCTCCACCCCACCCCGCTCACCATTCCCTCTCCACCATCGCTCCACCCCACCCCGCTCACCATTCCCTCTCCACCATTGCTCCACCCCACCCCGCTCACCATTCCCTCTCCACCATCGCTTCACCCCACCCCGCTCTGCATGCCCTCTCTACCCATCACTCCACCCCACACTGCTCACCATACCCTCTCTACCCATCACTCCACGCCACCCCGAACCCCATACTCGTATCCACCATCACTCCACCCCACCCCGCTCACCATTCCCTCTCCACCATTGCTCCACCCCACCCCGCTCACCATACCCTCTCCAACATCACTCAGCCCCACCCCGCTCACCATATCCTCTCCAACATCACTCCACCCCATCCCGCTCACCATTCCCTCTCCACCATCGCTCCACCCCACCCCGCTCACCATTCCCTCTCCACCATCGCTCCACCCCATCCCGCTCACCATTCCCTCTCCACCATCGCTCAACCCCACCCCGCTCACCATTCCCTCTCCACCATCGCTCCACCCCACCCCGCTCACCATACCCTCTCCACCATCACTCCACCCCACCCCGCTCACCATACCCTCTCCACCATCGCTTCACCCCACCCCGCTCACCATTCCCTCTCCACCATCGCTCCACCCCACCCCGCTCTCCATGCCCTCTCTACCCATCACTCCATCCCACACTGCTCACCATACCCTCTCTACCCATCACTCCACCCCACCCCGAACCCCATACTCGTATCCACCATCACTCCACCCCACCCCGCTCATCATTCCCTCTCCACCATCACTCCACCCCACCCCGCTCACCATTCCCTCTCCACCATCGCTCCACCCCACCCCGCTCACCATTCCCTCTCCACCATCGCTCCACCCCACCCCGCTCACCACTCCCTCTCCACCATTGCTCCACCCCACCCCGCTCACCATTCCCTCTCCACCATCGCTTCACCCCACCCCGCTCTGCATGCCCTCTCTACCCATCACTCCACCCCACACTGCTCACCATACCCTCTCTACCCATCACTCCACGCCACCCCGAACCCCATACTCGTATCCACCATCACTCCACCCCACCCCGCTCACCATTCCCTCTCCACCATTGCTCCACCCCAACCCGCTCACCATACCCTCTCCAACATCACTCAGCCCCACCCCGCTCACCATATCCTCTCCAACATCACTCCACCCCATCCCGCTCACCATTCCCTCTCCACCATCGCTCCACCCCACCCCGCTCACCATTCCCTCTCCACCATCGCTCCACCCCATCCCGCTCACCATTCCCTCTCCACCATCGCTCAACCCCACCCCGCTCACCATTCCCTCTCCACCATCGCTCCACCCCACCCCGCTCACCATACCCTCTCCACCATCACTCCACCCCACCCCGCTCACCATACCCTCTCCACCATTACTCCACCCCACCCCGCTCACCATACCCTCTCCACTATTACTCCACCCCACCCCGCTCACCATTCCCTCTCTACCATCACGCCACTCCACCCCGCTCACCATACCCTCTCCACCCATCGCTCCACCCTACCCCGCTCACCATACCCTCTCCACCCACCATTCCACCCCACGCCGCTCACCATACCCTCTCCACCCATCGCTCCACCCCACCCCGCTCACCATACCCTCTCCACCCATCACTCCACCCCACCCCGCTCACCATACCCTCTCCTACATCACTCCACTGCACCCCGCTCACCATACCCTCTCCACCCATCACTCCACCCCACCCCGCTCACCATATCCTCTCTAACATCACTCCACCCCACCCCGCTCACCATTCCCTCTCCACCATCGCTCCACCCCACGCCGCTCACCATTCCCTCTCCACCATCGCTCCACCCCACCCCGCTCACCATACCCTCTCCACCATCACTCCACCCCACCCCGCTCACCATACCCTCTCCACCATTACTCCACCCCACCCCGCTCACCATACCCTCTCTACCATCGCTTCACCCCACCCCGCTCACCATTCCCTCTCCACCATCGCTTCACCCCACCCCGCTCACCATTCCCTCTCCACCATCGCTCCACCCCACCCCGCTCTCCATGCCCTCTCTACCCATCACTCCATCCCACACTGCTCACCATACCCTCTCTACCCATCACTCCACCCCACCCCGAACCCCATACTCGTATCCACCATCACTCCACCCCACCCCGCTCGTCATTCCCTCTCCACCATCACTCCACCCCACCCCGCTCACCATTCCCTCTCCACCATCGCTCCACCCCACCCCGCTCACCATATCCTCTCTAACATCACTCCACCCCACCCCGCTCACCATTCCCTCTCCACCATCGCTCCACCCCACGCCGCTCACCATTCCCTCTCCACCATCGCTCCACCCCACCCCGCTCACCATACCCTCTCCACCATCACTCCACCCCACCCCGCTCACCATACCCTCTCCACCATTACTCCACCCCACCCCGCTCACCATACCCTCTCTACCATCGCTTCACCCCACCCCGCTTACCATTCCCTCTCCACCATCGCTTCACCCCACCCCGCTCACCATTCCCTCTCCACCATCGCTCCACCCCACCCCGCTCTCCATGCCCTCTCTACCCATCACTCCATCCCACACTGCTCACCATACCCTCTCTACCCATCACTCCACCCCACCCCGAACCCCATACTCGTATCCACCATCACTCCACCCCACCCCGCTCATCATTCCCTCTCCACCATCACTCCACCCCACCCCGCTCACCATTCCCTCTCCACCATCGCTCCACCCCACCCCGCTCACCATTCCCTCTCCACCATCGCTCCACCCCACCCCGCTCACCATTCCCTCTCCACCATTGCTCCACCCCACCCCGCTCACCATTCCCTCTCCACCATCGCTTCACCCCACCCCGCTCTGCATGCCCTCTCTACCCATCACTCCACCCCACACTGCTCACCATACCCTCTCTACCCATCACTCCACGCCACCCCGAACCCCATACTCGTATCCACCATCACTCCACCCCACGCCGCTCACCATTCCCTCTCCACCATTGCTCCACCCCACCCCGCTCACCATACCCTCTCCAACATCACTCAGCCCCACCCCGCTCACCATATCCTCTCCAACATCACTCCACCCCTATCCCCCTCACCATTCCCTCTCCACCATCGCTCCACCCCACCCCGCTCACCATTCCCTCTCCACCATCGCTCCACCCCATCCCGCTCACCATTCCCTCTCCACCATCGCTCAACCCCACCCCGCTCACCATTCCCTCTCCACCATCGCTCCACCCCACCCCGCTCACCATACCCTCTCCACCATCACTCCACCCCACCCCGCTCACCATACCCTCTCCACCATTACTCCACCCCACCCCGCTCACCATACCCTCTCCACTATTACTCCACCCCACCCCGCTCACCATTCCCTCTCTACCATCACGCCACTCCACCCCGCTCACCATACCCTCTCCACCCATCGCTCCACCCTACCCCGCTCACCATACCCTCTCCACCCACCATTCCACCCCACGCCGCTCACCATACCCTCTCCACCCATCGCTCCACCCCACCCCGCTCACCATACCCTCTCCACCCATCACTCCACCCCACCCCGCTCACCATACCCTCTCCTACATCACTCCACTGCACCCCGCTCACCATACCCTCTCCACCCATCACTCCACCCCACCCCGCTCACCATATCCTCTCTAACATCACTCCACCCCACCCCGCTCACCATTCCCTCTCCACCATCGCTCCACCCCACGCCGCTCACCATTCCCTCTCCACCATCGCTCCACCCCACCCCGCTCACCATACCCTCTCCACCATCACTCCACCCCACCCCGCTCACCATACCCTCTCCACCATTACTCCACCCCACCCCGCTCACCATACCCTCTCTACCATCGCTTCACCCCACCCCGCTCACCATTCCCTCTCCACCATCGCTTCACCCCACCCCGCTCACCATTCCCTCTCCACCATCGCTCCACCCCACCCCGCTCTCCATGCCCTCTCTACCCATCACTCCATCCCACACTGCTCACCATACCCTCTCTACCCATCACTCCACCCCACCCCGAACCCCATACTCGTATCCACCATCACTCCACCCCACCCCGCTCGTCATTCCCTCTCCACCATCACTCCACCCCACCCCGCTCACCATTCCCTCTCCACCATCGCTCCACCCCACCCCGCTCACCATTCCCTCTCCACCATCGCTCCACCCCACCCCGCTCACCATTCCCTCTCCACCATTGCTCCACCCCACCCCGCTCACCATTCCCTCTCCACCATCGCTTCACCCCACCCCGCTCTGCATGCCCTCTCTACCCATCACTCCACCCCACACTGCTCACCATACCCTCTCTACCCATCACTCCACGCCACCCCGAACCCCATACTCGTATCCACCATCACTCCACCCCACCCCGCTCACCATTCCCTCTCCACCATCACTCCACCCCACCCCGCTCACCATACCCTCTCCAACATCACTCAGCCCCACCCCGCTCACCATATCCTCTCCAACATCACTCCACCCCATCCCGCTCACCATTCCCTCTCCACCATCGCTCCACCCCACCCCGCTCACCATTCCCTCTCCACCATCGCTCCACCCCATCCCGCTCACCATTCCCTCTCCACCATCGCTCCACCCCACCCCGCTCACCATTCCCTCTCCACCATCGCTCCACCCCACCCCGCTCACCATACCCTCTCCACCATCACTCCACCCCACCCCGCTCACCATACCCTCTCCACCATTACTCCACCCCACCCCGCTCACCATACCCTCTCCACTATTACTCCACCCCACCCCGCTCACCATTCCCTCTCCACCATCACGCCACTCCACCCCGCTCACCATACCCTCTCCACCCATCGCTCCACCCTACCCCGCTCACCATACCCTCTCCACCCATCACTCCACCCCACGCCGCTCACCATACCCTCTCCACCCATCGCTCCACCCCACCCCGCTCACCATACCCTCTCCACCCATCACTCCACCCCACCCCGCTCACCATACCCTCTCCACCCATCACTCCACCCCACCCCGCTCACCATACCCTATCCGCCCATCACTCCACCCCACACCGCTCACCATACCCTCTCCAACCATCATTCCACCCCAACCCGCTCACCATTCCCTCTCTACCATCACGCCACCCCACCCCGCTCACCATACCCTCTCCACCCATCGCTCCACCCCACCCCGCTCACCATGCCCTCTCCACCATCACTCCACCCCACCCCGCTCACCATACCCTCTCCACCCATCACTCCACCTCACCCCGCTCACCATACCCTCTCCACCGATCACTCCACCCCACTTCGCTCACCATACCCTCTCCACCCATCACTCCACCCCACGCCGCTCACCATACCCTCTCCACCCATCGCTCCACCCCACCCCGCTCACCATACCCTCTCCAACATCACTCAGCCCCACCCCGCTCACCATATCCTCTCCAACATCACTCCACCCCATCCCGCTCACCATTCCCTCTCCACCATCGCTCCACCCCACCCCGCTCACCATTCCCTCTCCACCATCGCTCCACCCCATCCCGCTCACCATTCCCTCTCCACCATCGCTCAACCCCACCCCGCTCACCATTCCCTCTCCACCATCGCTCCACCCCACCCCGCTCACCATACCCTCTCCACCATCACTCCACCCCACCCCGCTCACCATACCCTCTCCACCATCGCTTCACCCCACCCCGCTCACCATTCCCTCTCCACCATCGCTCCACCCCACCCCGCTCTCCATGCCCTCTCTACCCATCACTCCATCCCACACTGCTCACCATACCCTCTCTACCCATCACTCCACCCCACCCCGAACCCCATACTCGTATCCACCATCACTCCACCCCACCCCGCTCATCATTCCCTCTCCACCATCACTCCACCCCACCCCGCTCACCATTCCCTCTCCACCATCGCTCCACCCCACCCCGCTCACCATTCCCTCTCCACCATCGCTCCACCCCACCCCGCTCACCACTCCCTCTCCACCATTGCTCCACCCCACCCCGCTCACCATTCCCTCTCCACCATCGCTTCACCCCACCCCGCTCTGCATGCCCTCTCTACCCATCACTCCACCCCACACTGCTCACCATACCCTCTCTACCCATCACTCCACGCCACCCCGAACCCCATACTCGTATCCACCATCACTCCACCCCACCCCGCTCACCATTCCCTCTCCACCATTGCTCCACCCCAACCCGCTCACCATACCCTCTCCAACATCACTCAGCCCCACCCCGCTCACCATATCCTCTCCAACATCACTCCACCCCATCCCGCTCACCATTCCCTCTCCACCATCGCTCCACCCCACCCCGCTCACCATTCCCTCTCCACCATCGCTCCACCCCATCCCGCTCACCATTCCCTCTCCACCATCGCTCAACCCCACCCCGCTCACCATTCCCTCTCCACCATCGCTCCACCCCACCCCGCTCACCATACCCTCTCCACCATCACTCCACCCCACCCCGCTCACCATACCCTCTCCACCATTACTCCACCCCACCCCGCTCACCATACCCTCTCCACTATTACTCCACCCCACCCCGCTCACCATTCCCTCTCTACCATCACGCCACTCCACCCCGCTCACCATACCCTCTCCACCCATCGCTCCACCCTACCCCGCTCACCATACCCTCTCCACCCACCATTCCACCCCACGCCGCTCACCATACCCTCTCCACCCATCGCTCCACCCCACCCCGCTCACCATACCCTCTCCACCCATCACTCCACCCCACCCCGCTCACCATACCCTCTCCTACATCACTCCACTGCACCCCGCTCACCATACCCTCTCCACCCATCACTCCACCCCACCCCGCTCACCATATCCTCTCTAACATCACTCCACCCCACCCCGCTCACCATTCCCTCTCCACCATCGCTCCACCCCACGCCGCTCACCATTCCCTCTCCACCATCGCTCCACCCCACCCCGCTCACCATACCCTCTCCACCATCACTCCACCCCACCCCGCTCACCATACCCTCTCCACCATTACTCCACCCCACCCCGCTCACCATACCCTCTCTACCATCGCTTCACCCCACCCCGCTCACCATTCCCTCTCCACCATCGCTTCACCCCACCCCGCTCACCATTCCCTCTCCACCATCGCTCCACCCCACCCCGCTCTCCATGCCCTCTCTACCCATCACTCCATCCCACACTGCTCACCATACCCTCTCTACCCATCACTCCACCCCACCCCGAACCCCATACTCGTATCCACCATCACTCCACCCCACCCCGCTCGTCATTCCCTCTCCACCATCACTCCACCCCACCCCGCTCACCATTCCCTCTCCACCATCGCTCCACCCCACCCCGCTCACCATATCCTCTCTAACATCACTCCACCCCACCCCGCTCACCATTCCCTCTCCACCATCGCTCCACCCCACGCCGCTCACCATTCCCTCTCCACCATCGCTCCACCCCACCCCGCTCACCATACCCTCTCCACCATCACTCCACCCCACCCCGCTCACCATACCCTCTCCACCATTACTCCACCCCACCCCGCTCACCATACCCTCTCTACCATCGCTTCACCCCACCCCGCTTACCATTCCCTCTCCACCATCGCTTCACCCCACCCCGCTCACCATTCCCTCTCCACCATCGCTCCACCCCACCCCGCTCTCCATGCCCTCTCTACCCATCACTCCATCCCACACTGCTCACCATACCCTCTCTACCCATCACTCCACCCCACCCCGAACCCCATACTCGTATCCACCATCACTCCACCCCACCCCGCTCATCATTCCCTCTCCACCATCACTCCACCCCACCCCGCTCACCATTCCCTCTCCACCATCGCTCCACCCCACCCCGCTCACCATTCCCTCTCCACCATCGCTCCACCCCACCCCGCTCACCATTCCCTCTCCACCATTGCTCCACCCCACCCCGCTCACCATTCCCTCTCCACCATCGCTTCACCCCACCCCGCTCTGCATGCCCTCTCTACCCATCACTCCACCCCACACTGCTCACCATACCCTCTCTACCCATCACTCCACGCCACCCCGAACCCCATACTCGTATCCACCATCACTCCACCCCACGCCGCTCACCATTCCCTCTCCACCATTGCTCCACCCCACCCCGCTCACCATACCCTCTCCAACATCACTCAGCCCCACCCCGCTCACCATATCCTCTCCAACATCACTCCACCCCTATCCCCCTCACCATTCCCTCTCCACCATCGCTCCACCCCACCCCGCTCACCATTCCCTCTCCACCATCGCTCCACCCCATCCCGCTCACCATTCCCTCTCCACCATCGCTCAACCCCACCCCGCTCACCATTCCCTCTCCACCATCGCTCCACCCCACCCCGCTCACCATACCCTCTCCACCATCACTCCACCCCACCCCGCTCACCATACCCTCTCCACCATTACTCCACCCCACCCCGCTCACCATACCCTCTCCACTATTACTCCACCCCACCCCGCTCACCATTCCCTCTCTACCATCACGCCACTCCACCCCGCTCACCATACCCTCTCCACCCATCGCTCCACCCTACCCCGCTCACCATACCCTCTCCACCCACCATTCCACCCCACGCCGCTCACCATACCCTCTCCACCCATCGCTCCACCCCACCCCGCTCACCATACCCTCTCCACCCATCACTCCACCCCACCCCGCTCACCATACCCTCTCCTACATCACTCCACTGCACCCCGCTCACCATACCCTCTCCACCCATCACTCCACCCCACCCCGCTCACCATATCCTCTCTAACATCACTCCACCCCACCCCGCTCACCATTCCCTCTCCACCATCGCTCCACCCCACGCCGCTCACCATTCCCTCTCCACCATCGCTCCACCCCACCCCGCTCACCATACCCTCTCCACCATCACTCCACCCCACCCCGCTCACCATACCCTCTCCACCATTACTCCACCCCACCCCGCTCACCATACCCTCTCTACCATCGCTTCACCCCACCCCGCTCACCATTCCCTCTCCACCATCGCTTCACCCCACCCCGCTCACCATTCCCTCTCCACCATCGCTCCACCCCACCCCGCTCTCCATGCCCTCTCTACCCATCACTCCATCCCACACTGCTCACCATACCCTCTCTACCCATCACTCCACCCCACCCCGAACCCCATACTCGTATCCACCATCACTCCACCCCACCCCGCTCGTCATTCCCTCTCCACCATCACTCCACCCCACCCCGCTCACCATTCCCTCTCCACCATCGCTCCACCCCACCCCGCTCACCATTCCCTCTCCACCATCGCTCCACCCCACCCCGCTCACCATTCCCTCTCCACCATTGCTCCACCCCACCCCGCTCACCATTCCCTCTCCACCATCGCTTCACCCCACCCCGCTCTGCATGCCCTCTCTACCCATCACTCCACCCCACACTGCTCACCATACCCTCTCTACCCATCACTCCACGCCACCCCGAACCCCATACTCGTATCCACCATCACTCCACCCCACCCCGCTCACCATTCCCTCTCCACCATCACTCCACCCCACCCCGCTCACCATACCCTCTCCAACATCACTCAGCCCCACCCCGCTCACCATATCCTCTCCAACATCACTCCACCCCATCCCGCTCACCATTCCCTCTCCACCATCGCTCCACCCCACCCCGCTCACCATTCCCTCTCCACCATCGCTCCACCCCATCCCGCTCACCATTCCCTCTCCACCATCGCTCCACCCCACCCCGCTCACCATTCCCTCTCCACCATCGCTCCACCCCACCCCGCTCACCATACCCTCTCCACCATCACTCCACCCCACCCCGCTCACCATACCCTCTCCACCATTACTCCACCCCACCCCGCTCACCATACCCTCTCCACTATTACTCCACCCCACCCCGCTCACCATTCCCTCTCCACCATCACGCCACTCCACCCCGCTCACCATACCCTCTCCACCCATCGCTCCACCCTACCCCGCTCACCATACCCTCTCCACCCATCACTCCACCCCACGCCGCTCACCATACCCTCTCCACCCATCGCTCCACCCCACCCCGCTCACCATACCCTCTCCACCCATCACTCCACCCCACCCCGCTCACCATACCCTCTCCACCCATCACTCCACCCCACCCCGCTCACCATACCCTATCCGCCCATCACTCCACCCCACACCGCTCACCATACCCTCTCCAACCATCATTCCACCCCAACCCGCTCACCATTCCCTCTCTACCATCACGCCACCCCACCCCGCTCACCATACCCTCTCCACCCATCGCTCCACCCCACCCCGCTCACCATGCCCTCTCCACCATCACTCCACCCCACCCCGCTCACCATACCCTCTCCACCCATCACTCCACCTCACCCCGCTCACCATACCCTCTCCACCGATCACTCCACCCCACTTCGCTCACCATACCCTCTCCACCCATCACTCCACCCCACCCCGCTCACCATACCCTCTCCGCCCATCACTCCACCCCACACCGCTCACCATACCCTCTCCACCCATCATTCCACCCCACCCCGCTTACCATACCCTCTCCACCATCACTCCACCCCACCCCGCTCACCATGCCCTCTCCACCATCGCTTCACCCCACCCCGCTCACCATTCCCTCTCCACCATCGCTCCACCCCACCCCGCTCTCCATGCCCTCTCTACCCATCACTCCATCCCACACTGCTCACCATACCCTCTCTACCCATCACTCCACCCCACCCCGAACCCGATACTCGTATCCACCATCACTCCACCCCACCCCGCTCATCATTCCCTCTCCACCATCACTCCACCCCACCCCGCTCACCATACCCTCTCCACCCATCACTCCACCCCACCCCGCTCACCATACCCTCTCCACCCATCACTCCACCCCACCCCGCTCACCATACCCTATCCGCCCATCACTCCACCCCACACCGCTCACCATACCCTCTCCAACCATCATTCCACCCCAACCCGCTCACCATTCCCTCTCTACCATCACGCCACCCAACCCCGCTCACCATACCCTCTCCACCCATCGCTCCACCCCACCCCGCTCACCATGCCCTCTCCACCATCACTCCACCCCACCCCGCTCACCATACCCTCTCCACCCATCACTCCACCTCACCCCGCTCACCATACCCTCTCCACCGATCACTCCACCCCACTTCGCTCACCATACTCTCTCCACCCATCACTCCACCCCACCCCGCTCACCATACCCTCTCCGCCCATCACTCCACCCCACACCGCTCACCATACCCTCTCCACCCATCATTCCACCCCACCCCGCTTACCATACCCTCTCCACCATCACTCCACCCCACCCCGCTCACCATGCCCTCTCCACCATCGCTTCACCCCACCCCGCTCACCATTCCCTCTCCACCATCGCTCCACCCCACCCCGCTCTCCATGCCCTCTCTACCCATCACTCCATCCCACACTGCTCACCATACCCTCTCTACCCATCACTCCACCCCACCCCGAACCCCATACTCGTATCCACCATCACTCCACCCCACCCCGCTCATCATTCCCTCTCCACCATCACTCCACCTAACCCCGCTCACCATTCCCTCTCCACCATCGCTCCACCCCACCCCGCTCACCATTCCCTCTCCACCATCGCTCCACCCCACCCCGCTCACCATTCCCTCTCCACCATTGCTCCACCCCACCCCGCTCACCATTCCCTCTCCACCATCGCTCCACCCCACCCCGCTCTCCATGCCCTCTCTACCCATCACTCCACCCCACACTGCTCACCATACTCTCTCTACCCATCACTCCACGCCACCCCGAACCCCATACTCGTATCCACCATCACTCCACCCCACCCCGCTCACCATTCCCTCTCCACCATCACTCCACCCCACCCCGCTCACCATACCCTCTCCAACATCACTCCACCCCACCCCGCTCACCATATCCTCTCCAACATCACTCCACCCCATCCCGCTCACCATTCCCTCTCCACCATCGCTCCACCCCACCCGGCTCACCATTCCCTCTCCACCATTGCTCCACCCCACCCCGCTCACCATTCCCTCTCCACCATCGCTCCACCCCAACCCGCTCTCCATGCCCTCTCTACCCATCACTCCACCCCACACTGCTCACCATACCCTCTCTACCCATCACTCCACCCCATCCCGAACCCCATACTCGTATCCACCATCACTCCACCCCATCCCGCTCACCATTCCCTCTCCACCATCGCTCCACCCCACCCCGCTCACCATTCCCTCTCCACCATCACTCCACCCCACCCCGCTCACCATTCCCTCTCCAACATCACTCCACCCCACCCCGCTCACCATACCCTCTCCAACATCACTCCACCCCACCCCGCTCACCATACCCTCTCCAACATCACTCCACTCCACCCCGCTCACCATACCCTCTCCACCATCGCTCCACCCCACCCCGCTCACCATTCCCTCTCCACCATCGCTCCACCCCACCCGGCTCACCATTCTCTCTCCACCCATCACTCCACCCCACCCCGCTCACCATACCCTCTCCACCATCGCTCCACCCCACCCCGCTCACCATTCTCTCTCCACCATCGCTCCACCCCACCCCGCTCACCATTCTCTCTCCACCATCGCTCCACCCCACCCCGCTCACCATTCCCTCTCCACCATCGCTCCACCCCACCCCGCTCACCATTCCCTCTCCACCATCGCTCCACCCCACCCGGCTCACCATTCCCTCTCCACCATCGCTCCACCCCACCCGGCTCACCATTCTCTCTCCACCATCGCTCCACCCCACCCCGCTCACCATTCCCTCTCCAACATCACTCCACTCCACCCCGCTCACCATACCCTCTCCAACATCACTCCACTCCACGCCGCTCACCATTCCCTCTCCACCATCGCTCCACCCCACCCCGCTCACCATTCTCTCTCCACCATCGCTCCACCCCACCCCGCTCACCATTCCCTCTCCACCATCGCTCCACCCCACCCCGCTCACCATTCCCTCTCCACCATCGCTCCACCCCACCCCGCTCACCATACCCTCTCCACCATCGCTCCACCCCACCCGGCTCACCATTCTCTCTCCACCATCGCTCCACCCCACCCCGCTCACCATTCCCTCTCCAACATCACTCCACCCCATCCCGCTCACCATTCCCTCTCCACCATCGCTCCACCCCACGCCGCTCACCATTCTCTCTCCACCATCACTCCACCCCACCCCGCTCACCATTCTCTCTCCACCATCGCTCCACCCCACCCGGCTCACCATTCCCTCTCCACCATCACTCCACCCCACCCCGCTCACCATTCTCTCTCTACCATCACTCCACCCCACCCCGCTCACCATTCTCTCTCCAACATCACTCCACTCCACCCCGCTCACCATACCCTCTCCACCATCGCTCCACCCCACCCCGCTCACCATTCCCTCTCCACCATCGCTCCACCCCACCCCGCTCACCATTCTCTCTCCACCATCGCTCCACCCCACCCCGCTCACCATTCCCTCTCCACCATCGCTCCACCCCACCCCGCTCACCATTCCCTCTCCACCATCGCTCCACCCCACCCGGCTCACCATTCCCTCTCCACCATCGCTCCACCCCACCCCGCTCACCATTCCCTCTCCACCATCGCTCCACCCCACCCCGCTCACCATTCTCTCTCCACCATCGCTCCACCCCACCCGGCTCACCATTCCCTCTCCACCATCGCTCCACCCCACCCCGCTCACCATTCCCTCTCCACCATCGCTCCACCCCACCCGGCTCACCATTCCCTCTCCACCATCGCTCCACCCCACCCCGCTCACCATTCCCTCTCCACCATCGCTCCACCCCACCCCGCTCACCATTCTCTCTCCACCATCGCTCCACCCCACCCCGCTCACCATTCCCTCTCCACCATCGCTCCACCCCACCCCGCTCACCATTCCCTCTCCACCATCGCTCCACCCCACCCGGCTCACCATTCCCTCTCCACCATCGCTCCACCCCACCCGGCTCACCATTCTCTCTCCACCATCGCTCCACCCCACCCCGCTCACCATTCCCTCTCCAACATCACTCCACTCCACCCCGCTCACCATACCCTCTCCAACATCACTCCACTCCACGCCGCTCACCATACCCTCTCCACCCATCACTCCACCCCACCCCGCTCACCATTCTCTCTCCACCATCGCTCCACCCCACCCCGCTCACCATTCTCTCTCCACCATCGCTCCACCCCACCCCGCTCACCATTCCCTCTCCACCATCGCTCCACCCCACCCCGCTCACCATTCCCTCTCCACCATCGCTCCACCCCACCCCGCTCACCATTCCCTCTCCACCATCGCTCCACCCCACCCCGCTCACCATTCTCTCTCCACCATCGCTCCACCCCACCCCGCTCACCATTCCCTCTCCACCATCGCTCCACCCCACCCCGCTCACCATTCTCTCTCCACCATCGCTCCACCCCACCCCGCTCACCATTCCCTCTCCACCATCGCTCCACCCCACCCGGCTCACCATTCCCTCTCCACCATCGCTCCACCCCACCCGGCTCACCATTCTCTCTCCACCATCGCACCACCCCACCCCGCTCACCATTCCCTCTCCAACATCACTCCACTCCACCCCGCTCACCATACCCTCTCCAACATCACTCCACTCCACGCCGCTCACCATACCCTCTCCACCCATCACTCCACCCCACCCCGCTCACCATTCTCTCTCCACCATCGCTCCACCCCACCCCGCTCACCATTCTCTCTCCACCATCGCTCCACCCCACCCCGCTCACCATTCCCTCTCCACCATCGCTCCACCCCACCCGGCTCACCATTCCCTCTCCACCATCGCTCCACCCCACCCCGCTCACCATTCTCTCTCCACCATCGCTCCACCCCACCCCGCTCACCATTCCCTCTCCACCATCGCTCCACCCCACCCCGCTCACCATTCTCTCTCCACCATCGCTCCACCCCACCCCGCTCACCATTCCCTCTCCACCATCGCTCCACCCCACCCGGCTCACCATTCTCTCTCCACCATCGCTCCACCCCACCCCGCTCACCATTCCCTCTCCAACATCACTCCACCCCACCCCGCTCACCATTCCCTCTCCACCATCACTCCACCCCACCCCGCTCACCATTCCCTCTCCAACATCACTCCACTCCACCCCGCTCACCATTCTCTCTCCACCATCGCTCCACCCCACCCGGCTCACCATTCTCTCTCCACCATCGCTCCACCCCACCCCGCTCACCATTCTCTCTCCACCATCGCTCCACCCCACCCCGCTCACCATTCCCTCTCCACCATCGCTCCACCCCACCCGGCTCACCATTCTCTCTCCACCATCGCTCCACCCCACCCCGCTCACCATTCTCTCTCCACCATCACTCCACCCCACCCCGCTCACCATTCCCTCTCCAACATCACTCCACTCCACCCCGCTCACCATTCTCTCTCCACCATCGCTCCACCCCACCCGGCTCACCATTCTCTCTCCACCATCGCTCCACCCCACCCGGCTCACCATTCTCTCTCCACCATCGCTCCACCCCACCCCGCTCACCATTCCCTCTCCACCATCGCTCCACCCCACCCCGCTCACCATTCCCTCTCCAACATCACTCCACTCCACCCCGCTCACCATTCCCTCTCCAACATCACTCCACTCCACGCCGCTCACCATTCCCTCTCCACCATCGCTCCACCCCACCCCGCTCACCATTCTCTCTCCACCATCGCTCCACCCCACCCCGCTCACCATTCCCTCTCCACCATCGCTCCACCCCACCCCGCTCACCATTCTCTCTCTACCATCGCTCCACCCCACCCGGCTCACCATTCCCTCTCCACCATCGCTCCACCCCACCCCGCTCACCATTCCCTCTCCACCATCGCTCCACCCCACCCGGCTCACCATTCTCTCTCCACCATCGCTCCACCCCACCCCGCTCACCATTCTCTCTCCACCATCACTCCACCCCACCCCGCTCACCATTCCCTCTCCAACATCACTCCACTCCACCCCGCTCACCATTCTCTCTCCACCATCGCTCCACCCCACCCGGCTCACCATTCTCTCTCCACCATCGCTCCACCCCACCCGGCTCACCATTCTCTCTCCACCATCGCTCCACCCCACCCCGCTCACCATTCCCTCTCCACCATCGCTCCACCCCACCCCGCTCACCATTCCCTCTCCAACATCACTCCACTCCACCCCGCTCACCATTCCCTCTCCAACATCACTCCACTCCACGCCGCTCACCATTCCCTCTCCACCATCGCTCCACCCCACCCCGCTCACCATTCTCTCTCCACCATCGCTCCACCCCACCCCGCTCACCATTCCCTCTCCACCATCGCTCCACCCCACCCCGCTCACCATTCTCTCTCTACCATCGCTCCACCCCACCCGGCTCACCATTCCCTCTCCACCATCGCTCCACCCCACCCCGCTCACCATTCCCTCTCCACCATCGCTCCACCCCACCCCGCTCACCATTCTCTCTCCACCATCGCTCCACCCCACCCCGCTCACCATTCCCTCTCCACCATCGCTCCACCCCACCCCGCTCACCATTCCCTCTCCACCATCGCTCCACCCCACCCCGCTCACCATTCTCTCTCCACCATCGCTCCACCCCACCCCGCTCACCATTCCCTCTCCACCATCGCTCCACCCCACCCGGCTCACCATTCCCTCTCCACCATCGCTCCACCCCACCCCGCTCACCATTCTCTCTCCACCATCACTCCACCCCACCCCGCTCACCATTCTCTCTCCACCATCGCTCCACCCCACCCCGCTCACCATTCCCTCTCCACCATCGCTCCACCCCACCCCGCTCACCATTCTCTCTCCACCATCGCTCCACCCCACCCCGCTCACCATTCTCTCTCCACCATCACTCCACCCCACCCCGCTCACCATTCCCTCTCCAACATCACTCCACTCCACGCCGCTCACCATTCCCTCTCCACCATCGCTCCACCCCACCCCGCTCACCATACCCTCTCCACCATCGCTCCACCCCACCCCGCTCACCATTCTCTCTCCACCATCGCTCCACCCCACCCCGCTCACCATTCTCTCTCCACCATCGCTCCACCCCACCCCGCTCACCATACCCTCTCCACCATCGCTCCACCCCACCCCGCTCACCATTCTCTCTCCACCATCGCTCCACCCCACCCCGCTCACCATTCTCTCTCCACCATCGCTCCACCCCACCCGGCTCACCATTCCCTCTCCACCATCGCTCCACCCCACCCGGCTCACCATTCCCTCTCCACCATCGCTCCACCCCACCCCGCTCACCATTCTCTCTCCACCATCACTCCACCCCACCCCGCTCACCATTCTCTCTCCACCATCGCTCCACCCCACCCCGCTCACCATACCCTCTCCACCATCGCTCCACCCCACCCCGCTCACCATTCTCTCTCCACCATCGCTCCACCCCACCCCGCTCACCATTCTCTCTCCACCATCACTCCACCCCACCCCGCTCACCATTCCCTCTCCACCATCACTCCACCCCACCCCGCTCACCATTCTCTCTCCACCATCGCTCCACCCCACCCCGCTCACCATACCCTCTCCACCATCGCTCCACCCCACCCCGCTCACCATTCTCTCTCCACCATCGCTCCACCCCACCCCGCTCACCATTCTCTCTCCACCATCACGCCACCCCACCCCGCTCACCATTCTCTCTCCACCATCGCTCCACCCCACCCCGCTCACCATTCTCTCTCCACCATCACTCCACCCCACCCCGCTCACCATTCCCTCTCCAACATCACTCCACTCCACGCCGCTCACCATTCCCTCTCCACCATCGCTCCACCCCACCCCGCTCACCATTCTCTCTCCACCATCGCTCCACCCCACCCCGCTCACCATACCCTCTCCACCATCGCTCCACCCCACCCCGCTCACCATTCTCTCTCCACCATCGCTCCACCCCACCCCGCTCACCATTCTCTCTCCACCATCGCTCCACCCCACCCGGCTCACCATTCCCTCTCCACCATCGCTCCACCCCACCCGGCTCACCATTCCCTCTCCACCATCGCTCCACCCCACCCCGCTCACCATTCTCTCTCCACCATCACTCCACCCCACCCCGCTCACCATTCTCTCTCCACCATCGCTCCACCCCACCCCGCTCACCATACCCTCTCCACCATCGCTCCACCCCACCCCGCTCACCATTCTCTCTCCACCATCGCTCCACCCCACCCCGCTCACCATTCTCTCTCCACCATCACTCCACCCCACCCCGCTCACCATTCCCTCTCCACCATCGCTCCACCCCACCCCGCTCACCATTCCCTCTCCACCATCGCTCCACCCCACCCCGCTCACCATTCCCTCTCCACCATCGCTCCACCCCACCCCGCTCACCATTCTCTCTCCACCATCGCTCCACCCCACCCCGCTCACCATTCTCTCTCCACCATCGCTCCACCCCACCCCGCTCACCATTCCCTCTCCACCATCACTCCACTCCACCCCGCTCACCATTCCCTCTCCACCATCGCTCCACCCCACCCCGCTCACCATTCTCTCTCCACCATCACTCCACCCCACCCCGCTCACCATTCTCTCTCCACCATCGCTCCACCCCACCCCGCTCACCATACCCTCTCCACCATCGCTCCACCCCACCCCGCTCACCATTCTCTCTCCACCATCGCTCCACCCCACCCCGCTCACCATTCCCTCTCCACCATCGCTCCACCCCACCCCGCTCACCATACCCTCTCCACCATCACTCCACTCCACCCCGCTCACCATTCTCTCTCCACCATCACTCCACCCCACCCCGCTCACCATTCCCTCTCCACCATCGCTCCACCCCACCCCGCTCACCATACCCTCTCCACCATCACTCCACTCCACCCCGCTCACCATTCTCTCTCCACCATCACTCCACCCCACCCCGCTCACCATTCTCTCTCCACCATCGCTCCACCCCACCCCGCTCACCATACCCTCTCCACCATCGCTCCACCCCACCCCGCTCACCATTCCCTCTCCACCATCGCTCCACCCCACCCCGCTCACCATTCCCTCTCCACCATCGCTCCACCCCACCCCGCTCACCATTCTCTCTCCACCATCGCTCCACCCCACCCCGCTCACCATTCCCTCTCCACCATCGCTCCACCCCACCCCGCTCACCATTCCCTCTCCACCATCGCTCCACCCCACCCCGCTCACCATTCCCTCTCCACCATCGCTCCACCCCACCCCGCTCACCATTCCCTCTCCACCATCGCTCCACCCCACCCCGCTCACCATTCTCTCTCCACCATCGCTCCACCCCACCCGGCTCACCATTCCCTCTCCACCATCGCTCCACCCCACCCCGCTCACCATTCTCTCTCCAACATCACTCCACCCCACCCCGCTCACCATACCCTCTCCACCATCACTCCACCCCACCCCGCTCACCATACCCTCTCCACCATCACTCCACTCCACCCCGCTCACCATTCCCTCTCCACCATCGCTCCACCCCACCCCGCTCACCATTCTCTCTCCACCATCACTCCACCCCACCCCGCTCACCATTCTCTCTCCACCATCGCTCCACCCCACCCCGTTCACCATACCCTCTCCACCATCGCTCCACCCCACCCCGCTCACCATTCTCTCTCCACCATCGCTCCACCCCACCCCGCTCACCATTCTCTCTCCACCATCGCTCCACCCCACCCCGCTCACCATTCCCTCTCCACCATCGCTCCACCCCACCCCGCTCACCATTCCCTCTCCACCATCGCTCCACCCCACCCCGCTCACCATTCTCTCTCCACCATCGCTCCACCCCACCCCGCTCACCATTCCCTCTCCACCATCGCTCCACCCCACCCCGCTCACCATTCCCTCTCCACCATCGCTCCACCCCACCCGGCTCACCATTCTCTCTCCACCATCACTCCACCCCACCCCGCTCACCATACCCTCTCCACCATCGCTCCACCCCACCCCGCTCACCATTCCCTCTCCACCATCGCTCCACCCCACCCCGCTCACCATTCTCTCTCCACCATCGCTCCACCCCACCCCGCTCACCATTCCCTCTCCACCATCGCTCCACCCCACCCCGCTCACCATACCCTCTCCACCATCGCTCCACCCCACCCCGCTCACCATTCTCTCTCCACCATCGCTCCACCCCACCCCGCTCACCATTCTCTCTCCACCATCGCTCCACCCCACCCCCCTCACCATTCCCTCTCCACCATCGCTCCACCCCACCCCGCTCACCATTCCCTCTCCACCATCGCTCCACCCCACCCCGCTCACCATTCTCTCTCTACCATCGCTCCACCCCACCCCGCTCACCATTCCCTCTCCACCATCGCTCCACCCCACCCCGCTCACCATTCCCTCTCCAACATCACTCCACCCCACCCCGCTCACCATTCCCTCTCCACCATCGCTCCACCCCATCCCGCTCACCATTCCCTCTCCACCATCGCTCCACCCCACCCCGCTCACCATTCCCTCTCCAACATCACTCCACCCCACCCCGCTCACCATTCTCTCTCCACCATCACTCCACCCCACCCCGCTCACCATTCCCTCTCCACCATCGCTCCACCCCACCCGGCTCACCATTCCCTCTCCACCATCGCTCCACCCCACCCCGCTCACCATTCTCTCTCCACCATCGCTCCACCCCACCCCGCTCACCATTCCCTCTCCACCATCGCTCCACCCCACCCCGCTCACCATTCCCTCTCCACCATCGCTCCACCCCACCCCGCTCACCATTCCCTCTCCACCATCGCTCCACCCCACCCGGCTCACCATTCTCTCTCCACCATCGCTCCACCCCACCCCGCTCACCATTCTCTCTCCACCATCGCTCCACCCCACCCCGCTCACCATTCCCTCTCCACCATCGCTCCACCCCACCCCGCTCACCATTCCCTCTCCACCATCACTCCACCCCACCCCGCTCACCATTCCCTCTCCACCATCGCTCCACCCCACCCCGCTCACCATACCCTCTCCACCATCGCTCCACCCCACCCCGCTCACCATACCCTCTCCACCCATCACTCCACCCCACCCCGCTCACCATTCTCTCTCCACCATCGCTCCACCCCACCCCGCTCACCATACCCTCTCCACCATCGCTCCACCCCACCCCGCTCACCATTCCCTCTCCACCATCACTAGACCCCACCCCGCTCACCATACCCTCTCTACCCATCACTCCACCCCACACTGCTCACCATACCCTCTCTACCCATCACTCCACCCCATCCCGAACCCCATACTCGTATCCACCATCACTCCACCCCATCCCGCTCACCATTCCCTCTCCACCATCGCTCCACCCCACCCCGCTCACCATTCTCTCTCCACCATCGCTCCACCCCACCCCGCTCACCATACCCTCTCCACCATCACTAGACCCCACCCCGCTCACCATACCCTCTCCACCATTACTCCACCCCACCCCGCTCACCATACCCTCTCCACCATTACTCCACCCCACCCCGCTCACCATTCCCTCTCTACCATCACGCCACCCCACCCCGCTCACCATACCCTCTCCACCCATCGCTCCACCCCATCCCGCTCACCATACCCTCTCCACCCATCACTCCACCGCACGCCGCTCACCATACCCTCTCCACCCATCGCTCCACCCCACCCCGCTCACCATACCCTCTCCACCCATCACTCCACCCCACCCTGCTCACCATACCCTCTCCACCCATCACTCCACCCCACCCCGCTCACCATACCCTATCCGCCCATCACTCCACCTCACACCGCTCACCATACCCTCTCCAACCATAATTCCACCCCACCCCGCTTACCATACCCTCTCCACCATCACTCCACCCCACCCCGCTCACCATTCCCTCTCTACCATCACGCCACCCCACCCCGCTCACCATACCCTCTCCACCCATCGCTCCACCCCACCCCGCTCACCATACACTCTCCACCATCACTCCACCCCACCCCGCTCACCATACCCTCTCCACCCATCACTCCACCTCACCCCGCTCACCATACCCTCTCCACCGATCACTCCACCCCACTTCGCTCACCATACCCTCTCCACCCATCACTCCACCCCACCCCGCTCACCATACCCTCTCCGCCAATCTCTCCACCCCACACCGCTCACCAAACCCTCTCCACCCATCATTCCACCCCACCCCGCTTACCATACCCTCTCCACCATCACTCCACCCCACCCCGCTCACCATGCCCTCTCCACCATCGCTTCACCCCACCCCGCTCACCATTCCCTCTCCACCAGCGCTCCACCCCACCCCGCTCCCCATGCCCTCTCTACCCATCACTCCATCCCACACTGCTCACCATACCCTCTCTACCCATCACTCCACCCCACCCCGAACCCCATACTCGTATCCACCATCACTCCACCCCACCCCGCTCACCATTCCCTCTCCACCCATCACTCCACCCCACACCATTCAGCATACCGCTCTCCACCAATCACTCCCCCCCACGCCGCTCACCATACCCTCTCCAACATCACTCCACCCCACCCCGAACCCCATACTCGTATCCACCATCACTCCACCCCACCCCGCTCACCATTCCCTCTCCACCATCGCTCCACCCCACCCCGCTCTCCATGTCCTCTTTACCCATCACTCCACCCCACACTGCTCACCATACCCTCTCTACCCATCACTCCACCCCACCCCGAACCCCATACTCGTATCCACCATCACTCCACCCCACCCCGCTCACGATTCCCTCTCCACCATCGCTCCACCCCACCCCGCTCACCATAACCTCTCCAACATCACTCCACCCAACCCGCTCACCATACCCTCTCCACCCATCACTCCACCCCACCCCGCTCACCATACCCTCTCCAACATCACTCCACCCCACCCCGCTCACCATTTCCTCTCCACCATCGCTCCACCCCACCCCGCTCACCATTCCCTCTCCACCATTGCTCCACCCCACCCCGCTCACCATTCCCTCTCCACCATCGCTCCACCCCACCCCGCTCACCATGCCCTCTCTACCCATCACTCCACCCCACACTGCTCACCATACCCTCTCTACCCATCACTCCACCCCCCCCTCGAACCCCATACTCGTATCCACCATCACTCCACCCCACCCCGCTCACCATTCCCTCTCCACCATCACTCCACCACACCCCGCTCACCATACCCTCTCCTACATCACTCCACTCCACCCCGCTCACCATACCCTCTCCACCCATCACTCCACCCCACCCCGCTCACCATATCCTCTCTAACATCACTCCACCCCACCCCGCTCACCATTCCCTCTCCACCATCGCTCCACCCCACGCCGCTCACCATTCCCTCTCCACCATCGCTCCACCCCACCCCGCTCACCATACCCTCTCCACCATCACTCCACCCCACCCCGCTCACCATACCCTCTCCACCATTACTCCACCCCACCCCGCTCACCATACCCTCTCTACCATCGCTTCACCCCACCCCGCTCACCAGTCCCTCTCCACCATCGCTTCACCCCACCCCGCTCACCACTCCCTCTCCACCATCGCTCCACCCCACCCCGCTCTCCATGCCCTCTCTACCCATCACTCCATCCCACACTGCTCACCATACCCTCTCTACCCATCACTCCACCCCACCCCGAACCCCATACTCGTATCCACCATCACTCCACCCCACCCCGCTCATCATTCCCTCTCCACCATCACTCCACCCCACCCCGCTCACCATTCCCTCTCCACCATCGCTCCACCCCACCCCGCTCACCATTCCCTCTCCACCATCGCTCCACCCCACCCCGCTCACCATTCCCTCTCCACCATTGCTCCACCCCACCCCGCTCACCATTCCCTCTCCACCATCGCTTCACCCCACCCCGCTCTCCATGCCCTCTCTACCCATCTCTCCACCCCACACCGCTCACCATACCCTCTCTACCCATCACTCCACGCCACCCCGAACCCCATACTCGTATCCACCATCACTCCACCCCACCCCGCTCACCATTCCCTCTCCACCATCACTCCACCCCACCCCGCTCACCATACCCTCTCCAACATCACTCAGCCCCACCCCGCTCACCATATCCTCTCCAACATCACTCCACCCCATCCCGCTCACCATTCCCTCTCCACCATCGCTCCACCCCACCCCGCTCACCATTCCCTCTCCACCATCGCTCCACCCGACCCCGCTCACCATACCCTCTCCACCATCACTCCACCCCACCCCGCTCACCATACCCTCTCCACCATTACCCCACCCCACCCCGCTCACCATACCCTCTCCACTATTACTCCACCCCACCCCGCTCACCATTCCCTCTCTACCATCACGCCACTCCACCCCGCTCACCGTACCCTCTCCACCCATCGCTCCACCCTACCCCGCTCACCATACCCTCTCCACCCATCACTCCACCCCACGCCGCTCACCATACCCTCTCCACCCATCGCTCCACCCCAGCCCGCTCACCATACCCTCTCCACCCATCACTCCACCCCACCCCGCTCACCATACCCTCTCCACCCATCACTCCACCCCACCCCGCTCACCATACCCTATCCGCCCATCACTCCACCCCACACCGCTCACCATACCCTCTCCAACCATCATTCCACCCCACCCCGCTTACCATACCCTCTCCACCATCACACCACCCCACCCCGCTCACCATTCCCTCTCAACCATCACGCCACCCCACCCCGCTCACCATACCCTCTCCACACATCGCTCCACCCCACCCCGCTCACCATACCCTCTCCACCATCACTCCACCCCACCCCGCTCACCATACCCTCTCCACCCATCACTCCACCTCACCCCGCTCACCATACCCTCTCCACCGATCACTCCACCCCACTTCGCTCACCATACCCTCTCCACCCATCACTCCACCCCACCCCGCTCACCATACCCTCTCCGCCCATCACTCCACCCCACACCGCTCACCATGCCCTCTCCACCCATCATTCCACCCCACCCCGCTTACCATACCCGCTCCACCATCACTCCACCCCACCCCGCTCACCATGCCCTCTCCACCATCGCTTCACCCCACCCCGCTCACCATTCCCTCTCCACCATCGCTCCACCCCACCCCGCTCTCCATGCCCTCTCTACCCATCACTCCATCCCACACTGCTCACCATACCCTCTCTACCCATCACTCCACCCCACACCATTCAGCATACCGCTCTCCACCAATCACTCCACCCCACGCCGCTCACCATACCCTCTCCAACATCACTCCACCCCACACCATTCAGCATACCGCTCTCCACCAATCACTCCACCCCACGCCGCTCACCATACCCTCTCCAACATCCCTCCACCCCACCCCGAACCCCATACTCGTATCCACCATCACTCCACCCCACCCCGCTCACCATTCCCTCTCCACCATCGCTCCACCCCACCCCGCTCTCCATGCCCTCTTTACCCATCACTCCACCCCACACTGCTCACCATACCCTGTCTACCCATCACTCCACCCCACCCCGCTCACCATACCCTCCCCAACATCACTCCACCCCACCCCGCTCACGATTCCCTCTCCACCATCACTCCACCCCACCCCGCTCACCATACCCTCTCCAACATCACTCCACCCCACCCCGCTCACCATACCCTCTCCGCCCATCACTCCACCCCACCCCGCTCACCATACCCTCTCCAACATCACTCCACCCCACCCCGCTCACCATTTCCTCTCCACCATCGCTCCACCCCACCCCGCTCACCATTTCCTCTCCACCATTGCTCCACCCCACCCCGCTCACCATTCCCTCTCCACCATCGCTCCACCCCACCCCGCTCACCATGCCCTCTCAACCCATCACTCCACCCCACACTGCTCACCATACCCTCTCTACCCATTACTCCACCCCACCCCGAACCCCATACTCGTATCCACCATCACTCCACCCCACCGCGCTCACCATTCCCTCTCCACCATCACTCCACCCCACCCGGCTCACCATACCCTCTCCAACATCACTCTACCCCACCCCGCTCACCATACCCTCTCCACCCATCACTCCACCCCACCCCGCTCACCATACCCTCTCCAACATCACTCCACCCCACCCCGCTCACCATTCCCTCTCCACCATCGCTCCACCCCACCCCGCTCACCATTCCCTCTCCACCATCGCTCCACCCCACCCCGCTCACCATTCCCTCTCCAACATCACTCCACTCCACCCCGCTCACCATACCCTCTCCACCCATCACTCTACCCCACCCCGCTCACCATATCCTCTCCAACATCACTCCACCCCATCCCGCTCACCATTCCCTCTCCACCATCGCTCCATCCCACCCCGCTCACCATTCCCTCTCCACCATCGCTCCACCCCACCCCGCTCACCATTGCCTCTCCACCATCGCTCCACCCCACCCCGCTCACCATTCCCTCTCCAACATCACTCCACTCCACCCCGCTCACCATACCCTCTCCACCCATCTCTCCACCCTACCCCGCTCACCATATCCTCTCCAACATCACTCCACCCCATCCCGCTCACCATTCCCTCTCCACCATCGCTCCACCCCACCCCGCTCACCATTCCCTCTCCAACATCACTCCACTCCACCCCGCTCACCATACTCTCTCCACCAATCACTCCACCCTACCCCGCTCACCATATGCTCTCCAACATCACTCCACTCCATCCCGCTCACCATTCCCTCCCCACCATCGCTCCACCCCACCATGCTCACCATTCCCTCTCCACCATCGCACCACCCCACCCCGCTCACCATACCCTCTCCACCATCACTCCACCCCACCCCGCTCACCATACCCTCTCCACCATCACTCCACCCCACCCCGCTCACCATACCCTCTCCACCCATCGCTCCACCCCACCCCGCTCACCATACCCTCTCCACCTATCACTCCACCCCACCCCGCTCACCATCCCCTCTCCACCCATCGCTCCACCCCACCCCGTTCACCATACCCTCTCCACCCATCACTCCACCCCACCCCGCTCACCATACCCTCTCCACCCATCGCTCCACCCCACCCCGCTCACCATACTCTCACCGCCCATCACTCCACCCCACACCGCTCACCATACCCTCTCCACCCATCATTCCACCCCACCCCGCTTACCATACCCTCTCCACCATCACTCCACCCCACCCCGCTCTCCATGCCCTCTCTACCCATCACTCCATCCCACACTGCTCACCATACCCTCTCTACCCATCACTCCACCCCACCCCGAACCCCATACTCGTATCCACCATCACTCCACCCCACCCCGCTCACGATTCCCTCTCCACCATCACTCCACCCCACCCCGCTCACCATACCCTCTCCAACATCACTCCACCCCACCCCGCTCACCATACCCTCTCCACCCATCACTCCACCCCGCTCACCATACCCTCTCCAACATCACTCCACCCCACCCCGCTCACCATTTCCTCTCCACCATCGCTCCACCCAACCCCGCTCACCATTCCCTCTCCACCATTGCTCCACCCCACCCCGCTCACCATTCCCTCTCCACCATCGCTCCACCCCACCCCGCTCTCCATGCCCTCTCTACCCATCACTCCACCCCACACTGCTCACCATACCCTCTCTACCCATCACTCCACCCCACCCCGAACCCCATACTCGTATCCACCATCACTCCACCCCACCGCGCTCACCATTCCCTCTCCACCATCACTCCACCCCACACGGCTCACCATACCCTCTCCACCCATCACTCCACCCCACCCCGCTCACCATACCCTCTCCAACATCACTCCACCCCACCCCGCTCACCATTCCCTCTCCACCATCGCTCCACCCCACCCCGCTCACCATTCCCTCTCCACCATCGCTCCACCCCACCCCGCTCACCATTCCCTCTCCAACATCACTCCACTCCACCCCGCTCACCATACCCTCTCCACCCATCACTCCACCCCACCCCGCTCACCATATCCTCTCCAACATCACTCCACCCCATCCCGCTCACCATTCCCTCTCCACCATCGCTCCATCCCACCCCGCTCACCATTCCCTCTCCACCATCGCTCCACCCCACCCCGCTCACCATTCCCTCTCCACCATCGCTCCACCCCACCCCGCTCACCATTCCCTCTCCAACATCACTCCACTCCACCCCGCTCACCATACCCTCTCCACCCATCACTCCACCCTACCCCGCTCACCATATCCTCTCCAACATCACTCCACCCCATCCCGCTCACCATTCCCTCTCCACCATCGCTCCACCCCACCCCGCTCACCATTCCCTCTCCAACATCACTCCACTCCAACCCGCTCACCATACCCTCTCCACCCATCACTCCACCCTACCCCGCTCACCATATCCTCTCCAACATCACTCCACCCCATCCCGCTCACCATTCCCTCTCCACCATCGCTCCACCCCACCATGCTCACCATTCCCTCTCCACCATCGCTCCACCCCACCCCGCTCACCATACCCTCTCCACCACCACTCCACCCCACCCCGCTCAACATACCCTCTCCACCATCACTCCACCCCACCCCACTCACCATACCCTCTCCACCCATCGCTCCACCGCACCCCGCTCACCATACCCTCTCCACCCATCACTCCACCCCACCCCGCTCACCATCCCCTCTCCACCCATCGCTCCACCCCACCCCGCTCACCATACCCTCTCCACCCATCACTCCACCCCACCCCGCTCACCATACCCTCTCCACCCATCGCTCCACCCCACCCCGCTCACCATACCCTCTCCGCCCATCACTCCACCCCACACCGCTCACCATACCCTCTCCACCCATCATTCCACCCCACCCCGCTTACCATACCCTCTCCACCATCACTCCACCCCACCCCGCTCTCCATGCCCTCTCTACCCATCACTCCATCCCACACTGCTCACCATACCCTCTCTACCCATCACTCCACCCCACCCCGAACCCCATACTCGTATCCACCATCACTCCACCCCACCCCGCTCACCATTCCCTCTCCACTATCACTCCACCCCACCCCGCTCACCATATCCTCTCCAACATGGCTCCACTCCCCCCCGCTCACCATACCCTCTTCACCCATCACTCCACCCCACCCCGCTCACCATATCCTCTCCAACATCACTCCACCCCACCCCGCTCACCATTCCCTCTCCACCATCGCTCCACCCCACCCCGCTCACCATTCCCTCTCCACCATCGCTCCACCCCACCCCGCTCACCATACCCTCTCCACCATTACTCCACCCCACCCCGCTCTCCATACCCTCTCTACCATCGCTCCACCCCACCCCGCTCAC
Organism: Arenicola marina; assembly: GCA_964019135.1. Classification (NCBI taxonomy): domain Eukaryota; kingdom Metazoa; phylum Annelida; class Polychaeta; family Arenicolidae; genus Arenicola; species Arenicola marina. Next base: position 20,557,186 of record OZ025260.1, on the reverse strand, counting down.
CATACCCTCTCCACCAATCACTCCACCCCACGCCGCTCACCATACCCTCTCCAACATCACTCCACCCCACCCCGAACCCCATACTCGTATCCACCATCACTCCACCCCACCCCGCTCACCATTCCCTCTCCACCATCACTCCACCCCACCCCGCTCACCATACCCTCTTCACCATCGCTCCACCCCACCCCGCTCACCATTCCCTCTCCACCATCACTCCACCCCACCCCGCTCACCATTCCCTCTCCACCATCACTCCACCCCACCCCGCTCACCATTCCCTCTCCACCATCACTCCACCCCACCCCGCTCACCATGCCCTCTTTACCCATCACTCCACCCCACCCCGCTCACCATATCCTCTCCAACATCACTCCACCCCACCCCGCTCACCATACCCTCTCCACCAATCACTCCACCCCACGCCGCTCACCATACCCTCTCCAACATCACTCCACCCCACCCCGAACCCCATACTCGTATCCACCATCACTCCACCCCACCCCGCTCACCATTCCCTCTCCACCATCACTCCACCCCACCCCGCTCACCATGCCCTTTTCACCCATCACTCCACCCCACCCCGCTCACCATATCCTCTCCAACATCACTCCACCCCACCCCGCTCACCATACCCTCTCCACCAATCACTCCACCCCACGCCGCTCACCATACCCTCTCCAACATCACTCCACCCCACCCCGCTCACCATGCCCTCTTTACCCATCACTCCACCCCACCCCGCTCACCATATCCTCTCCAACATCACTCCACCCCACCCCGCTCACCATACCCTCTCCACCAATCACTCCACCCCACGCCGCTCACCATACCCTCTCCAACATCACTCCACCCCACCCCGAACCCCATACTCGTATCCACCATCACTCCACCCCACCCCGCTCACCATTCCCTCTCCACCATCACTCCACCCCACCCCGCTCACCATTCCCTCTCCACCATCACTCCACCTCACCCCTCTCACCATTCCCTCTCCACCATCGCTCCACCCCACCCCGCTCTCCATGCCCTCTCTACCCATCACTCCACCCCACACTGCTCACCATACCCTCTCTACCCATCACTCCACCCCACCCCGAACCCCATACTCGTATCCACCATCACTCCACCCCATCCCGCTCACCATTCCCTCTCCACCATCACTCCACCCCACCCCGCTCACCATACCCTCTCCACCATCACTCCACCCCACACTGCTCGCCATACCCTCTCCACCCATCACTCCACCCCACCCCGCTCACCATACCCTCTCCACCCATCGCTCCACCCCACCCCGCTCACCATACCCTCTCCACCCATCACTCCACCCCACCCCGAACCCCATACTCGTATCCACCATCACTCCACTCCCCCCCGCTCACCATTTCCTCTCCACCATCACTCCACCCCACCCCGCTCACCATACCCTCTCCGACATCACTCCACCCCACCCCGCTCACCATACCCTCTCCACCCATCACTCCACCCCACCCCGCTCACCATACCCTCTCCAACATCGCTCCACCCCACCCCGCTCACCATGCCCTCTTTACCCATCACTCCACCCCACACTGCTCACCATACCCTCTCTACCCATCACTCCACCCCACCCCGAACCCCATACTCGTATCCACCATCACTCCACCCCACCCCGCTCACCATTCCCTCTCCACCATCACTCCACCCCACCCCGCTCACCATTCCCTCTCCACCATCGCTCCACCCCACCCCGCTCTCCATGCCCTCGCTACCCATCACTCCACCCCACACTGCTCACCATACCCTCTCTACCCATCACTCCACCCCACCCTGCTCACCATACCCTCTCCACCCATCACTCCACCCCACCCCGCTCACCATACCCTCTCCAACATCGCTCCACCCCACCCCGCTCACCATGCCCTCTTTACCCATCACTCCACCCCACACTGCTCACCATACCCTCTCTACCCATCACTCCACCCCACCCCGAACCCCATACTCGTATCCACCATCACTCCACCCCACCCCGCTCACCATTCCCTCTCCACCATCACTCCACCCCACCCCGCTCACCATACCCTCTCCGACATCACTCCACCCCACCCCGCTCACCATACCCTCTCCACCATCACTCCACCCCACCCCGCTCACCATACCCTCTCCAACATCACTCCACCCCACCCCGCTCACCATTCCCTCTCCACCATCGCTCCACCCCACCCTGCTCACCATTCCCTCTCCACCATCGCTCCACCCCACCCCGCCCACCATTCCCTCTCCAACATCACTCCACTCCACCCCGCTCACCATACCCTCTCCACCCATCACTCCACCCCACCCCGCTCACCATATCCTCTCCAACATCACTCCACCCCATCCCGCTCACCATTCCCTCTCCACCATCGCTCCACCCCACCCCGCTCACCATTCCCTCTCCACCATCGCTCCACCCCACCCCGCTCACCATTCCCTCTCCACCATCGCTCCACCCCACCCCGCTCACCATTCCCTCTCCAACATCACTCCACTCCACCCCGCTCACCATACCCTCTCCACCCATCACTCCACCCTACCCCGCTCACCATATCCTCTCCAACATCACTCCACCCCATCCCGCTCACCATTCCCTCTCCACCATCGCTCCACCCCACCCCGCTCACCATTCCCTCTCCACCATCGCTCCACCCCACCCCGCTCACCATACCCTCTCCACCATCACTCCACCCCACCCCGTTCACCATACCCTCTCCACCATCACTCCACCCCACCCCGCTCACCATACCCTCTCCACCCATCGCTCCACCCCACCCCGCTCACCATACCCTCTCCACCATCACTCCACCCCACCCCGCTCACCATACCCTCTCCACCCATCGCTCCACCCCACCCCGCTCACCATACCCTCTCCACCCATCACTCCACCCCACCCCGCTCACCATACCCTCTCCACCCATCGCTCCACCCCACCGCGCCCACCATACCCTCTCCGCCCATCACTCCACCCCACCCCGCTCACCATACCCTCTCCACCCATCGCTCCACCCCACCCCGCTCACCATACCCTCTCCGCCCATCCCTCCACCCTACACCGCTCACCATAACCTCTCCACCCTCCATTCCACCCCACCCCGCTCACCATACCCTCTCCACCCATCATTCCACCCCACCCCGCTCTCCATACCCTCTCCACCATTACTCCACCCCACCCCACCCCGCTCACCATACCCTCTCCACCCATCACTCCACCCCACCCCGCTCACCATAGCCTCTCCACCCATCACTCCACTCCACCCCGCTCACCATGCCCACTTCACCCATCATTCCACCCCACCCCGAACCCCATACTCGTATCCACCATCACTCCACTCCACCCCGTTCACCATACTCTCTCCACCACCACTCCACCCAATATCACTGACCGTACCCTCTCCACCGATCACTCCATCCCACCCCGAACACCATACCCTCTCCACCCATCACTCCACCCCACATCGTTCACCATACCCTCTCCACCAATTACTCCACCCCACACCCTTCACCATACCCTCTCCACCAATTACTCCACCCCACCCCGCTCACCATACCCTCTCCACCAATTACTCCACCCCACCCCGCTCACCATACCCTCTCCACCGATCACTCCATCCCACCCCGAACACCATACCCTCTCCACCCATCACTCCACCCCACCCCGCTCACCATACCCTCTCCACCGATCACTCCATCCCACCCCGAACACCATACCCTCTCCACCCATCGCTCCACCCCACCCCGCTCACCATACCCTCTCCACCAATTACTCCACCCCACATCGTTCACCATACCCTCTCCACCAATTACTCCACCCCATCCCGCTCACCATTCCCTCTCCACCATCGCTCCACCCCACCCCGCTCACCATTCCCTCTCCACCATCGCTCCACCCCACCCCGCTCACCATACCCTCTCCACCATCACTCCACCCCACCCCGTTCACCATACCCTCTCCACCATCACTCCACCCCACCCCGCTCACCATACCCTCTCCACCCATCGTTCCACCCCACCCCGCTCACCATACCCTCTCCACCATCACTCCACCCCACCCCGCTCACCATACCCTCTCCACCCATCGCTCCACCCCACCCCGCTCACCATACCCTCTCCACCCATCACTCCACCCCACCCCGCTCACCATACCCTCTCCACCCATCGCTCCACCCCACCCCGCCCACCATACCCTCTCCGCCCATCACTCCACCCCACCCCGCTCACCATACCCTCTCCACCCATCGCTCCACCCCACCCCGCTCACCATACCCTCTCCGCCCATCCCTCCACCCTACACCGCTCACCATACCCTCTCCACCCTCCATTCCACCCCACCCCGCTCACCATACCCTCTCCACCCATCATTCCACCCCACCCCGCTCTCCATACCCTCTCCACCATTACTCCACCCCACCCCACCCCGCTCACCATACCCTCTCCACCCATCACTCCACCCCACCCCGCTCACCATAGCCTCTCCACCCATCACTCCACTCCACCCCGCTCACCATGCCCACTTCACCCATCATTCCACCCCACCCCGAACCCCATACTCGTATCCACCATCACTCCACTCCACCCCGTTCACCATACTCTCTCCACCACCACTCCACCCAATATCACTGACCGTACCCTCTCCACCGATCACTCCATCCCACCCCGAACACCATACCCTCTCCACCCATCACTCCACCCCACATCGTTCACCATACCCTCTCCACCAATTACTCCACCCCACACCCTTCACCATACCCTCTCCACCAATTACTCCACCCCACCCCGCTCACCATACCCTCTCCACCAATTACTCCACCCCACCCCGCTCACCATACCCTCTCCACCGATCACTCCATCCCACCCCGAACACCATACCCTCTCCACCCATCACTCCACCCCACATCGTTCACCATACCCTCTCCACCAATTACTCCACCCCACACCCTTCACCATACCCTCTCCACCCATCACTCCACCCCACCCCGCTCACCATACCCTCTCCACCGATCACTCCATCCCACCCCGAACACCATACCCTCTCCACCCATCGCTCCACCCCACCCCGCTCACCATACCCTCTCCACCAATTACTCCACCCCACATCGTTCACCATACCCTCTCCACCAATTACTCCACCCCACCCCGCTCACCATACCCTCTCCACCAATTACTCCACCCCACATCGTTCACCATACCCTCTCCCCCCATCACTCCACCCCACACCGTTCACCATACTCTCTCCACCACCACTCCACCCAATATCACTGACCGTACCCTCTCCACCGATCACTCCATCCCACCCCGAACACCATACCCTCTCCACCAATTACTCCACCCCACCCCGCTCACCATACCCTCTCCACCAATTACTCCACCCCACACCGTTCACCATACCCTCTCCACCCATCACTCCACCCCACCCCGCTCACCATACCCTCTCCACCCATCGCTCCACCCCACCCCGCTCACCATACCCTCTCCACCCATCGCTCCACCCCACCCCGCTCACCATACCCTCTCCACCCATCACTCCACCCCACACCCTTCACCCTACCTCGTATCTAGCCTCTCATTTGCCTCTACAACGTTCTTCCCGCCACTATATGGTGCAAGGTCCTTAGCCGGTAAGATCATGAGCAGATGAGTCTCTTCCTACTTATATGGCCATATAATGTTCTTGTTTCCTTTTGAATGCCCAGCGGTTAACAACTCGTTAATCGCCAGGGCACTGGATGGCAGCGCGTGACATGCATAATGCAATATGTTACATGGAGGAGCTCTGTATATGAAGCCAATAGCGGTACAGGCTGGGAGAGGAAAAAACCTCCTTAAAATGCTCCCTATACCGCGTGCCTTCTCCCTTAATAAAACTTCAGGTCTACACTTACGTTTATGTCTGAAGTGGCATCCATATATCAACATTACTACCGCCCATCCTAGATCACTGGATTGAGAGGCACCTTCAGACACACTGAAAGGGCCCCTGAGGGGGGGTAGCCATGTCGCGTGTCGATTTTAAGAAAAAGGTCCATGTCGCGTGTCGATTTTAAGAAAAGGTCCATGTCGCGTGTCGATTTTAAGAAAAGGTCCATGTCGCGTGTCGATTTTAAGAAGAGTTCCATGTCGCGTGTCGCTAACTCTTATGTCGCATGTCGATTCTAAGACAACCCCAATGTCGCGTTGTCGATTTTAAAAATCGCCGTGTCGCCGTGTCGAAAAAGCACCTATGGGGCCCTACTGAAGTGTGCTTCTTTTCTAACTACGTGATGTATAACAAAATACCCAGACAACACCACTGGAGACAGACGGTGACGGCGGGTCGACGTGATAACACTCAGCAATCTGACTTTGGTTAGCGAGACTACACAACCTACAACCCCCCCCCCCCCCCTCGCCACACACACACCCACACACATACACACATCCCGGTGACGTTAATGGGTATGTCACCAGTATAGCGCCGATGAATCCGCAGAGCATGTTAAACATTGGTGCTTAATCTGTTCAATTCTCTAAATTCAGCGATCCATGGATCCTTGCACATGACAGCTCATACATTAGGTGCACTGACAGAACAGTCCTAATATCCATTGGAAGTAACCGCTCCATTGTGGAGGCGCGAATATAAAAATCGTAAGCAGACCCTTGTAGTGAAACAATATGACATTCCATGTCATCTTATGTCACAGATGTCATAATGTAAACGTACAAGACTCCGTGACCAACCTACTTATTGGTAATGATTAATTGCCCTTTAACCCTAGCCTCTCTTTCGTGGGTCTCACGTCATTAATTGGTCATGCGCAGTGGAATCAATTTGTTTGTGCCGGCTTTGGCATTGCGGAATAAAACTTCAAACCTTACGGACGTCTAGCCTTCAATCACTACATGGTGTCAGAAGTTTAAGGAATATGGAGAACCTCAGAACCCCTGGATATATGCTATTTGATGCTGTTAATCTTGCAGACGCCTGGCTTAAATGGGAACAATTGTTCAATGTGTATTTCCTGGCAGCAGAGTTGAACAAAAAGTCGAAAGCTACACAGGTAGCCATTTTGCTCAATCTGGCTGTTTTGTTAGCACAAAGAGAGAGAGAGAGAGAGAGAGAGTTTTAGATAACATCTTTAATGGTCTGTGTCTCTCATTCGAATGCCGAGGAAAAGCCGGCACCACTGACAGTTGTCACATGACTTGGGTCACGTGATTATACCATGCTAAACACCGAACATTATGTTATATCACAACATCCTCCCTTCTTTTAAAGACAAATTAAATATCACAATCTAGTTTCATCACATCATTATTCAATTATGAATTATCTCGATATACACACAAAGTATCATTAGGTTATCAGGGTTCAGGTAAAGCCTTTGTAACGTGAAGGGGGTCTGATGATTCCGCCACTCCTTGTCCTCACAGCCACAGGGGTAGTCACGGTTGGGGGATGATCAGCTGTCATTTCCAAACCTGGTTCAACTTCAGGAACACCAGATGAAAGCACGCATTTATCAGGTGTGGATACAGCAGGCTGATCAAATGTGTTCGAAGATTCAATATCCTCGGTTGATGGCGGTGATTCTAATGTTTTCCTAAGGTGAACACGATTTCGACGATATGTTGTGGATGGTGTTTGAACTTCGTAAGATCGATCATCATGGCGTTGCACTATTGTTCCCTTCTTCCATTCACGTTTCCTTGTGAACGGTTTCATTCGGACTATATCTCCATCATTCAGGTGAGGTAGGTCTGAGGCACGGCGATTGTAGTATTTAGCCTGGTTGTGATGACTCCTTTGTATTTCATAACTTGTTTGGTTACGATTCTGAACTTGTGGTTCCAGAAGCTGTGAAGTAGTTGGCAACAGAGTCTTTGTCCTACGGTTCATTAGCCTTTGTACTGGGCTAGAACTGTAGCCTTGAGATGGAGTGTTCCGCCGATCAAGTATTGCTAGATACGGGTCACTTCCTGCTTCTATGCATTTTCGTAGAATTTGTTTGGCTGTTTTTACAGCAGACTCTGCTTTTCCATTAGCCTTACTGTTTCCCGGGCTAGTAGTGTTATGTTGAAATTCCCACTTTCTTGCAAAATATTTGAATTGATGAGATGAGAATTGAGGACCATTGTCACTAACAACAACATCTGGAATCCCATATCTCGCAAAGTGAGCCTTGATTTTCTTGATGATTGATTTGGAATCCGTTGAATCAAGCTTATCTATTTCCCAGAAGTTGCTGAGATAATCCACAGTTATTAGATAATCTTGTCCCTTGAAATGGAACAGATCACAGGCGACTTTAGCCCAAGGCCTATTTATGACTTCATGGTGCATTAGTGTCTCAGATGGCTGGGCTGAACCATATTTCATACAAACATTGCATGAGGCAACAAAGTCTTTAATTTCTTGATTCATGTTTGGCCAAAAGAGTGATTCTCTGGCTCTTCGCAGGCAGCCTTCGACACCCAAGTGTGAAGAGTGGATTCTTTGCTTCAACGAGTGTCTCATTTTCTCTGGGACGATGACCCGTTCACCTCTGAATAACAGTCCATCCTGAAAAGAGATCTCATCACGATGTGAATAATATGTCGTGATAGCTGTTGGGAGCAAAGATTTATCATTCGGCCATCCCTTTCAGAACAATCGATCTCAGTAATTGTAGGGAAATATCTGTTTCTGTAGCTTTCCTGATGTTATCTAGGCGATCAGATGATATATGTGAGTATTCGTTCATGCAAATGTTCTCAATTTCGGCATTCCCTCCTCCATAAGGTAGGTATGCGCGGGATAGTGTATCAGCTAGATACATTTCCTTCCCACGATGGTAAGTGATATTGACATTGTAGCGTTGGAGCTTCATTATCATGCCTTGTAATCTTCTTGGAGCTTGAATTAGGTTCTTTTTCATAATCGCTTCCAAGGGCTTATGATCAGATTGGACCACAACTTCTCGACCATACGTGTATTGGTGAAATTTCTCCAATGAATAGACCACTGCAAGAAGTTCTTTTTCTATTTGAGCATATCTACTCTCACAGTCTGTAAGAGCTCTACTTGCATAAGCAATAGGTTGGTTTTCTTGCATCATGGCACATCCTAGTCCCTTTTCACTGGAGTCACATTGGATTACTAGCTCCTTTCTCGGATCATAATATCGAAGAACAGGTACAGAGGTTACAAGTTGTTTTACTTTTGCAAACGCTGTATCCTAGATTTCTGACCAATTCCATGGGATGTCTTTCCTTGTCAGTTGACGGATTGGTTCCATTTCTGTAGCTAAATCTGGTAAGAATTTAGCCAGATAATTGACAAATCCATTAAGTCTCCTCACACCTTCCACATTTGTTGGTTTGGGCATATTCATAATTGCTTCAATCTTTTGAGGGTCTGGTTTCACACCTTCCGATGTCAACAGGTGTCCTATGAATGGCACTACCGACTTACGCAATTGGAATTTACTAGCATTTAATTGTATGCCTACTTCTTTACATCTCTCTAGCAGTTTCATCAATGTCCTGTCATGATCACTGTTTGCTTCTTCTTGTGTGTCTCCCATTCCACACACAGTGATATCATCTGCGACACATTTCACACCTTCAATATCGCTGATACATTGTAGTAATTTCTTCTGAAATATTTCTGATGATACTTTTAACCCAAAAGGTAACCTCTTCCATTTGTACCTTCCAAAGGGAGTGTTAAACGTTGTGAGTAGACTGGACTCCTCATCCAACTCACAGTGCCAATAGCCAGATTTCAAGTCTAAAATTGAGAATACTTTCGCTTTAGACATATCTGGCAATATGTCTTCCAATGTAGGCAGCATGAAATGTTCTCTTTTTAGAGCCTTATTCAATGGTCTTGGATCAATGCATATTCTTAATTCCCCTGACTTCTTGGTAGCGACAACAAAACTGTTCACCCAATCAGTAGGCACGTCCACCGGTTCAATTATACCTTTCATTGTCATTTTCTTCAGTTCTTCCTTCAGCTTTGGTTTCAGGGCAACTGGTATTCTGCGAGGAGCAGCGATGGTTGGTTGTACCGACTTGTCAACCTCAAGATGTATCACTCCTGGTAATCTTCCAAGATTGTCTGAAAAGACCTCTGGATATTTGGATAAAACATCATCATTTGCAGTAATAGCAGATACCCTGTGAAAGTTATCATGGTTGACAGTGATTAATCTCATCTTTTCTGCTGTGGTAAGTCCTATGAGAGGGATGAAATCTCGATCAACAACAACGAATTTGACTTGGTAAGATTCATCTGTTGCTGGATTCTGAACTTTAATGATGCATTCTCCAATTGGTCTCATGGCTGACTGGTTCCACATCAATAAAGTTTTGTCTGTCTGAGAAAGTACATAATCAGGTATGTATTTACGAGGAATCACATTGATGGATGCACCACTATCAATTTGAAATTTGACAGCTCTTCCATTGATTTTCATTTCAGCACAAAGTCTTTGAGAGTCACCAATATTGGTTACATTGAGTATTGATTCTGTGTCACTGTCATCTTGTACTGTGTTGATACCTTTCTTCTTGCATACTGCAGCAAAATGGTTTTGGAAGCCACATTCCGAACATTTCTTCCCAAATGTTGGACACTTAGACTTCAATAACACATGTACACGTCCACAGAATTTACATCGTCCTTTCTTTGGGCTTCTCGGCTTCCACGTCTTTGAGTTATGCTTGGTAGCCATGTGATGAATATGCGGATCATTAGTCAATTTGTTTCATTCGACTTTCCGCCTTTTCGAACGTACGACAGATATCGATGCATTTCTTCAGGTCCAAGTCTGCTGTTTGTAATAGGCGTTTTCTCACATTATCATCTTGAATTCCTATTACTATCCTGTCTCTTATCAAAGAGTCTGTAAGAGTTGCATAATTGCAGGACTTGGCTAGGTTCCTCAACGTTGAAAGATATTTTTCAATAGTTTCTTCTTCTTCTTGGTCTCTTTTATTGAAAATATATCTCTCAAATGTCTCATTGGTTTGCCCAAGATAGCATTCTTGCAATGCATTCAACACAGAGTCTATATCTTCTCTTTGGCTTTCATCTTCAAAAGACAGTCCATCTAGCGTCAAAAGAGCATCAATGCCAATACAAGCTTTTAAGTTGGCAGCTCTTACCTCTGTTGGTTGTTTATCTAGACGACTGGCGACTTCATAGTTTTTCCACATCCTCTCAAAGATTTTCCAATTTCTTGCCATGTCACCTTCAGTATTTAGAGGTGGAGGAAATGGTACATTCTGCGGCACTGGTGGTGTTGCTTCGGCGTTAGCCATGTTGAGAGGAACTCTTCTACTTCTTGTAGCTTCTTCAGGATTCACTGCGTCACTTCTGACACCATGTTTTGTTAGCACAAAGAGAGAGAGAGAGAGAGAGAGAGAGTTTTAGATAACATCTTTAATGGTCTGTGTCTCTCATTCGAATGCCGAGGAAAAGCCGGCACCACTGACAGTTGTCACATGACTTGGGTCACGTGATTATACCATGCTAAACACCGAACATTATGTTATATCACAACAAAGCCTTCAGATACATGAAACATTTGTATAAGCCCCTTTCACGTTCCGCCGCCATATTGGATTTCGCCACCTAGCGAATGAACGGGAAACTACCAGAGGGAAACAAACTGACTTCCCGCGTCGCCTCTCAGCCTTGTGTTCACGGTGAAACACCGAACCACTGGGCCGAAAACTGCTACTTTTAGCACTTCTACTACAAAATGTAATTAAGAAATCTAAAATTGATGGCAAGACTGTCAGCTTGGATAATAAAATCCATTAAAATTGTGACTTAAGTATTTTTGGTCACATTTTGGCGGGTTTGCGTTCGCCGATGGTCCGGGCTGCGGCAGGTAACATGAAGCGAAAATTTGTAGTTGTTTCAGGACCAGTGCCAAACTTGGCAAGGACGGGACAGTGGAGGACCGTGGGGGGTGGGAGGTACTATATACCATGCTGGGTTTGGGAAGGTTCCACGGTAAAGCCCCAATTTTTCACTCTAAAATCAAAATCTGTCGGAATCTGTGTTCCATTGCCGGACCGGCTGTATCGTCGCCGCTCCATGCAGACACCGCTCGATTTATTCTTTTTTCTTGGCAAACCCGCTCTATAAATGGACGATAATTTTCGCTCAAAGGGGCATCTTTTTCGTCAGAAATATCTGTTACATAGGGGTATCGTTTTCATCCATAGTCCATATGATATTTTTTTCATGAGAAATGTCCGCTCTCTCAGGCATCACGAGACACCCAGGGGCCCCCCGCCCAACCAGGGGGAAATATATAGAGTATGGCCGGTCACAGTATTTTAATGAACAAGCACGATCAATCATATATACGGCGGTCACGGGGCGGGGCGGCCCCAGGCCCCCGCTAGATCAGCGCTGCTCATGCAAGTGCTATATCTCCCCCTTCGAAAACGTTTACTATGTGTTAAACGGATACGAGTACTTGAGGTGGGGGTGCAATAAATGGAAGAGCATGCAGCGTCATTTGCATACATGAAGCATGTTGTCAAATGAATGATAGTTCAGTTTGTAGCTCAAAGTCTTAGTCATGTCTGATGCCTGAGGGTTTATTTAATGCAGTACATTTTACCAAATAAATAGATCTAAATACACCCCACCCCCACTGTGCGTCCATTGCGACGCTCCCATTCACGGCCACTGTTTCTCATCAGACCGTCTGCGTAATCACAAGATGGAGTATTTGTGCAGTTAGATCTATGTCACATCAAGATTCTCCCTTCAATGTCTTGTTCATGATATTTCTAATACTTTGTCTCAAAACGTTACATTTTACGCCTATACGCCCTTGATGACAAGCCGCATACGGTCTGGGTATGCCGAGCCGTGTGTTGAGAGTCGGTACGCAAAGCCAGTTTGTTCCCCTGTGGTAGTTACGCCATCAGTCGCTAGGTGGCGCGCAGGCCGGAAGTGGCGGAACTGTAAAGTACCTTATTTGAGGCAGAAGATGACAAGAATGACATTAAGAAAGTTCTGAAGCAATTCAAGGATTATTGTATGCCGCAAAGGAACACGGTGTACGAGAGACATAGGTTTTGGAGCCGCAATCAAGAGGAAGGCGAGTCAATCGACCAGTGGACGACTTTGGAGCCGCAATCAAGAGGAAGGCGAGTCAATCGACCAGTGGACGACTGAGTTAAAGACCCGAGCGTCAACGTGTGAGTTCGGATAACAAACTGACTTAATAATCAGAGACAAACTAGTGTTCGGAATACGTAATGAACGAGTAAAAGAACGTTTCTTGAGAGAAACAGATCTTACGCTGGTGAAAGCATTAACTATTGCCAGAGCTGCATGTAAAATGCATGTAAAATGCAGTTACAAGCCATGACGTCAACCGCGGACAGTACGTCACACGTCTCTATAGATGCCGTCCACAACAAGGTTATGAACAGCAAGGTCACCGCATTTCATACCAGAAAAAAAACATTTAATTCATCCTGCAAATACTGCGGACATAGACACGAGCCGCGCAATTGCCCAGCATATGGCAAAGTTTGTCATAACTGTCAAGGAAGAAACCACTTTGCCAATGTGTGCCGGGGAGGCGGACAAAACAGAAAGAAGAATCAAAGACCCGTCCACGTGTTACATGACTCAGAAAATGAGAAGGAAAGTGAGTTATTCATTGGTGAATTGTTCATCGGAAACCTGAAGGAGGATATTGATTGGACTGAAGAACTCTCTTTTGGTCCAGAAAGTGCAAGCGTGAGCTTTAAACTGGATACCGGCGCCAAAGCCAATCTCATTCCCTTTGACAAATATCGTGAAATTCAAGTCGAGAATTCAATGAAAGCTACCAATGTCCTATTAACAGGTATTGGCAATGGAAAAATCAAGCCCAGAGGTTGCGCCTATCTGAGCTGCTCAGTAACACGCCGCAACGACGGTAATCGACAACAGCTGTTATTCTACATCACAGATGAGAAGCTCTCTATATTAGGACGAACACCCTGTGAGAGCCTGGGACTGCTGCGTCGAGTTAACGCCGTGGTTACTGAGACAGAGCCTCACATCGCCTCCAAGGACGAGCTGCTCAAGGATTATAGTGACTTATTTCAAGGCCTTGGTCAATACGACAAGGTTTACAATATAGAGCTGAAACCAGGATTCAAGCCGGTGGTGCAAGCAAGTCGTACCGTGCCGTACGCTAAGCAGCAAAAGCTGAAGGAGACACTGCAGAGGCTGGAAGATGATGACGTCATAGCCAGCGTAAATAACCCTACAGATTGGGTCAACAACCTTGTCATCACGGAAAAGAAGAATGGTGCATTGAGAGTTTGCTTGGACCCAAGGCCACTAAACGAAGCGATCAAACGTGAACATTACAACATTTCCACTCCAGGAGACGTTCAAAGCAAGCTCGCTGGAATGAAAGTGTTCACCGTTGTTGATATGCGTGACGCATTTTGGCATGTGAAACTAACCGAAGAATCTTCCTACCTGTGCACCTTCCATACGCCGTGGGGCAGAACAAGATTTAAACGAATGCCTTTCGGTATATGTTCGGCCAGTGAGGTGCTACAGCAACGAAACGACCAGACATTCGCTGACATACCGAACGTCCATATCATCGCCGATGACCTCATTATCGCCGGAAGGGACGACCCGGAACATGACGCCACACTCCGGAGAGTCCTCGATAGGGCGCGTCACCACGACGTCAAGTTCAGTGCCAACAAGATCCAGTTCAAAGTCAAGGAAGTGATGTACATGGGCAACATCGTCTCCAGTGAAGGACTGCGACCGGATCCGGAAAAGATCAAAGCCATCACCCAGATGCCAACACCAACGGATAAAAGGAGCCTACAAAGACTTCTTGGCATGGTGAAGTAGTTGGCAAGCTACATCCCGAATGAGTCTGACGTCACAGCACCACTCCGAGAGTTGTTGAAGGACGACGTTATGTGGAATTGGCAGCCATCCCATAACCAAGCTCTGGAGCGCGTGAGGGATTTTCTCACCACCGAGCCTGTCCTACGTTATTACGACGTGACAAAGCCTGTGACGATTCAGGGAGACTCGTCATCAACAGGATTAGGTGCCTGTCTTCTCCAGGAAGGTAAGCCTGTTGCTTATGCCTCCAGAACATTGACGCAAGCAGAGCGTAATTACGCTCAAATCGAATAGGAACTATTAGCAATATGCTTTGCGTGCGCCAAATTCCATTCATATATATATACGGCAAGCCAACGAACGTGGAGAGTGACCACAAGCCGTTAGAAGTCATCCTAAAGAAGCCGCTGAGTAGAGCTCCACCCAGACTCCAACGGATGCTATTGCAATTACAGCGCTACACTTTGCACGTAATGTACAAACCTGGAAACAAGATGCACGTCGCAGATGTACTGTCACGCGCATACATCGAGGGAGATCCCCAGACTGATTGGGAAGACGATATCGCCGTCATGATTCATTCCTTCATAGGTGAACTTCCGGTCAGTGCGTGCAAAATGGAGGACATTCAGCGTGCTACAGCTGATGATTCAACGCTACAACAGCTGAGACACGTGGTAATGACAGGTTGGCCGGATAGCATCAACACTCTACCAGAATGTCTTAAACCTTATTGGAACATGCGAGAAGACATCTATGAAGCGCAAGCAGTACTTTTCCAATAATTCCCCACAGGTCGTTGCAGTGTCCACACAGGTCGTAGCAGTGTCCTCACTGGTCGTAGCAGTTTCCATGCAGGTCGTAGCAGTGTCCCTACATGTCGTAGCAAAGATCCTACAGGTCGTAGCAGTGTCCCTACAGGTCGTAGCAGTGTCCCCACAGGTCATAGCAGTGTCCCCACACGTCGTAGCAGTGTCCCCACAGGCCGTAGCAATGACCCTACTGGTCGTAGCAGTGTCCCCCGTGTCCCCACAGGTCGCATAGTGTCCCCACAGTGTCCCCAGTGTCCCCACAGGTCGTAGCAATGTCCCCACAGGTCGTAACAGTATCCCCACAGGTCGTAACAGTGTCCCCACAGGTCCTAGCAGTGTCCCCACAGGTCGTAACAGTGTCCCTACAAGTCGTAGCTGTGTCCCCACTTGTCTGAGTTGTATCCGCTACGAACAGGTTATTCATCATGGTCCACAATGAAGATTACAGCAATCGGCGAGCAATCGGCGCTTCCCACCTTTACAACTGTGTCTCAGTTAACCCGAATATCGAGGCTAAACCGCACCCCCTGAGGCATGTCTATACGATACAAAACCCCAACCCTATCCATTAATCCGCACACTAATCCCTACCCAACAACTTAAATTTGCCTTGGAATATGCGTTCTAGCCTCTAACTTGAACGATACCAACGTTAATGTAAACCCGCCGAGACCTAAGTGATTGCGCAACTTGTTTTATTGCCCCGTGATAATAAACATTTTCGGCATTCGCCGTTATAATCGGCTGCTCTGAAAGCATAACGGACCCATAAACGATGATCGGTTGTTTTACACACTGCATCATAATGTTTCTATACAAGTCGTTCAATCGAAGGTGATGGCTGCGAAGCAAGCGTCGGTGCGTTGTCTGCCCCGGGTCGGTGAGGTTTCCGCCCCGGTCTTCGTGGTGTCGGCCACGGGTCGGTGTGGTGTTCTCCACGGGTCGGTATGGTGTCCTTCACGGGTCGGTGTGGTGTCGGCCACGGGTCGGTGTGGTGTCCTCCACGGGTCGGTATGGTGTTCTCCACGGGTCGGTATGGTGTCCTCCACGGGTCGGTGTGGTGTCCTCCACGGGTCGGTATGGTGTTCTCCACGGGTCGGTATGGTGTCCTCCACGGGTCGGTGTGGTGTCCTCCACGGGTCGGTGTGGTGTCCTCCACGGGTCGGTATGGTGTTCTCCACGGGTCGGTATGGTGTCCTCCACGGGTCGGTGTGGTGTCCTCCACGGGTCGGTGTGGTGTTCTCCACGGGTCGGTATGGTGTCCTCCACGGGTCGGTGTGGTGTCGGCCACGGGTCGGTGTGGTGTCCTCCACGGGTCGGTGTGGTGTCGGCCACGGGTCGGTGTGGTGTCCTCCACGGGTCGGTATGGTGTCCTCCACGGGTCGGTATGGTGTTCTCCACGGGTCGGTGTGGTGTCTTCCACGGGTCGGTGTGGTGTCCTCCACGGGTCGGTATGGTGTCCTCCACGGGTCGGTGTGGTGTCCTCCACGGGTCGGTGTGGTGTTCTCCACGGGTCGGTATGGTGTCCTCCACGGGTCGGTGTGGTGTCGGCCACGGGTCGGTGTGGTGTCCTCCACGGGTCGGTGTGGTGTCGGCCACGGGTCGGTGTGGTGTCCTCCACGGGTCGGTATGGTGTCCTCCACGGGTCGGTGTGGTGTCCTCCACGGGTCGGTGTGGTGTCCTCCACGGGTCGGTGTGGTGTTCTCCACGGGTCGGTGTGGTGTTCTCCACGGGTCGGTGTGGTGTTCTCCACGGGTCGGTGTGGTGTCCTCCACGGGTCGGTATGGTGTCCTCCACGGGTCGGTATGGTGTCCTCCACGGGTCGGTGTGGTGTTCTCCACGGGTCGGTGTGGTGTCCTCCACGGGTCGGTGTGGTGTCGGCCACGGGTCGGTGTGGTGTTCTCCACGGGTCGGTGTGGTGTCCTCCACGGGTCGGTGTGGTGTCCTCCACGGGTCGGTGTGGTGTTCTCCACGGGTCGGTGTGGTGTTCTCCACGGGTCGGTGTGGTGTCCTCCACGGGTCGGTGTGGTGTTCTCCACGGGTCGGTATGGTGTCCTCCACGGGTCGGTGTGGTGTCCTCCACGGGTCGGTGTGGTGTCGGCCACGGGTCGGTATGGTGTCCTCCACGGGTCGGTATGGTGTCCTCCACGGGTCGGTATGGTGTTCTCCACGGGTCGGTGTGGTGTCCTCCACGGGTCGGTGTGGTGTCCTCCACGGGTCGGTGTGGTGTTCTCCACGGGTCGGTGTGGTGTCCTCCACGGGTCGGTATGGTGTCCTCCACGGGTCGGTGTGGTGTTCGCCACGGGTCGGTGTGGTGTCCTCCACGGGTCGGTATGGTGTTCTCCACGGGTCGGTGTGGTGTCCTCCACGGGTCGGTATGGTGTTCTCCACGGGTCGGTATGGTGTCCTCCACGGGTCGGTGTGGTGTCCTCCACGGGTCGGTGTGGTGTCGGCCACGGGTCGGTGTGGTGTCCTCCACGGGTCGGTATGGTGTTCTCCACGGGTCGGTGTGGTGTCCTCCACGGGTCGGTGTGGTGTTCGCCACGGGTCGGTGTGGTGTCCTCCACGGGTCGGTATGGTGTTCTCCACGGGTCGGTGTGGTGTCCTCCACGGGTCGGTGTGGTGTCCTCCACGGGTCGGTGTGGTGTCCTCCACGGGTCGGTATGGTGTTCTCCACGGGTCGGTGTGGTGTTCTCCACGGGTCGGTGTGGTGTCCACCACGGGTCGGTGTGGTGTCCTCCACGGGTCGGTGTGGTGTTCTCCACGGGTCGGTATGGTGTCCTCCACGGGTCGGTATGGTGTCCTCCACGGGTCGGTGTGGTGTCCTCCACGGGTCGGTATGGTGTTCTCCACGGGTCGGTATGGTGTTTTCCACGGGTCGGTATGGTGTCCTCCACGGGTCGGTGTGGTGTTCTCCACGGGTCGGTGTGGTGTCCTCCACGGGTCGGTATGGTGTCGGCCGCGGGTCGGTGTGGTGTCATCCACGGGTCGGTATGGTGTTCTCCACGGGTCGGTGTGGTGTCATCCACGGGTCGGTATGGTGTCCTCCACGGGTCGGTGTGGTGTTCTCCACGGGTCGGTGTGGTGTCCTCCACGGGTCGGTATGGTGTCGGCCGCGGGTCGGTGTGGTGTCCTCCACGGGTCGGTATGGTGTTCTCCACGGGTCGGTGTGGTGTCATCCACGGGTCGGTATGGTGTCCTCCACGGGTCGGTGTGGTGTTCTCCACGGGTCGGTGTGGTGTCCTCCACGGGTCGGTATGGTGTTCTCCACGGGTCGGTATGGTGTTCTCCACGGGTCGGTGTGGTGTCATCCACGGGTCGGTATGGTGTCCTCCACGGGTCGGTGTGGTGTCCTCCACGGGTCGGTGTGGTGTCGGCCACGGGTCGGTGTGGTGTCCTCCACGGGTCGGTGTGGTGTTCTCCACGGGTCGGTGTGATGTTCTCCACGGGTCGGTGTGGTGTTCTCCACGGGTCGGTGTGGTGTCGGCCACGGGTCGGTGTGGTGTTCTCCACGGGTCGGTGTGGTGTCCTCCACGGGTCGGTGTGGTGTCCTCCACGGGTCGGTGTGGTGTCCTCCACGGGTCGGTGTGGTGTCGGCCACGGGTCGGTGTGATGTCCTCCACGGGTCGGTATGGTGTTCTCCACGGGTCGGTGTGGTGTCCTCCACGGGTCGGTATGGTGTCCTCCACGGGTCGGTGTGGTGTTCTCCACGGGTCGGTGTGGTGTCCTCCACGGGTCGGTGTGGTGTCCTCCACGGGTCGGTGTGGTGTCCTCCACGGGTCGGTGTGGTGTCCTCCACGGGTCGGTGTGGTGTTCTCCACGGGTCGGTGTGGTGTCCTCCACGGGTCGGTGTGGTGTCCTCCACGGGTCGGTATGGTGTTCTCCACGGGTCGGTGTGGTGTCCTCCACGGGTCGGTGTGGTGTTCTCCACGGGTCGGTGTGGTGTCCTCCACGGGTCGGTGTGGTGTCCTCCACGGGTCGGTGTGGTGTCCTCCACGGGTCGGTGTGGTGTCCTCCACGGGTCGGTATGGTGTTCTCCACGGGTCGGTGTGGTGTCCTCCACGGGTCGGTGTGGTGTTCTCCACGGGTCGGTATGGTGTTCTCCACGGGTCGGTGTGGTGTCCTCCACGGGTCGGTGTGGTGTCCTCCACGGGTCGGTGTGGTGTCCTCCACGGGTCGGTATGGTGTTCTCCACGGGTCGGTGTGGTGTCCTCCACGGGTCGGTGTGGTGTTCTCCACGGGTCGGTATGGTGTTCTCCACGGGTCGGTGTGGTGTCCTCCACGGGTCGGTGTGGTGTCCTCCACGGGTCGGTATGGTGTTCTCCACGGGTCGGTGTGGTGTCCTCCACGGGTCGGTGTGGTGTTCTCCACGGGTCGGTATGGTGTCCTCCACGGGTCGGTGTGATGTCCTCCACGGGTCGGTGTGGTGTCCTCCACGGGTCGGTATGGTGTTCTCCACGGGTCGGTGTGGTGTCCTCCACGGGTCGGTGTGGTGTTCTCCACGGGTCGGTATGGTGTCCTCCACGGGTCGGTGTGATGTCCTCCACGGGTCGGTGTGGTGTCCTCCACGGGTCGGTATGGTGTTCTCCACGGGTCGGTATGGTGTTCTCCACGGGTCGGTATGGTGTCCTCCACGGGTCGGTGTGGTGTTCTCCACGGGTCGGTGTGGTGTCCTCCACGGGTCGGTATGGTGTTCTCCACGGGTCGGTGTGGTGTTCTCCACGGGTCGGTGTGGTGTCCTCCACGGGTCGGTGTGGTGTCATCCACGGGTCGGTATGGTGTTCTCCACGGGTCGGTATGGTGTTCTCCACGGGTCGGTATGGTGTCCTCCACGGGTCGGTATGGTGTTCTCCACGGGTCGGTGTGGTGTTCTCCACGGGTCGGTATGGTGTCCTCCACGGGTCGGTGTGGTGTCCTCCACGGGTCGGTGTGGTGTTCTCCACGGGTCGGTATGGTGTTCTCCACGGGTCGGTGTGGTGTTCTCCACGGGTCGGTGTGGTGTCCTCCACGGGTCGGTATGGTGTTCTCCACGGGTCGGTGTGGTGTTCTCCACGGGTCGGTATGGTGTCCTCCACGGGTCGGTGTGGTGTCCTCCACGGGTCGGTATGGTGTTCTCCACGGGTCGGTGTGGTGTCCTCCACGGGTCGGTGTGGTGTTCGCCACGGGTCGGTGTGGTGTCCTCCACGGGTCGGTATGGTGTTCTCCACGGGTCGGTGTGGTGTCCTCCACGGGTCGGTGTGGTGTCCTCCACGGGTCGGTGTGGTGTCCTCCACGGGTCGGTATGGTGTTCTCCACGGGTCGGTGTGGTGTTCTCCACGGGTCGGTGTGGTGTCCACCACGGGTCGGTGTGGTGTCCTCCACGGGTCGGTGTGGTGTTCTCCACGGGTCGGTATGGTGTCCTCCACGGGTCGGTATGGTGTCCTCCACGGGTCGGTGTGGTGTCCTCCACGGGTCGGTATGGTGTTCTCCACGGGTCGGTATGGTGTTTTCCACGGGTCGGTATGGTGTCCTCCACGGGTCGGTGTGGTGTTCTCCACGGGTCGGTGTGGTGTCCTCCACGGGTCGGTATGGTGTCGGCCGCGGGTCGGTGTGGTGTCATCCACGGGTCGGTATGGTGTTCTCCACGGGTCGGTGTGGTGTCATCCACGGGTCGGTATGGTGTCCTCCACGGGTCGGTGTGGTGTTCTCCACGGGTCGGTGTGGTGTCCTCCACGGGTCGGTATGGTGTCGGCCGCGGGTCGGTGTGGTGTCCTCCACGGGTCGGTATGGTGTTCTCCACGGGTCGGTGTGGTGTCATCCACGGGTCGGTATGGTGTCCTCCACGGGTCGGTGTGGTGTTCTCCACGGGTCGGTGTGGTGTCCTCCACGGGTCGGTATGGTGTTCTCCACGGGTCGGTATGGTGTTCTCCACGGGTCGGTGTGGTGTCATCCACGGGTCGGTATGGTGTCCTCCACGGGTCGGTGTGGTGTCCTCCACGGGTCGGTGTGGTGTCGGCCACGGGTCGGTGTGGTGTCCTCCACGGGTCGGTGTGGTGTTCTCCACGGGTCGGTGTGATGTTCTCCACGGGTCGGTGTGGTGTTCTCCACGGGTCGGTGTGGTGTCGGCCACGGGTCGGTGTGGTGTTCTCCACGGGTCGGTGTGGTGTCCTCCACGGGTCGGTGTGGTGTCCTCCACGGGTCGGTGTGGTGTCCTCCACGGGTCGGTGTGGTGTCGGCCACGGGTCGGTGTGATGTCCTCCACGGGTCGGTATGGTGTTCTCCACGGGTCGGTGTGGTGTCCTCCACGGGTCGGTATGGTGTCCTCCACGGGTCGGTGTGGTGTTCTCCACGGGTCGGTGTGGTGTCCTCCACGGGTCGGTGTGGTGTCCTCCACGGGTCGGTGTGGTGTCCTCCACGGGTCGGTGTGGTGTCCTCCACGGGTCGGTGTGGTGTTCTCCACGGGTCGGTGTGGTGTCCTCCACGGGTCGGTGTGGTGTCCTCCACGGGTCGGTATGGTGTTCTCCACGGGTCGGTGTGGTGTCCTCCACGGGTCGGTGTGGTGTTCTCCACGGGTCGGTGTGGTGTCCTCCACGGGTCGGTGTGGTGTCCTCCACGGGTCGGTGTGGTGTCCTCCACGGGTCGGTGTGGTGTCCTCCACGGGTCGGTATGGTGTTCTCCACGGGTCGGTGTGGTGTCCTCCACGGGTCGGTGTGGTGTTCTCCACGGGTCGGTATGGTGTTCTCCACGGGTCGGTGTGGTGTCCTCCACGGGTCGGTGTGGTGTCCTCCACGGGTCGGTGTGGTGTCCTCCACGGGTCGGTATGGTGTTCTCCACGGGTCGGTGTGGTGTCCTCCACGGGTCGGTGTGGTGTTCTCCACGGGTCGGTATGGTGTTCTCCACGGGTCGGTGTGGTGTCCTCCACGGGTCGGTGTGGTGTCCTCCACGGGTCGGTATGGTGTTCTCCACGGGTCGGTGTGGTGTCCTCCACGGGTCGGTGTGGTGTTCTCCACGGGTCGGTATGGTGTCCTCCACGGGTCGGTGTGATGTCCTCCACGGGTCGGTGTGGTGTCCTCCACGGGTCGGTATGGTGTTCTCCACGGGTCGGTGTGGTGTCCTCCACGGGTCGGTGTGGTGTTCTCCACGGGTCGGTATGGTGTCCTCCACGGGTCGGTGTGATGTCCTCCACGGGTCGGTGTGGTGTCCTCCACGGGTCGGTATGGTGTTCTCCACGGGTCGGTATGGTGTTCTCCACGGGTCGGTATGGTGTCCTCCACGGGTCGGTGTGGTGTTCTCCACGGGTCGGTGTGGTGTCCTCCACGGGTCGGTATGGTGTTCTCCACGGGTCGGTGTGGTGTTCTCCACGGGTCGGTGTGGTGTCCTCCACGGGTCGGTGTGGTGTCATCCACGGGTCGGTATGGTGTTCTCCACGGGTCGGTATGGTGTTCTCCACGGGTCGGTATGGTGTCCTCCACGGGTCGGTATGGTGTTCTCCACGGGTCGGTGTGGTGTTCTCCACGGGTCGGTATGGTGTCCTCCACGGGTCGGTGTGGTGTCCTCCACGGGTCGGTGTGGTGTTCTCCACGGGTCGGTATGGTGTTCTCCACGGGTCGGTGTGGTGTTCTCCACGGGTCGGTGTGGTGTCCTCCACGGGTCGGTATGGTGTTCTCCACGGGTCGGTGTGGTGTTCTCCACGGGTCGGTATGGTGTCCTCCACGGGTCGGTGTGGTGTCCTCCACGGGTCGGTGTGGTGTTCTTCACGGGTCGGTATGGTGTTCTCCACGGGTCGGTGTGGTGTCCTCCACGGGTCGGTATGGTGTCCTCCACGGGTCGGTGTGGTGTCGGCCACGGGTCGGTATGGTGTCCTCCACGGGTCGGTATGGGGTCATCCACGGGTCGGTGTGGTGTTCTCCACGGGTCGGTGTGGTGTCGGCCACGGGTCGGTGTGGTGTCCTCCACGGGTCGGTGTGGTGTTCTCCACGGGTCGGTGTGGTGTCCTCCACGGGTCGGTATGGTGTTCTCCACGGGTCGGTGTGGTGTCCTCCACGGGTCGGTGTGGTGTTCTCCACGGGTCGGTGTGGTGTCGGCCACGGGTCGGTGTGGTGTCCTCCACGGGTCGGTATGGTGTTCTCCACGGGTCGGTGTGGTGTCCTCCACGGGTCGGTGTGGTGTTCTCCACGGGTCGGTGTGGTGTCCTCCACGGGTCGGTATGGTGTTTTCCACGGGTCGGTGTGGTGTTCTCCACGGGTCGGTGTGGTGTTCTCCACGGGTCGGTGTGGTGTTCTCCACGGGTCGGTATGGTGTTCTCCACGGGTCGGTGTGGTGTCCTCCACGGGTCGGTGTGGTGTTCTCCACGGGTCGGTGTGGTGTCCTCCACGGGTCGGTGTGGTGTTCTCCACGGGTCGGTGTGGTGTTCTCCACGGGTCGGTGTGGTGTCCTCCACGGGTCGGTGTGGTGTCATCCACGGGTCGGTATGGTGTTCTCCACGGGTCGGTGTGGTGTCCTCCACGGGTCGGTATGGTGTCCTCCACGGGTCGGTATGGTGTTCTCCACGGGTCGGTGTGGTGTCCTCCACGGGTCGGTATGGTGTCGGCCGCGGGTCGGTGTGGTGTCCTCCACGGGTCGGTGTGGTGTTCTCCACGGGTCGGTGTGGTGTTCTCCACGGGTCGGTGTGGTGTTCTCCACGGGTCGGTGTGGTGTTCTCCACGGGTCGGTATGGTGTTCTCCACGGGTCGGTGTGGTGTCGGCCACGGGTCGGTGTGGTGTTCTCCACGGGTCGGTATGGTGTCCTCCACGGGTCGGTGTGGTGTCCTCCACGGGTCGGTGTGGTGTTCTCCACGGGTCGGTGTGGTGTTCTCCACGGGTCGGTGTGGTGTTCTCCACGGGTCGGTGTGGTGTTCTCCACGGGTCGGTATGGTGTTCTCCACGGGTCGGTGTGGTGTCCTCCACGGGTCGGTGTGGTGTCGGCCACGGGTCGGTGTGGTGTCCTCCACGGGTCGGTATGGTGTTCTCCACGGGTCGGTATGGTGTTCTCCACGGGTCGGTGTGGTGTCCTCCACGGGTCGGTGTGGTGTCCTCCACGGGTCGGTGTGATGTTCTCCACGGGTCGGTATGGTGTTCTCCACGGGTCGGTGTGGTGTCCTCCACGGGTCGGTGTGGTGTCCTCCACGGGTCGGTGTGGTGTCATCCACGGGTCGGTGTGGTGTCATCCACGGGTCGGTGTGGTGTCCTCCACGGGTCGGTGTGGTGTCCTCCACGGGTCGGTGTGGTGTTCTCCACGGGTCGGTGTGGTGTCCTCCACGGGTCGGTGTGGTGTCATCCACGGGTCGGTGTGGTGTCCTCCACGGGTCGGTATGGTGTTCTCCACGGGTCGGTATGGTG
The DNA here is from genome assembly GCA_964019135.1 of Arenicola marina. Classification (NCBI taxonomy): domain Eukaryota; kingdom Metazoa; phylum Annelida; class Polychaeta; family Arenicolidae; genus Arenicola; species Arenicola marina. The sequence goes on along the minus strand of OZ025260.1, from coordinate 20,532,130 downwards.
TCCTCCACGGGTCGGTGTGGTGTCCTCCACGGGTCGGTGTGGTGTCCTCCACGGGTCGGTATGGTGTCCTCCACGGGTCGGTGTGATGTCCTCCACGGGTCGGTGTGGTGTCCTCCACGGGTCGGTATGGTGTCCTCCACGGGTCGGTATGGTGTCCTCCACGGGTCGGTGTGATGTCCTCCACGGGTCGGTGTGGTGTCCTCCACGGGTCGGTATGGTGTTCTCCACGGGTCGGTGTGGTGTCCTCCACGGGTCGGTGTGGTGTCATCCACGGGTCGGTGTGGTGTCCTCCACGGGTCGGTATGGTGTCCTCCACGGGTCGGTATGGTGTTCTCCACGGGTCGGTGTGGTGTTCTCCACGGGTCGGTGTGGTGTTCTCCACGGGTCGGTGTGGTGTTCTCCACGGGTCGGTGTGGTGTCCTCCACGGGTCGGTGTGGTGTCCTCCACGGGTCGGTGTGGTGTCATCCACGGGTCCTAATCCAACTCAAAACACAAGATGAAACGAGCGGGATTTGTCGTTATATTCTCACTCCAATAAGACTTAGGACACTGGAGAACGACTTTTTTTTTCTGAACACTTAGCACGCAAACCTGACGTAACGTCGTGGCAGTGTCATTGGTAGCCTGGTGGTGTCGTGGCAGTGTTATTGGTAGACTGTTGGTGTCGTGGCAGTGTTATTGGTAGACTGTTGGTGTCGTGGCAGTGTTATTGGTAGACTGTTGGTGTCGTAGCAGTGTTATTGGTAGACTAATAGTGTCGTGGCAGTGTTATTGGTAGACTGGTAGTGTCGTGGCAGTGTTATTGGTAGACTGGTAGTGTCGTGGCAGTGTTATTAGTAGACTGGTAGTGTCGTGGCAGTGTTATTGGTAGACTGATAGTGTCGTGGCAGTGTTAATGGTAGACTGGTAGTGTCGTGGCAGTGTTATTGGTAGACTGTTGGTGTCGTGGCAGTGTTATTGGTAGACTGGTAGTGTCGTGGCAGTGTTATTAGTAGACTGGTAGTGTCGTGGCAGTGTTAATGGTAGACTGGTAGTGTCGTGGCAGTGTTATTGGTAGACTGTTGGTGTCGTGGCAGTGTCATTGGTAGACTGGTAGTGTCGTGGCAGTGTTATTGGTAGACTGGTAGTGTCGTGGCAGTGTTATTGGTAGACTGTTGGTGTCGTGGCAGTGTCATTGGTAGACTGGTAGTGTCATGGCAGTGTTATTGGTAGACTGTTGGTGTCGTGGCAGTGTTATTGGTAGACTGGTAGTGTCGTGGCAGTGTTATTGGTAGACTGTTGGTGTCGTGGCAGTGTCATTGGTAGACTGGTAGTGTCGTGGCAGTGTTATTGGTAGACTGTTGGTGTCGTGGCAGTGTCATTGGTAGACTGGTAGTGTCGTGGCAGTGTTATTGGTAGACTGTTGGTGTCGTGGCAGTGTCATTGGTAGACTGGTAGTGTCGTGGCAGTGTTATTGGTAGACTAATAGTGTCGTGGCAGTGTTATTAGTAGACTGGTAGTGTCGTGGCAGTGTTAATGGTAGACTGGTAGTGTCGTGGCAGTGTTAATGGTAGACTGGTAGTGTCGTGGCAGTGTTATTAGTAGACTGGTAGTGTCGTGGCAGTGTTAATGGTAGACTGGTAGTGTCGTGGCAGTGTCATTGGTAGACTGGTGGTGTCGTGGCAGTGTTAATGGTAGACTGGTAGTGTCGTGGCAGTGTTATTGGTAGACTGGTAGTGTCGTGGCAGTGTCATTGGTAGACTGGTAGTATCGTGGCAGTGTTATTGGTAGACTGTTGGTGTCGTGGCAGTGTTATTGGTAGACTGTTGGTGTCGTGGCAGTGTTATTGGTAGACTAATAGTGTCGTGGCAGTGTTATTAGTAGACTGGTAGTGTCGTGGCAGTGTTATTAGTAGACTGGTAGTGTCGTGGCAGTGTTAATGGTAGACTGGTAGTGTCGTGGCAGTGTTATTAGTAGACTGGTAGTGTCGTGGCAGTGTTAATGGTAGACTGGTAGTGTCGTGGCAGTGTCATTGGTAGACTGGTAGTATCGTGGCAGTGTTATTGGTAGACTGTTGGTGTCGTGGCAGTGTCATTGGTAGACTGGTAGTGTCGTGGCAGTGTTATTGGTAGACTGTTGGTGTCGTGGCAGTGTTATTAGTAGACTGGTAGTGTCGTGGCAGTGTTAATGGTAGACTGGTAGTGTCGTGGCAGTGTTATTGGTAGACTGTTGGTGTCGTGGCAGTGTTATTGGTAGACTGTTGGTGTCGTGGCAGTGTTATTAGTAGACTAATAGTGTCGTGGCAGTGTTATTAGTAGACTGGTAGTGTCGTGGCAGTGTTAATGGTAGACTGGTAGTGTCGTGGCAGTGTTATTGGTAGACTGGTAGTATCGTGGCAGTGTTATTGGTAGACTGTTGGTGTCGTGGCAGTGTCATTGGTAGACTGGTAGTGTCGTGGCAGTGTTATTGGTAGACTGTTGGTGTCGTGGCAGTGTTATTAGTAGACTGGTAGTGTCGTGGCAGTGTTATTAGTAGACTGGTAGTGTCGTGGCAGTGTTAATGGTAGACTGGTAGTGTCGTGGCAGTGTTATTGGTAGACTGGTAGTATCGTGGCAGTGTTATTGGTAGACTGGTAGTGTCGTGGCAGTGTTATTGGTAGACTGGTAGTGTCGTGGCAGTGTTATTGGTAGACTGGACTTTCCATCTCCTGACAATGCGTTTGGCGACTGGCATTTTGGTATGACGAATGCGCCATATCGGACACACTGTCCAGAACAACCGCATAATTCATCCTATATAAAGATATAGACCGCTATAACGATTTGAAAAGCTATGAAAGTAAGAAATGAATGCCATCAAAAAAGTTTAATTCATGCCATTTCTAGACATCGGCGGAGTGTACATCAAAGTGGTGTGACATGTTCCTCCATCGCATGTATATAACAGCATTCTTAATTCGGCAATTTGAGATGCGGTCGCAATTTGTGATGGACCCCCGTTCGCAAATTTGTTCAGAGCCCCCCCCCCCTCCTGTCGCATATTTCAATGCATATCAATGTAACAAAAACTTTGCGCAAGCGTACCATTCGAAAACATCCTCGTAATTCATCCGCAACGTAACACGGAAAGAACACTGAGCGAACATTATGGGCAATGTTCGTCCGTAACATAACACTGAAATAATATTCTGCGGATATTACGGGAATGTTAGTTCGTAACATAACATGGAAATAACATTGAGCGAATGTTACGCGAATGTTCCGTGTTTGCTGGGCTGCTGAGACTGAAGTTTTATCAAAATTTCAGCTCTTAGCTCTATATGATACTCCAGTAGGTATGAAAAGTATTTAACTGATAAACTTCCATATATATACATTGCCATGATCGTCAGTGTCTATTTTGATCAAAAAGTGTTTTCTCTCGGCACACCACCACACCTGTACTAAAATAGTTCCCTCCACCCCCCGCTGGGCTCCGCCCTGTCGTATTTTTGCTCGTCCTTCTGCCCTGCATCCAACGGCAACAGGGGCGTGGCCGGATGCGGTGCGGTGAGCGCCGACCAACGTCCAATAACACAACTCTTGCAGCTGCCTCCACCTGCTTGAGGAAGTTGTCGGTGCGGAACGAAGGCAAACGTGTCTGCTGTTGAACGTGGAACGGCAAAGTGAACAAAATATGAGAAAAATTTGGCATTTGTCAATGGAATCAGCTGTTTAGGTTACTTCCCGACTCCTGCTTCCCACAGTAAGACTTCATGTCGGAGGTGCAGACATAACACATTCTCCTCGTTAATTATTATTTGGGTAAGTTGACGCCAAACATTGAAACAACACTGAACAAGCTCAATCTGCGGTGTTTGATGCATGATGAGACTGTTTTCGCTGCATCGGACTTTTAGGTAATGGACGTCAAGAAATATTTGAGGAAGTGTGTTAGTGTTTCAAAATTCCATAAATGTCAGGTTTGTGAAGTAGTAAAATATAATGTTATATATGAAATCTAAACAGAGCTGGCCGTCGCATGTCAAAAGTTGCTTACCTTGACCAGTTGACCGGTCATAACATCCTGTGGTCGACTAGTCCTGCAAGCAAGCCGCTGTGGCTACCGCCAACAGCGTCGTAGGTGAGCGACTGGACCCATATCGGAGCGGACTACGTTACATCTATGGAACTAGTGGTCGACATGGGTGTAAATTTATACAAGGACACCATCCCCCCCTGATTCAAGTACCTATGGCAAGGATGGATATACATATAAACCTGAACATGCTTAATTCCATCTAACCGCTAAATCTCTGAAGTAGTGGCAGAGTGGTAAAAGATTGCTACAAAAGACAAATGGGTGTCTTTATGAAATACTTCAACTGAATGCCATAGAAAAAGTTAAATCCAAAGAATTTGATATCAGAAAAAGTGTATATATCTGCATAAATGTTGAGACTGATAATATAGGTTATTGACTGAATACACAGGGAACTATTGAAACCAACATTTATAATCACCCAAATTAATCATTTTTATTTGAGCCAATAGTTATAAACCAATAAAACGACATTATTTATGTGTAAGAAGTCGGTAAGTGAAAAATGTAAAAAGAAAATTGTGAGTGAAAGCTGAACAAAAAATTGATTGATGTAAATGGATTTATCAGTATAAGAATATTACTGGTAATTAGTTTTATCTCATCAGATTAAAAACTGTGATACTGCAATTACTGATATACATGTACCTTAAATTTACCTGATCCTGTGGACATCTCATTCAGTGTCTAAATTTTTTATCATATATATGCTTACAGCACATGATTTTTGTTTCAGTTTAGTTTGTAGGCAACACAAGTGCCACAATGCGGAGAAACACAGTTACGCTGTTGAAGTATATAGGCATTGCAGCCCTGTTTTTGGTGTTTGGTCCCATGACCCTGAGAGGACTGTTTGGAGGTCCTCACCATGAGATTGATCCTGTCCACATGCAGCGACATGCTCCTCAAGGTCTCCCTGAGGCACCAGAAGAAATGAAACATCATTTTGTAAGTGATTTTTGTGAGAAAATATGGGAAGGCAGTCTTTGTCTGTCTTGGCATGTTGGTGCTTGAAGTTGTTCAGTTTGCATCAGAAAGAGTAAACACAAGCACAAAATTAGCTGTGATCTCTTCAGCGTTAGAAGTATCACAGGACAATCTTTGACTCAACAGTTAGTACCCCTTAGTAGCCCCAAATATGGACTAGCTGCAGTTCAGTTACATATATTAGATATTATTACGAGTTGGTGGTCATGTTAACTAGTCCAATAGCATTAAAGGAGGGCTTCGGTCCAGAATACACCCATCAAAATAATGTATAACGATGAAGCATAAACAAAATGCAGTGGGTCTGGGCCATTAAAATGATGCGCAGGCCACAGGTTGCCGCCATGTGCTAAAAATAATCCGGCCGCGCGCGATGTGAGCTAGGCGTCTTCTTCGACCCGCATCCCGCTCTGACCGACCTTGACCCCTGGCCGTGATGACATGGGGGCTTGTCAAGTCTGGCTTTAGTCGAGCTTGCCAGTCAGGTGGCAGGGCTTTAGCGCTGATTGGCTCCTGCACGGTTCGTTATTTTTGCTTGTTAGTGTCTTGCTGTGGGATCTAAGGTATCAAAATGTCAACCTGTTGTGCACCGAATTATAAGATAACCGAGAAAGCAAATCCTGGTACATTTTTAGCAGCCCTGGAAACAACCGGATCGCTTGCAAATTTGGATGCAGAAAATTGCAGTTGGTAGGCCTACACGAACTAGCGCCATCAGCTCGTATATGATCAGATCACTTTGAGGAACAATGTTTGGTGATTGAAGCGAAATAGTAAGCATTTCATACATTGTCAGTTAATAGCGCGCAAGTGCTAAGCTTACCCTGTCAACCGTTTGTACCAATGTTCAATACAATTTTATCTAAGCTTGTCTTAAATATAAACTGGCGCCACATTTGTACGACAAAGTAATAAGCTGTAAGCATATGTGACCTGACATATGATAATGTTAGTTTATTATTTTATTCAAGATTAAACTTTTACATGTTTCATTTCTTAATGCATGAACCAGTATTAACTGCAAATTATAGTTCCTATTGCAACAAAATCTAAATGTAAAGCAAACTGGCGGGTCGCATGAATATATATTCCTATGAGTTGAACAAATATCTCTGTATGAAGGGCCACATCGGGAAATAAGGTGTGTTACCATCCATATAAAAAAACATCATTTTAAATGAAACTATCTCAAATTTGTATGCCTAAAGGGCATTGGCCGAGCTATGAAATCTTATTTATGACCTATCCTAGACTGGGGGTCGATCCAATCCCCCTCTTTCTTTCTCTTTCGGGGGCGGAGAGGGGGGTGGGGTGGCATAAGGGCACCTTCGGTCAATAGGATACGGTACCTAGTTGTCCTGTACCTCAACAGCTTGAACATCTTATATCTAGGGTTAGATGGATTGCAGAGGCTGCCAGGTAACCAAAATATGAATGGGGGGGGGCTAACATTTGAGACGGATCACATATCTATGTGTCGCATGAATGCCCGAATTCCATTATTCCTGATCCCCCTCCCCCCCCCCCCCCACCGCCGCACTCACCCGCTCACTGGTCTCACTCTCAGACACCCCATGTGTCTGAGAGTGTTCGATGGGGGCTCAGGGATCTTCGATGGGGGCTCAGGGATCTCATCTGTTTGGCACCGAGATCTACTGTAATACTGAGCAATTATCTAACCGGGAAAGAATATTTTACTGGCAGCTTATTTTGGGATCCCACCCCCCCCTCCCCCCCTACCCCATTCTTGCATGTTGCATCCTGGCCAGACATTCATTACCAGAACTGTCTCTTACATCCCTGACTGCCGGTCTTACGGCACACATGCTGCTTAGAGGCAGGCCTGGTAAAGCCAGACACCACACGAGCACCAATCCCGCCCTCCAAGGCGACTGTCAGGTGTCGTGCTTTCACTTTATCCGGCCAATGTATCTTCTGGATCAGAGGCTTCTTAGGAAGCAGGCCTTCGGGCCGATAATCAAAATTGGCGGGCTGCTACAGCTTGATGTCGGGCCAATAAAATTGCCTAACGCCTTGAAAACTCGCGCTATTGTCATATTAGGCAGCATGATTAGCAAGTAAAAACTGAATTATGATTACATATGCCGGCTGATGTCAATTTCGGTGGTATGGAAAACCTTTGTTGTAGGGTTCGTTTTTGTTCAGTGCTGTGTTGCATGTTACATTCTCACATATCCATTGTATAAAATGATTTTAGTTTTGTTATATAAGGTAACTTTCGTTTTGCTTTGGGTGAGGCTATCAGAAGTTTTAACTGGATATATTTCATTTTTCTATTTCCTGGGCATATTTACTTAAGCATTGTTGTGTTGTTTCCCACAGTCGCACAGCAAACCTGTGCCCCCTGCTATTGTTCTCAATGTGCCTCACAAACTTCCTGTAGACTCGCTGATTAACGCACAGGTAAGTCACTCTCACCACAAGTCACTCTCACCCCAAGTCTCCCTCACCACAAGTCACCCTCACCAAAAGTCACTCTCACCCCAAGTCTCCCTCACCACAAGTCACCCTCACCACAAGTCACTCTCACCGCAAGTCGCCCTCACCATAAGTCGCTCTCACCGCAAGTCACCTCACCACAAGTCACTCTCACCGTAAGTCGCTCTCACCATAAGTCACCCTCACCACAAGTCGCTCTCACCGTAAGTCACCCTCACCACAAGTCACTCTCACCACAAGTCGCTCTCACCGCAAGTCTCCCTCACCACAAGTCCCCCTCACCATAAGTCGCTCTCACCATAAGTCACCCTCACCACAAGTCGCTCTCACCGTAAGTCACCCTCACCACAAGTCACTCTCACCGCAAGTCATCCTTACCACAAGCCACCCTTACCACAAGTCACCCTTAAGTTACATGTCACCCTTCATGTCACCCTTACGACAAGTCCTTAAAGTAGGACCTTAAAGAGAAAGTTTACAAAAGCCGCCGAGTAGCTTTAAGTCAGATGTGTAAGGAGCTTTGAGACTGGTGTGTGAGTAGCTTTTAGTGATATGTGTGAGCATCTTTAAGTCAGATGTATGAGTAGCTTTAGGTGAGATATGTGAAGACCTTTAAATCAGGTGTATGAGTAGCTTTAAGTGAGATATGTGAAGAGCTTTAAATCAGGTGTATGAGTAGCTTTAAGTGAGATGTGTGAGCAGCTTTAAGTCAGATGTATGAGTAGCTTTATTTGAGATGTGTGAGCAGCTTTAAGTCAGATGTATGAGTAGCTTTAAGTGAGATGTGTGAGCATCTTTAAGTCAGATGTGTGAGCATCTTTAAGTCAGATGTATGAGTAGCTTTAAGTGAGATGTGTGAGCAGCTTTAAGTGAGATGTATGAGTAGCTTTGAGACTGGTGTCCCATGTTGTAGGTTGATCATCTGGCCAGGCCTAAGGGCGGCGGCAGTGAGACGGGCGTCAACAACCTCATCGACTGGCACGACTATGAACGTATCGCCAGCGAAGCCGAGAGGACAGGTGTGTGTTCAACAATATCACTCTCGCAATCTCTGGTGATTGAGTGGGAGTTTGCGATCTTCCGGCAAAGGGCGTTTCGCTTACGCTACAATCTCTCCGCCAAACGTCAAATGACTAATGTAACCATCAGAATTATGTACACGATAATTAAAAAATAATCTTATCCAACTTTGGCATCAACTACATTTAGGTTTGCATTTACTGTGCTACTTTTACCGTTGGATTTATTAATGTTCCCAATTCGTTCGAGCTATGTTTCGCCATCTAGAGAATGAATCCCTTTGAACTTTGACCCCTTGTGATTTGGAAACTAAATTGTTAACAGTACAATGCACGTCGATACCATGTAAACAATGTTATGAATAGCTCTACCGGGTTAACCGCTGTGCGTGACTGACAGTCCCATGTCGTGACAGGTCCGGGTGAGCAAGGCGCCGCCGTGATCCTGACCGCTGAAGAGGAGAAACAGAAGGACGCCCTGTTCAAGGTCAACGGGTTCAACGCCTTTGCTAGCGACAAGATCTCCTTAGACCGCGCGCTCAAGGACATTCGGCACCCAGAGTGAGTCTATAATGGAATTAATGTTAATGACGGAAAGATGTTTGTTTGTGGATTAAAGCATCTTTATTTACAGGTCGAATCTTTTATCCTGGCTTTGTACTGATGCGACTTCTAGTCTACGGAAACACGTCTTTTTGTTTACCCGTGACAATTATTGTATTTTACAGTGGACACAACGGCCCAAGCAGTTTCCATTACAAAAAGTGTTGTCGTTAAGTGATTAATATTAAACTGTTTAAAATGCTTGACTGTACCATGTTAACTGTGCTATTGAGTAGCTGAACTGTATACACTGTGCTGCACCATATTGCGTGACTGGACCATTTACTGTACAATATGTGGCTAGACCTGTATTAACTCTATAGTAACTTTGAAGCGAAGGAATTCTTCATAATATAATACCTCAATTGCGGCAAAGATCACAGGCCCCAGCTTTGTGCTAGATACATGGCCTTTGATAAGCCTCAGTTAACCATTACAGTTCTCCCATATCTTGAACTATGACTACTCTAGTGTTGAATTGGTACAATACCCGATATCCGAAACGGTGGGTGGAAGCGTGTCTAGGTGAGTACGTTCACTGGTTAGCACGAAGGGTTGTGGGATGGGCATGATTTATGTATCTTTTACGTCTAAATATCGATGTAGAAAAATGAAGAAAACGCGGGGAACCTGCGTCACCATCTGTTCTAAGAAAGCCACGTCACACCACGTAAGAAATATATTTACAAACATTTTATGAGCCAAGGCGGGATTCAAAGCACCTATTGAAAGTGAACCAATCCCCAACACGTGACCTCTATTGACAGCCAATCAATCTCCAACACTTGACCTCTATTGACAGCCAATCAATCCCCAACGCTTGACCTCTATTCACAGTCAATCAATACTCAATACTTGACCTCTATTCAGTCAATCAATCCTCAACACTTGACCTCTATTGACAGCCAAATCAATCCCTAACACTTGACCTCTATTGACAGCCAATCAATCCCCAACACTTGACCTCTATTCACAGTCAATCAATACTTGACCTCTATTCACAGTCAATCAATCCTCAACACTTGACCGCTATTGACAGCCAATCAATCCCCAACACTTGACCTCTATTGACAGCCAATCAATCCCAAACACTTGACCTCTATTGACAAGTCAAACAATTCTCAACACTTGACCTCTATTCACAGTAAATCAATACTCAATACTTGACCTCAATTGACAGTCAAACAATCCCCAACAATTGACCTCTATTGACAGCCAATCAATACTCAATACTTGACCCTAATTGGCAGTCAACCGATCCTCAATACCTGACCTGTATTCACAGTCAATCAGTACTCAATACTTGACCTCAATTGGCAGTCAAACAATCCTCCATACTTGGCCTTTAATGACTGATAACCAATCCCACCATCGTCTGTTGATTGGTCGCTATAAACTCTTTCTCAAGAATGCGATATTGCATATCTAAGTCTATATCTAAATTGCTTTTAAAACTTCCGATATTGGTGTCGAATACAACTTGCCGAGAAAAAAGCCCTGTAGCTTTACGGCGCCGTGTGAGCGGCGGGACAGCTGGCGAAAGCTGATAGGGAGGGCCCAGATAACAGCTGTGGGGATGGTGCAGGGTACTGCGCGCAGCGGGCTAGAAATCTGAAGGCGATATGGATCGTGTCCGGTCAGACAATAGCACCAGTCTGAGTATCGATTTCTGTACCCGCGAATTGCTCTAGACCCACAGGTTTTACATGGACAACCGTTATGTGCACAGTAGAACATGGACACGCGGTCAAACAAATCAAGGCCTCGGGGGGGCGAACGGGCCTTCATCTACAAACAAAGCTGTAACTTGTAAGAGGCATGAACAGGAGCTTGCATTTCATCGATTTTAGTAGCAGCGGCTCCCCATAGCCGATGATTTTCTCCCGCTCAATTATGGGACTTTTTTTTCTTCTAATTCTGCAGTCTTTGTTTAGGTTGGTTGTATATTCAGGACGCTTTAAGCGCTTTTGGTCATATCGAGTCAATGGGAGAAGGAAGGGTGAGTGGAGCCATGTCCCCGGGGGTAACCCTCTACTCTTTGCGAAAAAGGACATTGGATCTCTATCCTGCGACCACACAGACCTGGTGATGAACCATCGAGCCACGTGCCGCTAGGCTCTCAGGGGACCAGAGCACTCAAGGCGAGCGCTCCAGCCCACTGAGCTACCGGGCCGGCCCCGCAGTCTTTGTTTAGAGTGGATCTTAAGAACTGTTTTCTTAGGAGTCCGTTTTAAACCAGTTGAGCTACAAATGGCTGTCGACTTGTCGCTAGATTCGTTTGCAAACCTCAGGACCCTCGTCTGGTAGATTATTGATATCGGAGAAACAGGTGTTTCTGACATATTATGTGGGACCCGGGTATGTCAGTATGCTTGGGGGATAGTACAATATGGTATCCAGCATACCCAGTATCATACGTGATTATACCGTACCGGCCCGCTGTGGATGAACGTCTTTTCCGACATGTAGGGAGGCTTACAAATTATTGAGGGCGGTTACGTTTGTAGCGCATTCAATTATTGTCAATGGCACTGAGTCAGCCCAGTAACAAGTGCTTAGATTCGAACCCAACCCGTTTCTGTTTGTTGATAATAAAGATCCCACGCGTCTCAACGAGGCGAACTGTCGGAGCTCCCACACAAAATGACATTGCTGCCTAGACGCTTGAATTGTCGCGATATCGCCATGTATACGTTATCATGTGTTTGATTACTGCGATTAATCACGATTACACGAGAGGTTGTCCCGAGCCAGTGTCATCGCGCCCTTCCACAACGAGCACTGGACCACGCTGTGACGTTTGGTTTACTGATTGCTGTGTATTTGTGCCGCAGCTGTAAACACCAGAAGCACCACGAGAGGTTGTCCCGAGCCAGTGTCATCGCGCCCTTCCACAACGAGCACTGGACCACGCTGTGACGTTTGGTTTACTGATTGCTGTGTATTTGTGCCGCAGCTGTAAACATCAGAAACACCACGAGAGGTTGTCCCGAGCCAGTGTCATCGCGCCCTTCCACAACGAGCACTGGACCACGCTGTGACGTTTGGTTTACTGATTGCTGTGCATTTGTGCCGCAGCTGTAAACATCAGAAACACCACGAGAGGTTGTCCCGAGCCAGTGTCATCGCGCCCTTCCACAACGAGCACTGGACCACGCTGTGACGTTTGGTTTACTGATTGCTGTGCATTTGTGCCGCAGCTGTAAACATCAGAAACACCACGAGAGGTTGTCCCGAGCCAGTGTCATCGCGCCCTTCCACAACGAGAACTGGACCACGCTGTGACGTATGGTTTACTGATTGTTGTGTATTTGTGCCGCAGCTGTAAACACCAGAAGCACCACGAGAGGTTGTCCCGAGCCAGTGTCATCGCGCCCTTCCACAACGAGCACTGGACCACGCTGTGACGTTTGGTTTACTGATTGCTGTGCATTTGTGCCGCAGCTGTAAACATCAGAAACACCACGAGAGGTTGTCCCGAGCCAGTGTCATCGCGCCCTTCCACAACGAGCACTGGACCACGCTGTGACGTTTGGTTTACTGATTGTTGTGTATTTGTGCCGCAGCTGTAAACACCAGAAGCACCACGAGAGGTTGTCCCGAGCCAGTGTCATCGCGCCCTTCCACAACGAGCACTGGACCACGCTGTGACGTTTGGTTTACTGATTGTTGTGTATTTGTGCCGCAGCTGTAAACACCAGAAGCACCACGAGAGGTTGTCCCGAGCCAGTGTCATCGCGCCCTTCCACAACGAGCACTGGACCACGCTGTGACGTATGGTTTACTGATTGTTGTGTATTTGTGCCGCAGCTGTAAACACCAGAAGCACCACGAGAGGTTGTCCCGAGCCAGTGTCATCGCGCCCTTCCACAACGAGCACTGGACCACGCTGTGACGTTTGGTTTACTGATTGTTGTGTATTTGTGCCGCAGCTGTAAACACCAGAAGCACCACGAGAGGTTGTCCCGAGCCAGTGTCATCGCGCCCTTCCACAACGAGCACTGGACCACGCTGTGACGTTTGGTTTACTGATTGTTGTGTATTTGTGCCGCAGCTGTAAACACCAGAAGCACCACGAGAGGTTGTCCCGAGCCAGTGTCATCGCGCCCTTCCACAACGAGCACTGGACCACGCTGTGACGTTTGGTTTACTGATTGTTGTGTATTTGTGCCGCAGCTGTAAACACCAGAAGCACCACGAGAGGTTGTCCCGAGCCAGTGTCATCGCGCCCTTCCACAACGAGCACTGGACCACGCTGTGACGTTTGGTTTACTGATTGTTGTGTATTTGTGCCGCAGCTGTAAACACCAGAAGCACCACGAGAGGTTGTCCCGAGCCAGTGTCATCGCGCCCTTCCACAACGAGCACTGGACCACGCTGTGACGTATGGTTTACTGATTGTTGTGTATTTGTGCCGCAGCTGTAAACACCAGAAGCACCACGAGAGGTTGTCCCGAGCCAGTGTCATCGTGCCCTTCCACAACGAGCATTGGACCACGTTGCTGAGGACAGCCCAGAGCGTCATCAACCGGTCGCCGCCGGAACTAATCGAGGAAGTCATCCTAGTCGATGACTACAGCAACAAGGGTAAGGCGAGCGTGGCCATGGTAACGGTATGGGTTTCACGGTGTTCCGCTAATGGATATCCTAGCGCCGCTGTTTAAATAGCATCAGGCAAACGGTTGTCATGGTTACGTCTTTGCGCGGTAAATGCGGCGAGAAATGTGTCCACATTCATCCCCCCGTGAACTAATCCGACCCTGTGTAGCCCGCTGAATGTTTAAAGAAACCTGTGTAGGTTTATTGTGCAACAGAAGCGTGTAGTATTTCATTTGAGGTCAAGAAGGTGATGGTCACTTCCGGCTTTGTAATGCATGGGCGGATCTAGGGGTCGCACGTTTTCATAGAGCACCCCCACACCCCCTTTGCAAATTCCTAGATCCGCCCCTGTAGTGTCCTAATTTTGTAGTGTCTTGAAGGCTGTCCTTCATTGTATTCTTCGAATGTCACTGAAATATTTCTCTTCCTTGCTGAACATGCGTTACAACACATTGTCACGTATCTTGGACTGATAATAAACTTGTTCTCTTGCTTGATCAGACTTCCTCAAAAAGGACCTTGACGACTACCTGGCCAAGCATTACAATGGCAAGGTGAAGGTCGTCCGGGCCGCCAAGCGCGAGGGCCTCATCCGCACGCGGTTGCTAGGCGCCCGGGCGGCCAAGGGAGACGTCCTCATCTTTCTGGACTCTCACTGCGAGGCTGCCATCAACTGGCTGCCGCCCCTGCTCGGTAAGCCGCCCCGCGGGTCTGTACACTGGCTGCTCGTTGGTAGGAGATGCAAAAGTGTATTAATACATCTGTAATATACCTGGGTTATAGTGTCATGTAATGGGTGTGGTGGGCCCAAGCATTATGGGGAAAATCCACATTGTCCTTCCACTGGTATAGTCTTTATATCGTTTCTGTGAGCACAATATCGTAGCCGGTACGGTCACGGGTATGGGAGTCATTCTTTACCCTTTAAAACCGCTTGCACATAACACAATGATTTTGTGGCATACTCCATTGTTCGTCAACTTTACATACGATTGTTGACGTTCTCATTGAGAATGGCGAAGGAATACCGATCTGTCGTCTGCCCGTTATAACGGTTCCCGCCTTTTCCCTTAGACCGCATCGCGGAGGACTACCAATCAGTCGTCTGCTTATTATAACGGTTCCCGCCTTTTCCCTTAGACCGCATCGCGGAGGACTACCAATCAGTCGTCTGCTTATTATAACGGTTCCCGCCTATTCCCTTAGACCCCATCGCGGAGGACTACCGAGCTGTCGTCTGCCCGTTATAACGGTTCCCGCCTTTTCCCTTAGACCGCATCGCGGAGGACTACCGATCAGTCGTCTGCTTATTATAACGGTTCCCGCCTATTCCCTTAGACCCCATCGCGGAGGACTACCGAGCTGTCGTCTGCCCGTTATAACGGTTCCCGCCTATTCCCTTAGACCCCATCGCGGAGGACTACCGATCTGTCGTCTGCCTATTATAACGGTTCCCGCCTTTTTCCTTAGACCCCATCGCGGAGGACTACCGAGCTGTCGTCTGCCCATTATAACGGTTCCCGCCTTTTCCCTTAGACCCCATCGCGGAGGACTACCGAGCTGTCGTCTGCCCATTATAACGGTTCCCGCCTTTTCCCTTAGACCCCATCGCGGAGGACTACCGAGCTGTCGTCTGCCCATTTGAACGGTTCCCGCCTTTTTCCTTAGACCCCATCGCGGAGGACTACCGAGCTGTCGTCTGCCCGTTCATTGACGTCATCGACTTCGAGACGTTCGCCTACCGAGCCCAGGATGAGGGGGCGCGCGGCGCCTTTGATTGGGAGTTCTTCTACAAGCGTCTTCCCCTGCTGCCCGATGATCTGAAACACCCAGCCCGGCCCTTCAAGTAAGTCTACATGCGGCCGTCTCATCCACATCGCAGCCCGGGGCTGACGTAACCGTAGACACTCCTCAACAAGTTTATAAATGTATTTCCTAAAATCAAAATGTATTGTTCGAAATAATGTTTCACGGGTTAATCGACCATTCAACTTCATGCAAGATGATGTTTGAGGAAGTTAAACGACATCAGGTTCTCATCGACAAGAGGAGGGCATTGCCCCGGGTATATGGCTTCTGTATACCCCAGTATTATTTTTCTATTATCACCATGCAGCGTCTTTGTGTATCGTATTTCTCAGAAACCTAGCAAATCATGCCCAGCTATATCTAGAGCGGCCAGTTTTGTGTTTTTCGAGGTAGTCATTAAGATATGCATGCGCTGTTGATAACCTCGTTAAATAAATGAAGTTTACACATAAAAAAACTTGTGTGGACTGGGTTATGCAATAACATGAACATACGTATTTTGCGTGATTTTGGAATCCTTATTTTGTTAACGCCATTATCATTAGCGTGTACAACATTTATTGAGCACCGCGGGGATTTAAGCAATGACACATACAGAGGAATACATCTAATAGTGGCAAAGGAGCGGAGACTGATATCATAATCGAGACAAAACAATTAGCCTCAAGTACGTTTCTAACAATTCCATAATTACAAATTACCGAGAGCGATGAAAAAACGTTGTTACTGTTAAAATCGACCAATGCTTATGACGTATTTGGGGGGTCTTCCCGGTGTAGTGGTTAGGGCAATAGACCGCATCTCAGTGTCAGGTCCTGGGTTCGAATCCGGGCTTGGGCCATGTTTCATCCATCCATTCATCCTGCATCGTCCCGGGAGGTTCCTTGGCCCAGTTCAGCCCTGGTGTTCGTATGTATTTTATGAAGATGTGTTCCACCTATAGTCAGTGAATGGAGGTTTTGTCTGGTGACGTGATGTCGTGTTTTGCCGCTGTGTGTCGCAGGAGTCCCGTCATGGCTGGCGGACTGTTCGCCATCCACACCAAGTGGTTCTGGGAGCTGGGAGGATACGACCCCGGCCTGGATATCTGGGGCGGCGAGCAGTATGAGCTCTCTTTCAAGGTAACGTCACCAGCCCCTGTGCTCGCAGTGCAGGCCATACACTTGTCAGAGCTATATAATGTCAGGTCTATATACTGTCAAGCCATATACTGTCAGGTCTATGTACTGTCAGGTCTGTATACTGTCAGGTCTGGTATTGTCAGGGGTGGTACTGTCGGGTCTATGTACTTTCAGGTCGATATACTGTTATATAGAAATGTCATATTATGTATACTGACAAAGTGTATATATATATATATATATATCTACGCCATTTATACTTATTTAATACAGAAAAAATTAACAGAATTGTGGTGCAACAGATTAAAATACACGAATAGAAAATGCAGCTTGGATCATCCTCTACGTCTTCACTGATTTATAGATTTAGCCGTCAATCTTCCGTACGAAAACATTATATATCCGTGTTTACGCCCTATTGATGTGTTACTTTGCATATTGTAAAAAAATCTGAGTGTTCTACACCATTGGTTGAAAACGTTTTGTCTCAAAGTTATAAACCATTGGTTGAATACCCTTAGTGCCCTAAAATTATAAAACAATGGTTGAATACCCTGAGTGCCCTAATGTTATACACCGCCTGTAGGGCTGTGTGTAACGCTGTGTTAAGCTGAGTGTAACACTGTTTTATACGGTAACGCTCTGTAAAACACTGTATAACACTGTTTAAAGTTGCATATCGAGCTCTTTCCCGCCAAAACTAAAGAGGTCAAAATACCAATGAGAATCGTTCAACATTTCTTTTGTCTATATTCCACGCATGCCAGACTGCCAAATGGAGTCTCTTAGCCTTGCCCGTGATATGAATTTACCACAGGTTTTCAACGCAGTGGTAAACGTCGTTGGTTATTGTGCTTCGCGATGCTTCGTTATAAGTAGCAGTTCTGCGATTTCCCGGGATAGACAAGTTTTAAACAATTGAAGAATGAAACAATCGAGTGTTCTGCAAATTGTGATATATATTTTGCATGAGTTTTAGTTTTGGTTTTAAAAGAGCTCGATATTCAACTTTTAAAATGTAGCGCTGTGTATAACCCTGTTTAACACTGTAACACGGTGTGTAACGCTGTGTAACACTGTAACGCTGGGTGTAATACTGTGTGTAACGCTGTGTGACACTGTGTACCCACGGTGTGAAACACTGCAACGCTGAGTGTAATACTGTGTGTAACGCTGTGTGTAACGCTGTGTGTAACACTGTGTATAACGCCTTGTATAACGCCCCAGACGTGGATGTGTGGCGGTAAGATGCTGGATGCCCCTTGCTCTAGGGTGGGCCACGTCTACCGCAGGAAAAACCCCAACGGCAGTGTCCCAGGCTTCAAGGGCTACCTAGGCCGAGTAGGGCGTCTACCACACAACACGATTATATCATTATGTAGACCTGCGTTAGAGAGTCGCTGGGGCACGGGCACACTTATATATCATTATTTAGACCTGCATTATGGAGTTTCTGCGGCACGGGCCTGCCCTATCACTGCGGAACTGCCTTGCGGTTATCATGGAGGGTGTTCGCTTCTTTTCATATCGTTGACTAATTCCGTATATCCCAGAGCACAATGCCGTTCTCAACTATTCAAATTCACCAGGTGGAACCACTGTTCGATGTGCTTTCTACGGCATTGTATGCGCATTCTGATAATCCCCCATTCTTCTAAAATCGGAAGCTATTTTCTGTAAAAAATATTCAACTGCCAATTTATGATGCTCCATTCCAAATCAAGGCGATTCCGGTGTCAATGATGACCTACTTAAGTCTTCATTTGCTCTCCGTATAGATCTGTATAAATATATAGTACTTGAAAAAAAAGAGACGCATCATTGTAAACAAATTGTTGACAAAAGTGCGTTTCTTTCTTTGACATATATATATGTATACATATCTGGTTTATAAGGGTGTTCGGGGGTTCTCCGTGGTTGCGTTGTAGAACCCCTTAATGCAGATCAACAGGTCCCTGGTTCGAAACCCGGTATAGGCTATCCAAATTAAATGTTGATCCACGTCATTGGCCTGATATAACCACGTGGTGTGCGCGCCGCGACGGGCGTGAACCGAACCAACCGTGTCGTTTTCTTTTACGATGTGTGTGTAAGGGTGTCGGCGCTTCGACGTGTGCTTCTCACCGCCTCCCTCCCCTCTCCTCCCTCCCTTCTAGCTATGGCAGTGTGGCGGTATCATGTTGGACGCCCCCTGCTCCAGGGTCGGTCATGTCTACAGGAAGTTCGCCCCCTTCCCCAACCCGGGCGTCGGTGACTTTGTTGGCCGGGTAAGGTGTCATGGTGACTGGTGGGGTGGGGTTACATTGTGTATGCATAATGAGGAGGGGTAAGGAGCCTTACATACAAGGTGATATACACGTTTGGTTGCAATATTGTTAAGATAATATGTAATTTTAAAATTTAAGTTAAATATGTTAAGTATGATCTGTTTTGATAGTTATCGGTAAAATGTGATGTATTTTATTTGTAGTTAAGCGTTCGTGTAAATGCTTGGAAGTCATGGGCAACATATATTATGTTTTATTGCGATTTATCCCTTTTCATATAAACCGATATCATACTTAGTTTTAATGGTCATTTGATATTGATATCGATGATGTTTCTCACCTCAAATAAATATAAATAAGTTTTACAATTTAACAGGACTAAAGCAAGCAAGATGTATTATTTAAGACTGTGCGATAACGGTAATCTGATCTAAGTCTTACTCTAAGCACATTTTATCAGAGACTTCTAAAATAAAATAACGAGAGTGCAATAATATCTTGACTTGGCTGATTATGATGTGCATCTCTTGATGTTCTTGTTATATCACGTGTTTACCCTTTTGCCTTTCATATACTGCGTCCCTCACCACGTGCTTCACGTCGCCACGTGCTTCTCGTCGCCACGTGCTTCACGTCGCCACGTGCTTCACGTCGCCACGTGCTTCACGTCGCCACGTGCTTCACGTCGCCACGTGCTTCTCGTCGCCACGTGCTTCACGTCGCCACGTGCTTCACGTGCACCCGCCCACATCCTGTCGCTGACGTCAATGCCACTGACGTTGCTGTGGGTAATGACTGTCGCTGACGCCTGTGTCGCTGACGCCGCTGACGCCTGTGTCGCTGACGCCTGTGTCGCTGACGCCTGTGTCGCTGATGCCGCTGACGCCTGTGTCGCTGACGCCTGTGTCGCTGACGCCTGTGTCGCTGATGCCGCTGACGCCTGTGTCGCTGACGCCGCTGACGCCTGTGTCGCTGATGCCGCTGACGCCGCTGTGGGTGATGCCTGTGTCGCTGACGCCTGTGTCGCTGACGTCGCCGCTGTCGCTGACGCCTGTGTCACTGTCGCCGCTGGGGGTGCGGGGGCCGGCGTTACAGAACTACCGTCGGGTTGCCGAGGTGTGGATGGACGAGTACGCCGAGTTCCTGTACAAGCGGCGCCCCCACTACCGCTCCATCGACGAGGGCGACCTGAGCGAGCAGCGGGCCATCCGCGAGAAGCTCCACTGCAAGTCCTTCAAGTGGTTCATGGAGGAGGTCGCCTTCGACCTGCCCCTGCACTACCCCATGGTGGAGCCTCCGAACAAGGCGGAGGGCGAGGTGGGTCCTGTCTAACTGTAACCATAAGCCGCCATTAAGTAATTTTAGGTAAGTAAGTAATTTGTTTATTATAGTCACTTATGAGGAATACAACTGACAACAGGGTAAACACACAATATAAATCCTCTCCCAGCCCTACTGGGCTTACAAGTGAATTTATGGGCCCAGTACTGCTGCATATATCGGCGTAAAAAAAAATATATATATATATAATAATAATAATAATAATCATGACCTAAAAAAAGAAAAAAATGACAGCTTAGAAGCGAAGAAATATAGAATGAAAAACACAATTACATCAGTGTTTAACATACGGGCCCTTACACCTATATTTAACTTATGAGACCTTACACCTATGTTTAACATACGGGCCCTTACACCTATGGTTTACATACTAAAGCCGTATTCATAGTCGCCACTTAGGCTACGCCACTAGATTTTTGCGCTAAGTGGAAGATTTGTCGAACGATTATCGGGCTCAAAATACATAAGTATTCACCCAAGAAGTGGATTTTCTAAATAAAGAAAGCGCTAACATTTTATTGAAAGGGGTTTCATAATCATGAGCACCACCACAACGAGCTGGTGAGGCTAAGATAAAAATGCACTTTTTGTGCGTAACTTACGAGGGGATTATGAATACGGCCCCAGGCGCTTATACCTATGTTTAACATACGGACCCTTACACCTATGTTTAACATACGGGGCCTTACACCTGTCGAGCAGCGCGCCATTTGCCGGAGCAAGTGACGTATATTGTGACTCTTCATGTGGCGCCGCCTTACGTTATAACTGGAAGGAAACCCTTCGCAGTGGAGGTAGCCTTCAGGGGGAAACGCGTGTAACGAGAGATCAGGGCCGCGATTCACGGATGAATTGCATCAGTTTCAAGCCGTGCAGTATACCATGATCTTAGCCTTTCAAATTAGCAGCCACGCTCATTGATATATATCTTGTGACAATTGTGTCCGTAAAAAAACGTCATGGTTGGAGTTCGAATGGCAGCTGAGTGGTGTGCTTGGTGTTTCAGCTGCGCAGTGTGTCAAGCAACATGTGTGTGGACACGCGATTTAAGGGGCAGAACGAGCGATTCAATGTGGAGACCTGCATCAAGGACCAGCCTGGCGCGAGCGGCGAACAGGTAAGGCGCACTTCTCTAACATACAAACATGCATATGCATGGTGAAACCGGGCGCGAGCGGCGAGCAGGTAAGGCGCGCTTCTCTAACATACAAACATGCATATGCATGGTGAAACCGTGTGCAAGCGGCGAGCAGGTAAGGCTGGCTTCTCTAACATACAAACATGCATATGCATGGTGTAACCGAGCGCGAGCGGCGAGCAGGTAAGGCGCACTTCTCTAACATACAAACATGCATGTGCATGGTGAAACCGGGTGCAAGCGGCGAGCAGGTAAGGCTGGCTTCTCTCTCCCTGGATAACAAATGCCTGATCTAATTCTACACACTGAGGTTATCTCCCATAATGTCCTAATCAAGCTAACGTTACAGTAAATAGTCACCGCTCTTGCACATCACTATCGTAATTACACATGCTCTGGGTGCACAATATTATCTTATTGTATTATTGAGTAGAAATAGTCTCCGCATTTACTTGTATGTAATCTAAATAGTTATGTCACCGATGTTTCGCACTTGGTGTATGTGATTGACAATGAGACGCCGTGACCTTGGTGTGACCTTGACAGCGGTTTGAGATGACGTGGCACCGAGACGTGCGGCCGGTGAAGCGGACGCTGTGCTGGGACGTGTCGACCTCAGTGCCCAAGGCCCCCGTCCTCCTCTACCAGTGTCACGGCCAGAAGGGCAACCAACACTTCAAGTACAACGCCGTACGTACAACGACAGGGCTCCTGAAGGGGGCCTCCCTCGTGTAGTGGTTAGCGTACTAGACCACAGATCAGTAGGTCCTGGAGGCCTCCCTGCTGTAGTGGTTAGCTCACCAGACCGCGGTTCAATAGGTCATGGGGGCCTCCCTGCTGTAGTGGTTAGCTCACCAGACCGCGGTTCAATAGGTCGCGGGGGCCTCCCTGCTGTAGTGGTTAGCTCACCAGACCGCGGTTCAATAGGTCTTGGGGGCCTCCCTGCTGTAGTGGTTAGCTCACCAGACCGCGGTTCAATAGGTCGCGGGGGCCTCCCTGCTGTAGTGGTTAGCTCACCAGACCGCGGTTCAATAGGTCTTGGGGGCCTCCCTGCTGTAGTGGTTAGCTCACCAGACCGCAGGTTCAATAGGTCTTGGGGGCCTCCCTGCTGTAGTGGTTAGCTCACCAGACCGCGGTTCAATAGGTCTTGGGGGCCTCCCTGCTGTAGTGGTTAGCTCACCAGACCGCGGTTCAAAAGGTCTTGGGGGCATCCCTGCTGTAGTGGTTAGCTCACCAGACCGCGGTTCAATAGGTCGCGGGGGCCTCCCTGCTGTAGTGGTTAGCTCACCAGACCGCGGTTCAATAGGTCTTGGGGGCCTCCCTGCTGTAGTGGTTAGCTCACCAGACCGCGGTTCAATAGGTCATGGGGGCCTCCCTGCTGTAGTGGTTAGCTCACCAGACCGCAGGCCGTAGACATTTGTTGACCTTTTGTTAGATGCCCACGAAACACGAGCACTTCTAAAAGCCACTGCGAATCAAAAGAGGCATAATTTTTCTCACAATGTTTTGTGTTTTTTATTTTGCATATAGGCTATTGTTGTCTTTGCTGAGTTGTAAGTAACATATATATATGTATTCATGTATATGTCAATTCTTTTCCGGGGTAAAATAAGGAAATATATGGTATTATGTGTACAAGAATCTTTAGCCAGTTGCAAACACAGGATCTCGCCACTCGTTGCGGTCCGAAAATCTTAAAGTCGTTATAGCGAGCGCAAGCGAGCTCTTAATGTAACATGCATACATATTCAAAGTCCATTTCAAGCATAGGCTTAGGACTTTCATTTCGCGTAACATCCCCCATGAGACGCTGTCAGCTGTACATAAATATATTCAAGCAAAGAGAGGTCGAGGCCTATTATGTCATGTCTTTAATAATTAAATCAGCTGCCCCACAAAATTAACGAATAAATTATTCAATGTTAACACTGGATGTATACTTCAAATTAAAGTTAATTTACAAGCGACGGACTAAATGTCTGTTGCCAAGCCGAGCGCTCTTGGTGTCCGCCCATCGGCTGCTGTCATAGTGAGTAGTTGTGACGTCAAAATGTTATAAACATGACGTCACAATGGGAGTTCCTAAGCAACCGAATGATATGCCACAAGCACGTGCATGGTATACGTCATCCCGCCAAAGATATTCTTTATGGCAAGCCGAAGTGAGATTAATTTTGAATATTAATCTAGATGTATCCCCTCGGAATATCTGAATTAATAAATATACGCTCGCATTTTTTAGGTAGCACCTATCCATATTATACGACGTCATATCCAATTGAAGAAATAAGTTTGTTTCATTATAACGCGCTGTTATAATGACGTCATCTTGGTTACCTTATAACAATCAGCGTGGTAAATAACGACGTCGCACCGGCGCCGAGCGAAGTAACACACTGGGAATGAACCATCCTGTCACGACCTGAACCTAGAGGGGCCGGCCCGGTCGATCAGTGGGTTAGAGCGTTCGCCTTGAGTGCGTTGGCCACCTGAGAGCCTAACGGCACGTGGATCGGTGGTTCGAGCCCATCTGTGGCCATGTCTGTGTGGTCGCAGGATAAATATCACAAGTCCTTCTTCGCAAAGAGTAGGGGGTTACCCCCGGGGGCATGGCTCCACTCTCCCTTCCTTCGCCCATTGACTCGATATGACCAAAAGTGGTTAAAGTGTCCTGAATATACAACCAACCTGAACCTAGATTTGCTCCATAACGCCCAGCCTCCAGCGATCCCTGTGGCCCAGGTCTGTCTTCTGGCATCTCACATCCCTCCTGGCATCTGACGTGTTTATTTTCCCTCCAGGTGGCGCAGCAGGTGTTCCATCCGATCTCCCACCAGTGTCTGGATCACGATCCCGGCAGCAAGGAGCTGTTCATGAATCCCTGCGACTCCAGGGCCGAGACCCAGAAGTGGGCGTGGGAGAAGACCAACGAGGAGGAAATCCGGAAGGAATGGGAATCTTAGTCGCCAATCCGGAAGGGAATGGGAATCTTGGTGGCCGATCCGGAAGGGAATGGGAATCTTAGTGGCCGATCTAATGTAATGTAAGAAACACTCATGTCAGTGTTTGAGGGTGGGTGGGGGTGGGGGGGGGGGGCTGGCCAAGGTTGGGTTTCGTCTTGTTACGATACCGCCGTCTTACTCTAGGCGAAGAACTCTAGTGTCTGTGAAATATGGTAATGATGTATTCTCGCGTATGTTTAAGGTGGACGAAAATGAGTTCTCGCGAGAGCTAAAATGAGGCATGGTGTTTCGTGCATGAAGCGAGCATGGCTGGGACACAAGTGATATAAGGTTTAAAAGCTTTCAAACTACGGCAATCAGTGACATGTCAAACGCGATAAGATACATGGTATCACGAGGGTCTGCACGTGACATCACAGACAGCGCGCGCTCAACTCCAGCGAATCCGGTTTCTGGTACATGACACTTCACCGCCCCATATACAAAGCATGGGGAGCTCTTTGTAATGGCGTGAAACGCATAGAAAACCATCGTAATGCGATTCGAATTTCGATTCGAAACTAGTATGAGTATTAAGGTAAACCCCCAAACATTTACTCCGTATGGTTGTCAACTCCAACAGTGCATTCATATTCAAAACATCACTGAGTCTAGTTTGAGTCCCATAGTAAAGTATAGGGACCCGCTGACGCGTTGTACCGAGAATGGTTGTTTTTAGAGGTGAGCGCGCGCTGTCTGTGACGTCACTATTGTCTGGGGTGTCGGGAATATGGGGAAACGGTTCACTGGATAGGGGTGGGGGGCGGCAGGTATAAACTGCTTTTAGCCTGGATCTGGACTCAATAACACCTAGATATCCTACAGTATTGTCGGATGACCCCTTCAAAACTTAATTCTTAGCAGATACTTGGGTTATTCATGGCTTCGCAGGACATGTAGCTGGCGCAGCAATGCGGTTAGTAGTCTGAAGTCACTGAAGTCTCCTACAAATGAAATCACTGGTCTGTAACTGAGTGCTCTTCTGATTGAAGTTACTGAAACCGCTGTACATCTGAGCGGGTATAGGCAGCTCATAACATGACAACAAGGAGTGATGTTTCCAAGGGGGCGCTTTGTTCGTGCATTGGTAAGATTTTAAGTCCAACCAACTGATAACTATAAGTAAATAAGTATGTATATGCTGGAGTGGTGAATGCAAGTGATGACGTCATACAGTTTATCGTTGGATCTCTTACCATGTACATTTATTATTGTCAACAGGTTCTCGAGGACACTTGTCACTTGTTCTGATTCACTTGTGTAGCAGATTTGTGATTTGCACACGTAACATATCAGCTGCTGGAGGTTGTTGTTGTAAAGGTTTCTGCGTTACGTCGTGCATGTACGTGTTAGTGGTCTTAGTGTAACGGTGTAATATGTACAGAGACGCAATGGGAATGAGTTCTTCCACTGTTGTATATATCTATCGTGTGTGAGTGGCTATTCAACCAACAAACCCTGACCACGTGGTTTCCTGGCGCGCGTCAGCGTTGGTCTTGTAACCGAGAGGCAGAAGGGGGTTTAAAAGCAGGCCTTGTTGAGTAAATGAAGCTCGTTTTAACCCTTTTAAGACATTAACAGGTATGTTTTTAATGGAGCAATGTCAACATTGTGCAAAGGACATCTTGCTAATTATGTATCTGGGACGGTTACCACGTGATAGTGTGGCCCCTGGCATGGCCGTTCGTTGATTGATGCTTGAATTCTATTTAACATAGTATCAAGGCATAATTTTAGTAGGACTAGTAGTAATCTTGTTGTTCCCCAAAAAAATCCTCTTCATCAACAGTTAAATTAGGAAATATTGTTATGCTGAGGGTGTCGTTAGCACTATAAACCTGGGGTCTCCTTTAGTGTGGCCCCTGGCCCCTGGCATGACCGCTCGTTGATTGATGCTTGACTTCTATTTAACACTATAAAGCTGGGGTCTCCTTTAGGTGGATTTGATTTGATATCTTTAGTAACCTGGGGCCGTAAGTTACGCACGAAAAGTGCGTTTTCATCTTAGCCTCACTGGCTCGTTGTGGTGGTGCTCATGATTAAGAAATCCTCTTCAACATAATTTTAGCCCTTTCTTAATTCAGAAAATCCTCTTCTTGGGTGACTATTTATGTATTTTGAACTCAATAATCGCTCGACAAATACACCACTTGGCGATTATGAATACGGCCTCTGGCCCGGTATCTATTCACAAACCGTGCTTAGCGCACCGCAAAGGTGGGAGCGATTTACTCGGCAAAGAACCCGAAGAGGCTATTCACCAAAATTATTTTCAGAATGGGAGATATGCCATCTCTTAAATAACTATCATGATGTGGATTATGCGAATACTACCGTAGTTCATGTATGTTTTCGGACACCCCTTCAAAGCCAGGAAGATGATGAATTTAGTGTACTGTTAGTTTTCGAACCCCCAACGCAGGTACTTTTTCAAGCGTATGTATATATTCGGATACTATCGGACCTAACATACCAATGCCTCCAGGTTTCTTCCATTTTGTTGCATGTTTTCGGACAGTAGATGTGAGAGTCCATTATTTTTGCTGTAAGTATTTGGACAGCCTGAAAAACAATTAGTTTGAAAGTGGCCGAAAACATACATGAAATACGGTACTTCACGAGCCAAGTTACGCCAGTGTTAGGATATACCCGCCCTGATTGATACCCGGCACTGCAATCAGAATTCATAATGTCCGTTGGATGCTGATAGCTTATAAATGAAGGGAGTTGGTTGGCACGTGGGGTAAATGGAGTTAACCTGACCCTGTGTCAGTCCGGTCCAGACATTGTTTACTAAAGGTCAGGGCCGACTCTTATCGACAGCTGATTTTACTTTTAGTTACATTGTTTCACGCGCAGCTCGTATCAAACCGAAAAGGTTCACAATTAAATTTGCTCTTGAAGGTAAGGTTATTTTGGTTTGGTGCGCCGTTTATTATTGTATTGTTACTTCTGCATAATTTCTGAGGTATTTTACTTTATTTTATGGCGATTATGAGTGGTTTATGTATGGTTGTGGCAGGCAGCATGGAAGAAAAACACCAAGCAATCCTAGAAATGTATCGTGAATCCGATCAATACTTGTACATACCTTAGTGGCTTGACGACGCATGCGCAGGC
Organism: Arenicola marina; assembly: GCA_964019135.1. Taxonomy (NCBI): domain Eukaryota; kingdom Metazoa; phylum Annelida; class Polychaeta; family Arenicolidae; genus Arenicola; species Arenicola marina. Next base: position 20,504,604 of record OZ025260.1, on the reverse strand, counting down.
AATGACGCCTGCTTGGTTGGTAGAAAATCAGTAAGAGCAAAAGATTTGTAAATAATTTGATGTGGTATGCACTCTGCATTCCTCTGGCTTTGTGGGTCAAATTTCAACATTACGACATTGTGAGCAGATCCGTGACACCGGAGTCGCCTGAACCAATCCCTACCTGATCGGAATATGGGGACTGGTGACCATGAGTTGTCATTGGTAGTGATTTCTTTTAAATATACAGTATTCCAATGGTGTTTTGAGACCATCCCAGGGATGAATCCTTTAATTATGCAATGATGTTATCAATTTATATGTATGTATCGTATCCTGTTCGTCTTTGGTCATTCCAATTGTTCTAAAGAGCTAACCTGTATCGTATTGGTGTTTACCCCAATCACAGTAACATAGAGGGTTCTATCTGGCCAGGGGCCAAAAATTGTTGTTGTTACTGAAATGATGAAGAATGTGGGCAGATTGTATAAATTTGTATAAAACCCACGTGTCTCCTGGACCTTCGAGTCCAAATATGTTGAATTCATAATCAATTAATCGATCCATTCATTATGAACAACTTTATATTTCGTATACGGCTTTAAATTATTTGACTTAAAATGAGCTAAATATTAAACTATTATTTGACATGTGTATGGTCTTGAAACCTGAAGACGGAAGACAGTGGAGTCTGAATTTATGCAATACTCTATGCCAACGGGACTATTTTCCTGCTCAGCCCGTGTCTTTTTGTTTTATGGTACGTTTAACATTTGAGTGAGCAGATGAGTGATGAAAATTCCCCATTACTTACCCCTAGTACTTTCAGCTAAAAGAGCTAACATCATTCACCTTTTCCAGTTGTGAAATATGATCTTTTACATTCCGCTATTCATCCATAAAATGATTTGATATTAACTTGGCCGTGTGTGTATATTGCTTGATCCAATATGGTTTTGGCGCAATTGCAGTGGTCTCACGCTAATTGGTCGTGTGCGAACTGCGCGTCCCTGTCGTAGCAACGCAGCAAATCAAAGCGTGACGTCAGCATGCAAACAGCCAAGGAGATAAGGTTTATATTACATTTCAATTTTAATATTCTTAAGATCTGATTGAATGTAAACCGAGCGTTTGCGGCTGACGGTCCACTGCCTGAATCGTTGCAAAATACCGTACTACATAAATCTGGAAATTCGGAAAATTGTTGTGCGTTTGCATGTATATATGCATATACGGTTGCATATATCAGAAAGTTGGCAGATCAGTTGTTTCCTATTGATGAGGGCATATTTATGACTGTTTCTTCGTCGATGAACTCTCTCGCCAGTTATAGTGATTAACGTGAATATGATTCAAGGTACGTTTGAGCGTATGGTGTAATCAGGAGTGTTGGTACCACTGCTGGTCCCTTGTTGTACGTCAGCCTGTTTAGCACTTTGATTCTCGTAGCTTAGCGTCACACCTTATCGGTAACAATCTGGCAGTCGTGAAGCCGGGAGATTATATAAAATCCAAAGGTGTTAGTTAGTTGTTGATCAATTCGAACTTCGTGATAGAATCAAATTTGGATGAGATATTTTTGTATGTCTTAGTTGTAGGCTACGGGGCAATGAAAAAAAACTGGTATCAAAAAAGGCTGTCCCTCTTTCCTCTACGGTAGTTTATGCCTTGGAGTGAATAGATCTGTTGTTACAATGTCGTCGACTATTCAGTCTGAACAGGTCTACGTGTGACCACTGCAAACGTACTCGTGCAAACAAATCTGCTTTTCAACGGGAATAAATCTTTATTTTTAAGAAGTGTTTTTGTCGTTGGTGTGCTTCGGGGTTGAGGCCTACGCAGGCCTCCTACACTGATCTATCTACTTGTTAGCTGTCTAGTTAAAATTGTGGCTGTTCTTTGTGGACAGTGACGGCTTATCATGTGCTGTGATATGCAACCTAAACCGTGTGAAGTGGAAGATTTACATCAATCTGGTAAACCTTCATTTCTACGAGAAATGGACTGTAATGTAATGCTTATATAGCCAACCACGCCAAGTTCAGAATAATTTCGGCTTTGTTGCCATATACAAAGCAGATGGGCAAAAAAAACTGCATTTCTTGAAGAATCGAGATTAACAATATCAAACTATATAATCCCTCAATTGTTTCACAATCGGCTAATTTTATTGCTTGCACGGACCAGTGGTTACTAGTGCATTCCGATTATAGTGCATCACCATTGTACGAATCTGGCGGGGAACCCTGGACGCTAAGTAAAGAACGGACACATTTCTTACGAAAAAGACAATGGAGGTCATAGATGTTGCGAAACAGTTTGTTTTTATCCCAATGCAAACATCCCACATCCCCAAAACACCTCATCAGAATTATCAACTGAACAAGATTTCATGTTTTATATACGAAATATTTTATTTCACTATATCGAAATAATACATATAAAATAAAGGGTTATCGGCTTAAAACCGACATATATTTATTACAAAAGTGTAAAGCGCCGGCTCGCCTCTCGTGCGAAGCCCAAATAGACTTAATGCCGATATATGAGTAAGTGAGTAACTGTGTATTGAGGTAATAAATTGGTACATTTACCTTAAGCGTATAAGATCAGATAAGATTACCTGTGAAAGTTACACTGGGTTAATAAAGTTGGCCGTTAGACGGGATCTGTGCACGTCAGCAGTAGATATACACAAGGTGTACACAACGGAAGTCGGCATACACAACGTTCATAACGAAAGCGGTCACGTCACAAAACATGTACAACAAAAACTCATTTGGCGCGAAATAGTCAAGAATTTTGATTTCTGCTTCCACCTCATCCAGGGCGATAATGCCATGCAAAGGGAAGCCACTGGCACGGTAAAAACAATGATCAACAATTCCTTGGCGCAAAGGAGAATAACGTTGGTCGTATTTGATTATTCTTAGCTGTCGGACAAGGTGTGGCCATTGACAAACTCAATTGATTTGATAGACAAATAGTTTACCCCCAGACTGCGTATGCGACTTTGTATATAAGCTAAGTGAGATCATCGATTTTGATTGGACGCTGGCTTTCTGTCTTACATCTAGACGGACAACACTAATAATACACACATTACAGATAATTACCTACTCAATTAAGTAGATGTACAAAACCTGTATCTACTCAATTAATTAGATGTACAAAATCCTTATCTACTCAATTAATTATGGGTACAAAACCTTAATCTACTCAATTATGTGTACAAAACCTTAATCTACTCAATTTAGTAGATGTACAACACGTTTATCTACTCAATTAAGTAGATGTACAAAACCTTATCTACTCCGTTAAGTAGATGTACAGAAAGGTGACGAACACACAAATAATATAGAAAATATCACTTTACTAGAGGATAGCAGTAATGGATCAGTTTAAATAAGAAAGGGACTGTCTAATACAACATTCAGTTGGCCGAATGTGACAGTACCTACACCGTACTATAGCAGGGAGTCAAGGTCATGACATCATGTCGATAACTCAAGGTCATGACATGTCGATAGCTCAAGGTCCCATGGAATGATCAGACTTCATCAGGTCCATTGGCCATGTTACTGTCCACGAACCCATTACTGTTGTTAGTGCACCGAGTAATACGTGAGCTATACGGAAATCATGGTTTGCGCAAACAAGGAAGAACGAATCTTTATCTTTGGATAGAACAAGTGGTACCAGAATCCGGGACTATGGCAGTGGGTAAACAAGACTATAGCTGGGAGCCAAAGTCCATCTGGCACATACCAGTTATATATATACATCCACGATGTTCTGTTATAAAATGGCGGCCATCTCCTGGTGTGTTACTGTTACCGTGGCTCCTCACAAACGACTGTTCCACAACTGTTAGTATTATAGTGGCCCCATACATACACAGACTGATGGAACCCAGCCGACGGACGCATGGTAAACGAACCAGTTTATGGCACAATTCAGTGACGTATCTATCCAGGCTTGATACGTCGTAATTTCTGCGGTTGAGCTAACAACAAATATTTCTTTGAATGCCAAGGAGCATAAAGAGATGCCAACCAACCATGACACAGTTCAGTGACGTATCTATCCAGGCTTGATACGTCGTAATTTCTGCGGTTGAGCTAACAACAAACCTAATGTCAGGGAGTATAACGGACAGTAATGCTGAGCCTGGTATCCATCTATACAACAACAACGTTAACCAGTGTATGCAACCGTTATACAGGGTTAACTTATTTACAACATTGCAAATCCTTTGTAAATCTTACATTTACAATCTGAGTAACTGTCGATAGCGGGCGCGACATGTTTAACCGTCCAAATAAACGTAAGACGCAGTAACGTGAAACGCAATTCTGATTGGTTAATATAACCAAGGCCACCATTCGGTGCAGCCTCATTCTTGTGATTCTTAACACGCCTTCTGTTCCGACATACTGTGCGGATTCTTATGACCAAAAGCGACATTTCTAAATACAATATTCATGATAAATAAGTCCTGATATGTCATAATGATTTTTAGGTTCTTTCCTACAGAGGTTGACAAATATATTACATTTGTATGAAACTGCCATGATAATGGACATTTCAGGAGTACACCGATGGAGTATTTGCAAGTACGAGTAGTATATAGGTACGTGGCGGGCGTTGCGTCTCGACAAACAGTGCCGGAACTCTTGAAGATATCCACTGGCAAGTGGATTAGAGCAGACTTAACTCTGGAATTAGTTCCCAATGATATAATAAAAGTGTTCAATTACCACAAATTTCAGAAAGCATTCTGGTGCAAATCTAGGTTGAAACTTGGCTTATTTTATGGTCAAATGTTAAGTCATCTTATCCAAGGTACGTTTATCTTCTAGAAATCGCGTTTTAATGGGTTTTGTCGGCGAGTTTTGACCTTGTAGGCGTTTTTTCAGATGCCGGCCCTGGCCAATATACAGAGAGCGTTCAATGAGTTTTGACCTTGTAGGCGCCGGCCCTGGCCGATATACAGTGAGCGCTCAGTGAGTTTTGATCTTGTAGGCGTTCTTCCAGATGCCGGCCAGGCAGACGGTGGAGTGGAACCTGTAAAAGATGGCGAGCGGCGTGCTGACGTGCGTAATGACGCTCCAAGGCAGGAAGCCGTAGAAGTGCATCGCGATGGGGTTGGAATCGGACCGCAGCATCTCGAAGGTGTTGATCCCCCACATGGCGATGTTACACACCAACAGGAAGGTGATGTACTCCCGGCCGGGTTTCTTATTCTCGTGGAAGGGCACCAGCGCCGACCTGCGCAGGCCGTTCATGATGAAGACCGTCTGTATGGCGGCCTGCAGCATGACGAGTCCGCTGGAGAACATGACCAGCAGGCCGCCCAGGGTGTCGGCCTTGTAGCGGCCGGCCACCATGCTGAAGACGCTGAACGTGAAGACGCCTATGAGGGACGCCATCAGCAGCGTCTCGTCCAGCACGTTGTCGCGGTTGCCATGGAAATGGAGTGCCCGGATGCGGACGGCGGCGACGATGACGGCGACGGTGGCGAGGAAGTAGAGGACGAGCTCCGAGATGTGGACCACCAGGACCGCGGCGTCCCGGAAGCCGGGCTTCTCGACCAGCACGAAGAAGACGATGACGCTGATGATGGTGCCGACCACGGTGAAGATGCCGAAGAAAAGGCCGCGGTTGGCGCCCGAGCAGTCCACGCTCACCCGGTGGTGCTTCTTCAGGCTGACCAGGGAGGCCGAGCTGTCCGACCCCCCGGGGCTGCCCGCTGACAGGGCAGGGGGCCGGCCGATGTTACGCCACATCACGTACAGGATGCCTGGCAACGAACAAGCAACGTACACCGTGTACATTAAACATATGTATCAAGATATGTTCTACAAACGAAGATTTGTAATCAAGCTAAATATAATTAACATTATTTATCAACAAACACATATATATAAATAACAATATTGATCAGCAAACATATATATATATAATTAACAATATTTATCAACAAACACATCTATAAAATTAACAATATTTATCAACAAACACATCTATATAATTAACAATATTTATATACAGGATACAGGGGTACAGGTAGGGGCTGGGGAGTGGGGTGGGGTGTCTTACCAGCAGATATCAGGCTGTACTCAATGATACAGGGGTACAGGTAGGGGCTGGGGAGTGGGGTGTGGTGTCTTACCAGCAGATATCAGGCTGTACTTAATGATACAGGCCTGGGGAGTGGGGTGGGGTGTCTTACCAGCAGATATCAGACTATACTCAATGATACAGGGGTACAGGTAGGGGCTGGCTGACTCCACGACCTGCCCCATGATGTCGTGGCGCCAGCACCGTTGGTATTCCATGCCAGGGTCAGCGACCAGCGCGTCCGTCACATTTACTGCAATGATAATCACAACAGGCACCCATTAAATATCATTCAGCATCATTTCATCGTTCCGAGAGGTTTCTTGACCCAAGTTAGGCAAACAAGTCAAAGTGCAAAAACAGCTTAGAAGTAACAAAAACCACGTGGAATTATGAACTAAAACCACGTGGTAGCAACAGCGAGATACCTTCAATAAAGTCACGTGACCACAATATTTTGTGTAAACAATATTTTTATTAACTATTGGCAAACAGCGTGACGTCACAATGCCCACCTGTAGTGGAGGCTCCCACTAGATAACCCGCCTCCGAGTCTCCGCTCGCTGAGGAGTGGACGACCCTGACGTCATCAAAATGGCCGACGACCTCCGCGGATTCCAAGATGGCGCCGGGTGTCAGGGTGGTGGTGGGGCCGCCGTGGTCGCGGGGCACCATTCTGGTGGGGCTGGGGTGGACGTGGAAGTTGTAGTAGTCCGGGTAATGCTCCTTGATCTCGCGTATAGTCTCGGCCACGACGACTCGGAGCCAGACGCACACATTAGTTGCGATCATATGCATGAGGCCGAAGCGAGCCAGGATCCGATACCGGTGGATACACATCTGTAACAGATTCATTATGTGAACAAAGTAAGCCAGGATCCGATACCGGTGGATACACATCTGTAACATATTCATTATGTGAACAAAGTGAGCCAGGATCTGATACCGGTGGATACACATCTGTAACAGATTCGTCATGTGAACAAAGTTAGCCAGGATCCGATACCGGTGGATACACATCTGTAACATATTCATTATGTGAACAAAGTAAGCCAGGATCCGATACCGGTGGATACACATCTGTAACTGAATCGCCATGTGAACAAAGTGAGCCAGGATCCGATACCGGTGGATACACATCTGTAACAGATTCATTATGTGAACAAAGTAAGCCAGGATCCGATACCGGTGGATACACATCTGTAACATATTCATTATGTGAACAAAGTGAGCCAGGATCTGATACCGGTGGATACACATCTGTAACAGATTCGTCATGTGAACAAAGTTAGCCAGGATCCGATACCGGTGGATACACATCTGTAACATATTCATTATGTGAACAAAGTGAGCCAGGATCCGATACCGGTGGATACACATCTGTCACAGAATCGCCATGTGAACAAAGTGAGCCAGGATCCGATACTGGTGGATACACATCTGCAACAGATTCATCATGTAAACAAAGTGAGCCAGGATCCGATACCGGTGGATACACATCTGTAACAGATTCGTCATGTGAACAAAGTTAGCCAGGATCCGATACCGGTGGATACACATCTGTAACATATTCATTATGTGAACAAAGTGAGCCAGGATCTGATACCGGTGGATACACATCTGTAACAGATTCGTCATGTGAACAAAGTTAGCCAGGATCCGATACCGGTGGATACACATCTGTAACATATTCATTATTGAACAAAGTAAGCCAGGATCCGATACCAGTGGATACACATCTGTCACAGAATCGCCATGTGAACAAAGTGAGCCAGGATCCGATACTGGTGGATACACATCTGCAACAGATTCATCATGTAAACAAAGTGAGCCAGGATCCGATACCGGTGGATACGCATCTGTAACATATTCATTATGTGAACAAAGTGAGCCAGGATCTGATACCGGTGGATACACATCTGTCACAGAATCGCCATGTGAACAACGTGAGCCAGGATCCGATACTGGTGGATACACATCTGCAACAGATTCATCATGTAAACAAAGTGAGCCAGGATCCGATACCGGTGGATACACATCTGTGACAGATTCATTATGTGAACAAAGTGAGCCAGGATCCGATGCCGGTGGATACACATCTGCAACAGATTCATCATGTAAACAACGTGAACTAGGATCCGATACCGGTGGATACACATCTGTAACAGAATCGCCATGTGAACAAAGTGAGCCAGGATCCGATACCGGTGGATACACATCTGTAACATATTCATCATGTAAACAAAGTGAGCCAGGATCCGATACCGGTGGATACAAATCTGTGACAGATTCATTATGTGAACAAAGTGAGCCAGGATCCGATGCCGGTGGATACACATCTGCAACAGATTCATCATGTAAACAACGTGAACTAGGATCCGATACCGGTGGATACACATCTGTAACAGATTCATCATGTAAACAACGTGAACTAGGATCCGATACCGGTGGATACACATCTGTAACAGATTCATCATGTGAACAAAGTGAGCCAGGATCCGATACCGTTGGATACACATCTGTAACAGAATCGTCATGTGAACAAAGTGAGCCAGGATCCGATACCGGTGGATACACATCTGCAACAGATTCATCATGGGAACAACGTGAACCAGGATCCGATACCGTTGGATACACATCTGTAACAGAATCGTCATGTGAACAAAGTGAGCCAGGATCCGATACCGGTGGATACACATCTGCAACAGATTCATCATGGGAACAACGTGAACCAGGATCCGATACCGTTGGATACACATCTGTAACATATTCATTATGTGAACAAAGTGAACTAGGATCCGATACCGGTGGATACACATCTGTAACAGATTCATCATGTGAACAAAGTGAGCCAGGATCCGATACCGTTGGATACACATCTGTAACAGAATCGTCATGTGAACAAAGTGAGCCAGGATCCGATACCGGTGGATACACATCTGCAACAGATTCATCATGGGAACAACGTGAACCAGGATCCGATACCGTTGGATACACATCTGTAACAGAATCGCCATGTGAACAAAGTGAGCCAGGATCCGATACCGTTGGATACACATCTGTAACAGAATCGTCATGTGAACAAAGTGAGCAAGGATCCGATACCGGTGGATACACATCTGTAACAGAATCGCCATGTGAACAACGTGAACCAGGATCCGATACCGTTGGATACACATCTGTAACAGAATCGTCATGTGAACAAAGTGAGCCAGGATCCGATACCGGTGGATACACATCTGTAACAGAATCGTCATGTGAACAAAGTGAACCAGGATCTGATACCGGTGGATACACATCTGTAACATATTCATCATGTGAACAAAGTGAGCCAGGATCGGATACCGGTGGATACACATCTGTAACAGAATTGCCATGTAAACAAAATGAACCACCTTTCCGAATATAATAACGAAACGTGAAGTTATACCAAATGTTTAACTTACACAATTATAGCCTAGATCGAAATTACATAATTATAGCCTAAATCTAACTGACACGATTATAACCTAGATCTAACTTAGATCTAAATAAAACAATTATAACCTTGATCTAACTTACACAATAATAGCCTACATCTAACTTAGATCTACCTTACACAATTATAGCCTAGATCTAACTTAGATCTAACTTACACAATTATAGCCTAGATCTAACTTAGATCTAACTTACACAATTATAGCCTAGATCTAACTTAGATCTAACTTACACAATTATAGCCTGGATCTAACTTAGATCTAACATACGCAATTATAGCCTAGATCTAACTTAGATCTACCATACGCAATTATAGACTAGATCTAACTTAGATCTAACTTACACAATTATAGACTAGATGTTGGAAAAGTCGTGTGAAATAGTGACCTTGGAGTTGAGGAAGATGAAGTAGAGCTGGATGAAGGTGAAGACCAGATGGACCACTGGCCGTAGCATGCGGGACACGTCGATACAGTCCCCCACCAGATCCAGCTCGAACAGCTGACCGAACATCAGACCCTCGTAGATCATAGCGCCGATCCCAAAGGCTGGCAATAGACAAAACAAAACCAATGTGTCATCAATCTATATATTTAATATTAGCAACAAAATTAAATGAATACCATCAGTTTCAATGTCAATAATTCCGACTCATTTCGTATTGGTATATTTGGCCATGGGTCACAAGCGAAACCTACTCAGCTAAGAATAAACGTCTGAAACGATTTTGTTCAGGTTGAATATACTTAACTGACCATTTAATTACCGGGTATGATTAATTATATGAAAACTAAGAAATTAATCAATATTATTAAATTAAAAACAAAAAAATCTAAATCAACTGGTCCTTCACCAAAAGGTTTAATTAATATAAAAGACATCAGTAACGACGATGAAGTTGTGTTCGTCCTGAAGCTTATTACTATTCCTTTCGAGCAATAAAGTTAACCAGAGAATTGCTAAACTGCTAAATACAAGAACCCGCAGCATTACTGTTGCGGAATAGAAAATGAAACAAATTTAATGTACAATGAGCGTACATATACCTCTAGAAGATGGCGTCTGCCGCCCCCACACAGTCACTTACCCACAGCGCCGAGCCTCAGGTAGAAACTCCCGGTGTGGGAATGAGCAGTTATAGAGGTCTTCTGTTTCGCTGACGAATGTTTAATGAGCGCCTCCTGGCGACTGGCGGTGGAAGCGTCATCGTGGCGTTTGTGTCTGTGACGGAATCGAGATGTCGTCTTGCTCCGCAGCAGAAACAGGTACACGTACACGAGAAACAAGATGCTCGTCACAAACAGGTAGATGTAGAAACCCTGCAATGCAACGAACAATGGTAAATAAATAAGGTATATATTTAGCTTCGAAACTAAATGAAAACGTCAACGTATATTAAACAGTGCACACTCATCACAAGCTCATTTGATAACCCGAAACGGATATCCCGAAAACGAGATGATTTTGAAAACCAAAATATATACGTGAGGTGTTCCAGAAATCGCATACACATTAGGCGATGTAGAAGCTCTTCTATTTTACAACTTTAACAGATATGTGTAGAAACTATACAAATAAAGAGCCTTACTTAAATTAATATCTGAGAAACCGAAAAGTACAAAGTCTTGAATTGGCCAATGGTGCGCGAAGACTCCTCAAAACAAGAATAGCGTACATATATTTCTCATAATGGAAGCCTAGAAGTACAGCGTACACACAATAGAAATAGTACGAACCTCAAATATATAGACATATATATTTTTGGCGAAGACCTCCGCGAGCGGGAAGGTGAGGCCCATAACGACGATGACCATGGCGTACATCCCACTCAGGATGTTAAACAGACTCTCTCTGCAAGTAGCATAGGATGGTTGGTTGGTTATTCAGGACACTTTAACCTCTTTTGGTCATATCGAGTCAATGGGAAGTGAGAGTGAAGCGACACTATAGTGGTCATGACGCTACAGCGCAGTCACGACACTATAGCACACCACGACACTATAGTGCAGTCACGACTCTATAACGCAGTCACGACACTATAACGCAGTCATGACACTATAATTCTGTCATGACACTTTAACGCAGTCACGACACTATAGCGCAGTCACGACACTATAGTGCAGTCACGACACTATAGTGAAGTCACGACACTATAGCGCAGTCACGACACTATATTGCAGTCATGACACTATAGCAGTCACGACAATATAGCGCAGTCATGACACTATAGTGCAGTCACGACACTATAGCGCATTCACGAAAATATAGCGCAGTCACGACACTAGCGCAGTCACACTATAGCACAGTCACTACACTATAGTGTAGTCACGACACAATAATGCAGTCACGACACTATAGTGCAGTCACGACACTATAGTGTAGTCACGACACTAGTGTAGTCGCGACACTATAGCGCAGTCAAGACACTATAGTGCAGTCACGAAACTATAGCGCAGTCACGACACTAGCGCAGTCACGACACTATAGTGCAGTCACGACACTATAGCGCAGTCACGACACTAGCGCAGTCACGAAACTATAGCGCAGTCACGACACTAGCGCAGTCACGACACTATAGTGCAGTCACGACACCATAGTGTAGTCACGACACTGTAGTGCAGTCACGACACTGTAGTGCAGTCACGACACTATAGTGTAGTCGCGACACTATAGCGCAGTCACGAAACTATAGTGTAGTCATGACACTAGTGCAGTCACGACACTAGTGCAGTCACGACACTATAGCGCAGTCACGACACTATAGCAGTCACGACACTATAGTGCAGTCACGACTATATAGCGCAGTCACGACACTATAGCAGTCACGACACTGTAGTGCAGTCACGACACTATAGCAGTCACGACACTGTAGTGCAGTCACGACACTATAGCGCAGTCACGACACTATAGCAGTCACGACACTGTAGCGCAATCACGACACTATAGCGCAGTTACAAACTATAGCGCAGTCACGACACTGTAGCGTCACGACTGCCAGGGATGGCAATATTGGTGGCAATGTATAGATCTGTTACGGCAATATAGACTAGTTACGTCCCACTTTTGGTAATCTAGATATGTTACGGTAATATAGACTGGTTAGCGGTAATGTAGATTTCCTAACGCAATAGAGTATCTGACGGAGCCAGCCTACTGACATATGGCCGTATATATGCCTTGTCTGACATTGTAATGCATTGCCCCCTAGAGGCAATGGCTACCAAAACAATGTCGTTACAACTCCCTGGTTACAACTGTCGCCATGGCAACCCCCGCGATCAAAGCCCGCGTATGTGGCCACAATGTTTGCATGCGAGAAGGCGGCTCGCAGTAGTAACACATAAACCACGGTCTCTTATATCACAACCCATCGTCCGCGGTGATTATATTATCATTATGTCATTTTACATCGTCATCAAAGCAGATTGGTTATAACTTGCACATATAGTGCTTGTATATTTGTGTACTTTTTATTAGGCTGCACGCATTTATTACTTGCTAAACGGGCGTGACAGGATGACTTTGTATTACTTCATAGATAGACTCAATCGCCGTGTTTTATATGTATAAATAGACGCATAATATCATTTTATGAAAATTAATACGCTTCATAAAAACCAGGCAGAAATCAACCGGTGACTGTCGCATAGTATGATATGTTGACTGACCGTGAAGTCTGGATTGACAGAAAGTCGGTAAACAATTAGCCAAATGCTATAACAGTTCCCAAAGGGGACTGGGACAACATATCGACATTTTGACGCGCTTACGGACAAAACAAACCAAGGTAGAGCTCGCTCTCTTGGCACATTGCCATACATTCAAGCTGTTGTCCTCAGCATGGGACAGTCTATCTCACTATGTGACATATATCACCCATCCCCGCGGGTACTAAATGACGCGCCCTGCATCACGACTCGCGGTGAAATGTACATGGCAACCGCAGGGAGGTCCTAATATAACTCAGCGGCGACAATAAGGCGCGCGTCGCCATGGAGATGACATTTTCAGAGAATATAGGATTCCTAGAATCCACGATTTGATTGTTTTGAAGACAAACAGCGGGGGTAAAAATGGAAAGGTCATGGGTATAACCAGGGTATAACCCGGTTGTGTCCATGGTAGGCCTATGGGTAACAGCGTTGAATGGATAAATTATTTGAATATCCAACACACAAGCACGTGTTTACTGGTAACTGACCACAAGCCGGTTGTATACCATTACATTAGGTAGGGAGGGGAAGGAGGGGGGGGGGGGTGATGGAAGACACTAGATCGACCAACAAGCTCCCCTGCACTTCCTGGCCGTCGCCCCAGGCTTTCATCGACAAATTAAGTTCGACACAGATCTTATGACGCAGCTTTTATAATAAACTTTCGGTTGGAGTTTTTCGCAATTTATGTTACATCTGTGCTGGAATAGCAAAATTGGTATACTGTAACAGTACTCCAATAGGAGTTTTCAAATTTGATTCAAAAGTTTAAACTACCATCCCGAATCGTCTGTTAATGGACGCGCTCTCTCGCATCATAGTGACTTGAAACAAGATTTACAGAAAAAAAACACCCTAACCCTAACTCTACCGGAACAACCGCTGCCATGACAACCATGCACCGTACGGGCCCGGGGGTCTTACCTCATGAGATGAGCGGCGTTGGCGTGACGCGTCTTGCACAGTCCCAGAGGGTCTCCATTGCTGAGGGCGTTGGCGGGGGGGAGGGGGGAGGGGGACTGGGAGTGGGGGGCCACGGGCAGCGACACGATGTGGGACTCCCGAGAAGACTGGTGGGAGGGAGAGGAGTTGTACAGTACAACGGGGTGGACTGGGGGAGGTGGGGGTCCCTGGGGGGTGCCGGCGGACGACACGGGGGTGGAGGAGATGGGGCGGCCCTGGTGGGTGAAGGAGAGGCGGGCTGCACCCCCGCCACCCTCCACCCCTGACCCGCCGTATACGTCCGAACTCTCGTTGCCGAAGCCTGAAACGAGAACATCACCCCATTAGATGAGACCCACACGGAGGCCGTTGAATTATCGCCAATGAAAGTCAAGCAAATTGACTCAATTGGTCCGAAAAAAGACCTTTATGGCAGCAGTGCGTTCGGCCCGGTGGACTGGGAGGGTCCCATTAACAAGAAAATTGGTATCTTATTCTTAATCAACGTCATTTCCTATCCATAAAAGGAGGACGTAATACAATATTGTGTCGAAACGAGTTTTGTCAGATGAATTTTCTCGAACAAAAACCTAATCTAAACTGGCACGTCAAAATCAGTTAAGTCATAGTGAGGATGCATTACGGGTGTCGGCATTTAGTTCGTACAGTTAATTTTTTGCTAATAAACATAATTATACTTGGCCCAAATCATTACCAGCTGAGGTCATATGTTAACCTTTCTCCCTTTTAACAACATTTTGCGGGTCGTCATAATTCAACAACAATTACAATTTTTTTCTGAAATGTTTCACGATCTATGTTGCGGGACGAAAGTAAAATGGACCATCATTTTCTTTACTCGGCCAAACGGAAGCCCAAGTACTCCATGGGTATTTTTACACTCTGAGTCACCAGCGGCGCCTCAAATGACGAGAGGGTAACGGTAAGGCTCAGCCAAGACAGAGCCAAGGGTAAGAGGGGTCTGGAAGGGGCAAATAGCGACACATTTACAAAATCGACATTCGACATTGACCCCAAAATTCCGACACTGAGGATCTGAAAAAGTGACATCGGCACCGTGAGGGCAAAAACGACACTGAATATAGCCAAAAATGGACAAAACATCGTAAAAAAATGGACATTCGATTTTGAAAAATCGACACTGATGCTGGACCCCCCCCCCCCCCCCCCCACCTTTCACATCCCTGGTAGGTACAGACAATTACTCACCCGAGTCGCCGTGCGCATGTTCCTCACTGGCCGGAAGTAGGCGGGTTTCGGGTCGCCCTGACGACGACCCGTTCTGACTGACTAGACTCTGACGCTTGTGTGACCCGGGGTGTGACCCGGGGTGTGACCCGGGGTACGACCCCACCAGCGAGCCGTGGTGGGAGGTAGGGGAGGTCACAGCCGTCATGCCCGGTAGAGGGACGCTGTTCCTGTACAGCCCCGGCTTGGGCGGGATGCTCGGTCTCGATGACGGGGTCACGTGGGTGGAGCGAGACTTGGAGGCCGGGACCCAGCTGAAGGAAGAATGGTGATACAGGGAACTGAGTTGCTGTACAGACACGCAATTCATAACGTCAAACTCGTCGGCAAAAGACTTTGTATCGTAAATAAACTATTTCCACTAGAACCAGGATCTGGAAGGAAGGGCGGTGGGGGGGTGGGGGGGTCATCTCAAAAATCTTACGACGGGGGGTTGGGTGCACGCCTTTCAGGAACGCAGTTCAGCCGAGTACGGGGCTTAGTCGGGTAAAGTTACAATGTAAATAATGGGCGATTTTAGTCGACGAAGCTCTGTAGCCGGCTAAATTGACAGAACATACCAGTTCTTTGACGAAAAAGCGTTTACAGAACATACAAGTTCTTTGACGAAATGGAAGGTGACCTGGCATCCATAACGATTGTAACAATGCTCACCGCTGTAAACTAAACCTTCTCCACTCCAAACAGTATCTATGACAAGGATGACACACAATCCTCGAGGCATCCAGAACACGCTACAGCGAGGTCAGGTTATTATTCCAGATCAACACATCAGCAGGACCTTCGCAATGCAAGACCAGATAACCCAGTGTCACTGCAGCTTTAAATATGCGTAATAAGCTGGTTCAAACCGGTTTCCTTTGCTAGGTAAGGCCGGGTGGGCCACTACACATCGGCTGTATCGGGGGTTTTACCGTTCGTGTATCATTATAATCCCCATTCATATTATTGACAGTCCCAGTTTCCTCCTAAGTGAGTGGCTTGTTGTTTTAATCCTTAAACAAATTAAACGCCATGAATTAGCACTATTTTGCTTACTACCATCGATAAATGTAAGTCATTATGGCTATTAAATAATATATATATATATATTGTATATACAATCACTGTCACTTCAGTATATTCGACCCCAGCAAACATTTAGTCACACACGGTATGAGTGTGACGCTTCCCTAAACAAATGCTTAATAGCGAGGTCATTTTTTCCGCAGCGCAGGTCAAGGTAACGTTTGGTTGGCTTCCCAGGTATCCAGCCAAAACACATACCTCACAAGTCATGATGACAACGAGTCCCATTTAGTACACATACCGCTTCATGACAGGAATAGAGCTCAGTAATTTGTCTTCCTGCGAGAAAAAAGATAACTCAAAAACAAATCGCATTACTTCTTATCAGAACTGGACCCCAAAGTGTCCCGCAGGTAGAACAATAAAAGCATACTCTCGATGGACTGGGGGTAACGGTCACGCATACATGAAATTAAATTGTCAAATTCATACAATGAACAAAAACCCCGTACATTCGAGCTGTTTTGTGTGTAGTGTGTCTCTGCAAGACGAATAACTAAGGTCAGCTGGGGCACTTTCACATAAGCTGATAAGTTATGTCTTTATTCAGGAAAATCGTACCGTTGTTATAAATGTTTCACGCATTATATCTTTTGCTCATTTTTCAGTTGGACGCCAAAGATTTTACAAGAAGCGACACCTTCCCAGCTGCCTTGCCACCCCGGCACAGCCTCGTGGACAATGGCTAACGGCGCTCTCGTTCTGAATCTCGCACGTAGCCATTGTAAAAAGAGTTCCGGTAATCAATAAAACACGAGCATCCCAATAAAATATTCAAGGACACAAATCAAAAAGAAGCTGCTTCTGTTTCATTATGTGTCACTTAGGATGTCGTGCTTTACAGCGATGTGGATGCCCACGTTGCGACCACCCCCCCCCCCCCTCTCGCCCCCATCCACACACCACCACCACGCCACCACCCCCACCACGCCCCCACCCGGCCCTCACTCCCTCCCCCTCCTCCACCCCCCTCTCCCGCTCGCCACCGCAGTGAGACGCCAGCCGAGGCCCCCGGAAGGCCGAAACAAAGGGGGACAAATTAGTCATGGCATGATTGAGGGGGGCCACGTGACCCGTGAACCCTCGCGCTATCGGAGACAAAAACATGCTAATGGTCAGCCCCTCATTTGCATATCGAGCGCGCTGCCTGTAAACAATGGTCACTCACTGCCATGGCGACAGTTAATTAACGACGGGATCCGCGGGATCAGCCAACCGGGGGCTCACTTGTCTCCGGGAGACAAGAGGGGAAGGGTGGGACGGGGCGAGATTTAAAGGGTTGGTTGGAATTCAGTGGGCTGTTTGATATCCGAATGAGAAACTCACATGTTCTGGATAACCTGATATTCTTACACGGTCAGAGGTCACTTATATCAAACTGACAGGAGATTTACACTTGTTTTAACAGATGTACACTTGATTTAACAGATCTACACTTGTTTTAACAGATGTACACTTGTTTTAACAGATCTACACTTGTTTTAACAGATGTACACTTGTTTTAACAGATCTACACTTGTTTTAACAGATCTACACTTGTTTTAACAGATGTACACTTTTTTTTAACAGTATATTTCGAAATTTATTGAGTACACCATGTTCAATAAGACGTCCACTCGGAGTGTGTGCGCTGTCTAGTGGCTTAATATAAATTGTGTTTCATTGTAAAAGTCGTGCATATACTGTGATGGCGTTTCCTGGGATGGACAATCCTGATAAATTGTTAATAATACTGAGTCTTCGGAGTCATTTCGCTGCTGAAGGCATATATCTATTTCGCATAGTTAACATTCACAATCAGCCGATGCGTCCAGCAGGTTTCCTCAATAGCTTTTCAAGGTGTAGGGAGAAAATTGCTTTAAGCAAAGCCAATGTAACTGCTGTGGTGCACCCACTGACAGACAGAAATGGAGGTCGTAAAATGTTCAGGGCTCCGAGTCATAAAGCACTTTCGGACACTATATTCTGCATGGGTTTGTTATAGAAGAGGTTTTACTTTATGAAGAAAAAAATTCAGTTTTCAGCAGTTTATGTTCCAAGCTTATAATAACAAGATGTCACCACCAGAACCTTTTAAAGGTGCCGTCTACAAATGTTTGTGCATGCAGCTCGAGGCTTGCCGGGTCATTGTATGTAAATAGGTAACCGTCCCGTGTTATGCAGTCCGCAACCGTGGGATCGAATTGCCATTTAATAGGCCGATGTCGAATCTCGTTTAGGAGGCAATGTCCTATTTATTCGAATGGTATAGCGGTATGTTGTGCGTGTTTGGGTGACGGTGGCTGGCAGGGGTGGGGGGGGGGCGAACAGGGATATATATTCCGTCTCATTTAAAAAATCCTTTAACCGCGTCAGTAAAATATCACTATTGTAATTAATTGTAAAGCGTACATAAGTTTAGCCAGTTCCGCAACAAGATGAACTAACTTGCCGCAGAAAGGGTAAGAATGTCGCTGCCAGCGACAGAAGGCAGACCGCATGGCTCACCAAGCACTGCACGGCCAAACGCTCAGACGATGCGGAAGATTATTTCATAATAAAAAAAACCCACAACGACCGTCGGTCAAATATGATCTCCACCCGTAATGAACATACCACGAGAGTACTGCCTGATTATCTGGCGGACAATCTGTCCCGCAGGGCTTCATAAAGCACGTTATTGGGCTCGGGACGACGAACGACGGCGGCAAGGACAAGCCATTAACCCTGCTGCCCCCCCCCCCCCCCCCTACCCCACCCCCCGCGGCTTTCACCCCCCCCCCCCCCCCCGCCGCCCCCATAACTTGTCGCGTTGCTCCCGCTGCTGCGGCGTCCGGGGCCATCCATCTGTGTCCTTTCCAGAACCCCCCAGGCCACCCCCTGCCCCCTACCCTACCCCCAACATCACCCCCTCTCATCCTATCCTCCGCCAAAGGCTCGCCCCGCACGGGGTGATTTCCTCCTAATTGGTAGCCGAGGACCACAGGGCGGGGCCGACTGATACTGGCCGTATGGTGGTCCGGGCTTAGCGCGGGCATCAGACGGTACCCACCAACACAGCACAAATATTATAATAGTGGGCCATTTCGTAGTTAACTGGTGAATTGTGCTTCCATCTCGTGATGTAACAGTATTGTAACGGTGCGACGAGTAGATACCGTCTGCAGAGAGATGGACCATACCACAGAGCGGTGTTAGGCTGAAGTGTCTAGCGAGGGGGGATGGGAGGTTGCGCTGGGGAATCATCGAATCTGAGGAACCGTGGTTCTCAAAGCGCGACTTTGTTGATCTGGGCCGATGTCTATAGTGCTCGCCTGCATGGCAATTTCAAGGGTAGAACGGGTGATAATGAAGTGGATTAAGCCTAATACCGCGGCTTAGGGTTAATTATGATGGTTCCCCAGGAAACTGCGTAATCTACATACATGTACATATATATATATCAATCATCACACCCATCATAACGAGATTGCGGCGTGCGAGACTGCGGCGCTCCAGACCGCATAACAGAATTGGTGTTTTAGGCGTATCCATGTGCTAAACCGGCGAGCCAATTAAAGCGCGGGAACTTTCCAGATGAATAAATAAGAGGTTCGGTGCTCTCTGGCTTAAACACTGTGTCGAGGTATATGACAAACTTATAACGCCGATATGTGGCTATGGTGCTGAAGTACGCGGCTTTTTCATAACGGTGAAACTATCGAACACATCCACACTAAGGTAATAAAAGAGTATTCTCCCTGTGAAACGGAGTAGATCTACGCCAAATGATGTTGCAAGAGGCGTTAGGGAGAGTCAATGCCAGAACGCGTTTCGTACAAATATTACGTTACTGTATAAAGGCAAGGATAATGATAGGATTATGCACTATCCTTGATAAAAAAAGTCACAGATTGACGATTTAAGACGCGCCAGAATGATATATATCACCTGTCATTTGTAGAAGCTGAAAACGGTAAAACCAACTGGGATTCCAGGGTCAGTGACACACTATTTTCACTTGGCTTGAGGGACGTATGGCTGTGGCAGACCCTAGCTGATCATATTTGCCAATCCACGCATCTATGATTGTTTCTTTCAAAACAATCATAGGTGCGTTGACTAGCATTTTGACAAATCGTTTTATGTGCGCACTAACGAAGCGGCGCACTTTTAATTATCGACTGAAAATAGAAACGTGGAAGGTGGCATAATCTCAGGGCAATCCCTGTCGAGGAGAAAACCTGTCCCACGTGTAACGTCCTCGAGAACGAGCATCATTTAGTTATAGTGTCTGCTGTATGAGTAACTTTACAAGAATCAACTGAATAAGAAATGTATGGTGACATTGTGCAATATGATCTTTCAACACGAGGGCTTCATGCCTATCGTTGAACTGAAATAAATCAAATCATTCATTCACCAACGAAGACCCCAGCCAAGGGGCAGTGCATGTATTGGAGCAGGCATGCAGGTCAGCAGTTCGTTCCATCTCCGAACACCTAGAAGCTCCGCCAAAATTCTAGGTTTCGGAGATGGAACTAGTCAGAAGTGTGACTCCCAGGGCGCATACACTGCGGTGTATACCTTTTTCCACAAAGTATTACCACATCTGGTCGTTATCACAAACAGAAGCCCTAGACGATAAAGGGTTGCCATGGTAACGTTGCCCGTGGTGTACGAGGCCCCAAGTGCAGCACATAACTCGCCACTTGGTTCTGTCACGACCCACTCGTCTCGGAACTGACTCTTACAACAGTTGGGGCGCCTCCGGTTGTTCTACGGGAGACGGGACAGGTGCTTCCTTCGCCCAAGCCGGCCTTTCCACCTCATCACGTGTTCCCAGACATGTAGACAAGTAGGGTCAGGGCCAATTTGCCCTCACTCAACAGAGTTTCCAACTTTAGCCCTCACCCCTCACATCCACCACATACATTCAAAGCAAATTCCGCCCCCCGCCCAGCTCTCACATCCACCACATAGATTTAAAGCAGATCCCCCCACCTAACCTCCCCGCTACCACCCTAGGAGGGCAGCAGGCGGGTCTTCCCCTCGGAACCGCCTGCGGGAAAACAAGCAGTAATGGACCGCGCCGGGCAAGATCCCGCAAAGAAAACAACAACAGGAAAAAGCGCGGGAATTCCCGGAGGCAGACGACTGGTAAGCTTGATGAGTTGCAGACGACAGACACGAATCGCCAGCGCCAGGAAGCACATGATAGGGCAAGGGAGGTCTAGTTGGTGGGGTGGGCGTTCTCGGCGCGGAAATAACACGGATCTCCGGCGGGAAAGATCAACAAAGATCGGGGAGGTCTCAACAAAGAACACTTACGGCAGTCATCGGATGATCCCGAAAGGCAGAAATCGTCTGCTATTAACTTCCGCCGCTCACGTTCATCACATCCGGCCGGCTACAGCTGTTGGTGTCTTAGTAAGATCACGCTGGGCTGAGGCCTCAGTCGTTAATGATAGGGCACCTGCATGGCTTCATCAAGATGCCATGTACCATCATTCAACTCGCTAATGTTCAACAGTGAATTCTGTCTTATTGGCCAGGAGCAATCCACTAACACCCAAAGTATTTAATTTCTGCCACTTTTGTCAATTGTCACTTTTAAATAGTATTGCTGGTTAACAATAATATTGGTCTGTCTATTATACCCTACAGAGAGAATATATATTCTGTAGACAATCAAAACTTAATTTCCAACAAATGGCTATAAAATATGAAGATCCAACAGCATGCATTTTTAACTTAGACCTGGATCTGATGTGTTGCAAGACATGCTTCAAGTCCCATTCCT
Organism: Arenicola marina; assembly: GCA_964019135.1. Taxonomy (NCBI): domain Eukaryota; kingdom Metazoa; phylum Annelida; class Polychaeta; family Arenicolidae; genus Arenicola; species Arenicola marina. The sequence goes on along the minus strand of OZ025260.1, from coordinate 20,482,272 downwards.
TACAATAAACCCAGTAATTAGATTTTACAGTTTTACATTAATTTACACAGATTTACAGTTACGGTGTGCAATGTGTTTTGAAAACAAGAAAGCTGTTATTAAATTAAATTGAAATTTGAATAGAATACATATTTGTATGGATAAGATGATATAAAGAAACCAATTGCATAGGGTTTTCATATTATAAGTTCTTATATAAATTAGCTCTTTTCTTCTATCCTTTCACCAAGCTGAAAGAGCTCACTGACTCTTCTATTCACTATTATTCTTCACTTCATTAAGTAGCCTTAAATATGTGTAAATGTGAAACTGACCAGGGGAACCATGATCTGTAACTTTTGCTGCCTTGTTGTAACATTTGGACATATTAAGCACTTGAAGACATGCCATCTATCTGGGTGCGTTACCTTCTTAAAACTTTGTCAGGTTTGTCCAGAATTGATATCTTATCACAGAAATGCATAGACATAGATTTCTGCAACCTATAGCAATATTTGAATTAGACGATTGCTCCGTTATACACGTCCCTCCCTCGTGTCATAGCTACTCATTTATAGGACTTGTCTTATACATTTTTGTATATGACCTCATAGCTTGGTCCCACAGTACAATACAATATATCCACCTTATCCCAGTACATACCACGATACTGTTACAGCTAATTTATATTGTCTATGTATTATAATGCATGGCAAATAGAAGATTTCTGTTTGCTTATAGTTGATAGCCACTCTTTCAATGTTGTAATGATGCTGCAAACACTAATGTGCTAATGGAGTGATTACAATTTACAACATATAAGTAAAAAACCTTTTACCAGGGTTTTAGGAACAAGTTACAAAGTAGGTTGCTGGGCTCGCGTTAGCATTCGCCAATAGCCATTTGGCGAGAAAATTTGGGATTTGGCGATAAGAACTTCCTGGACACTCGCCAAAATGGCGAATATAAAATTTCAACTACAAACACATTTTTATTCATGTTTTTTTCAACAAATATTGGCTAATGTTTTTACACAAAATTAGCCAAATTGGCAAATGAAAAAATATCCTAGCGCGATCCCAGGGTTTACATGGGCCCATTTGGATCAGATTGAAACACTAATTGCTAATGCGGACACATGATTATGTTATTAGTATTTGATACTACACCATAAACAAAACAGATACATATATGTATCAACTTGGTTCCTTCTACCATGTAACATGCATCATTGGTATCAGTGATGATTTAACCTTGAATATCATAACACATCATGGATAGTTGCCTACAAGCACTTGAAAAACTCAACCTACCCTATATGATTTACCACAAGATTATTTTAGTGGTCCCATAGAAGTATACAAAGAAACCTTCAGTAAAGTTTTACCAAAATTTACTTTCCAGAGAAATTGCTGGTGTGTTGGAAAGTTTCAGTAACTTATCAGTAGTTTCCTAAGCTCTAGTTACCAGCTCCTTACTGAGGATTTGTTTACTTGTGAGGCAATGAGGATTTAGCTGAATTTGGGAAAGGGATGACACACTGGTAGTTATGAAAACAAAATGTACAGTTACAAAGTAGAGTTGGGGAATGGGATGACATTACAGCCATGTCATTTCTTTCCCCAAATGTCTTGCAAAATGTGGGAGAAGTATGGAATTGGTGTTGCTGCAGTGAGCCTAACAGTGGGTGATACAAGGTATTTTTTTATGGAAGGTTCACATCGAGTGAAGTTTGAATCTAATGCCAAAGTAGTAAATGATGACACAATGTGGCTTGTATAGGACTTCAATAAATCTGGTGCACTGATAGCCAACCACATTTAGATGAATGATTTAGAAAGGCCCACAGCAGATACAGATGTGACAAGCTTGATCCTATGATCACTTCCATTGTTAGGCCACACTACGGCACCAGGGTATCAGTCAGAGACCGCCTGGCCACAAGATGGGTGGGCAGTTTCAATTTTGGCGGTTAGCTATTTATTTTGGCAGGCACTCAGGTACTGTTTACCTGCCCAAAAACGGCCTTTTGGTCAAGGGGTTTAGAAGAAAATCATAGCACTCACAAACACTTTATATGAACACTTGGTTTACCAGCCAGTATTATGGCTGGCAACAAAAAAATTCTGGCTAATACTCTGCCCCTACCCATAAATCAAAATATTATCCCCAGGGATTAGATCTGCCACTCTAAACTGTTTACCTTTGAATGGTTTTATTGTGGATGGTTTATTGACAGCTAAATTATTAATACAGTGATTCTGATAGGTATGCCAGTGGGTGAGTTCCCGGGTCCCAGAACTCCATAAACTTATGGGACATCCCAAAAATTATGGGACCTTAATTTAAATGAAATATTGCATAGTCTGCTCACTATATATTTACAATGCGTCACCATGTCCCCTCACAGCTCAATGAAATGCGTCATTTGAAATGTTTGTGCAACAAATGACACAAGACGCATACCTGAGTAATAATTGAGAAAATTAGGCAATAATATACATATGTAGTCAATCATCCACATGTTCTGTCATTTATTTATGAAAGCATTGACAACTGAAGGATTGTCTGAATCTGTATTTTAACACAGTGACACTCAAAAGATGCTGCAAGGCTGATAACCCAGCTCTGTACCTGTGCATTGACAGGTTTGGCTTGCACCCTCCCTGTATTGTTTATTGATTTTTAATTACTTAGGCAGCCCTATCGATATCAGATCTAATATCAGATTGGACTATGTGCCAGTCATATAACAACAGGCCCAAACATTGTTTGTAAGTCACGTTATTGATGGAGTTGCATAATAAATGGGCTTTAACATGTAAAAGTTTTCTGTGCATGATAAAAAGCCTGTATAACACAGGGAGTCACATAATGAAGGGACCTTTAATTATAATGCAGCGACCAAGTTGTAAATGAAAATAACTATCTGATAATTACTTTTAAACTGACAGGAGATGACGCATCTCTCTATCACAGTATGAGATAACTTGCTGCACATAGTCAGGTAGTCAGTTTATTAAGTCAATCATGCAGTACACACAGTCAGTCATTCAATCTCAGATGTGTAACTGTATATACCTTATGTGGATTGCGATGTGTCATTTCAGAGATGAAACCAACACATATTTTGTCTTCTCTCTCTGCATGTCACTTTGGGTGTGACATGTGAAATGACATAAGGGTGGCAATGTTGGTCCACTTACATTTGGGTTTCCTCTGAGCTGGTGCTGGAGTCACTCTCATGCCCCGCCTCCCTCTCTGCCTCCCTCCTCCTCATCTCTTCATCCTCATCATCTGTGGTGCTGTCATCCTCATCATCCGGCCCCAGTCCATCAGGCAGGTGGGCAAACTCTCCCCTCCGTCCACCACCCTCATCATCTGGACTCAGCCCATCCCCCCCTTCCTCCTCTCCCTCATCCTCCCCTTCCGCCTCCTCATCCTCCCCACCTCCTAAGTTCTGATTGTCCCCCGCCGCGCCTGAGAAATCCAAATGTCTCGCGCAGTGGTCGTCGCTTTGGTGATTCCGTCCACCTTTACGACTCACGTAATCCGAAGTCCTATCGCGGCGGTGAAAGGGACACCCCGTACTGTTGTCCATGTCACCCCCGACTCCGCCCACGTCCCCCTCCCCGCCGCCGTCCACATCGCCGTTGGCTGTGTCCCCCGCGCTTTGTCTGTGACGCCGGTGCGGTGTCGGTGGCGCGCTGTCGTCCAGGGAAGTGCTGTCGCTTTCCGACAACACCCCATCGACATGCACCACTGAATTAATGCTGCTCTGATCATCACTTGACGTCGAGCTGTACAAGTCCACCATCTCCGTCCCGGTATCCATAGCTATATATATAGGGCGCGGCAGTATATTGCTGCCGAATCAGGGGGCTTCCGATTGGGAAGAACAAAGCCAGACCGACTGGTCGCCTCGCGCCATGTTGGATGTCTTTCAGTTTCGCCGCCACTCGCTCACTCCCTCACCCACACACACACACACAGACTGGCGAGTCGACGCACGCGGACCGACGGACGCACTGGCAGCGGCCACCTTGTTATGATCACGTGATGTGTACTGTCGCCCGCTGTGGGGGTCAGTCAGTGCTGTGTGGGGCTCTCGCGCGCAGACTCCGGTTGAAGCGTGTGGGTGCATGGGTCGACCAACCGTTTAAAAACTGGGGATAATGTAGGATAATGTTCACATAATCCTTGGGGAGGAAGGGCAGTACGTGGTGCATGGCGCCCCCTCCTCATTTTTCTTCTGAGGGGCCTGTTACCTGGTTACAGTATTATCTATCATCGACTGCCATAATGTACCCTATACCCCATCCCCGTTACCCCTTTCCATCAGTTAAATGTAACTTCTAAAATTTGTATTGATAAATATATACCTTGCTGACTGATTGACTTGCTTTTGGCCGCTTAATATTATCAATTACTATGTGCAAAGGCATATTATTATATTATATAATTATGTTTTGTTTGCAGTCTTTTCGACGTGATAGGCCTGCAAGCCTTTGAATTCCTCATTTGGATTTAAGTTTTCAATCAATATGTTTTATATATATTTTGCAGTTTCGCTGTAATTAACCACTGAGCCATTTCTGAATTTACTTCACTTCTCAACATGTCCACCAAATGCGAAATACGGTGTGCTATTGACAAAACTTCACCAACATATATATGAAGATAATGTAGCCTTTGTGGCCGTTGACCTTAATTAGGATGGCACCTCAGCTGATGAGTAGTCTAGCTATACCGGTAGCCATATTATTTTGGCCTCAAAAGTGTAGGCCGACAGATCCCGCTACCGACGGGTTTGGTATACTCTCTATGTATATGATGTCAGAAGGGGGGAGGGGGGCCACTGAAAGCGTGCGACCGGAGGGGAGGGGGGTGTCTGGTCTGAGAAATTGCGGCCGGGGGGGAGGTTGAAAACGACCGGGGTCCACCAATTTTACGACTGAGGGGGAGTGGCGGTCCACATCTCGAACGGCTTTGATTTTGCGTGGAAAACAGCTTCCTCCTCAAAAAGGGTCATTAAAAAAAGTTCGACATCTCCTGCTTGAAGGGGGAGGTTAACCCCCATGCACCACCCCCCCGCCCCCCAATGGGATCTGCCACTGGTTTGTTGATATATTTTATAAATCTCATGGATGCATGTGTATATAACTTCACTTGTTCATTTATCGCTGTCGCTTGACTATCGTTTATATCAGGCCAAGCATGAATTTAATTCGATTCCACCCCCCCCCCCCCAAAAAAAAACGATTGTTCACGTTAAAGGCGAACTTTTAAGCCTTAAAATTGACAATTAGGAGTCATTATGGAACCCATCTGCAATTTAGATTCCAGACACTGCTTGCTGACGTTGGATACCAGTGGCAGATTCCGTGTGATCCCATACATAAAGCCGGGATCCGCCCCTGAGTAACTTCCCACCAGTTCGGTATGTTGGCCTATCAATCAAAGGCGCCTAATAATATACGCGCTGTAAATGCGAACGGGTAATTAAGTAAGCACCAATTTAAAGTTGCATATCGAGCTGACCGTTGCGACGGGAGCACCAAAATAAACTTGTTATAGGTGTGTGTTCTTATACGCAAAATCGACATTCCAAAATAGCAAAACAGCTCGATATGCAACTTAATTTAAGAGATGGCCGGGGTCACCTGATTTTTCATCAGATCACTTTGATTATGATTGGTTTGCAGCGGGAGGGGAGGCCAAAAAGAGGTTACTCGCGCGATGGAACCGACGCTTGGAAAGCGGTTAACCACGTCACCCTATTAGTCATTTGTCACTTACATGCATTGTCCTATGCGACAATGGCTCTAATAATTTATTATAACGATTATTGTATTAAACGATAGAGCACCGCAGTCGTTTTTGCTCATGTTTGAAAACATATATATAACATATATATATGTAGATCTATCTCCTCCGCCCCCCACCCCCCCCCCCCCCGGCCCCCGGTGCCCGTTCTACTAACCCCACTCACACCTAAATTCGTCTTCATCACTGTCAGCGTCTCTCACGTACGCTCCTTTCCTCGCTCCTTGCCGCGTCAACCGTCGCTCGCTCGCTCCGCCCGTCACGCGCCGATGATCGGCCGTACAGCTGTCGCCATCTGGTGAGGCGCGGTGTCATTGTTGTTTGATCTCGCTCGCTCGCTGTCTCACCTGTGGCCTCCAGTGCAGTGTGTGGCCGCCGCATCGCCATCAGTGCTGGGAGGTGGTGGAGCCCAACAGCTACAAAACCGGAAGTTATACTGCCGAATTTAAAGCAACATACCATCTTTATACATCAAAGGCGTGGAATATATACCTTGCAGGGTAAGTTAGCAGGCATGTCGGACCCGGTATATTGCTCGTGATGGCGACTGCATGCTTGTGAATTGTGTAAATGATGCCGTAATTTACCTCATTACCTGCACAGGTAGCTCAGCCTCGCTGGTGATAAGCGCTTTGTTTACTTACCGTGCCATGCGTGCAGCTCGCAGTACACGTAAATAAGGCTTAGGCCTACAGTTACACGTTATTAGAACTAGAGGGAACGATATGATGTAGTTTGAGGTTGATACTTGTAGATTGGATACCAAGTGATAAAGGTGTAGTAGATTCTGGCCATCCAGTAAAGGTCTTATCGGGAACCTTCATGACCAAGTGTCTGATACATTGGGGGTGAGACTATGATAAAATTTACTTCACCAAAGAGTGATAGTGGGGTACCAAAAGCGGTAGTTATATATATATAGGGCCCTGCATGTTTGGATTATATTGTCATATATACCTATAACATAATGATTTGTTATAATTCCATTCAGGAAATTTCTTTATATTCAATGTACCATATTATTTAACAATCTGCAACAGGATCGGTGGGCAGTTTCAATTTTGGTGGGCAATTTTTCAATTTGGCAGGCACTCAGGTGCTGTTTACCCACCTAAAAAGGGCCTTTTCATCAGGAAGTTTAGAAGAGTCATAGTTCTCACCATTTTATATATTGATCTAGACCTCCTTTTTTACCAGCCAAAATTTTGGGTGGCAAAAAACAAATTCTAGCTAATATACCTGTATATATTAGTAAAATTTGGATATTATTGCTTTAATTTAACTTTTAAGGACAAATAGGATAAAATTATAAAGTGAATGCAACCGGTAATAGGATAAAATATTAAGTAATTAATTTATTTAAATATGAAATGATATTCATTTTTATTATTAAGAAAATCTTTTGCTGGATAAATGGCAATTATAATTTTAACACTCTTATGTAGGTCAACATTCCCTCTCTGCAAGGAAACACTATATTTATTGCAGAACTGAGGTGGAGGTTATATGTTTTGTGATAATATGTTTACATGATGCTGAGATTTTTGACACAAGTATAAAATTACTTTTGTTACTTTTTTTTGTTGCATGCTGGAAAAGTAAAACAGGGATCAACTGATAGTGGCTGCATTTTAAAGTGCTGTGAGGGTTAAAAAGCACCTGACTTATGAACTTTCATGACATTATAGCAGTATACTGTCAATCAATTTGTTTGACTGGTGAAAATGTAGACCAATAGTTTTGCAATTTATTGATTTTTAAGACCTGTATGGACACCTGCTGAGTCCTCACCATATATATCTAGGCCTGCCTGGCATATACATCTCTGTATGTAAGCACACCATGTGGTGCGCTCTTCGCAAACTGATTAATTTGATACTTTGTCAGATTGTTGTCTAACATAATCCAGGTATGGTGTCTGTCCCTGCTTGCTATGCCAATAGTAAAGCTGCTCCTACAGCTATTTGCCACCAAGCTACGTTATGATTTTCATGAGAAATGTCCTGGCCACAGTGTCTGACAGTGAATGATAACTCTATGAAATATATATCTATTATCATATATTAAAAGGTAAAAAGGGCAGTGCTGTGGTGATGCATTGTGCACAAGAAATCCCATACTATCCAACAGATTTCAGAAAATGTTGGCGTGGCTTTAACCATTGGTTGGGGGGCCGGCCCGATAGATCAGTGGGCTGGAGCGCTCGCCATTGAGTGTTCTGGCCACCTGAGAGCCTAACGGCGCGTGGATCGGTGGTTAAGAGCCCCGCTGTGGCCATGTCTGTGTAGTCGCCGGATAAAGATCCCTTGTCCGTCTTCGCAAAAAGTAGGGGATTACCCCCGGGGACATGGCTCCACTCGCCCTTCCTTCTCCTATTGACGCGATATGACCAAATGTGGTTAAAGCGTCCCGAATATACAAGAGGGCGTTATGACGACGGCATCGTACCGCTGGCCACTGCGGCAATGGTCACGGTATCAGGGGATCCGTCAACCTACGGCGGCGCCATTGCTGTTGTGAAGGTCGAGGAAGGTCACTTACGGCTCTGGTGGTATGTGGTGTACAGCGATTCTGATACGCGTCCTGCGTCGTTTGTAGAAAATTTCAAATGACGCATTTCTTTGAGCCGTAAGCGGACATGGTGACGCATTGTACCTATATGGTGACAGAATGCACTATTTCAGTTAAATTGATGTCCCCCTATTTTTCCGATGTCCCATAATTTTCAGCACCTCTGGGACACTGGGACCAACCCACTAGCATACCTATCAGAATCACTGGGTGTAACTTCCTCACTTGGTCGTATAGGTGAAAGCTAAGATATTGTGTTTGTTTCTTGTTTTAAAATGGCAAACAATAAAGTTGAGTCAGCCGTTTTTCGTTTTCTCTCTCAAATCTTGTAAGTCAATACTGTGAAAAAATTGCCAAATTTTCCCCGTTAAGACAAGAAGTCTCATTGTGTGAAGCTGGGGCGACCTATAGGTCTGTAATGGCCGTGTCATACTATTCATGGGGGACTTCCACACAGTTGGGGCCACCTATAGGGCTATCTGTGTAATACTGGTCAAGGGGGACTTCCACACAGCTGGGGCCACCTATAATGCTATCTGTGTAATACTGGTCATGGGGGACTTCAACACAACTGGGGCCACCTATAGGGCTATCTATGTAATATTGGTCATGGGCGACTTCCACACAGCCGGGCCACCTATAGGGCTATCTGTGAAATACTGGTCATGGGGGACTTCCACACAGCTGGGGCCACCTATAGGGCTATCTGTGTAATACTGGTCATCGGGGACTTCCACACAGTTGTGGCCACCTATAGGGCTATCTGTGTAATACTGGTCAAGGGGGACTTCCACACAGCTGGGGCCGACTATAAGGCTATCTGTGTAATACTGGTCAAGGGGTCTTTCACACAGTTGTGGCCACCTATAGGGCTATCTGTGTAATACTGGTCAAGGCGGATTTCCACGCAGTTGTGGCCACCTATAGGGCTATCTGTGTAATACTGGTCAAGGGGGACTTCAACACAACTGGGGCCACCTATAGGGCTATCTATGTAATATTGGTCATGGGCGACTTCCACACAGCCGGGCCACCTATAGGGCTATCTGTGTAATACTGGTCATGGGGGACTTCCACACAGCTGGGGCCACCTATAGGTCTATCTGTGTAATACTGGTCATCGGGGACTTCCACACAGTTGTGGCCACCTATAGGGCTATCTGTGTAATACTGGTCAAGGGGGACTTCCACACAGCTGGGGCCGACTATAAGGCTATCTGTGTAATACTGGTCGTCGGGGTCTTTCACACAGTTGTGGCCACCTATAGGGCTATCTGTGTAATACTGGTCAAGGCGGACTTCCACGCAGTTGTGGCCACCTATAGGGCTATCTGTGTAATACTGGTCAAGGGGGACTTCCACACAGCTGGGGCCACCTATAAGGCTATCTGTGTAATACTGGTCATCGGGGACTTCCACACAACTGGGGACACCTATAGGGCTATCTGTGTAATACTGGTCAAGGGGGACTTCCACACAACTGGGGACACCTATAGGTCTATCTGTGTAATACTGGTCGTCGGGGTCTTCCACACAGTTGTGGCCACCTATAGGGTTATCTGTGTAATACTGGTCAAGGGGGACTTCCACACAACTGGCGCCACCTATAGGGCTATCTGTGTAATACTGGTCAAGGGGGACTTCCACACAGCTGGGGCCACCTATAAGGCTATCTGTGTAATACTGGTCGTCGGGGTCTTCCACACAGTTGGGGCCACCTATAGGGCTATCTGTGTAGTACTGGTCATTGGGAATTTCCACACAACTGGGGCCACCTATAGGGCTATCTGTGTTATACTGGTCATGGGGGACTTCCACACAACTGGCGCCACCTATAGGGCTATCTGTGTAATACTGGTCAAGGGGGACTTCCACACAGCTGGGGCCACCTATAAGGCTATCTGTGTACTACTGGTCGTCGGGGTCTTCCACACAGTTGTGGCCACCTATAGGGCTATCTGTGTAGCACTGGTCAAGGGGGACTTCCACACAGCTGGGGCCACCTATAGGGCTATCTGTGTAATACTGGTCATTGGGGACTTCCACACAGCTGGGGCCACCTATAGGGCTATCTGTGTAATACTGGTCATGGGGGACTTCCACACAGCTGGGGCCACCTATAGGGCTATCTGTGTTATACTGGTCATGGGGGACTTCCACACAACTGGGGACACCTATAGGGCTATCTGTGTAATACTGGTCAAGGGGGACTTCCACACAGCTGGGGCCACCTATAGGGCTATCTGTGTAATACTGGTCATTGGGGACTTCCACACAGCCGGGCCACCTATATGGCTATCTGTGTAATACTGGTCATGGGGGACTTCCACACAGCCGGGCCACCTATATGGCTATCTGTGTAATACTGGTCATGGGGGACTTCCACACAGCTGGGGCCACCTATAGGGCTATCTGTGTAATACTGGTCATTGGGGACTTCCACACAGCCGGGCCACCTATATGGCTATCTGTGTAATACTGGTCATGGGGGACTTCCACACAGCTGGGGCCACCTATAGGGCTATCTGTGTAATACTGGTCATTGGGGACTTCCACACAGCCGGGCCACCTATATGGCTATCTGTGTAATACTGGTCATGGGGGACTTCCACACAGCCGGGCCACCTATATGGCTATCTGTGTAATACTGGTCATGGGGGACTTCCACACAGCTGGGGCCACCTATACCGTTATATGTGTTATACTGGTCATGGGGGACTTCCGCTGTCGCCTCCGTGTATATGACACGATATTATATGGATGCTGGGCTTGGTTTCGATGTAATACTCGGATAACAAGCGAGGGATGGCATAAAAACGTTCAAATTCCCAACTGTACAGTTAAACCTAGTCTGCATGATTCGGGTAAATCGTTAACAAGTAGACTGATATATTAGAAAACCGGAACCACAAGTTTACCGCTTGGCGTTGCCGTCGGTAGGATCATCAGTTTCTGTGTGTAAGCAAATAACGATCAGAACGCATTGACATAATCTTAGCTTGGCCTTTTAACATTTTTGAAAAGTCAATCGGACGAACATACCGTGGATCAATCGATAGTTTAATCAGTCGGTGGTCTTGCTTCATACGCAACGCCCGCTTAGTAGCAATACCACTGATTATGATATGACACATCGCCTTTAGATGGAATGCTTCACTTCGGCACCCGATCCATTAAACTTAGGAAATCATTTTATTAGAAACAAACGCTGGAGTAGGTAGACGTGACCACAGCTACCACAGCATGGAGGGCCTCACAGCGAGGTCAGCCTGTCATGTCTCGCCGTGACTGATGTCTCAACGACCAGCCGCCACATGGGCCGCGCCCGACCCCTCTCAACATTATACCCGATGTCAGAATTGAGGTCACCGCCGACTACGATGTTAGTACCGCGTATTCGTGCTATTATATATAGAGAGAGAGGGAGATATATCAGCTGTTGGCATCATGGCGATTACGACCGTGTCAAAAGTGTTCAGTGTCGTCAAGTTACTAGTACTATAAGGTAACTCTCCCTCCGGTAGAACGATTCAACGATTTTACGCCGTTACTTCGGACTGACTTTGATGTAGAGCTGAAAGCTATTGCGATCTGTTACGCCGATTGAATTGGATTCGATACAATGCATTTTAGGACACTTCTGTCGATACAGGTAGGCCATGATTTGATGTGTTTGCGGAGAAAAACAGCCCCAGCTTAGACCGGCTATCAAAACTAAAGATAGATGGAATAGACAATGGTATAGTTATCAGCCCATTATATCCATTGACTTTTGTGGCTGACCTACTAATACCTACATATACACATGTTTGTGATGTATTGATATTTAGTGGATTCTGTCCTATCGCTGACACGGGTAAGTCCATGCCACAAAAATCCAACCTCCACGTTTAACGGTGCATATGATCGATCATTTAGTGTATGCGTTAATTAATATTAGCTGAGGTGTCGTAAAGCAATCCAGTTGTGGACTATTGAGCTCACGGAACAGCCTATACATGCATTATCCGTTAGACGTTATACAATTTGTAGGAATGCCATCTTAGCCAGCTCACCTATGGCACCTATACCACCACCCAGCTAACCACCTGCTTGTATTATATTTTTCTTTGTGAATACACTTTAATACAAAAAAACGAAAAAAAAAATCTTAGCCAGCTCACTACTGTGCTCATTTTTGTGATGATGTTTAGTGCATGAACCTTAGACTCATTATACACAATGACTATGAATGAATCTTGAGTGAGGAACATATTTTTTTTCGTTCTAGACGCCGGATGTTGTTCCCATATTAATAATTTTCTATCGCGTAGTTAAATTGCCTTTGTGCGCTGATGAAACCCGGAGGCCTTGATACATGGTGTTAGCAGAGAGAGTATTTATTCATACATGGTGTTATTGGGAAGGGTCTTGTCCGCTGATGAAAGCGGGAGGCCTTGATACATGGTGTTATGGGGAAGGGTTTTGTCCGCTGCGACGTACACACACTGGACACACGCTGGCAACAGCTTGCGGAAAAAGTGGGAGGGGCCCTCTCGGATTCTTTTCAACACTACCTATGTATCGTCAAAAGAAGGAACTGTTTACCTAGACCTTTTGATAGATTATGTGTCTCTAACATAGCCACAGAGAACCGTATTGTGAAGAAACCGCAGAAACGGGAGACCCAGAGAGAGGCTGGAGGGGGGAGGGGGAATGGGTAGGGGGTGGGGGCAAACGCGTGGTGACTCCAGTGTTGCTTTCGTCTTATGTAGGTGACAAGATCTGTGCTGCAAACAAGCGACGGTCGCTCGGCCTTTAGATATATTGACCTTCGCTGTGACGGAGGCCAGTTGAGGCCCTGCTGGTTCGTACATCGCTGGATGTGTGTGTGTGTATGTGTGTCGGCTCAACTCTGCCCACTCGGCGGGACAGCGGGAACCCTTGTGGCACAGCTCCCGTGTCTGAAAACAGGGATTTGGGGCCGTGGTCTTCAGCCGTCACACGTCACACGTCAAGCGGACGTTCGACCGCTGAACGTGACCTCTGTCCATGCCCTTTAAATGTTGACCTAAGATGTCGCCCACGTGCGCGTGAACGGTCAACTCGATCGAAGGCCTCGCGACTCACCGGGTCAGCCTACAGCTGGTGACGGTATGCCCATTCAATCGCTCAGCAAAGAATGCCGGTGTACTTTGGGTAGATCTGCACGTCTCATTAGCATCGCATAACTTCACGAGTTAACCCTGTTCGGGACCTGTGGTGTAAAAACATCAGGATGTGGGCAAATTTACGTCAAGTACCATTACATTATCGATGCATCCGTTGAGAGGCTTTTGAAGTACAAAGAATGCATGCGAGGGCATTCGCTTAAAATAAACCCATTGTCGCAAGTGTTTTCTACGAGTGTTTGAACTTCTGACCAAGTTTGGAATACCACGATGGGAGTGTGGTCTCGTGGGCACTTCAGTGTTGAGCCATCGCTGTAAAAGTTACGCGTTGTGTTTAAATTCTGTGTATGTATTATTTTATGGGGCTGAAAAACAAATTGTACCGAGAGGTAAATGTGAAATACGATCAATTCAGTGTACCCTCGTAAATGTATAAAAGTCTTTGAGGTAAAGAACCCCACTCCCTCCCCCTCTCCAACTCCCCAGTAATCATCACCATGTAATCAATCGAATTTTTTGGTGGCTCCATATCAGTTTTTGAAGGCGTTCCATTAATGTTTTGAAACGAAATGAAGCGTGGTGTTACTTTTGTATGAGTTGTCCGGCTAGGCCTGAGAGACACGGGTATGCTTCCTGTAACCCAAATCTTTTCTTTTCTTGTAGGCCAACGCGTGCGTGGCCAGTTTTTACTGCGTAGGTGTTGTATTTCACAGTTAGGGAGCTATTCTTACCTCAGATGGTAAGCAGACTGAGCTGTCGACCCACCGATCATGTATTCGCACCCTGGCTCTTACGCTGGTGTAATGTGTCACCCAACCGCACGTCATTGTTCCGCAAGCTTTCGTAGCCCGCTTCAGCACGTGCACAGAAGTTACATAAACCCGTCATTTCTTAGTTACCTGGATCCCCAGTATGAATGAACGAGCGACGCCTTCCGCTCACTTGACAACGGTACATACGTGTTGGCCCGGGCGCCGTAATTACCATATTAATTGTATATGAATGTATGCATTAGCGGCAGACCACCTGCGGGGGATAGAAACATGCATTGTAAAGCTGATAATTGAATATTTGGGCCTGATTGATGGCCCAGGGCTATGCCCCCCTCCCCGTTTTATTTGGTTATGACAGCTACGTTGTTGTCGGCTGATGAATAATGCAGCGCGATGTATCAGTATGAGAGGTGTGGGGTCGTCAACAGGCTGACTGCTATATATATGTCGTTACTTCATCAACAGGTAACATCGAGAGCGCTCTAATAGGTATAATATTCTGAGAAAATGTTGATGAGGCATGTCCGCCCACCTGGTAAACGGTTATAATGTGTAATGTGTGTTATATGACCCCCCCCCCCCCCCCCGCCACCACCGCCGCCCCCACCCCCGCCCCCACCGCCGCCCCTATCCTGGCCCCCAACCCCGCCCCCACCGCCGCCCCCATCCCCACCCCCATCCCCACCCCCACCGCCGCCCCCACCCCCGGGCCGTCCCCTTCTGGCAATGGACACCTTCTCCCAGTCTCCCAGCTTGCCCCGGGGCCCCGTAATGGCGATTGAATCACAGTCGATGGATTATTAATCGCACCTTTGTCCGGATGAGCGACGGTCAGCGCGGAGATACTTACCGTGATGACGTCATTAGCGGAGGCTGACCCAGCTGGCATGGTAACAACGTGTATGGTGGGGTGCTATATGAACCGACAGCGAATGATGAGGGTGGAGGAGTGGGGGAGGGGGAGGAGTGCACGGTGGCGGGTGTGGGGTGGTGCACGGTGGTGGGTGTGGTGTGGTGCACGGGGGCGGGTGTGTGGTGTAGGGTGTAAGATTGCCAGGCGTGACGTCACCACGCCGGTGAGGTTGGGGGGGGGGGGGGCAGGGTCCTGGGCAGGCCCGCTGAGACAAGTAAGCGTGTACCTGTATGATACCAACCCCGTGGGTCTCCAACTGTGTCATTGCCTCCTACTGTCGTTGGAGGGTGCACATGCTCACAGCTACACCCCGGGATGCTGCGTGTTATTCACGTTGGGGAATAAATATATGACAGTGACTGTAAAGGAAAACAGTAAGTTCACTATGGCCGCTATCTCATATAGCTGCTACCCTTTGTGCATTTCTCTTATTATTTCGCTTCGAGCTTCTTTAATTTCTACATCCTTGTACCTGTTTTTGTTCATGTATTGTGTATCTATTGCATTCCTCCCGTATACAGCTTCAAGGGGAAATCTTCTATGCACACACCTTGATGGTACTTTCAGTGCAAAGTACACAACCTTAGCCATGCAGCATCTTCTGAGCGAACCTTCCGTCTCGCGTCTCTTTACAAGTTTGCAGATGTACATAAAATACCCACGAGCGAGTTTTTATCGCTGTGCAGGGGAGAGAAGGGGTGGGGTGGGGGGCAACCCCGGAGTCAGTCGAACAATGCAGCCACGGGGTTCCGGGTACGGGGTACAGTGGTAATGACTACTCTTGACCTGTGCAGTGACGTGGTCGAGAAAAAAGGGTGATATTGGCGGGGGGGGGGGGGGGTCTGAGGGGCAATAGTGTAGCATCATACGTGCGTATTGGCGACGAAAAGATGATGGTATGGTAGGCGGACAAGATATAATGTTACATATTGATATATTCTTTCTCAATATTACGAAGTTCGCTATGAGATTAGGCGATAATACACAACGGGCCCAGTGACATGAATAACTCACTAGTGGACGTAATAGGTTACCAATGACCTTAATAAGGTAGGGGCCTACCCGGTAGTTCAGTGGGCTAGAGCGCTCAAATTGAGTGGTCTGGTCACCTGAGACCCTAACGGCTCGTGGATCGGTGGTTCGAGCCACGCTGTGGCCATGTCTGTGGCAGGATAAAGATCATATGCCCTGCTTCGCAAAGAGTAGGAGGTTACCCCCGGGGACATGGCTCCACTCTCTCTTCCTTCTCCCATTGACGCGATATTACCAAAAGTGTTTAAAGCGTCCTGAATATACAACCAACAGACCAACCTTTATAAGGTACAAGTTACATGAATAGTCACCAGTAACATGAGTAGGTCACCCTTGACGTATGGTTACCTGGTTACTACGTCACCTTCAATAATCCCACGCTGGGCTATATAGGGCTATATGGTGATATATAGGCCGTCGGGGAATCCTCGGAGGCGGTCGTTGCAGCTTATGCGCTGGGCGTGGCCATGGTGACTGATCAGGAATCACAAATTATTAATTTACATATGATGCGAATGCAGGAAATCAAGGCTTGTTTGTTAGGTTCCATGTGACGGCAAGGCGAGTGGCCCGTCAGGTATTGTGTTATCTTTCGAAGTTACTCGCTTAAGTGTCCGGGTCTTCTATTTTGGTTAGTTTTTTTGGTATTCAAGCAGGGGTCGAACGCTGCCCGGTATGTTTCTGTTTTGTGTCCCAACGACAAGTACTCTTCAATGGGTTACATCGGCTTCCTACTAGATATACCGATGTATATCATTGGGTGGTGTCTTAGTTTTCTCTTGTGATTCATTCGTGTCGTTTTACTTCCAGACAACAACAGCACAATCCAGGTACAGGGACCTGGGCAGACAATCTTAAGCCCCATGGGACAAGCGGCTTGTGAACGTTCACCTAGACAATGTCACCTGTGTGACTGAGGTGCAATCAGTGCCTGGACCACGTGACCCGACCACGTGCCCCGACCAGGTGTGATTACAAAGGAGGTGACGACGGGTGACAATCAGTGCCAGGTGTGATTACATAGGAGGTGAAGACAGGTGACACTGTACACACTGTTGTTAACGGACAGGGATAAGACAAAGAGCGAGAGGATACCGCATTTATAGAAGGTACCACAGGCTACCGTGGCCTGGTAACTCATGAATGTGCGCTCAAAAGTGGACCCAAACACCAAAGTGACCCATCCAGTTACTTCTCGCAGCCACGGAATACACCACACAGTCTAACATCTCGATCCACTATATATTTGACGGGTCTGTCTTGGTGGAATACGCGAGCCTTAACCTCGATGGATTCGGCCCTTCGTGGATTCAACAACGACGCAGAAACTAGAAAAAGGTAATACCGAATAGAATCTCGCGACATGTATCACGGATTCATGGCATGTTGAAATCTGTCATATAATATGCAGGATTTTGTACATCCATGCATGTTTCATCAATGTGTCGCAACGAGAGAGGATGCAACGCACGTTTTGTGATCGTAATACTTAGTGGTGACTTCAGCGTTTTGTTTGGATGACGACGGAATGCCCGCCACTTTAATTCCCCTTGAATCTTGTCGTGTGACTCCTGGGATCGTTTGCCAGTAGAGCTAAAAGTATTACTGGCCGGTCTCGTTGTATGTGTCATTACCTCGTCGACAAGGTACTCCTGCCCCCGAGGGATTGTGGTAACGTGTGTTGTGTGGTCCTGGCTCTATAGATGCTATAGAGACGTCCATATGCCCTAGGTCCATCGTGGCTGGGGACCGGGGTATATCTGTGTAGGAAACTGTGGTCATTATTTCTGTCCCAAGGTTTCCACCCTTTATTTCTTACATAAACTGTATGGCATCCATGCAGCCACGCGTGCACTTGTATTGTTATTTATTATTATCCCTGCAGCCGGCATGACAGATTAAACAGCATGCATGTGATGGAATGTCTTAGGTAATAATGGCGTGTCGTATTCCCCCCTTGAGGATGTGGTCGGGATTTAAACATATCTATCTTAGCGTGTTGGGCGGGCCATGACACCTAAGGTTCACAGCGTAGCAGGTGGGTGGGGACCATCCGCCGTGTTGTTTGGTGCATGACGCCTTGGTTTAATTATGGGACGGCTCCTGTCTCGACACATTTATTGCACATACATGTGTGGGCGATAGTCCCCTGGTATTTATTGCACCCACGCGGCTATATTGTAATGTGTATATATATATATATATGCGCAGTTATTCAGGTGCTAGCTGGTGCGGTTACCAGGGAGTAGTTTCTTCTTAGGTGGGGGGGGGCCTCCGGTGTGACCGTAGAGCCTTTGACAGTGTTGACCGAGGTCTCTGTCACGGAAGAGCGTTTGACAGTGTTGACCGCGGTCCCGCTTTCCCCGTGGAGTGTCCGATGTCTCGCCTGCGGTACACGCGGCCGTAGCCGGTTGTCGTTTATCATCGCGTGATGGCGCTGCAGGCAGGTAATATCAAGGTGTGGCCTGGGGGGATGAGATGAGGGGGTTGGGGTGGGGATAGGAAAGAATCGGACGGTGGGTGTGGTTGAGAGGCGAGGGGGGGGGGCGATGAGGGGCTGCGGATCGTGATGTCATCACTGAGAGGACATTGCCAAGACGTAGCGGGATCCACGACCCACCTAGAACTGTAATGTCTTCTTTGTGTAAATGCTTATTTTAACTTCTTGTCGCTTGTGTGCACATGATGTATGTTTCTATATTTTGGCTACATGAAACACTTGGGGAAAGACTATGTGTGCTGGGACCCAAATCTGCATTTTAAAGCTCCTGGCTGTTGATACCAGTCCAGCTGGCCCTGTGCACTATATTTGGTCGACGTTAGAGCCTGAGGTCTGAGTTTCTTGGCCACGGTAACATTTTGACTGAATCTCGCTCTATCTGTATCTGTGCCTGGATCACGGCTGAATAAACCTAAGGTTGTAACTAGGCCTAGGTGACAGGCAGACTGAACGAATCACACTGTCTGTAACTGGGCCTAGGTGGCAGACAGACTGGACGAATCGCACTGTCTGTAACTGGGCCTAGGTGACAGACAGACTGGACGAATCGCACTGTCTGTAACTGGGCCTAGGTAACAGACAGACTGAACTAATCACACTGTCTGTAACTAGGCCTAGGTGACAGACAGACTGGACGAATCGCACTGTCTGTAACTGGGCCTAGGTGACAGACAGACTGGACGAATCGCACTGTCTGTAACTAGGCCTAGGTAACAGACAGACTGGACGAATCACACTGTTTGTAACTGGGCCTAGGTGACAGACGGACTGGACGAATCGCACTGTCTGTAACTGGGCCTAGATGACAGACAGACTGGACGAATCGCACTGTCTGTAACTGGGCAGGTAACAGACACAGTGACTGCCACAGTGTAGATGTATGGGTCTCGGTCACAGGGAGACATCCCGTCCCCTGCTAGCCTGCCAACCATGGTCCTGCACCTAACTGTCTGTAACTGGGCAGGTAACCGACACAGTGAATCCCGCAGTGAATATGTATGGGCCTCGTTCACTAGCAGACCTCCCACCTCCTGCTAGCAGTCGCCTACACTTGTTTTGGCAGCTTCGGGAGTGGAGCGGGTTGGGACAGGAGTTCGTGACACCCGTTAGCTTCGCACGCCAGGGGCCCCGACCTCCGCATCACCGCCGCCGTCACCGCATATGATGGCCCGGGGCCTTCTGGCCTTGGTCCCAAGGTCTCGAGACCCGGATGTTATGGAGGGAGCATTGCCAGCCTCCCACGTGGGAAACCACGTGGTCTCTGTCACCTGTCTACTTGCCAGGTCACGTGATCACGACGTGTCGCGGGACAGTTTTGGCTGGTTTCGGATGAACCATTGACCGTGTAACTTATGATTGCTTTATTATTATTATAGTTAGACATTTTATGACATACCAGGCCCTGCCATTGTAGTTATGGCTACGTGGTCATCAACAGTCGTTGTATCTTTTGATATCCTCCGAAACGGGTTTCCACACCATGCTAATAGAGCCTGTTTAAGACATCTGTGAAATATTTAGGGAAATGATGCTCTAACCATATGTTCGAATTTCGAGTTGGCACGATATAGCCTTACAGGCTGAAAGTGCCGTTAAGCCCCAATCAAGTCAAATCAAATATCGGGTTTAATCTGAACTCACCTTTCATTTTTCAGTGACGTTTACCAAGGCGATGACTGAGGCGGGCGGCTGACCCCAGGCCAAAGATGTCGTCCCCGGACCCCTCGCCGGGACAGCCCCCGGACGACGGGGGGGACGAGGGGGTCAACCTGGGCCTCGTTGTGGGGGTGCCCCTGGCAGCCATCGTCTTGGCTGTGGGACTCACAATCCTGGGTATCTGTCTCTACAGATGGAAAAAGTATGGCAAGGTACGTACAATAGACAGGTCCTGTCGGCGGGTGTATCGACACTAAAATATCATGATAACTCGTAAAATGAGTTTTAGAAGGCTGTACTGCGACGTACAGATATTTACACTTACCCATAAACTATCCACTTTAATGGTTACATTCGTTTATTATCGTTGCTCTTAACGGTTAGGAGGAAACCTAAAATTAACAGGTTAACGATATGGCTAGGAGCTCATTTAGAAGCGTTAATGACGCATTCCAGTGGCACGCCGATGAGGGGCGAGATGTGGGAGGCGTAATGACGACACACGTACCAAGGGACATATTTTCATTCTATCACTCATTCTATTTCTGCAACTGTACACCCCCCCCCCTCCCTTCCCACACACACACACTATAAGGTAGCCCGTTCGGCTGTGGAACTTCCCAACTTAAGGAAGTTAGACAACACGAGATGTCAAGGGATCTCAATACAATGGGTGGGGTGACGAATGCCCCAGATGCGGTGACAAATGCCCCAGATGCGGTGACAAATGCCCCAGATGCCGTGACAAATGCCCCAGATGCGGTTGCGTGTGTGCAGGATAGTATGACCACGAGTTTCTTTGAAAGGACTAGTGGGGTCAGTACCACCGGAGCCATGGCTTCTCACCATCACCCTTTCGATGGACAGGATCTCCCTTTGCAGGTTGAAGCGTCCCAGCTAAACTAACCAACCAACCCCCCGTGTAAATCAGATAGCCTGGACCACGAGGAAAAGGATATGAAGCCATTTGAGCCAATATTGCTGGAATTCCATTTAGGTGGAGGGGAGGAGGTGGGTGGGGGTTTGGGGGGGGGGGCTCCTCCCAGGGTGACCTCTCCGCTGACCTGGTAAGTGACACAGTTAAAGGTCAAGCGTCCTACACACCGGGTCCCTCGCGCGTGGAGTCACGCGGCCTGCCACATCGGCTGTCGACAAATGTTGACTTGTCCCTAACGCGGAGTCGATCTATTGTGATACCTAATGGGAACTATCTGGGTCAGGTAAATATTTACATCACGCCGAGTGATGTCGACTGTGGATCATGTGTAGTTGTTTGATTTAATAACCCCCACATTATATCTTTGGAAGGAGATGCAGACCGCAGCGAATGGTACATACACCTCTGAATCGTCTTTGCGTTCAATGGCTAAAAAATATAACTTTGGGTTTCATGGTACCACCCGTGTGTAACGTTGTTCTTTCACAATCCTGGCGTCACACAGACAGACTTGTTGAGATTCAGAGCGTAAAGATAGACTTCACAGAGTTGCAGATTAGGGCTCCAACCGCCCCGGCGTTAGTGTAGAGACAGTCACATCCTCTTGGTGGCCTACGGGGCTGCATTCAACAGGTGACGGGCTAAATGGTCCTTTTTGGTATTAAATTTAGTACAAGCATCCAATGATTGGTCTCTTTAATACGAGTTACAGTCTAACCCATATCACACAAACCAATGATTGGTCTCTTTAATACGAGTTACAGTCTAACCCATATCACACAAACCAATGATTGGTCTCTTTAATACGAGTTACAGCCAAACCCATATCACACAAACCAATGATTGGTTCCCTTAAATACGAGTTACAGCCAAACCCATATCACACAAACCAATGATTGGTCTCTTTAATGCGAGTTACAGCCAAACCCATATCACACAAACCAATGATTGGTCTCTTTAATACGAGTTACAGCCAAACCCATATCACACAAACCAATGATTGGTTCCCTTAAATACGAGTTACAGCCAAACCCATATCACACAAACCAATGATTGGTCTCTTTAATGCGAGTTACAGCCAAACCCATATCACACAAACCAATGATTGGTTCCCTTTAAATGCGAGTTACAGCCAAACCCATATCACACAAACCAATGATTGGTTCCCTTAAATACGAGTTACAGCTAAACCCATATCACACAAACCAATGATTGGTCTCTTTGATGCGAGTTACAGCCAAACCCATATCACACAAGCCAATGATTGGTCTCTTTAATACGAGTTACAGCCAAACCCATATCACACAAATAAATGATTGGTTCCCTTAAATACGAGTTACAGCCAAACCCATATCACACAAACCAATGATTGGTCTCTTTAATGCGAGTTACAGCCAAACCCATATCACACAAACCAATGATTGGTTCCCTTAAATGCGAGTTACAGCCAAACCCATATCACACAAACCAATGATTGGTTCCCTTAAATACGAGTTACAGCCAAACCCATATCACACAAACCAATGATTGGTTCCTTAAATACGAGTTACAACCTAACCCATATCACACAAACCAATGATTGGTTCCCTTCAATACGAGTTACAGCCAAACCCATATCACACAAACCAATGATTGGTTCCCTTAAATACGAGTTACAGCCTAACCCATATCACACAAACCAATGATTGGTTCCCTTAAATACGAGTTACAGCCTAACCCATATCACACAAACCAATGATTGGTCTCTTTAATACGAGTTACAGCGAAACCCATATCACACAAACCAATGATTGGTTCCCTTAAATACGAGTTACAGCCTAACCCATATCACACAAACCAATGATTGGTTCCCTTTAATACGAGTTGCAGCCTGACCCATATCACACAAACCAATGATTGGTTCCCTTAAATACGAGTTACAGCCTAACCCATATCACACAAACCAATGATTGGTTCCCTTAAATACGAGTTACAGCCTAACCCATATCACACAAACCAATGATTGGTCCCTTTGGTACGAGTTACAGCCAAACCCATATCACACAAACCAATGATTGGTCCCTTTAATACGAGTTACAGCCAAACCCATATCACACAAACCAATGATTGGTTCCCTTCAATACGAGTTACAGCTAAACCCATACACACACATGATACCCATTTGGTGGCAGTATATTCGTGTTTCTCGACGGGCTTGATGTAATTGATGATGACCAATGTCAATGGACGTGTCTTGTGTCTTGTCCACCAGGACAAAATGAACCCGTTTCTCGGTCTGGGTCACCGCTCGCGGAGCCAGAGCAGTCTGCAGCGGGAGAAGAAGAAGGCCAGCATCCTCGTCAGGCTCCCCAGTCGTCAAGGTAAGAAGGCCAGCATCCTCGTCAGGCTCCCCAGTCGCCAAGGTAAGGCCACCATCCACGTCGGGCTCCCCAGTCGTCAAGGTAAGAAGGCCAGCATCCTCGTCAGGTTCCCCAGTCGCCAAGGTAGGGAGGCCAGCATCCTCGTCAGGCTCCCCAGTCGTCAAGGTAGGAAGGCCAGCATCCTCGTCAGGCTCCCCAGTCGCCAAGGTAGGAAGGCCAGCATCCTGGTCAGGCTCCCCAGTCGCCAAGGTAGGAAGGCCAGCATCCTCGTCAGGCTCCCCAGTCGCCAAGGTAGGAAGGCCAGCATCCTCGTCAGGCTCCCCAGTCGCCGAGGTAAGAAGGCCAGCATCCTCGTCAGGCTCCCCAGTCGTCAAGGTAGGAAGGCCAGCATCCTCGTCAGGCTCCCCAGTCGCCAAGGTAGGAAGGCCAGCAACCTCGTCAGGCTCCCCAGTCGCCAAGGTAAGAAGGCCAGCATCCTCGTCAGGCTCCCCAGTCGTCAAGGTAAGGCCAGCATCCTCGTCAGGCTCCCCAGTCGTCAAGGTAAGAAGGCCAGCAACCTCGTCAGGCTCCCCATTCGCCAAGGTAAGAAGGCCAGCATCCTCGTCAGGCTCCCCAGTCGTCAAGGTAAGGCCAGCATTCTCGTCAGGCTCCCCAGTCGTCAAGGTAAGAAGGCCAGCAACCTCGTCAGGCTCCCCAGTCGTCAAGGTAAGAAGGCCAGCATCCTCGTCAGGCTCCCCAGTCGTCAAGGTAAGGCCAGCATCCTCGTCAGGCTCCCCAGTCGCCAAGGTAGGAAGGCCAGCATCCTCGTCAGGGTCCCCAGTCGTCATGGTAAGAAGGCCAGCATCCTCGTCAGGCTCCCCAGTCGCCAAGGTAGGAAGGCCAGCATCCTCGTCAGGCTCCCCAGTCGCCAAGGTAGGAAGGCCAGCATCCTCGTCAGGCTCCCCAGTCGCCAAGGTAAGGGGGCCAGCATCCTCGTCAGGCTCCCCGGTCGCCAAGGTAGGAAGGCCAGCATCCTCGTCAGGCTCCCCAGTCGCCAAGGTAAGAAGGCCAGCATCCTCGTCAGGCTCCCCAGTCGCCAAGGTAAGAAGGCCAGCATCCTCGTCAGGCTCCCCAGTCGTCAAGGTAGGAAGGCCAGCATCCTCGTCAGGCTCCCCAGTCGCCAAGGTAGGAAGGCCAGCAACCTCGTCAGGCTCCCCAGTCGCCAAGGTAAGGCCAGCATCCTCGTCAGGCTCCCCAGTCGTCAAGGTAAGAAGGCCAGCATCCTCGTCAGGCTCCCCAGTCGCCAAGGTAGGAAGGCCAGCAACCTCGTCAGGCTCCCCAGTCGTCAAGGTAAGAAGGCCAGCATCCTCGTCAGGCTCCCCAGTCGCCAAGGTAGGGCCAGCATCCTCGTCAGGCTCCCCAGTCGTCAAGGTAAGAAGGCCAGCATCCTCGTCAGGTTCCCCAGTCGCCAAGGTAAGAAGGCCAGCATCCTCGTCAGGCTCCCCAGTCGCCAAGGTAGGAAGGCCAGCATCCTCGTCAGGCTCCCCAGTCGCCAAGGTAAGAAGGCCAGCATCCTCGTCAGGCTCCCCAGTCGCCAAGGTAAGAAGGCCAGCATCCTCGTCAGGCTCCCCAGTCGTCAAGGTAGGAAGGCCAGCATCCTCGTCAGGCTCCCCAGTCGCCAAGGTAGGAAGGCCAGCAACCTCGTCAGGCTCCCCAGTCGTCAAGGTAAGAAGGCCAGCATCCTCGTCAGGCTCCCCAGTCGCCAAGGTAAGGCCAGCATCCTCGTCAGGCTCCCCAGTCGTCAAGGTAAGAAGGCCAGCAACCTCGTCAGGCTCCCCAGTCGCCAAGGTAAGAAGGCCAGCATCCTCGTCAGGCTCCCCAGTCGCCAAGGTAAGAAGGCCAGCATCCTCGTCAGGCTCCCCAGTCGTCAAGGTAAGAAGGCCAGCATCCTCGTCAGGTTCCCCAGTCGCCAAGGTACGAAGGCCAGCATTCTCGTCAGGCTCCCCAGTCGCCAAGGTAAGAAGGCCAGCATCCTCGTCAGGCTCCCCAGTCGCCAAGGTAAGAAGGCCAGCATCCTCGTCAGGCTCCCCAGTCGCCAAGGTAGGAAGGCCAGCATCCTCGTCAGGCTCCCCAGTCGCCAAGGTAGGAAGGCCAGCATCCTCGTCAGGCTCCCCAGTCGCCAAGGTAAGAAGGCCAGCATCCTCGTCAGGCTCCCCAGTCGTCAAGGTAAGAAGGCCAGCATCCTCGTCAGGCTCCCCAGTCGCCAAGGTAAGAAGGCCAGCATCCTCGTCAGGCTCCCCAGTCGCCAAGGTAGGAAGGCCAGCATCCTCGTCAGGCTCCCCAGTCGCCAAGGTAGGAAGGCCAGCATCCTCGTCAGGCTCCCCAGTCGCCAAGGTAAGAAGGCCAGCATCCTCGTCAGGCTCCCCAGTCGTCAAGGTAAGAAGGCCAGCATCCTCGTCAGGCTCCCCAGTCGTCAAGGTAAGAAGGCCAGCATCCTCGTCAGGCTCCCCAGTCGTCAAGGTAAGAAGGCCAGCATCCTCGTCAGGCTCCCCAGTCGCCAAGGTAAGAAGGCCAGCATCCTCGTCAGGCTCCCCAGTCGCCAAGGTTGGAAGGCCAGCATCCTCGTCAGGCTCCCCAGTCGCCAAGGTAGGAAGGCCAGCATCCTCGTCAGGCTCCCCAGTCGCCAAGGTAAGAAGGCCAGCATCCTCGTCAGGCTCCCCAGTCGCCGAGGTAAGAAGGCCAGCATCCTCGGCAGGCTCCCCAGTCGCCAGGGTAAGAAGGCCAGCGTCCTCGTCAGGCTCCCCCGTCGCCAAGGTAAGAAGGCCAGCATCCTCGTCAGGCTCCCCAGTCGCCAAGGTAAGAAGGCCAGCATCCTCGTCAGGCTCCCCAGTCGCCGAGGTAAGAAGGCCAGCATCCTCGGCAGGCTCCCCAGTCGCCAAGGTAAGAAGGCCAGCATCCTCGTCAGGCT
This sequence comes from Arenicola marina, assembly GCA_964019135.1. Taxonomy (NCBI): domain Eukaryota; kingdom Metazoa; phylum Annelida; class Polychaeta; family Arenicolidae; genus Arenicola; species Arenicola marina. The sequence goes on along the minus strand of OZ025260.1, from coordinate 20,455,628 downwards.
CCCCCGTCGCCAAGGTAGGAAGGCCAGCATCCTCGTCAGGCTCCCCAGTCGCCAAGGTAAGAAGGCCAGCATCCTCGTCAGGCTCCCCAGTCGCCAAGGTAGGAAGGCCAGCATCCTCGTCAGGCTCCCCAGTCGCCAAGGTAGGAAGGCCAGCATCCTCGTCAGGCTCCCCAGTCGTCAAGGTAAGAAGGCCAGCATCCTCGTCAGGCTCCCCAGTCGCCAAGGTAGGAAGGCCAGCATCCTCGTCAGGCTCCCCAGTCGCCAAGGTAGGAAGGCCAGCATCCTCGTCAGGCTCCCCAGTCGTCAAGGTAAGAAGGCCAGCATCCTCGTCAGGCTCCCCAGTCGCCGAGGTAAGAAGGCCAGCATCCTCGTCAGGCTCCCCAGTCGCCAAGGTAGGAAGGCCAGCATCCTCGTCAGGCTCCCCAGTCGCCAAGGTAAGAAGGCCAGCATCCTCGTCAGGCTCCCCAGTCGTCAAGGTAAGAAGGCCAGCATCCTCGTCAGGCTCCCCAGTCGCCAAGGTAAGAAGGCCAGCATCCTCGTCAGGCTCCCCAGTCGCCAAGGTAGGAAGGCCAGCATCCTCGTCAGGCTCCCCAGTCGCCAAGGTAGGAAGGCCAGCATCCTCGTCAGGCTCCCCAGTCGCCGAGGTAAGAAGGCCAGCATCCTCGTCAGGCTCCCCAGTCGTCAAGGTAAGAAGGCCAGCATCCTCGTCAGGCTCCCCAGTCGCCGAGGTAAGAAGGCCAGCATCCTCGGCAGGCTCCCCAGTCGCCAAGGTAAGAAGGCCAGCATCCTCGTCAGGCTCCCCCGTCGCCAAGGTAGGAAGGCCAGCATCCTCGTCAGGCTCCCCAGTCGCCAAGGTAAGAAGGCCAGCATCCTCGTCAGGCTCCCCAGTCGCCAAGGTAGGAAGGCCAGCATCCTCGGCAGGCTCCCCAGTCGCCAAGGTAAGAAGGCCAGCATCCTCGTCAGGCTCCCCAGTCGTCAAGGTAAGAAGGCCAGCATCCTCGTCAGGCTCCCCAGTCGCCAAGGTAAGAAGGCCAGCATCCTCGTCAGGCTCCCCAGTCGTCAAGGTAAGAAGGCCAGCATCCTCGTCAGGCTCCCCAGTCGCCAAGGTAAGAAGGCCAGCATCCTCGTCAGGCTCCCCAGTCGCCAAGGTAGGAAGGCCAGCATCCTCGTCAGGCTCCCCAGTCGCCAAGGTAGGAAGGCCAGCATCCTCGTCAGGCTCCCCAGTCGCCGAGGTAAGAAGGCCAGCATCCTCGTCAGGCTCCCCAGTCGTCAAGGTAAGAAGGCCAGCATCCTCGTCAGGCTCCCCAGTCGCCAAGGTAAGAAGGCCAGCATCCTCGTCAGGCTCCCCAGTCGTCAAGGTAAGAAGGCCAGCATCCTCGTCAGGCTCCCCAGTCGCCAAGGTAAGAAGGCCAGCATCCTCGTCAGGCTCCCCAGTCGCCAAGGTAGGAAGGCCAGCATCCTCGTCAGGCTCCCCAGTCGCCAAGGTAGGAAGGCCAGCATCCTCGGCAGGCTCCCCAGTCGCCGAGGTAAGAAGGCCAGCATCATCGGCAGGCTCCCCAGTCGCCAAGGTAAGAAGGCCAGCATCCTCGTCAGACTCCCCAGTCGTCAAGGTAAGAAGGCCAGCATCCTCGTCAGGCTCCCCAGTCGCCAAGGTAGGAAGGCCAGCATCCTCGTCAGGCTCCCCAGTCGCCAAGGTAAGAAGGCCAGCATCCTCGTCAAGCTCTCCAGTCGTCAAGGTAGGAAGGCCAGCATCCTCGTCAGGCTCTCCAGTCGCCAAGGAAACGTGTCTACCAATGCGTATGGCAAGCCACGATTGCAAAACTATTTCTTCCTGATGGCCGCTTTCAAGAAGAATTGAAATTTTATACTCCTGTTATGTAGGCTTAGGATAGTCCGACCATTATTGAAACAAAGGACTATTTTATTGGGTATAATACAAGCAACAATCAAACCCAATAGTCAGATCACTCCGCGCCACGTGATGCCACGTGATCTATCACGTGATCTATCAACGCCCAATCAGCATGCTGTGGTGACGTGGCACACAGCGGCTCAGAGTGGCGTATCAGAGAAACGGCTATATCTCCCTGGACAGACCTGGAGTCCTTGAAACAACAGGAAGCTATTAGCATACGAGTGACTTGTCCTGACACCGTTCTAGTAGAGGGGGGCACATCTACTTCCGTGTGTATGGATGGCGGGAAGTAATATGCTTGAGTGATCGTCTAAATCGATTAAGGGACGGTGTGGCCCGCAGGCGATTTACATCAGGGTGTTGGCGAAAAGCAACCACAATCACAAGTGTTTTCATCATATTTTTTGATAGCTATGTCCGGTTAATTGTGTCTTTAGCATGAGTCGCCCCAAGAGATAGACTTACGCATTATGCAGTGTCCCGGGGGGGGGGAGAACAAAATGTGATGGCTCTAGGAAAATGATCGAATTAGCATTCGGTTTAACCAAAGCATTAATCCGCCACGTGTGTATACCTCGGTGAGTCCCTGTGAGGAAGGTTGGGATGGATGACAAGCCAATATAATTGTCAAGCAAGGTCAAATATGATAACCCATGGAACGACTATGAAGTGGATGGGGAGGGTGGTTCGTTCATTCGTCACCAACGACAACCACGCCCCCACATCTCCCGCCAGGCCCGTCACTGATGTTTATACAAGTATTTAAGGCAGAGGTAAAGGCGATGAAGTGTAAGTGAGATGTTGGTGGAGTATCCGGCAGAGGAGACCATCCGTGGGGGTCACGCCACGCCCCGGATGTTACCCTAAGGTCTCGCCGTTAAGCAATCAGCTTGTTGTGTGCTTATCTTTGGAATATGTTGATAGCTATGACGCTTCCTTATGAGCCGCCCAGCCAGGATCTGTGTTTGAAACCATTGCTGTAATGCCACCAGTGTGGGACTTTTTAATGTTTAGTCGCTGAGCATGGCTTGCGGCAGGACATCGTTTGATATAATACAAGGTGCATCTGTGCCTCATCCGACGTTGATACATTCACCAATGTTATACCATGTCTGTGTGGTCGCAGGAAAAAGATCATATATCCCTATCCGCAAAGAGTAGGGGGACATGGCTCCGCTCTTCCCTTCGTTCTCCCATTGGGGCGACATGATCCGAATTGGTTAAAGCGTTCTGAATATACAACCAATATTAGACACTCTGACTATTTCATCCACCTTGTTAACAATTGTTTAAAGATACGCGTGGCCTGTTTAGCAATTTGTATCAGTAAAACTTTGTGTTATTAAAGAATTGTATTACGGGAAACTTTGCTTATTTGCCATGTTCCCGAATTTCCTTGACCGTTGTCTCTATCCCCGTGACAGACGCTGAGCTGTACGTCGTTCGGCACTACTACAAGGCTGAGGACGGAACCCAGATCACCCTGGAGACCGGACGCATCGTCGAAGTGCTGGAGAAGAACGACAACGGATGGTGGAGGGGCACGGTGGACGACCAAGAGGGCTGGTTCCCTGCCACCTACCTCAAGAAACTGGAAGGTACGTGGCTCACTGACAGTTTTACCTTGGACAAGCAAGAGGGCTGGTTCCCTGACACCTACTTCAGGACACTGGAAGGTACGTGGCTCACTGACAGTTTTACCTTGGACAAGCAAGAGGGCTGGTTCCCTGACACCTACTTCAGGACACTGGAAGGTACGTGGCTCATTGACACTGTTTTACCTTGGACAAGCAAGAGGGCTGGTTCCCTGACTCTTACTTCAGGAAACTGAAAGATACCTGGCTCACTGACACTGTTTTACCTTGGACAAGCAGGAGAGTTGGTTCCCTGCCACCTGCCTTCACATATCAGTTATCATTTTAATCTTTATTACATTTCCCGACTAAAGGTTAGTGTTACCCTATGTGTACACGAAAGTGGCCAAAGACAACAATTGTTACTATTACTATTTTTCTTGAGTTTAATATAGTGGTCAATGTCACTCACTAGCCCAGACATTAACACTATTACTGACAATTTAACGAGTATTTGTATCAGTTTATAGCTGCTATATTTATGTAAAAACCGTTGTTTCTCCGCGTCACTATTGTAATTGCTCCGCCCTGTTGATCTTCCAGTGGGTCATCCTTCATCGTCTCGGGAGGTTCCTTGGCCCAATTTAGCCTGTATGTGCACAAAAGTGGCCTAAAACACCAACATTCCATTCCATCTTCCAGTGGGTGACAATGCGGCGGAGAGCGGAGGTCACGACAATGAGCAGACGGATGTAGAGGGAGCAAGACCCACTCCGGGGAGAGGTGCGTATTCAAGGCTAAATCTGTCTTTTAGTAAGAACCGTACACCAGCTGGTAAACGGGATTCCGTATCATGAGTAGCGTTACATACCAGCGTAAACAATGGATCTTGCATCCAGATATATGTACTACAATGTACCCTTTGCTTTATGCTTTAAAAAAGAAACGTACTTCTTGAGGGATGCTTGCAATTCATCATGATAACACGGAGAAGATGCCACTTTGCGAGGCATTATTGCGATATTGTTATATTTTTTTAATACATGTGCTCCCAGATTAATATAGTGGAGCCTATATGCGCGACAGATGTTTGTGCCGTTGACTTATGCTCAATTCTCTAGCCACGACATGTAAACCGTCCGTCTTTGTCTGTAGGAGTTGACAACGGGGGGTTGGACGTCAGCCGGCAGGACGTGACTCTCCAGATAGAGGGCGCTGTGACGGTGGAGCAGGGCACGCACTCTGAGGACGCCGCGAGTGTGTCTGGCAGCGAGGCCGGCGAGCGGGAGGGGGGCGCGTCGCCTAGCAACTCGGACCAGACCGACAGTCTGTGCCTCATGGTGGATGATGACGTTGAAGGTCAGTAGGTCGAACGTTATAATGGATTGGTGTGACTCCTGGAGCAAACATATATGTCTTTCTTTGGTGCTTGTCTTAAGCCCCATTTACTGTGGATGACAGAATCGATCTTGGGTCAGATATATCAGATATTGATAAGATACTGGGATATTGAGCAAATACGTCAGATATTGAGCAGATACGTCAGATATTGAGCAGATACGTCAGGTATTGAGCAGATACGTCAGGTATTGAGCAGATAGGCCAGGTATTGAGCAGATACGTCAGGTATTGAGCAGATACGCCAGGTATTGAGCAGAAATGTCAGATACTCACATATTCATATCGGATCAGATGCATCATATATTTTGTGTCGGAGCAGATGCATGGATGTACATAATGATTGTACTAAAATTGTACTTGTGATCCATCCTAATAAATCACCTCCAATAGTACGTGTACGTTACGGTTGACTAATTGTGGCCGAGACGTAGCTGCAGACAGTTTAACCAGTGTAATCCCACGTGCTCCATGTACATATATATACTATCATCGTATTGTATCAGGGGTTAATTCCCTGGTCCAATTTAGCACAAAAGCGCCAATCATTTCCTTCATGTACGTCCATATGTTTTTCTCTAGGTTACATCAATGACATCTTTTCGATAGAGGACGAATCTGGTACCGACTCCCTGTCCAAGGACGTCTCTCGCAAGGTCAAGGTCAAGGCCAATGTTAAAGCCGAAGTAAAGAAGCGGAAAATGGAACAAGTTTCGCAGAGGACTAAAGGGAAGTCCGTCGGTGTGTCCGTATCCAGAGACACTGGCGGCAGAGACGTTCTTCAGGATGGTGAATCCGGGGATTCGGGATCTGGGACCATTCCTTCGGGAATGCGCAACAACCAGGAGCCGGAGAAATCATTGAAGAAAGTATCTGCGGAAGACCTCAAGAAGGCTTCGGATAGCGTGGAGTCTGGAGGCGAGGACGGGGAACCAGGCAGTGAGTACCTGGCGGGCAGCCCCGCCAGTCGGCACTCTCATCCGGACACGGACGCCATGATCCACAGCGACGAGTCCGACGAGATCAAGGCCGACCAGGAGGTGCTTCCGGCCCACCGAGGCGCTCCAGACGGCAGCTCATTGGTGGACGCCTTGACGGATTGCGGCAAGCACCTTCAGGCTCAGGTACGCCACCTTGTGACAACATGCAATTAGAGGGTCGATTCCCACGTGTACAAACTCGTGTCTTAGTTTTCTATAGTACTCCTACATGCAGGTTGATATTGAAAACGACTGGCCAGACCAAGGGTCACCAGATGCCATAATACTGTATGATAGAGTATTATGGCATCTTTAATAATAGCTATGATATTAATATCATGCAGGTAGTTCAACTCATGATATTGATATATTTCGCTATCGACACAATGGACCCCCAAACCAGATTTTGACTGAGTGAGGCCGGAGTGAGGGGGGCAATAGACGCAATCTGGGGACCGCTGGAGACGCTGTAACACGTGGTGGGGGGAGGGTCAGTGTATCAAAATCGAAATAATTTTTTTATTACCATTATACTCCAGGTGGTAACACTTAATTTGTACCCCCCAAATTGGTTTTAATTTTCGCATTAAGCTGTTAGCCTGGTGAAAACACGATAATATCACGGATACCATGTACAAGTGATTGTCACTTGACATTACACTCGTTATTACACAGACGGAGGGCCTGGGTGGGGAGGAGGAGGCGGATGAGGCGGACGAGAAGGATGGGCTGAACGACCTCCGAGATAGTCTAGGTAGGTCATCACCACGAGAAACTGAAGCTGACATTGTGACCTTGTACTTTAATTGAATTGACGTCTTAAATTTAAGTTCGTCTTCCTGTCCGTTTGAGATATCGGCATCAATGATACACTCTCTGTGAATATATTTTTCATACATATCAAAATATTTGTAGTACTCACTACGAAAGTGAAAATAATATTCCCAATAATCAGAATATTAATAAAATAATAGTTATGATTTTAATAAAAGTTACGATTTTAATAAAAGTTATGATATTAATAAAAGTTATGATATTAATAACAGTTATGTTATTAATAATAGTTATGATATTAATAATAATCAGGATATTAATAATAATGATATTAATAATGATCATAACAATAGTAGCAATAATCATTGTCATATTAATAATAGTTACTGTAGAGATAGTAAGATGAGTAAGCAATTTTATCGAATCATCCGTGTCCTAACCTAGCTATCCCTACCCCTATGTCCTGGACAGCCCCCCCGGAGGGCAGCAAGGTGTTCGTGGCCATGTACCCCTACCAGGCCAGCGAGGACTCGCAGCTGTCGCTAAGCAGGAATGACGTCATCGTGTGCCTGGAGGAGGCCGACAGTGGCTGGGTCCGGGGTCGGCTCAGGCGGTCTGGAGACACAGGCTGGTTCCCAGCCGCCTACGTCAGAGAAGGGGTCAGTGCACCAGGCGTGTTGATTCAGCAATGCTTAATGAATACATTAAACTACAGCTTTGACGTCATCCGGCCCATTCATATGGATTCGAATCCACTGCCCCTTGATCCGTATTGAGCTGAATTTCATAAAAATTTGCGCGCGAAAAACGGGAAAATGGGACGTATTTTGTTATTACACGCTACGGCCACGTGCGTAACTTAATTGCGACATAATTACAAATACCAGCCCTAGCTGAAGCCGACCATTGACTTTGACCTTGACCTTGACCCTTGTGTCCCGTCTCCAGAAGTCTCCGCTGGGACCCATCCTCCGTCACCGCCACTCCTCCGGATCAGAGGACTTCGACTCTGAGGATGAGTTTGACGACAACCTCACGGGGATGGGTGAGCCTCGTTCTGAGATCATGGGTGACCCCCACCCCCCTCCGCGTGTTACAGCGACACTAGCGGTCCAAAATGGCGCCACCCACATTCCGAGCTCACTCAGTCAAAGTCTAGCTTGGGGGTCCATTTGTGTTACTAGCGAAATATATCAATGGTTGAACTACCTGATCCGTTTCATCAAGTATATCGCCTTCTGAAGGGTTGCTGTAATGGCTGAAAAGAATCGAGTTCATAATTAGTAAACAAATCCTCTAGAGTAAATGATCTGGTCCATGCTATTTGGCATAACTTTCCCGTCTCTAATTTGAATATATGAAGTCGTTTCGATGTGTGATTCCATATCAGAAATAATATCCATCTAAATGACATTCACTGCATAATGTAGACCAATTAGGATGCGTTCATTTAGTATCGGTTGGAGACATAGAGATATGGCACCAATTCATGCAGGGTCTTAAATTGTATTTAATCATATAGGCCTCCAACATTATTGATTGGCTTAACATGTACATGTGACTGACGTCCTGTGAAGCCTGTGAATATATTGTGCCATTTTTTTCATGACCCAGGTTTGCACCTAGTATCTGATGCGTAAGGCTTGGATACAATGTATTCATAATCCGCCATTGTGCTTTTATCAACAGAGTATCGCACACTCTACCCGTACGAGGCGCTGCAGGACGGAGATCTCACGATGGCAGAGGGCGACACTGTCGTAGTGCTGGAGACTTTGGACAGTGGGTGGTGGCGGGGCTGTGTAGGCCAACAGGAAGGCTGGTTCCCGGGCTCCTACGTGGAGGTAAAGACTCGTTCCCTGCTATCCATGACTTGTTCAATATGACTGTGTGTCACTGTTTTCGCTGTTGTAATAAATAAATAAGTGTATAATAAAGTCAATAGGTTTTAATAAAATGTAAGGATATCCTTTTCTTTTATCCTTCTTTTACTCTATTTTCTTCTAAATGACCCTTCTATTGTTTTAATTTTTGTATATTTGGCATGAAGGATGATTTAGTCGTATAATGATGATAATAGAATCATTATAAAATATAAGTAACAAATAAATTATTTAAAAATTAAATAGTATTTTTTTTATCTGGTTTAATGTTTGCTTTATTCAAACTTTGACTATTTACCCGTCTAGCCGGTACCGCAGACACCATCCACACCAAGTGAACTCAAGTTTTCTCTAACCAGGGCCGTAGAAAGTGAGTAGACCATGGTAGCAATCGGTTTATTGGTAGCGATCGGTATCAGGGGTTAATGAACTGTCAATTAACTTTATTTATTCAAATACTGGTAGTCACAAGTAGTGTTTAAAGGGGTTCTAGTCAAGGTTAAAGACTTGTTGGTTATAAGTACAAAGTGCGAAGGAAGCTTGGTTCTTATTTTCTTGGTTGTCTACGATGGTCGTCGTTAAAATCGCCACTCGTTATCACTTTAATAACGTACATGAATAATTACAGACGGTGACCTGGCGACCTCCGGTGAAAGTCCCGTAGGGGGCACAACCTCGTCGAAGACAGGCCGAGAGGGTGAGGTCAGAAAGGGGCGGCGGCTGACCTTACCGATGACCTTGAAATCCAAGCCACAGGCGCCTCGCCGGTTCGTCGTACCGCGCCTGGTTAAGATTCCCAAGAATCTCTTCGCCAAGAAGGCGAAGGCCGGCGGGGCGGGTCGCGCCCAGCCCTCCAGACCCCCTCCCCCGGTCCCTACCAAGGCTCATTACGGGAAGAGTATATCCGTGGACGACACTCCGACCTTGCCGGAGATATCCCGGGATAGGAACGAAGTGCTCGATGACCTTGCCCTGGTGATGCGCGCCGGCCGTGACCTTCGAAGCGTGAGCTTGAAGGATGAGCGGCACAGCGCGGGGGAGGAGGCTGGCGGGCATGGGAAGCGGCGGCCGAGCGTGCAGCGTCCACTGGCGCCGCCCCCCGCCCCGCCCGCCGTGGTCCATCACAGCGAGACCGAGGCTCCAGCCCCCACCACTCCACATGGAGAACGAGAACGCAGCCAGGACTCTCCCACATCAGGGACTGATCCAGATGCGTCCACCGCGTCGCCAGTGAAATCGGAATCGCCGGGAAGTGAGGTCAATAGGTCCGTGTCGAGTGATCCGGACGACAGCTCCGTGGCCTTCGATTCACGGGAGTCCCAGCGATCCCTTCTGGCTGTGGTCACCGCTCACCTTCAAGACAGGAGTCCCAGTTCTTCGAAACAGTCGGAATCCGGCACCCCAGAATCCGGCACTCCTGGTACGACCCCGAAGGCTGACGCTAACTCGCCCGAACAGCAGCCCGCCGACGTACGTAAGCTGCTGAAGCGTTTTGAGGCGTCTGGATCGCAAGGTCCGGCGGTCCCCAATATCATTGTCAAGGCCAACAGCGACAAGATGAACGGCGACGCGACAAAGGTCAAGGCTGAATCCTCCTCAGCGGTATCGCGTCCCCCGCTGCCGCCCAAACCGGATCCGGCCAAGCTCCGCTACCGGCGCACGCGGTCCGAGCCGAACCTGGGAGATATGGGGCTCGTCCGCCTGTCGCCTAGCGACCCACCCCTCGACACCCCCTCGCCCTCGCCTTCCTCCGGCCCCGGCGGCGGTGTGGCCGGGGACACCCTCCGGTCTCCGGAGTCCCCCAGCAAGCAGGCCGCGGGACCCCCCGCCGCTGGCCTCAGGGAATCCAGACCCAGGTTGCCTGCCAAGGTTCCTCGGCAGCAGCAGCTCACTAAGAGATCCAGATCTGTGGGATCGCTATTGAATCCGGGTGCCCCAGAGGGTTCCCTCTCCCTCGGACCCCGGGCCCTGGATATGTCACAGGGAGAGGCACGAACGCTCAGTGCGAACGATGGAAGACGTCCGGATAAACCCAAACTAAACGTCAAAACTGGAGCGGATGTCCCCGGATCCGGAAGGCCCCAAAGATATGCCCCCGCCACTGTCAATGGACGAGGGCGGAAGGACCTTCACGCCGGACTCCAGACTCCAGACTCCTCTCTCCGGAGCACGTCAGCCGCAAGTCATAATAGAGTGAACGCTGGGGTGTCGACCCCTCCCCCGAGACCCGAACCCCCGACGTTTACTTCGCAAGCCGGTAAAATAACTTACAGTGTGGTGACAAAATCATCTGACGTCGAATCGCAGCGAAGGCAAAAAGCCAGTGAAAACGGTAAACAACAGTTACATAACGGGGCGAATATTTCGCGGACATCTCGGACGCCGAGTCCGAACCGAGACCCGAGCCCGATACGGCCGCCACTTCCGCAAGGTGGCGCCACCGTGCAGGACCGGGTGGCGACCAACGATCACGTGACGGTGCGAGAAGACACACGTTCCGTACGTGTCAACATGGACGCGAACCGTGTGGCGACTGGCCCCGCGGTGAAGACTAAGCCGTTTTCTGATTGGACGACTTCACCATCGGGGTCGACCTATCAGAAATTGGCTTACAGCTTGATACAAGCTCATAAAAATACTAGAAATGAATCCGGTAACGACCAGAAGGCTCACAATGGTACTTCAGTGGCTCCATCTGGCGATTCGCCACGGTATGGTACAGCAGAGCCCAACAACGCTCAGCCAATGTCATCCAACGACGGTGAGGTATCCATGTATGACGTTAGCGCAGAAATCAGTGACGTTTCCAGCACGAATCTCTCGCGTTTCCATTCTCCGTCGCTGTCTCTGCCGCCGCCGCGAGAGGCCGCTGGTAGTTACAGCTTGGCGCCGAGTGAGTTTGACTTGAGTGGTGAGATCAGCCGAGTCTCCAGCACCAACCTGTCGGCGTATATGTCCCCGGGAGCTGGGAGTCTGGGGGGCCCGCCGGGGGGGCCCTTCCCCGGGCGGCCCTCCCAGCCGCCGGGGGAGAGCCCGTACAGGCCCCGCCTGACCCCTGGCTCCGGGCCGGGGTCGTCATCGGTGACCTCCACCCCGCTGGTGGTGGACACGGGGCGGGAGTCGGGCCTGGGGGCCTCTTACGACAGCGCCCTCAGCCCCTCCATATCGACCGTGTCGGACATGTCCTCCCCGACCTCCCCACTTTCCATCAGTTCCCTCGACTCCTCCAGCGCCCTGCGCTTCTACACCCCGGCCGGCTTCGTCCCCAGGCGCAACCCCGTCGCCCTCGACCTCTCCGCGTCGCTGCTTAGCGACGGCGACCAGGGGTCGACCCTCAGCCCGGCGTCCTCACCCCCGGCGCCAGCCCCAGCCCCCGGGGGCCCCCCGACCTGGGCCCCAGCCCCGGGCGCAGTCACCCACGGTCATAACGCGCCCGTCAAGATCATCAACCCGCTGTACAAATACCGGAAAGACTCGCTAGAGGGCGACACCCATCAGTTGCCCGGGGTGGTGAGACGTCTCAGTATTGATGCCCCTCAGCCGTACCGCCCCCAACAGGGGACCCGGGGGGTCCCACCCGGGGAGGAAGAGAGGCGTGGGGGGTCGCAGTACGCGCGCGCTCAGACCCCTCCCCGCCCCCCTCTCCCCATCATCATCACCAACGGGTCCAGCGACAGAATCAAGTTTATGGCGCTTGAAAATGGGGAATTCGAGAGTGACGTATAGAGGAAAAAAAACATTGCATAATGGGAACTTACCATTCAAGTAAAATCATAAATCAATGTAAAATGCTAAATTGGGAGAGAAACCCATTGTATTACCAACCCATAAACAGTCCGTAATTACGAAGACTGAAGGTTTATACATAATATAGATTATGAACTAATATTTCAATAGCCTGTGTCTTGTATTGTGGTGCTATCATACGGTTTCAGAAAGCATTGACCTCATAATATAATTATGTTTGCCAAGTTCTAACTATCTGCAGTTCAGCGTCAGCTTCAGTCATATTATCGCATTTCTATATACACTGTATTTACTCCCCGCTTCATATACATGCTGTTTTTTTTATTAATACCATGATGAAATATGATGTTTAATTGACCTGCCAGAATTCCTGATAATAATTTAATTATGGTTGCAGTGGAGGTCGATATGATACATTCCTTGCTATGGGGGACGCTATGATACATTCCCTGCTATAGAGGACGTTATGATACGTTCCTTGCTATAGAAGACGTTATGATATATTCCCATGGCTAAGTATTTATCCCAACGTGCGTTCAGTTTCCTGCGTTACAAATGGTGCAGCGGTTTTCCGTGCTGTCCTAGTGTTCATTGCCCAGTCTGTTCACTGCTCCGCGCTTTGATTCTAGACATATTTCGTATGCATAGGAATAATTTTTCGTTGCAGCCTATTTTCTATACATCCGTGCTCAGGCTTGAAGTTGTCACAAAATTACTTCATGAATTTCAGCCATAATATTTTTTATGATGTCATGCTTAGCGTGCCTTAGCGTGACTTAAATCTTGTCGAGATCTTGTACATGACATATTTATCTTGCGGCGTTGTTGGGCAATCGATACTTCCACCGATAGCATGCCTTTAATAATTGGGATTCTTTGCTGCAGATTGGCACATCCTGTGTTCATTCATCGCCCGGTTGAACCGTGTCAAAGGGTAGGGTTGGGCGCATGCCATAGCTTTATGCCGGACCCACGGTTCATTCAGTTGTGGTCTTCATTATAGCCCGGTTCATCAACCCATGCATCCACCGATCAAAGTGAGTACATGAACAATCGCACGTTGTTTATGTAGCACACACCTCAGGGTTTGAGATTTGTAATTTGTAAGTAATTGTCTGGAATATGAGAGTCATTGGATTTGTTATACTGAAGTTTGTACTTTCGATTCACCGCGTAAACGTAAACAGCGACTTTAACGACCAAAGTGGGCGGTAAGCATCAGTAAGATATTGACTGTTTTCTGCTGTTAATGACGCAAGGTATGCAGTTTGTGTAAATCGAGCTTTCGCTTCTACCGTTCGTAGCTAAGGTATACCACATGATTGTCAACACGGTATCAACTTCATCATGTGGGATATTTAAGAGTTGAAATATGATTTTAAGAGTTGAAATATGATTCTAAAAGTTTAAGAGTTGAAATATGATTCTAAAAGTTTAAGAGTCAAAATATAATGCTAGAAGTTTAAGAGTTGAAATACGACTCCAAAAGTGATGGTAAAAAAACACATTTTACCGAGGTCCGTCTTATCTGATGGCAATACGACCTCTAGAGATGGTAGGATAGAAGATGCTTTTGTTTACCCCAGGGTAATATGTCCAGACCTCGACAAACGACCATTGACTTATGACTTCCAAGCGCGACGGTGTTTTTTTACACATCAGTCGCACGGTAGAATGTAGCCGCGTTAAACGTGACGTCAGCACTGAAATCAATGACGTCAGCTCTGGAATCAGCGACGTCAGTGCTGAAATCAGCGACGTCAGCGCTGGAATCAGTGACGTCATCACTGAAATCAGCGACGTAAGCGCTGGAATCAGCGACGTCAGCGCTGGAATCAGTGACGTCATCAACACGATCCGCTTAAGATGCGACGTGAGCGTACATCTAATGACGTCACGCTAATCTTGGGGAAAGCATCGGAATTTGATTGTCAAGATTTGAAACTTACATTCCATTAATCAGTGATAAAGCATTTAGGCGGGGCTGGCTGTCCGTATATACAGGCATACAGTCCAACGACCTTATGTGTTGAAGTTGTTTCTACACATATCACAAAGCTTCCACTAAATGTTATTCATCTATTTATACCAGGATTTTTTGTATCGAATTCATATTTTTGTATCCATGTGGTGTTGTTTTGTATGTGATATATACATATATATATATATATATGTATGTATTTATATTATATAACTTTGTGTATAATATCTCCAAAGTGTATATTTAGCTTTTAAGCAATTATGCATGGAGTAACGGCTGTTCTACTGTACTAAATCCGCTATTGGCATATCTGTACAGGTCAACACTTTTTGCTCATGACGGTAAAGATATTATTATTCAGCATTTTTTGTCAACGAGGTTACTTACTTGGTATAACACCCGGTATATGTTAAATGTATTTACTCCAAGCCGTGCCTCCAGTGGTCGAACGTGACAAGGATATCAGCGCGTGTCTTAGCAGAGATTATCGCCGCCCCTATCAGGCTAACAGACGAAAACACGTAGAATACAAAGACATTTGATGACCATAATGATTCGAAGGTTGTTAAATTGGGTCTATATAATATCTTCAATATTTTGTTTTTTAATATTTGGTCAAAAGAATATTTGTATTTCGCGAATTCCGCTACGTAATGTTTATTGTGACATTAATTAAAACGGTGTGATTCCAGACCCTCCCGTTCTACACACACACACGACAGATCTACTACCAACCCCACTCCCACCCTGTGACCACAGGACAGTGGTTTTCCAACTCTCAGTCATGTGTTGTAATAAATATTTATGAAATATGTTTTGTCGTATCTTCATGATCGTTCACACTGTGACCTTAACAGCAGCCTAACTGAACATGACATCCGTCCGTCTGTGATCCCCACAGGCATCTGACTGTTACCATCACAGACACCTGCATGACTGACCCCCACAGGCATCTGACTGACTCTCACAGCCACCTGACTGTGAGCATCACAGCAACTCGAATGAACTTCTGCCAGTGTCCGCTGCCAAGCAGTGAAATGATGTCCACCTACCAAGAACATTACCATGTGAATCACGTGAAACATGGTGTTACCTATGCATAATAAAGTTCACTGAATCTGCGTTTCTGTGCAAACACGGCCTTCATAAGAATAATCTCTCAGAATGACTACATCATTTCAAAATGTTGCATTGCATAAAGACTCCACGTCAACAGTCTCACGTTCTCCACCACATTGCTCCTGATAAGACCTCGAGGACAAGACCATGGATGACACACAAGTCTAAAACTGAGACATTGCTATTAATGAGACCTCCATGACAAGACCATGGATGACATAAAAGTATAACTGAGACATTGCTATTCATGAGACCTCGATGACAAGACTATGGATAGACATAAACGTCTATTACTGAGACATTTTTATTAATGAGACCTCGATGACAAGACCATGGATGACATACAATCCTATAAATGAGATATTGCTATTAATGAGACCTCGATGACAAGACCATGGATGACATAAAAGTCTATAAATGAGACATTGCTATTAATGAGGTTGACAAGACCATGGATGACATAAACATATCTGAGACATTGCTACCATAGGTTTATTCTAAAGACTATGATTACCATTTCACTAAACATGGCTATGGGAGATATACGTTAAAATATTTGAAGGCGATGAAACTGAGAACTTTGGGAATATACAAGGAAAAATCCGTCTTCAAAACACTCGAAAGCTAAAAATAACATGCTAAATTTAGCCCTGCACACGGGCTTTCGCAAGTTCACCAAACAGCGAGTGACGTCACAGAGTTTCGCGTGTCTCCGCGGTAACAAAAATGGCGAGAGCATCGACTTAACCATTCCGCTGTCAAAATGTGCAGTGCATGGAGTAACAACACACGGGTGCGTCATTAAACCACATGGTAAAGATAAAATAAGACCAGTTGGGTGTTTTCGTATCACTTTTGGATCACGAAAAGACCAAGTTTCTTCATTTTTTTAAGTTTTCTGTTTGAAGCGTTGCGCCAACGTTGTCACCGGGGAGAATCCGTGTGACGTCATAATGCCTCGTTTTCGTAGGAAATGCGAAAAAACGTTAGTTTTTCAGTCGTATTGTCCCGTCGTAACATATATTCGTCATTGTGATGGCGCCAACGAATAAAAAAGATGTCATCTATCCGTTTTGTGAAGCTATATTTCTTAAATATTCTTAATCATAGCACTAGGCCTTCCGCAATGGACCCACCCCTCGGCGCCTGGCTTTTGCGCAGGTAGTCTGGTTCACAGTCTCGCTCTTTGCGTAACATACACGTCACCCCTACGTTACAGATTGTCAGGATACCAGTGTGCGCAGAGATTCTAAACTCGTTCCGAACACGTGCTTCGTTTGTTTGTCCCCAAAATGAGTAAACCGGAAGTCTAAGCGAACGAGACTTTACAGCCCTATTAATGAGACCTCGATGACAATACCATAGATCACCTCTAAATCTATAACTGGGACATCGATACCGATGAGACCTCGATGACAAGACCATGGATGACAGAAAAACATGTAACTGAGACATTGCTACCGATGAGACCTCGACGACAAGACCTTGCATGACACCAAAATATATAACTGGGACATTGCTATTAATGAGACCTCGATGATAAGACCATAGATGACATAAATGTCTATAAGTTGACATTGCTACCGTTGAGGCCTCGATAGATAAGATCCCATGACACAAAGGTCTATAACTGAGACATTGCTATTGACGGGACCTCTATTACAAGATCAAAGATGACACAAGTCTAGGACTGAGACATTGCTACCGCTGAGGCCTCGATGACAAGACCATGGATGACACACAATTCTAGAACTGTGACATTGCTACCGATGAGGCCTCGATGACAAGACCATGGATGACACAAGTCTAGGACTGAGACATTGCTACCGCTGAGCCCTCGATGACAAGACCATGGATGACACAAAATTCTACAACTGAGACATTGCTACCGATGAGGCCTCGATAGATATGATCATGCATGACACAAAGGTCTATAACTGGGACATTGCTATTGATGAGACCTCGATGACAAGACCACGGATGACGTAAAAGTCTATAACTGAGACTTTGCTATGAATGAGACCTCGATGACAAGACCATGGCTGACACAAGTCTAGAACTGGGACATTGCTATTGATGAGACCTCGATGACAAGACCATGGATGACACAAAGGTGGGACATTGCTATTGATGAGACTTCGATGACAAGACCATGGATGACACACAATTCTAGAACTGAGACATTGCTACCGATGAGACCTCGATGACAAGACCATGGATGACACAAGTCTAGGACTGAGACATTGCTACCGATGAGGTCTCGATATATAAGACCATGGATGACGCAAGTCTATAACTGGGACATTGCTATTGATGAGACCTCGATGACAAGACCATGGATGACACAAGTCTAGGACTGAGACATTGCTACCGATGAGGCCTCGATAGATAGGACCATGGATGACACAAAGGTCTATAACTGGGACATTGCTATTGATGGGACCTCGACGACAAGATCGAGGATGACACAAGTCTCCAACTGAGACATTGCTACCGATGAGGCCTCGATTACAAGACCATCGATGACGCCGAGACGTCTATGACTGTGAGGGTCAGTCAGGTGTATTTGAGGGTCATAATCAGGTGTCTATGAGGGTCAGATGTCTGTGAGGGTCAGATGTCTGTGAGGGTCTATCATGTGTCTGAGGGTCATATAGTCAGGTGTCTGGGAGGGTCAGTCAAGTGTCTGTGAGGGTTAGCCAGTGACTGAGGGTCATAGCCAGGTGGCTGTGAGGGTCAGTAAGTGTCTGTGAGGGCCAGTCAGTACGACCTTGAAATTCAATATTTGCGACACGACTATTGCACTTCGATGCTTCCTGTTTATGTATGTTTATGTCTGTTGAGTCAGCGAGTGCATTGAGAGTGCCATCTAAATTTCTTTTATTTTCCTTCGACTGCATCAGGCATAATGTAGCGTTTTCCCTGAGATCCTCCTTCGCCAGCTGTCGAGGTCACCTGACATGTTGTGTCTGGGGTGCGTTTCGAAATTACAAACAAGTTTTGCAGGAAACTGGAGCAGGCTGGAGTCAGTGTAGACTGAGTACAGTGTAGAATAGGCAATAAGTGATACCATGATCGCGGGAGTATAGAACTACACGCCACGGCTGTAGGTGGCTGAGCCAACGGGCAAAAAGGATGAGGAGGGAAGGGGACTGGTTGCACTGATGTCTTAATTACATCGCGGGTTAACCGTGCACGGTATGTATGTAGGTATGCCTTCCTGGTTGCCATGCCAACGGGTCGGTATAAATCCCAGCCAAACCGCTAGAATCTCTCTGAAAGTGTCTGGAGTCGACGGAGTGTCGACAACCCCGACATTCGACACTCGACACCCGCCTGCATGCCGCCGTCAGCCCCTCGACCTTGACCTTGGTCCCCGGGGGCGGACTCTTGATGCCCGTTCCGGCTGGTGCTCCGGGCGGGCGGCTGGCTGGGTATAGGCAACTAAAAGTCTAAAGTTTACAACACACCCGCCCCATCAGGCCGACTTGATTAAAAGGCTGTTCAGTCACTTACACGGATCACAGCAATCCAGAAAGCTTGTAATTCCCGTCGGCCGGAGTCCGGAGCCAGGCTACCGGAACCCTCATATCCGGAAGTCTGTCCTTGAGGTACATAAACAGCCAGGGGCCGGGTCACTTTGCCATGTTACCCCAGGCTCCACATTTCCCTCGATTAGGGTTGATAATACACACAACGAACCAATGATTATTTCTTAGGTGTTTGTTATAATGGATTGTTTAACCCAATGAGGTCAACATCGCCAGAAATCCTGCTATTTGATGAATCGTTTCCTTTATCCTTTTACACGTAGGCTAATGTGTTTTCTAGATAGATTAATTCTTGACACACAAAAGTTCAAATGAGTTGATATTGATATGCTTCCATTCCTTTGATATTCTGATGGAAGTGAGTAATAGCTTCTTTAAGGCAACTGAGGTGTGTGTGTGTGGGGGGGGGGGGTCGCAGGGGGCAGCCTCTCCTGAAAATCTTTGATGAATCGTTTCTTTTTTAAAGACAATATCTTTCAACATGTGGATTAATGCGTTTTCAAGATGTATTGATGCATTTTCAAGATGTATTGATGCATTTTTAAGATGTATTAATGCATTTTTGAAATGTAATAATGCATTTTCAAGATGTATTTAGGCGTTTTAAAGATGAATTGATGCGTTTTCAAGATTTTAATTAAGATATTAATTTATTATTATTACAAGATATTAAGTATTAATTAATTCCTTCACCCAATATATTAATTTATATCTATTCGTCTCTGTCTCACTCTCTTTTATCGTATATATAAACATACATCCCCCGGATATCCAGTCACCGGCCACCGCGACAAATACAAATGTCAATCTGTCCTCATTTTTACTATTTGAGATCATCCTGGAAAATTGTTGACATGATTGTCTAGTTTCCTACGTCTTTCCCAAAGACGAAACAATGATTGGCTAGATATTGCAAACGGATGAGATGATCCCCTGGGTCTTTCCACTAATCCATCTAAGTAAAGTGTGTTTTGTGGGCTGTCATGGCAACACATGGACTGTCATGGCAACACGTGGGTTGTCATGGCAATGCGTACGTGTATTGTAAGGCACCGGGTGCCACGGATCGCTTCACGTCGGCGCTACACCTGCGGAAAACACCGGAGTCACTGGGTTATTTATGGAGGGAGCTCCTGAACGCGGGTGCCATAGAGAGGCGCCGGCCCCCACCATCCAGGCGTGCCAGGTACCACACCCCTGGGACGCTGAACCCCTGAGGGGTGCCTTGACCCACCCTGTTGACCCCCAGAGGGAGTCGCAAGGTGTCTTGCTGTGACGTCACAGACACGCGCGTTGGACTGACTTGCCCAGGCTCTTATCCACCGAATATGTTGGAGATTTATTACCATAACTCTGCATCGACCTTTGGCCACCCTCTCGTTATTACCGGTGAGACGCTGGCAGGTATAACCAAGTTAATTGTATCTGGACACTCGTCCCTGAACATGTTGTACTCCTCGGTGATCCTCGGCCGGGTTATGGTGGAGCGGGTCCCGGCCACACTGACGCGCGTTGGGTGACCCCCTAGCCCGGGGCCCCCACCTGCCCCCCCCCTCACCCCGCCCCCTCCAGCTTGGCCACCAGTCAGCCGGGAAGTGGTCAGGCTGGTGCCGCTCCCTCTAGTTGTGTAAGCAGTAGGCGAGAAGTGGGTGCCAGGCAGGAACAGGTCATTACGATAATGGTTGGAAATAAGAACCATTCATACCCCGCGATATTCACTTCTCCGGATCGGTACGTCTGGAGTCGAGACACCACCCCCGCACAAAGTTGGTCTGGATAATACCCCCCCCCCCAACTCTCCCCACCCTGGTCTGGATTTACACGTACCGCCCCCGCGCGTAGGTCGATGCCTCGCGCGGCTTCAGAACGACCCAACAAAACGTGTCGGCGCTGTTTTCAATTTTTCTTACTACGAAACACAAGACTTGCTGAAGTCGTTATCGCATTCTTGGGGTGGTGTGGCTGCCATGTCAAGAAGTGCAACCGTGATAGACCTATAGGTCTACCGGAACAGACCTATAGGCCTGCCGGGGTAGAACTGTAAACATACCAGGGTACACCGGGGTATGCCTACTATGGGGGTAGATTGGGGTAGACATGGAAGGGGTACATGGCGATATGCGACACAGGCATATTTGGAAAATCGACATTCGACATTGATGGGCCTACCGGGGTAGACCTATGGGCCTACCGGGGTAGACCTATGGGCTTACCGGGGTAGACCTATGGGCTTACCGAGGTAGACCTATGGGCTTACCGGGGTAGACCTATGAGCCTACCGGGGTAGACCTATGGGCTTACCGGGGTAGACCTATTAGCCTGAAGGGGTAGACCTATGGGCCTACCTGGGTAGATCTGTGGCTTCACACAGATGGCATTATAGTCTTCCCGACGCCAGTGCCAGGCGAAATGTATAATAGATGGTTTACAGATGGCGAATTACGTAACAGGTCTGAGTAAGCGATACTCACAGAAATAAAAATAAAATCCAAGTGTAAAGTTTGTAACAGTTTTCCTCAGCATTTCTGTCCCTGACTTTGGGAGAGATTGGCATCACTTGCGATTTTAATTGTTCCTACCCACCTGAAGAATTTAAAGTCATAAGAAACAAAATGGCCATAAAATCATGACTTAATTGAAAAGGATTGTCTATCTGTCCACATGTCTCATCAAAGTGACCCCAGCGACCTCTGTCGGCTACGGCTGGCATGTCAGATACCGTGTACCAGGGCGTGACTCCTTGGAGCTCTCATGCACCGATCTCGTTAACAGGACCCTCTGGAGCCATATCCACCCACCGCCCGATGTTTTCCGTGTTCAGTCCCCAGGAGCCGGATGCATCCGTCTTCCGGAATCCTACAGGCTTCGCAATCCGTCCCGAAATCGTCATCTCCATGGAATTCCTTTCCTTGTTTTGTGACATTCCTTCAGCCTTGTAGTTAGTACCTTCCGGATCTATCACCTCCGGCCGGATGCTTCTGCCCTTTATAAGGCAATTAGCTAGACATCTGATTCACCAGGAAAAACACCCACACCTGTGCTCGTGTTGGTGAGGTAATATCTATTTCCATGTAGCAGGAACCGATGACCGAACATATAGGGCCAGGAAGCACCTACTAGGTTCAAAAGTGGGGAGAGTCCACAACAACAAAGGGAGCCTCTATGGTGTAGTGGTTAACGTCCTAGATCACATATCAATGGGTCCTAGGTTCGAATCCGGGCCCGGGCACCTAATCCGGGAAATGTTTGATCCATGCATCCTTCAGCGTCCCCGGGAGGTTCCTTGGCAGAGTTTAGCCCAGTGTGTGTACAAAAGCGACCTAAACATCAATTCCTTTCATTTCATTTCATTTGCACAACAATAACGGAGCGCAATTTGCGTCAAATTGAAACGTTTACGTCCCCCCCTCTCCCCTCTGCCCCCCCCTCTCCCCCCCTCCCCCCCCCCCACCTCCATCAATAAACCCGCCCTCGACCCCCGCTCAGTCATGATTCTCCTTGCGGCAGCATGTTAACCTGGAATTTGTTAACGGGCGGTGTCGCTTTTTGTGTGGCTTCCGTCTGGTTTCTGGTTGCATCGTGTCCTTGTACGACCTTGACATATTTTTTTGTTTGATCGTCTTTAACTACCCTGCTCGCAGAGTGTCAGGTTGTCCTATCTCCAGGCCCGGGGGACCCGTTGTGAGTGACCCTGTCACCCGCCCATTGATGGCGGGAGGGGTGCTGACAGCTCTGATGGCCATGTCGAGTGGGTGGGTCGACAGCCCCCGCCCCTGAGTGGGCGGACACCATCAGACAGGGACCAGGGCCCGGGGGGGGGGGGGAGGGGGTACCTTAATGCATTGCTGGGTTCAGGGGGGGGGGGGTCCGCGGTAAAGCCCCTTTTTCACCCCCAAAATCCCGCTCGGATAGGGGCGTTTTACCGCCAAAATCATTTCGAAAGGGGCAATTTTTTGGCGTTGACCCGCTCGGTTTATTCGTTTTTCCCCTGCAAACCTGCTCCATCAACGCACATTTCCGGCCGCAAGTATTTAAATGTCCGCTATAGGACTATCTTTCTCACCACAAATGTCCGCTCTCTCAGGCATCCAGGGGCACCCGCTAAATCCCCCCCGCAGATTTGTATCATAGTGTTCCCCACCCCCCCCCCTCCTGGAGGCCAGGGATCGAATGTCTAGGGTGGCGATTGGCGCTTTAAGTGTGCAATGCTGATTACAAGACCAATATCGTTGTCAGATATTTAACAAACCTTGAGTAGAAAATATTTTAAACAAAACTGAACTTACTTTTTTTCTATTATTATTAACACAGATTATTCAGCAATAAAAAAAAGCCCCCCCCCCCTCCACCCCCCGCCCGCCGCCGCCGACGCTCCGTCCGTCCCTTTAGAGCAACTGACCCCCTCCTTGCTAGCAGAGGATGTCAGGCCTCACATCTATCGTCACTTTAGCTATTAATGTCCCAACTAAACGGTGTTGCATTGGTTGGATATCGTCAACGACCACCAGATGAAACGCCGCGGGTTACGCCGAGTATTTCTCAGGAGGAAGATAGCAGTAAAAGTGGCAGACAAGAGAGTCTGGGACAGATCTACAGGGCTTGGTTCGTGGGTTGACGGAGGAAAACTCCAGTCCCGTGACCTCAGTATATATGTTATCAGGTACTATAGTGAAATTCTACCTTTACAGCGCCATTTTGGCGATTTGCTTGCAGGTTTATCCCGTCGTTAGTTACCTAGTTCCCCGCTGTACGAGATACAATGGCAGCCACTCAAACAGTAAAAGTTTTAGTGCCCAAAAGCCACCGAACAGCAGCCCTAGAATGTACGAGGAATACAAACAAGAGGTAATTGGGTATAATCGGGGTCTAAATCAAGACCTTAGCAAGACAACAACTGTTCTAGTGCGGTGGCAACACATTCTCACTAGGTCTGGGGTTTGTGTGGTGGTAGTTTGTGTGCCACTCGCTATCTCGCATTCTCGCCCGGCACAAGAAGGGCGCGCAGGCGAGGGCGAGAACGCGAGAACGCGAGGACGAGAACACGAGAACGCGAGGGCGAGAACACGAAGGCGAGAACACGAGAACGCGCGGGCGACAACGAGAGGGCGAGAATGCGAGAACACGAGGGGGGGGGGACGCGAAGGTGATAATGCGTGGTCGCGAATACGCGAGGGCGAGAACGCGAGGGCGAGAACGTGAGATTGATCTAGCCCTCGCATTCTCTCGCATTCTTGCCCTCACGTGCTTGCGTTCTCGCGTTCTTGCCCTCACGTGCTCGCGTTTTCGCGATCTGGCCCTCGCGTTCTAGCGTTCTCGCGATCTCGCTCTCGCATTCTCGCGATCTCGCTCTCGCGTTCTCGCCCTCACGTTTTAACGATTTCTCTCTCGCGTCTTCGTTATCTCGCCACCTTTGTGCACCCGTCATAGGTGGGCTTTGATGATGGTGGGGTGCCAGAATAGCTGTTGCCCCCTCACCTGCCAACTACAGTGGCTGCCTGCCACTGTTTCGACACCACATGCCAGTGTCTGACTGAGGAAATTCCTTGCTCTTGAGCGCTCATGCCCCACCTGTATTCACCGCGCGGTGATCCATGGGCGTATCGGAACACTCTAGACTCACCCTTGAATGGTTTATAGTCTTGCTTCAGCAATGATTTATAATCTTGCCTCACCACTGATTTATAATCTCGCTTCAGCAAGGATTTATAATCCTGCCTAAGCTGGGTACACCGCCACTTCGCGTGTTAAAGGCTGTGTTTTAGTCCACTTGCGTGCACGCTGAGGCTAAACTGTGCCATAAAACCCTTTCTGTTTAAAATAGAATACATAGCAGATGACGGCGGTGAAGGCCCTTCACCTACGGGGAAACAGACCGGGGTGAGGGGGGGGGGGGCGGGGGGTATGCACCGACGAGACGAACGTGTTCGTAATCTGGCAGCAGTTCTTTGGCAATTGTTCCAATTCTTTCGGTTTGTTTCCATCCCAACCATCACCCATGTCGTTAAATCTTAACAAAACAATTCTCGTTACCCAACCACCAACAACAACGGGGTTGATAACAATTTTCCGAATTTATAATAGTAATATATTGTAATATTTAATAGTAATAGTAATGTCGATATTGGGTCTAATATTAGTACTCTTGATAGTAATGTTGATAGTTATTTTAATTATCATGATAATAATTAATAATTATTATGATACTAATAATAGTAATGTTGATAGTAAAAGTAATGTTGATAGTAATAGTAATATTGATAGTAATAGTAATGTTGATATTAATAGTAGTAATTTTTATAGTAATAGTATTGTTGATAGTAATGGTAATGTTGATAGTAATAGTAGTAATGTTAAGAGTAATGGTAATGTTGATAGTAATAGTAGTAATGTTGATAGTAATCGTTATCTTGATAGTAATAGTAATGTTGATATTAATAGTAGTAATTTTTATAGTAATAGTATTGTTGATAGTAATGGTAATGTTGATAGTAATAGTAGTAATGTTGATAGTAATCTTGGTTGTAATAGTAGTAACGTTGATTTTAATAGTGGTAATGTTGATGGTAATAGTAGTAATGTTGATAGTAAGAGTAGTGATGGTGATAGTAATATTAGTAATGTTGATAGTAATAGTAATCTTGATAGTAATAGTAGTAATGTTGATTTTAATAGTGGTAATGTTGATGGTAATAGTAGTAATGTTGATAGTAAGAGTAGTGATGGTGATAGTAATATTAGTAATGTTGATAGTAATAGTAATCTTGATAGTAA
This sequence comes from Arenicola marina, assembly GCA_964019135.1. Taxonomy (NCBI): domain Eukaryota; kingdom Metazoa; phylum Annelida; class Polychaeta; family Arenicolidae; genus Arenicola; species Arenicola marina. The sequence continues at coordinate 20,429,935 of OZ025260.1, read as the reverse complement.
TAGTAGTAATGTAGATACTAAGAGTAGTAATGCTGATAGTAATAGTAGTAATGTTGAGAGTAATGGTAATCTTGATAGTAATAGTAATGTTGATAGTAATCGTTATCTTGATAGTAATGGTAATGTTGATAGTAATCGTATTGTTAATAGTAATCGTATTGTTAATAGTAATAGTAATGTTGATAGTAATAATAATCTTGATAGTAATAGTAGTAATGTTGATAGTAATAGTAATGTTGATAGTAATCGTTATCTTGATAGTAATGGTAATGTTAATAATAGTAATCTTGATAGTAATAGTAGTAATGTTGATAGTAACAGTAATAGATGGTATGTAGTAGACCAGATGTCTGACGCACAAAGGAGACATAAAACACCATATCAGTCGCCAAGCTTCACTTACGGCCCGGGATAGCGTATCTACACACCATGGAAGCGTGATCTCGTGACTCGCGAACAAATATTGTAAAATTATAATTGTTTTTCCTGCAAATTAAAATTGTCTATGGTTGTACTATGGGCCCGCTACCTACAGTTAGAATTAAACGATTATTAGTAAACGATTTTTATTATTATTATTATTAATATTGTCATCATAATTATTTCATATGCAACGTAAACTTGGGACTAGGTGGATATGGGAGTGGTCCGGAGCGTGGACAGATGTCAGTGAAGGGGAAAGAACTTGGCTAGACTGTCCGCCAATGACAGGTCCGCAGCAAACATGCGGCGAGCGGCGCACCGCCTTTTAGCTATTGACGGGCACCTGACATCTGTTTGCTTTCAATTATTAGTTTGATCCCAATTAGGGCCAACACAGCCACATAAATAACCATTGCTGTAAATTGTTTATTATTGATAATTTATAAGCAAAACATAATCTATTCCACATCTGTTTTATTAATTTTAATGAGCATCAGGCAATTTGTGAAAAACGGACATGGTAATTTATGGGGGATTAGGTGAGAAAATTGAGCTTTACACTGCGATACTGACCTGCAATGCAAGTTCAGCTTCATATTGACTCTATATGACAGCTATCACCTTGCTCAAAATTCAAGCTGACTGACGTTTGCAGCCAGGGGGATCGAGCCTACCTCCCGGTGCAGCCAGGGGGATCGAGCCCACCTCCCGGTGCAGCCAGAGGGATCGCGCCCACCTCCCGGTGCAGCCAGGGGGATCGCACCCACCTCCCGGTGCAGCCAAGGGGATCGCGCCCACCTCCCGGTGCAGCCAGGGGGATCGCGCCCACCTCCCGGTGCAGCCAGTGGGATCGCGCCCACCTCCCCGTGCAGCCAGAGGGACCGCGCCCACCTCCCGGTGCAGCCAGTGGGATCGCGCCCACCTCCCCGTGCAGCCAGGGGATCGCGCCCACCTCCCGGTGCAGCCAGTGGGATCGCACCCACCTCCCGGTGCAACCAGAAGATCGCGCCCACCTCCCGGTGCAGCCAGGGGGATCGCGCCCACCTCCCGGTGCAGCCAGGGGGATCGCCCCCACCTCCCCGTGCAGCCAGAGGGACCGCGCCCACCTCCCGGTGCAGCCAGGGGGATCGCGCCCACCTCCCGGTACAGCCAGTGGGATCGCGCCCACCTCCCGGTGCAGCCAGCCAGAGGGATCGCGCCCACCTCCCGGTGCAGCCAGCCAGGGGGATCGCACCCACCTCCCGGTGCAGCCAGCGGGAACTCGCCCACCTCCCGGTGCAGCCAGGGGGATCGCGCCCACCTCCCGGTGCAGCCAGGGGGATCGCGCCCACCTCCCGGTGCAGCCAGGGGGATCGCGCCCACCTCCCGGTGCAGCCAGTGGGATCGCACCCACCTCCCGGTGGAGCCAGGGGGATCGCGCCCACCTCCCGGTGCAGCCAGCCAGAGGGATCGCGCAGACCTCCCGGTGCAGCCAGCCAGGGGGATCGCGCCCACCTCCCGGTGCAGCCAGTGGGATCGCACCCACCTCCCGGTTCAGCCAGAGGGATCGCGCCCACCTCCCGGTGCAGCCAGGGGGATCGCGCCCACCTCCCGGTGCAGCCAGTGGGATCGCACCCACCTCCCGGTTCAGCCAGAGGGATCGCGCCCACCTCCCGGTGCAGCCAGGGGGATCGCACCCACCTCCCGGTGCAGCCAGGGGGATCGCACCCACCTCCCGGTTCAGCCAGAGGGATCGCGCCCACCTCCCGGTGCAGCCAGCCAGAGGGATCGCGCCCACCTCCCGGTGCAGCCAGCCAGGGGGATCGCGCCCACCTCCCGGTGCAGCCAGGGGGATCGCGCCCACCTCCCGGTGCAGCCAGGGGGATCGCGCCCACCTCCCGGTGCAGCCAGGGGGCTCGCGCCCACCTCCCGGTGCAGCCAGTGTGATCGCGCCCACCTCCCGGTGCAGCCAGGGGGATCGCGCCCACCTCCCGGTGCAGCCAGTGGGATCGCACCCACCTCCCGGTGCAGCCAGGGGGATCGCACCCACCTCCCGGTTCAGCAAGAGGGATCGCGCCCACCTCCCGGTGCAGCCAGCCAGAGGGATCGCGCCCACCTCCCGGTGCAGCCAGCCAGGGGGATCGCGCCCACCTCCCGGTGCAGCCAGTGAGATCGCACCCACCTCCCGGTTCAGCCAGAGGGATCGCGCCCACCTCCCGGTGCAGCCAGGGGGATCGCGCCCACCTCCCGGTGCAGCCAGGGGGATCGCGTCCACCTCCCGGTGCAGCCAGAGGGATCGCGCCCACCTCCCGGTGCAGCCAGTGTGATCGCGCCCACCTCCCGGTGCAGCCAGTGGGATCGCACCCACCTCCCGGTGCAGCCAGTGGGATCGCACCCACCTCCCGGTGCAGCCAGGGTGATCGCGCCCACCTCCCGGTGCAGCCAGGGGGATCGCCCCCACCTCCCCGTGCAGCCAGAGGAATCGCGCCCACCTCCCGGTGCAGCCAGGGGGATCGCCCCCACCTCCCGGTACAGCCAGTGGGATCGCGCCCACCTCCCGGTGCAGCCAGCCAGAGGGATCGCGCCCACCTCCCGGTGCAGCCAGCCAGGGGGATCGCACCCACCTCCCGGTGCAGCCAGCGGGAACGCGCCCACCTCCCGGTGCAGCCAGGGGGATCGCGCCCACCTCCCGGTCCAGCCAGGGGGATCGCGCCCACCTCCCGGTGCAGCCAGTGGGATCGCACCCACCTCCCGGTTCAGGCAGAGGGATCTCGCCCACCTCCCGGTGCAGCCAGGGGGATCGCGCCCACCTCCCGGTGCAGCCAGCCAGAGGGATCGCGCCCACCTCCCGGTGCAGCCAGCCAGGGGGATCGCGCCCACCTCCCGGTGCAGCCAGTGGGATCGCACCCACCTCCCGGTTCAGCCAGAGGGATCGCGCCCACCTCCCGGTGCAGCCAGGGGGATCGCGCCCACCTCCCGGTGCAGCCAGTGGGATCGCACCCACCTCCCGGTTCAGCCAGAGGGATCGCTCCCACCTCCCGGTGCAGCCAGGGGGATCGCGCCCACCTCCCGGTGCAGCCAGTGGGATCGCACCCACCTCCCGGTGCAGCCAGGGGGATCGCACCCACCTCCCGGTTCAGCCAGAGGGATCGCGCCCACCTCCCGGTGCAGCCAGCCAGAGGGATCGCGCCCACCTCCCGGTGCAGCCAGCCAGGGGGATCGCGCCCACCTCCCGGTGCAGCCAGTGAGATCGCACCGACCTCCCGGTTCAGCCAGAGGGATCGCGCCCACCTCCCGGTGCAGCCAGGGGGATCGCGCCCACCTCCCGGTGCAGCCAGGGGGATCGCGTCCACCTCCCGGTGCAGCCAGGGGGCTCGCGCCCACCTCCCGGTGCAGCCAGTGTGATCGCGCCCACCTCCCGGTGCAGCCAGGGGGATCGCACCCACCTCCCGGTGCAGCCAGGGTGATCGCGCCCACCTCCCGGTGCAGCCAGGGGGATCGCCCCCACCTCCCCGTGCAGCCAGAGGAATCGCGCCCACCTCCCGGTGCAGCCAGGGGGATCGCCCCCACCTCCCGGTACAGCCAGTGGGATCGCACCCACCTCCCGGTTCAGCCAGAGGGATCGCGCCCACCTCCCGGTGCAGCCAGCCAGAGGGATCGCGCCCACCTCCAGGTTTAGCCAGTGGGATCGCAGCCAACTCCCGGTGCACCCAGGGGGATCGCGCCCACCTCCAGGTTCAGCCAGTGGGATCGCACCCACCTCCCGGTGCAGCCAGGGGGATCGCGCCCACCTCCCGGTGCAGCCAGGGGGATCGCACCCACCTCCCGGTGCAGCCAGCCAGGGGGATCGCGCCCACCTCCAGGTTCAGCCAGTGGGATCGCAGCCAACTCCCGGTGCACCCAGGGGGATCGCGCCCACCTCCAGGTTCAGCCAGTGGGATCGCACCCACCTCCCGGTGCAGCCAGAGGGATCGCGCCCACCTCCCGGTGCAGCCAGGGGGATCGCGCCCACCTCCCGGTGCAGCCAGTGAGATCGCACCCACCTCCCGGTGCAGCCAGGGGGATCGCGCCCACCTCCCGGTGCAGCCAGGGGGATCGCGCCCACCTCCCGGTGCAGCCAGTGAGATCGCACCCACCTCCCGGTGCAGCCAGAGGGATCGCGCCCACCTCCCGGGGCAGCCAGTAGGATCGCGCCCACCTTCCGGTGCAGCCAGGGGGATCGCGCCCACCTCCCGGTGCAGCCAGTGAGATCGCACCCACCTCCCGGTGCAGCCAGGGGGATCGCGCCCACCTCCCGGTGCAGCCAGGGGGATCGCGCCCACCTCCCGGTGCAGCCAGTGAGATCGCACCCACCTCCCGGTGCAGCCAGAGGGATCGCGCCCACCTCCCGGGGCAGCCAGTGGGATCGCGCCCACCTCCCGGTGCAGCCAGGGGGATCGCGCCCACCTCCCGGTGCAGCCAGGGGGCTCGCGCCCACCTCCCGGTGCAGCCAGAGGGATCGCGCCCACCTCCCGGGGCAGCCAGTGGGATCGCGCCCACCTCCCGGTGCAGCCAGGGGGATCGCGGCCACGTCACGGTGCAGCCAGTGGGATCACCCCCACCATCCCGGTGCAGCCAGCCAGGGGGATCGCGCCCACCTCCCGGTGCAGCCAGTGGGATCGCACCCACCTCCCGGTGCAGCCAGGGGGATCGCACCCACCTCCCGGTTCAGCAAGAGGGATCGCGCCCACCTCCCGGTGCAGCCAGCCAGAGGGATCGCGCCCACCTCCCGGTGCAGCCAGGGGGATCGCGTCCACCTCCCGGTGCAGCCAGTGAGATCGCACCCACCTCCCGGTTCAGCCAGAGGGATCGCGCCCACCTCCCGGTGCAGCCAGGGGGATCGCGCCCACCTCCCGGTGCAGCCAGGGGGATCGCGTCCACCTCCCGGTGCAGCCAGAGGGATCGCGCCCACCTCCCGGTGCAGCCAGGGGGCTCGCGCCCACCTCCCGGTGCAGCCAGGGGGATCGCGCCCACCTCCCGGTGCAGCCAGGGGGATCGCGTCCACCTCCCGGTGCAGCCAGGGGGCTCGCGCCCACCTCCCGGTGCAGCCAGTGTGATCGCGCCCACCTCCCGGTGCAGCCAGGGGGATCGCGCCCACCTCCCGGTGCAGCCAGGGGGATCGCGCCCACCTCCCGGTGCAGCCAGTGGGATCGCACCCACCTCCCGGTGCAGCCAGGGGGATCGCACCCACCTCCCGGTTCAGCCAGAGGGATCGCGCCCACCTCCCGGTGCAGCCAGCCAGAGGGATCGCGCCCACCTCCAGGTTCAGCCAGTGGGATCGCAGCCAACTCCCGGTGCACCCAGGGGGATCGCGCCCACCTCCCGGTTCAGCCAGAGGGATCGCCCCCACCTCCCGGTGCAGCCAGGGGGATCGCGCCCACCTCCCGGTGCAGCCAGGGGGATCGCACCCACCTCCCGGTTCAGCCAGAGGGATCGCGCCCACCTCCCGGTGCAGCCAGCCAGAGGGATCGCGCCCACCTCCCGGTGCAGCCAGCCAGGGGGATCGCGCCCACCTCCCGGTGCAGCCAGCGGGAACGCGCCCACCTCCCGGTGCAGCCAGGGGGATCGCGCCCACCTCCCGGTGCAGCCAGCCAGGGGGATCGCGCCCACCTCCCGGTGCAGCCAGGGGGATCGCGCCCACCTCCCGGTGCAGCCAGGGGGATCGCGGCCACGTCCCGGTGCAGCCAGTGGGATCACCCCCACCATCCCGGTGCAGCCAGCCAGGGGGATCGCGCCCACCTCCCGGTTCAGCCAGGGGGATCGCGCCCACCTCCCGGTTCAGCCAGGGGGATCGCGCCCACCTCCCGGTGCAGCCAGCCAGAGGGATCGCGCCCACCTCCCGGTGCAGCCAGGGGGATCGCGCCCACCTCCCGGTGCAGCCAGCCAAGGGGATCGCGCCCACCTCCCGGTGCAGCCAGGGGGATCGCGCCCACCTCCCGGTGCAGCCAGGGGGATCGCGGCCACGTCCCGGTGCAGCCAGTGGGATCACCCCCACCATCCCGGTGCAGCCAGCCAGGGGGATCGCGCCCACCTCCCGGTTCAGCCAGGGGGATCGCGCCCACCTCCCGGTGCAGCCAGCCAGAGGGATCGCGCCCACCTCCCGGTGCAGCCAGCCAGAGGGATCGCGCCCACCTCCCGGTTCAGCCAGAGGGATCGCGCCCACCTCCCGGTGCAGCCAGGGGGATCGCACCCACCTCCCGGTTCAGCCAGAGGGATCGCGCCCACCTCCCGGTGCAGCCAGCCAGAGGGATCGCGCCCACCTCCAGGTTCAGCCAGTGGGATCGCAGCCAACTCCCGGTGCACCCAGGGGGATCGCGCCCACCTCCCGGTGCAACCAGAGGGATCGCCCACACCTCCCGGTGCAGCCAGAGGGATCGCGCCCACCTCCCGGGGCAGCCAGTGGGATCGCGCCCACCTCCCGGTGCAGCCAGTGGGATCGCACCCACCTCCCGGTGCAGCCAGTGGGATCGCGCCCACCTCCCGGTGCAGCCAGGGGGATCGCGGCCACGTCACGGTGCAGCCAGTGGGATCACCCCCACCATCCCGGTGCAGCCAGCCAGGGGGATCGCGCCCACCTCCCGGTGCAGCCAGGGGGATCGCGCCCACCTCCCGGGGCAGCCAGTCAGGGGGATCGCGCCCACCTCCCGGTGCAGCCAGCCAGGGGGATCGCGCCCACCTCCCGGTGCAGCCAGTGGGATCGCGCCCACCTCCCGGTGCAGCCAGCCAGGGGGATCGCGCCCACCTCCCGGTGCAGCCAGCCAGGGGGATCGCGCCCACCTACCGGTGCAGCCAGAGGGATCGCGCCCACCTCCCGGTGCAGCTAGCCAGGGGGATCGCGCCCACCTCCCGGTGCAGCCAGGGGGATCGCGCCCACCTCCCGGGGCAGCCAGTCAGGGGGATCGCGCCCACCTCCCGGTGCAGCCAGCCAGGGGGATCGCGCCCACCTCCCGGTGCAGCCAGTGGGATCGCGCCCACCTCCCGGTGCAGCCAGCCAGGGGGATCGCGCCCACCTCCCGGTGCAGCCAGCCAGGGGGATCGCGCCCACCTACCGGTGCAGCCAGAGGGATCGCGCCCACCTCCCGGTGCAGCTAGCCAGGGGGATCGCGCCCACCTCCCGGTGCAGCTAGCCAGGGGGATCGCGCCCACCTCCCGGTGCAGCTAGCCAGGGGGATCGCGCCCACCTCCCGGTGCAGCCAGCCAGGGGGATTGCGCCCTGATATTACCAGATGGCGACACCATCTGCAAAGTGTTTTTTTTATGCCATCATAAAACCGACGATCGGTAAAATTGTCATTTCAGGACATCTGTGTTGGATCAGGGGCACTGTTGGATCCCGCGGCTGTCGGTCAGGTATTGGCGTCTGGAGCCGGAATGGACGTGTCGGTGCCGCCCCCAGCTATCGGAACCCCGGTGGTCTCCAACCTTCAGGATCTGTCGGACCCGGACCAACCCAGCGTCCTGATCCTGAGCCCGTGAATCCGTGGCTGCGCCTGAATGATGCCTACTGTCCGACCGGGGTTCAGGGGCGGATCTTGTAAAATTCGGGTTGTCCGAGCACCCCCTTCAAGTCGTAAGTTTTCAGAGAGCACCCCCTCCCCCGCGGTCGCAAGTTTTCAGAGCAACCGCCCCCCCCACCCCCCCCCAACTCCCTTTGCAAATTCCTAGATCCGCCCGTGTGATGTCATGGACATTATTTGATGTCATCGGTGAATTTTTGTCATAACATTAGTTTATGTCATCGTGTTGATTTCATCGGACTCCGTTGATGTCATGGATGCTGGTGACCTTTGACCCCTCACCAGGGTGACTCACGGGGTGACTGTATAGCAAACACGGGATGGGGTGGGTGAGCGGGGTGACTATATAGCAAACACGGGATGGGGTGGGTGAGCGGGGTGACTATATAGCAAACACGGGATGGGGTGGGTGAGCGGGGTGACTATATAGCAAACATGGGATGGGGTGGGTGAGCGGGGTGACTATATAGCAAACACGGGATGGGGTGGGTGACCGGGGTGACTACATAGCAAACACGGGATGGGGTGGGTGAGCGGGGTGACTATATAGCAAACACGGGATGGGGTGGGTGAGCGGGGTGACTATATAGCAAACACGGGATGGGGTGGGTGAGCGGGGTGACTATATAGCAAACACGGGATGGGGTGGGTGAGCGGGGTGACTATATAGCAAACACGGGATGGGGTGGGTGAGCGGGGTGACTATATAGCAAACACGGGATGGGGTGGGTGAGCGGGGTGACTATATAGCAAACACGGGATGGGGTGGGTGAGCGGGGTCGCCCGACTGAATGGATAACGGTAACCCCCTTTTTCTGTTCTATTTATTTCGTTTTGTTCTTTTTTGCCATGATTTTGTAGCAGTATAGCCGATGTGTGAAAGATATGTACCATGTTGTATGAACCCAGCAGGTTATAAGCCATGCTTCTGCTGCTGTTAATCGGTTTAATATTATTCCCTTTTGACGTTGTATAAGTTTGCCGAACAACTATAACTGATTCAAATTAAGAGAACAATAAACCGATTATTACACCCCCCCCCCCCACTCCCACCCCCGCCCTCTATTGCCGTTCGTTTTACGGAGATCTTTTTACTGTGGTATATGATATGAGGGCCGCCCTGATAGCTCAGTGGGTTAAAGCGCTCGCCCTGAGTGTTCTGGCCACCTGAGAGCCTAACGGCACGTGGATCGGTGGTTCGCGCCCCGCGGTGGTCAGGTCTGTGTGGCCGCAGGATAAAGATTTCATATCCTTCTTGGCAAAGAGTAGGGGACTCCCCCGGGGACATGGCTCAGCTCTTCCCTTCCTTCTTCCATTGACGCGATATGACCAGAATTTGCTCAAAGCATCTTTGAATATACAACCAACCAAACTGTGGTATATGACTAGGTGGGAAATTTGCTCTGGACTATGGTATGGCCATGTGCGCCGTAAAGATGATGTAGTTGGTAGATGAACTCATCCGCCAGCGATGTTCTACGTGTTTTAGGTGGACCGCTGCCAACGCCAGGAATATGCAACAATAACGGAATGACTCCATCAGCTTGTTGTCACTTTGAATTTGTAGCATCGTCTGACAGAAAATTCCGACCAATTGGAAAACAAGTAAAGCACGTGCCACCGAGTTTCATGTGGTTGCGTTTTCTTCCTGTGTGTAATATTGCGCATAGTTATCTGGTGGGCATCAGTGCCTAACACCGCGACGTCACAGAAAGCTATCTGTGCGTCATATTATGTCCCTGTGGTAACTCCTATTGATACAGATATTGGATAATAAGAGAAATGTTTGACCTGAACTTTATTATTTTATATGGAATGTGGTATATTTATAACACGAAAGTTATACAAAACCAGAGATTAAACTTATATATGTTCGATTGGAAGCAATTAGCTCCCCAGCATAAGCAGACTATCCCATTGGTTTCACGAAATAATCAAATGGGGATATATGTGTCGGCAACCAACCTCCTCCATACTAATGACTTACAGTGCCGAGAGTGATGTGCCGAGAGTGATGTACCGAGAGTGATGTGCCGAGAGTGATGTACCGAGAGTGATGTGCCGAGAGTGATGTACCGAGAGTGATGTGCCGAGAGTGATGTACCGAGAGTGATGTGCCGAGAGTGATGTGCCGAGAGTGATGTGCCGAGTGATGTACCGAGAGTGATGTGCCGAGTGATGTGCCGAGTGATGTGCCGAGAGTGATGTGCCGAGAGTGATGTACCGAGAGTGATGTGCCGAGAGTGATGTGCCGAGAGTGATGTGCCGAGAGTGATGTGCCGAGAGTGATGTACCGAGTGATGTGCCGATAGTGATGTGCCGGGTGATGTGCCGAGTGATGTACCGAGAGTGATGTGCCGAGAGTGATGTGCCGAGTGATGTGCTGAGAGTGATGTGCCGAGTGATGTGCCGAGAGTGATGTGCCGAGAGTGATGTGCCGAGAGTGATGTGCCGATAGTGATGTGCCGATAGTGATGTACCGAGAGTGATGTGCCGAGAGTGATGTGCCAATAGTGATGTGCCGAGAGTGATGTGCCGAGAGTGATGTGCCGAGAGTGATGTGCCGAGAGTGATGTGCCGAGTGATGTGCTGAGAGTGATGTGCCGAGTGATGTGCCGCGAGTGATGTGCCGATAGTGATGTACCGAGTGATGTGCCGATAGTGATGTGCCGGGTGATGTGCCGAGTGATGTACCGAGAGTGATGTGCCGAGAGTGATGTGCCGAGTGATGTGCTGAGAGTGATGTGCCGAGAGTGATGTGCCGGGTGATGTGCCGAGAGTGATGTACCGAGAGTGATGTGACGAGCGATGTGCCGAGAGTGATGTGCCGAGAGTGAGGTGCCGAGAGTGATGTGCCGAGTGATGTGCCGAGAGTGATGTGCCGAGTGATGTGCCGAGAGTGGTGTGCCGAGAGTGATGTGCCGAGAGTGATGTGCCGAGAGTGATGTGCCGAGAGTGATGTGCCAAGAGTGATGTGCCGAGAGTGATGTGCCGAGAGTGATGTGCCGGGTGATGTGCCGAGTGATGTGCCGAGTGATGTGCCGAGAGTGATGTACCGAGAGTGATGTACCGAGTGATGTGTCGATAGTGATGTGCCGAGAGTGATGTGCCGAGAGTGATGTGCCGAGAGTGATGTACCGAGAGTGATGTGCCGAGAGTGATGTGCCGAGAGTGAAGTGCCGGGTGATGTGCCGAGTGATGTGCCGAGAGTGATGTGCCGAGAGTGATGTGCCGAGAGTGATGTGCCGAGAGTGATGTACCGAGAGTGATGTGCCGAGTGATATGCCGAAAGTGATGTGCCGAGAGTGATGTGCCGAGTGATGTGCCGAGAGTGATGTGCCGAGAGTGATGTACCGAGAGTGATGTACCGAGTGATGTGCCGATAGTGATGTGCCGAGAGTGATGTGCCGAGAGTGATGTGCCGAGAGTGATGTGCCGAGTGATGTGCCGAGAGTGATGTGCCGAGAGTGATGTGCCGAGAGTGAGGTGCCGGGTGATGTGCCGAGAGTGATGTGCCGAGAGTGATGTACCGAGAGTGATGTGTCGAGAGTGATGTGCCGAGAGTGATGTGCCGAGTGATGTGCCGAGAGTGATGTGCCGAGTGTGATGTGCCGAGTGATGTGCCGAGAGTAATGTGCCGAGAGTGGTGTGCCGAGTGATGTGCCAAGAGTGATGTGCCGAGAGTGATGTACCGAGAGTGATGTGCCGAGTGATGTGCCGAGAGTGATGTACCGAGAGTGATGTACCGAGAGTGATGTACCGAGAGTGATGTACCGAGAGTGATGTGCCGAGAGTGATGTGCCGAGAGTAATGTACCGAGAGTGATGTGCCGAGAGTGATGTACCGAGAGTGATGTGCCGAGAGTGATGTGCCGAGAGTGATGTGCCGAGAGTGAGGTGCCGGGTGATGTGCCAAGAGTGATGTGCTGAGAGTGATGGACCGAGAGTGATGTGCCGAAAGTGATGTGCCGAGAGTGATGTGCCGAGTGATGTGCCGATAGTGATGTACCGAGAGTGATGTGCCGAGAGTGATGTGCCGAGAGTGATGTGCCGAGAGTGATGTGCCGAGAGTGATGTGCCGAGAGTGATGTGCCGAGTGATGTGCCAAGAGTGATGTGCCGAGAGTGATGTGCCGAGAGTGATGTGCCGAGAGTGATGTGCCGAGTGATGTGCCGAGAGTGATGTGCCGAGAGTGATGTGCCGAGAGTGAGGTGCCGGGTGATGTGCCGAGAGTGATGTGCCGAGAGTGATGTGCCGAGAGTGAGGTGCCGGGTGATGTGCCGAGAGTGATGTGCCGAGAGTGATGTACCGAGAGTGATGTGTCGAGAGTGATGTGCCGAGAGTGATGTGCCGAGTGATGTGCCGAGAGTGATGTGCCGAGTGTGATGTGCCGAGTGATGTGCCGAGAGTAATGTGCCGAGAGTGGTGTGCCGAGTGATGTGCCAAGAAAGATGTGCCGAGAGTGATGTACCGAGAGTGATGTGCCGAGTGATGTGCCGAGAGTGATGTACCGAGAGTGATGTACCGAGAGTGATGTACCGAGAGTGATGTACCGAGAGTGATGTGCCGAGAGTGATGTGCCGAGAGTAATGTACCGAGAGTGATGTGCCGAGAGTGATGTACCGAGAGTGATGTGCCGAGAGTGATGTGCCGAGAGTGATGTGCCGAGAGTGAGGTGCCGGGTGATGTGCCAAGAGTGATGTGCTGAGAGTGATGTACCGAGAGTGATGTGCCGAAAGTGATGTGCCGAGAGTGATGTGCCGAGTGATGTGCCGATAGTGATGTACCGAGAGTGATGTGCCGAGAGTGATGTGCCGAGAGTGATGTGCCGAGAGTGATGTGCCGAGAGTGATGTGCCGAGAGTGATGTGCCGAGTGATGTGCCAAGAGTGATGTGCCGAGAGTGATGTACCCAGAGTGATGTACTGAGAGTGATGTGCCGAGTGATGTGCCGAGAGTGATGTACCGAGAGTGATGTACCGAGAGTGATGTGCCGAGAGTGATGTGCCGAGAGTTATGTGCCGAGAGTGATGTGCCGAGAGTGATGTCCCGAGAGTGATGTGCCGAGAGTGAGTTGCCGGGTGATGTGCCAAGAGTGATGTGCCGAGAGTGATGTACCGAGAGTGATGTGCCGAGAGTGATGTGCCGAGAGTGATGTGCCGAGTGATGTGCCGAGAGTGATGTGCCGAGTGATGTGTCGAGAGTGATGTGCCGAGAGTGATGTGCCGAGAGTGATGTGCCGAGTGATGTGCCAAGAGTGATGTGCCGAGAGTGATGTACCGAGAGTGATGTACCGAGAGTAATGTGCCGAGAGTGATGTGCCGAGAGTGATGTGCCGATAGTGATGTGCCGAGTGATGTGCCGAGAGTGATGTACCGAGAGTGATGTACCGAGAGTGATGTACCGAGAGTGATGTGCCGAGAGTGATGTGCCGAGAGTGATGTGCCGAGAGTAATGTACCGAGAGTGATGTGCCGAGAGTGATGTGCCGAGTGATGTGCCGATAGTGATGTGCCGAGAGTGATGTGCCGAGAGTGAGGTGCCGGGTGATGTGCCAAGAGTGATGTGCCGAGAGTGATGTACCGAGAGTGATGTGCCGAGAGTGAGGTGCCGAGTGATGTGCCGAGAGTGATGTGCCGAGAGTGAGGTGCCGAGTGATGTGCCGAGAGTGATGTACCGAGAGTGATGTACCGAGAGTGATGTGCCGAGAGTGATGTGCCGAGAGTGATGTGCCGAGAGTGATGTGCCGAGTGATGTGCCGAGAGTGATGTGCCGAGTGATGTGCCGAGAGTGATGTGCCGAGAGTGATGTGCCGAGTGATGTACCGAGAGTGATGTACCGAGAGTGATGTGCCGAGAGTGATGTGCCGAGAGTGATGTGCCGAGTGATGTGCCGAGAGTGATGTGCCGAGAGTGATGTGCCGAGAGTGATGTGCCGAGTGATGTACCGAGAGTGATGTACCGAGAGTGATGTACCGAGAGTGATGTGCCGATAGTGATGTGCCGAGAGTGATGTGCCGAGAGTGAGGTGCCGGGTGATGTGCCGGGTGATGTGTCGAGTGATGTGCCGAGAGTGATGTGCCGAGAGTGATGTGCCGAGAGTGATGTGCCGAGTGATATGCCGAGAGTGATGTGCCGAGAGTGATGTGCCGAGAGTGATGTACCGAGAGTGATGTGCCGAGAGTGATGTACCGAGTGATGTGCCGATAGTGATGTGCCGGGTGATGTGCCGAGTGATGTACCGAGAGTGATGTGCCTAGAGTGATGTGCCGAGAGTGATGTGCCGAGAGTGATGTGCCGAGAGTGATGTGCCGAGAGTGGTGTGCCGAGGGTGATGTACCGAGAGTGATGTGCCGGGTGATGTACCGAGAGTGATGTACCGAGAGTGATGTACCGAGAGTGATGTGCCAAGAATAATACCTATGATAGATATGTGGCTAGGCGAGGTGGGCCTTCCAATCACCTTGAGATTACACAACAACCCTCTTGTGAGTTGCACCTCCAGGTACAGTTAGTAAACCTTGGATACAACAGCTCTCACACATTCCGAGCAGAGCGGCTCCCTGCTAGCAATTTCTGGATAAACAAAACCTGAGACCTGTTCATCACCTCAGGCGTACCTTAGTCACTCTCCACGGTCTGTACTTTTGTCCCCACAACACAGGCGCTGAGGGCTTTTTCGGCCAGATCAACGGTACACTCACCTACTAGTTTTCCGTTACGTGTTTATGGATCCACGAATGTATAAGTCTTAATCAACATTTCTGTTGACAAACCATCCCCAACGAGGTACTTCTTATTAACACATGCGATAATATCAGGAAAACAATGGCAACCTGCTGCGGATAACACTTTCCGGAGCAAGTCACAAGTTCAGGTTACCCCCCTAATAGATAAACAGGGGGGTGGGGGGGTGGATGAGGGGGGTCATCATCGGTGGTGGAGGGCTGAGGAGGGGGGAGGCGGGGGTGGAGGTTACACTGGCAACTGAATGGGTACTGTGCTTTACGATTTGTCAGGTTTTCATTTCGGATGTTTAGTCCAATATTTGTTTCCTCAATGAACTATGAAACCTCAGGTCTCGCTTAGGGTTGTTGCACTTAGTCTTCGAAGGGTTCGTTCGGTTTACCGTTTGCAGGGTGTGTATTTTAGTGCCCACACACCTTCCTTCATGGCATATGTGATGTGATGACGTGTGTAAACGTTGCAGTAAAGGGGGGTGGCAATATACCAATCTTCCATACATGTGACATGAGACACAGACGTCAATTAAAACTGAAGAAGTGACAAAGTGACGTACGTGTCCCGCTTAGGCGTGGGTGAAGGGTGGTTACTATCGCACGAATTATCAAGTACCAGAAATTCCGTGCCAAGAGGATTAACACTGAAGTGGGACATGTACGTCAACCCACGCCGAGCGCGCATACCCCTCCAGAAAAAACGATGGCTGCACGTGACGTCATCCGCCTCTGTTCAACTAACATGGCCAGATAATCTCGTTCGTGTAAAACACGGTAAGTCTTGCGGATGGAAATCACTTATTGAGGTCACTGTTGCGCACAAACATGCTAAAGTGCACGCGAACTAAAAACGAGGTGCTTTCATACAGACATTATATTGACGCTTTGTCCCAATTAAACTCAAAAATACATATGAAAATGTGCATGTGCATTTCTTAAATAGTTAACACTGAAGCAGATCGAAAAATGCTCATGCATAAGTAGCTTTAAATTGAAATGAAATCGTACGCGACAAATCACGCCAGGATATACAGGAGCCCATGGTGAATAACGGTAAATAGCAATGGTAAATCTGATGGCTGGACGTATAGGCCTATATAACTTGTGATTGGCTTTCAGACCCTATTACTGTCGAGGTGATCCACCAGTAGGGGGTGACTTCTCGCGGAAGCCGTGTTAAGATTTACTAACTGCCGAAATCAACGCAGTCATATCATCACACTTTCGAGAATTTTGCAAGTGATGTGCCGAGAGTGGCGAATTTTGCAAACTTCTCCACCCCCCCCCCCCCACACACACACCACCCCCCCTCCCCCTTGTTGCACCGATGGGACCTAAAGGCCGTATCAGCGTCGTACATTAACAAGGAGCTACTCAATAACATAATTATGACGCGGCATATTCTCATTAGCGGCCGTTGAATTTTGTCTTCTTTGAAATCTAAACCAGGCCCAGCGTATGCAGCTCGTTAGCATGCAAAGGGCGAGCAGCTTTCTGCTCTAGCTTCACGCACAAGGCACACACTCTGGCGAGCCACTTGTTGAGTTATAAAGTCGGCGGCGAACAACTGCGGGACCAGGGTATACGCGGAAACTCTCGTGTATGTGGTTGGATTTTTTTTATGACAAGCCGGTGAGAAAATCCATGCAGTGCTTGTGTTTTTGTTGACTCTTTTTTTTTATTAAAGATTAGTGAAGTTGTAGGCAGGCTACCTTTTGAGTTGGTTATCTGTGAGGCCGCTAGATGGCGCTGTTATCGGGTTGTCGACGGGGCTGTCGCTGCGACGGTGGGAGTCGTTAGCAAAACATAGACGGGGAGGGAGGACAAAGGGGGTAGGCCGTGGAGGGTGGGGGTGGGAACTTCCTACCCCTGCTACCACCCCCCCCCCCCAACGCCCCCGCCCTCAACTAATGTTGTGCCCCATGCTCCCTGAGGTACAGACTGGTAAAGATGTTTTGTGATGTTTTTTTGTGGACGCATTCGCCAAATGATGCACCTCGACGGTGTCAGCTAGCGATACCCCCCCTACTGCCCACACCCTCCCTCTCTATACCCCATCCCCAGCGGGACGTGGGGCGGGGGGTAGATCCGGTCCAGTCCCCCACCCTCTCTACCCCCCAGGCTGCGCCGCCCAGGCCTCCCAGACAGCCGCCCACCCGGCCGGCCCAGTGCCCCGGAGCTACTGTTACCTTGCTGCGTGGCCTTCACAGTAACGTACCAAGCAGTCAGACAGTGTGTCGGAGGGCTCGACACACCGCAGCCGTCCCCGGGGGGATGGGGGGTCTGTACACCCCACCCTATCCCTTCACCCCCCTGTACCTCCTATGAGCAACCTGCCTCCTCCCACGTACAAGGGGAGTAGATGAGAGGGTGGGGGGAGAGGGAAGGGGCGGCAGCGACGGCAGTCCTAGGCGCCACCTCCCGCTGCAGGCGAGGCCTATTACACAACACGTCCTGCCCACCTCCGCACTGGCCGTCACTCCGCACTGGCCCGTCACTCCCACACCGTCACTTCCGCCCCGCCACGCCTTCCCCGCTGCACTCCTCACACACCCACACGCACGCGCTCAGTTCCCGGAAGTCTCCCGGCCACTGATCCCTATGTAATCCGGATTCACACAAGAAGGGCCTAGTGATCACCACGGATCGGGAGACAAACAACTGTCACCACGACCACCGCATCCAGCATTGAAGCAATTTATATTCATTCTTCCGTTCTGGATACCGCGATCAATCGCTGGATTTATTATCACCTTCACAGTTGTCCCCGGACACCGGACGCCCCTACAGTGCGATCTGAACTCTTCTGGATATTGGATCTGATTCTGGATTCTGGGTCTGGGTGGAGCTGTTACTCCAGACACCTCATCTTGTGGAATACCAAAGCAAGAACACCACCTGGAGATATTCAGTCAATAGTATAGAACAAGATTTGTGAGCTTTGCTTGTCAGTGATATCGCAGTGTCGTTGGCGTCGAACAGAACCATGGAAACCACACTTCTCTTAACGCTGGCGTCTCTCATTGTCATGGTTATTGCTGCTGCCGAGGACTCAAAGTTTAGATGGAAGCGTCGGCGTTACGTTATGCCGTGGAAGAAGGGGTAAGTGTCCTGCGCTATGCGGGTTTAAAGTAACGGGTTTAACATTGTCGCATCCGAATGTTCGGGACATCAGCATTCTTTTCGGTATATCCCATCTTAATTGTGATCTCGCTATGAGTGGGTTTCTTGAGCTCTGCCAGCAGAGGGGGACTCGTTCCTCCCATCACGTAACCGCCAACCTCATCGTTGACCTCAACGGTGATGGGTTCACGAAAGGTTTTAGAGGATTGTTGAGGTTGAATTTTGTATTTTCGATGCAGAATTTCAAAAATATAGACATTCCGTTGTTGTATGATCACAATGAAAGAGTTGCGCTAAAATAACACGGGGTCAAAGTTTAAAGCGCTTCACGCCTTTGACCTCGATCGAAATCGAAAACATAGTTCGAAAGAAATGTGGCCTCATTAATCAAAATAGAATGAATTCTTCCGGTACGGTACCAATAGCCCCGTAAATGCTAAACATTCATGCGTTTGATGCCAAACTGCGAATATATCTTCGATTAGATTCATTTCCAATTTTCACGTATGAAGGGTAATTCTGATGGTTAAATTTGACGTGGGGCAGAGGGACTATAGTATAAGCGGAACGCCCTCTGCCGGGAGATCGGGTATCTTGTTGTAATAGATTTGGTTATAATGAGGTGTCACTCTGTGTGTTGGTTGGTTGGTATTCAATAGAACCCCATGACGTCACAGTAAGTGGACTCCAACCCAAAAGCAAAACAAAACAGTTGATTAGACATACATGTATATTATTCGCCTTATTTTCGTACACAAATCATGCGTGGTCGAGCGTAGCACTGGTTGGCATCAGTTCACGTCAGTCCAGTCAGATCAGCTTGATATAAAATCCTATCTTGCGGTGGTATTCGAGGCCTGCTTTCACGATTAAATACAGGGTATTAATCAGAGACCCGCCTGTCCGCCTGATGGGCGGGCAGTTTTCAATTTCCGCGGGCAGATTTTCATTTTGGCGGGCTCTCAGGCGCTGTTTACCCGCCCAAAAAAGGATGTTTCGTCAGGAGGGGTCGAAGAAAATGATAGTGTTTATTATGACTTTTGTTTATAGAATTGTAAATTCAAAGAGTTCAAAATGCGACCTGATCAGCTGGCGCCATGTTGTGTGTGTACACTTAACACACCAAAATGTTGGCTGGCCCAAAAAAAATTCTGGCTAGTACCCTGATTGAATAAGGCAAATAGCTTCTGTGCGTAACCAAGTGGAGCATGCAGAACAGGAAGAAGGGGCAGAAGCACAGTAGGTATTGTATAAAGTCTCTGAGTCTCTTGTTTGTCATCAATCGAAGGGGTTAGGCAGGCTAACAAGTCATAACACCAGTTTGATAGATTTGCAAACAGATCCAGACTGGGCAGATGACCTTGGCTTCCAGACTGCATGACCTTGTGTCCAGACGGGGGAAAAGCAACTCTGGCCGCGGTTGGAAGGACGAATAAAGAGCTGCCCGGGGGTGGGTCTGGGTAATGGGGATTGAGCTAGGAGTACAGGGCGGACTGGGTAATGGGGGTTTTGCTAGGAGGACAGGGTGGGGGTCGGTAGATGGGGTGGGTCCGGGTAGATAGGGGTGGGGCTGAGAGGATGGGGGTGGGTCCGGGTAGATGCGGGGGCGTCTGACTGGATGGGGGTGGGTCCGGGTAGATAGGGGTGGGTTTGGACAGATGGGGTGGATCTGGGTAGATGGGGTTGGGTCTGGGTAGATGGAGGTGGGTCCGGGAGGATGAGGTGTAGGGTCTGGGTAGATGGTAGTGGGTCTGAGTGAATGGGGGTGGGGGTGGATCTGGGTAGACGGGGTGGTTCTGGCCAGATGGGGGTGGGACTGAGTGGATGGGGTTGGGTCTGGGTAGATGGAGGTGGGTCTGGGTAGATTAGGTAGGTCTTGGAGGGTTAGGGACGGCCTGGGCGGTCTTGATGATGTCACAACGGTCTTGATGACGTCACAATGGTCTTGATGAGGTCACAACGGTCTTGATGACGTCACAACGGTCTTGACGACGTCACAATAGTCTTGACGAGGTCACAAGTCACATCAACTCGAACTGGTGTTAATAGTACCAGCGATTATGCAATACAATCTCTGATAGTACGGACTGCAGAGGGGGACCCAATTAGGATTAGGTTACACGGTTTCGCCCCCCCCCCCCACAGCCCCCCCCCCCCAGATCCCCTCCCCCTGGCTTAATGACCATGTGTCGGAATGCACAGAAACGCTTTACACCTCTCGCTGGTGGTCTGTGCAGGTTAATTGCCTCAGACAGCAAAGTCTGGTTACCCCTGATACCACGAAGCTATAAACATGTCCCCGCGGCACCACATTAAAACTGCTAAAGTAAGGTCCCGATCCATTAGTGAAATAATAATTGCCGAATCCATTTCGCCCTCCCCCCCATTCCCCTTTCCTCTCCCCCCCCCTCCCCTCCCTCCCCCTCCCATTTCCCCTTCCTCTCCCCCCTTCCCTCTCCCATTTCCCCTTCCTCTCCCCCCTTCCCCCTCCCCCTCCCTCCTCTCCCTCCCTCCTCTCCCTCCCCCTCCCCTTTGCTTTTAAGCTTTTTTGGTCATATCGCGTCAATGGGAGAAGAAAGGGAGAGTGGAGCCATGTCCCCGGGGGTAACCCCCTACTCTTAGCCAAAGAGGACATGGGCTCTTTAACCTGCGACCACACAGACATGGCCACAACGTGGCTCGAACTACCGATCCACGTGCCGTTAGGCTCTCAGGTGACCAGAACACTCTTAGCGAGCGATCTAACCCACTGAGCTACCGGGCCGGCCCCAACAACCCCATCGAACCTCGCCAGCGACCCTCGTCTATACGGAGGAAGCCATAAATTAAAGGACCTAAAACTTACACCCACCGCAATGTCGTGATAAATATGCAGCCAACTGCCACATGATGTAATCAGTGCTCTGGTCTGACAGTTTAATGATCTCTATGGTTACAACGGAGCATTATATCTATTAGCCCAATGGCTTTAGAAGTGCTCTACATACAATGTACGAAACTGAAAACACGTGGCTGGTAAAAATAACTGTGTTCGGAAGACCGCTGGGGGTTTAGCCTCTGGGTGTTTGGCGCCAGGTGACAATGAGGCTCTGTGCGCAGGCCCACGCGCGTCTCGGTCGCCCATGGTGACGTCATTTCTTGTCGTATACTGTGTGACGTCATGAGCCACCATACCTGACCCACTATGTAGGGTAACATCGATCATCCTTTAGATACACACGAGAGGAACGTCCGCTGCCATGCTATATATAATTATATATATAAACCTCCATTTCTCACATCGCAGCGTTGCAACGGTTGTACTTCCTTTTATTTGCCCCCACTCTGCCGGCAGAGGGAGCTCGTTCCTCACGTCACCTCTGCCCCACGTCACCGCCCACCTCACGGTTGACCCCAACGGTCTTAGGGTCACGAATGGTTTGAGAGCATTTTTTAGATTGAATATTGTATTTTCAATGCAGGATTTGAAAAATATAGACATTCCGTTGTCGAATGATCACAATGGAAGACTTAAGCGAAAAAATATTTCAAAATAACACGGGGTCAAAGTTCAAAACGCTTCACGCCTTTGACCTCGACCGCACTCGAAAATATAGTTCGAAAGTAACATGGCTGCTAATTAATTAAACTCAAATGCATTCGTTAGGTATGGTACCAGTGGCACAGTAAATGCTAAACAGTGGTGTATTTGATGCCAAACTGCGAATTTATCTTCGATTAGCTTCACTTCAATTTTTGCGTATGAAGGATAATTCTGATGGTTAAATTTGACGTGGGGCAGAGGGACTATGGCGCAAGCGTAACGCCCTTTGCCGGGAGATCGATTTGCCCCTGTATATAATTAACAACACTCTCTGCCTTCGACTCACTCCGCTAGGGCTCAATTATATCTCTGTTGTCGCCTACGTCCTTACAAATTAGTGCTGGGACCCAGCCTAAGCCTTATAACACATGAAATCAGGGGATGAAAAGAAAGAGTTCTGTCCCAATTATAACTTGTTTGAAAGGGTACAAGATGTTTTTTGCTGTATTAAATACACAAAGCTCGTCATTTTTATGTTTTATTCTTCAAAATTATAATTTTGCAAGAAATTACAGCTGATTTGACTGTTTTTCAAGAATCTTGAAATTGGCCCCCGGCCGACAGCAGCGATAAAAGATAAAAGCTTGAGGCTTGAATTAGCCCTACTTGACGTCCGGGTAAAATACGGAGAGCAATGGCGCTAGTAAGGCCTATTGCCGCTAGCACGTTATATTGCCAAGGTTAGTAGTCGTTTAGCTTCTCAGCATGGGCACACAATACACATGTCATAACACCGGGTAATTATACGTCACATTTTCCACGAATGCGCCATATAGATGAAATTATAATAACATTTGACCGCATTATAGTGTGGGAACACAGTCGGTATAGGTATTAATTGTATGGACTGCACATGTTTTACTTACTTTAAAGTAGAATTTATTACTTTCTAGTCAATGTCAGTTCGTGTATATTATGTATAAATTTATATGAAGCTTGAGACATAACCTGGTTACCTTCGCCGATCTCACTGCATGGGGTCATCGTCCCACGTGGGATCGGCCACATCAGCACGAAGATGGAATCATTCGGTGTTTAGACAACCTATGCGCACTCTTGGGGTAAACCCTGTCTCGCCTCGATGTAGGCCAATATAATGGCATTAAAACAGGTAGGATATTGCCGACCCGTTCATTAAAAAGTTAAACGTGTAATGTATTATTTAATTGGCATGCTGCATGATGGATTGGTCCACAAAAACAGAAAAAAATGTGTGTAAAAGCCTGAGACGTACGTGACTGTGGTTCACAATGTGAAAGAGAGAGAGAGAAGTGGGGGGGGGGGTAGGTAAGGTATATCTTAGGGTCTGAGGGGAGGGGGAGGAGGGGCACGTACCCCATGTGCCCCCCACCCCCCCCCCCCCTCGACACGCCCATGTATAATGTATGAAAAGTTGTAAAGTATTGCATGGGTTCAGAAGGAGGACGGTTATTCGGGTAGCCCCTATGTCTGTCATATTAATTAGAAATATTCCTCTGACAGCAGCAATGATTATAAATATTCGTCTGACAGCAGCTAGACGCCTATTCCTGCCCAAGATATGGTGTGTTGCTTTATGAATCCCACAAACAAGATAAATATGGTCAACTTCTCCGTTTACCCATGTAAAGTCCGATGGGTTGGTGTCGGACAGAAGGAGAGAGATGGGTACCCCCACCATAATTCTGTCTTCCGTGTAATATGATATGGAAGGGCCTGGAAAGGAGGGTCCTGTGTCTAGTGTCGCCTTTTCAAAATTCTCAGTAATCGAATGTCGGTTTTTCACGACGTTCCGTGTCGCTTTTGGGCTAAGTTCAGAGTCTAGTTTTTTCTAAAAATCTGTGTCGGTGTCGCTTTTTCAGATCCTCAGCATCGGAATGTAGGGGTGAAAGCCAAATGTCGTTTTTCCAATATGTTCGTTTCAATTAAGTGTCGCCATTTACCGCTTTCAGACCCCTAGCTGGTCTGCCTGCTGTGTAGTATGACATGGGGTCGTGGTCCCGGCCTCGTTAGCAACTAGCCTAATAATGTAGTGATTGTAAGATAACTCGTCTCAAATATACCTTATCTACTCTGGATCCAATTTACTCTTTCTGTTAATTGACGATAACCTTATCGTAGCCCCCCTCCCTGTCCCCCCGCCTACACCCTTCCTATGCATCCGCCCTACCCCCATCCCACGCCGCCACCCCCCTGCTATATGTATGCGATGGCCTGGCTGTTGAAAGGGGAGGTCATGCGGTGTAATGATCATAGCGAAGAGTGTGGGTGGGTGGTGTGGGTCTGGGTGAACGGGGGTGGGTCTGAGCCCTTCAGGGTAGCGACATGGAGGCAGGGTGAGTGACAAATGTCACATGCATGGCAAGGTGCTCGGCAATCGGCTTTGATGTGCGACACAGCGGCAGCCCAAGGAGGGTGATACTTAACCTCCTAAATGCGAGTGTCTCTGGGTCTCCTTCACACGAGGTCTATCATGTTGACAACCATTGTTATTGACAAAACCTCGCCTGCAATGCAGATGCCAAACTGTTCTCATATTTGCATGCTGCGCTACTGTAAAAAATAAAATGCGAGAATTTCATGACAATAACATGACAAATGCGCTTGCCAGTTACGCGGCTGTTCGGGAAAAAAACTATAAAAATATATGTATAAGACCCATATATATAAATACATTATATCTTTGCTCAAAGTATATATTCAAAGTTGGGCCGGGACAGTGGCCAGGATTTCTCCTCCGATGTCGGGGCCGGGATAACTTGAAGGAATAGTTCTAGCCTGTTCTACACCCATAGCTAGTGCACCAGTTACTGAGCATGCCGGCGTGTCGGCTGCAGTGTAAATCAGTGCATAAAATAATGTCAATGATGGCCACGGTGAAAACGTCGGTGCATTAGAGGCGTTACGATAGCAATGACGCTGAGGAGCGTGGCGTTTGAAGTCTTCATTAGGTTGTTAGTGTGGGCTGTGAGAGTGCCAGCTGCTGTAGCTATATATCCCTTCAAATGCTGCCCGCCCACCCACCCACACAGCACCCTCCACCCCACGGCGACGGTCAGGACTGTCAGAGTTGTGGCCATGTACCCTATGGCCCCGGGCGTTGTGCCACTCGGTCGATCCGTCCTATCCCATTAAATGCGTTTGCTTCTGTACCAAAGGCTGCCCGACTAGTAAAGTTTTCACTCAGTCACTGCATCAAACAAGAGCAGACATGGAAGGCCTAAACAGCAATCGTGTACCTTTGGTGTCGCTAAAACTGCTCTTCACATTCATAGCGACTTTCAAGTACTCTTTTTTGGTAATGTTTTTTATTTACTAAGCGCGTTCACTATTTTTTTAATGTTGACTTTTTAAGAGATGCCTGGGTTATCATATCTACTTCATGTTAAGAGAATGATGCGGATGTGATGCCCCATGTTACATGAAGTAGCACGCGAGAAAGCCAGTATCTGCATGATGTACTTTGCCTCAGGTTACAGACGAAAGTACGTCTCTACAAATTCGGGGAGAGAAACGACAGTTAGGAGGGAGGAACATACCGGATGTATCTAAAACGTAGCATGTGATATCAAGTTGAAGCAAAAATGGCGTATATGCTCCCAAATATATATTAATTAACATATTTTTCGTAATTAGGTCAGGTCACGCTCTGACCTATGTTTTACATTTGGGTGGAACGCAAATGGAATGCTGGGTCACGCAGTAGACTGCAAGAAAGCCCTATTTGCTCAATGGATATATGTGTGTATTGTCTTCTACATTTTGTATGCAAATGATTTCACGTCGAAATAAGTACCTGTCAAAGCTCTCAAATTCTCAAAATTGTGCTGAAGACCTATGTTCCCAATATATTGCATTACTGGAGGTATACGCGCGCTTTGTGTACGTTCACTGACGTGCCCTAGATTGCCGCGCGATATATATAACTTGTACGTTGACGCGCTGTTTGCTCTGGGTCGCTCTTCCATGTTATAGAGTGAAGCATTGTTTCAACATGGCTGACGCCTACCATGTACACTGGTAATCTGTGAGCTCTAACGTGGAAGATGAACCGAGTGGCTTGATGGACATGGGTCGGTTAGACTCTGGGTCACCGAGTCAACGAGGAGGGGGTGATCTGCACCAAGGCTACGGAGAGTACGTTACGAGCAAATTAATGGCATGTTTCCCTTACTGCAGCCCATTTGGGCCATTCCTGTCTCAATCCACTAAGACCCGAACTAAACAACTTCTGGCAACTGTTACGGCCGGGGCTGTCTCTCGAACTGAAAGTTTGCTTTTGTTTAGAAGTACAAGGAGATGGACGGTAAAACTGGACGATGTTTCATTAGAGCTCCTGTGCTTTGAAAGGCGAATTAAATTAGATGTTGTGAAAGTCCAGGTTGGCTTTCTATGATGTGAGCTTTTTGGTGACCGGGAAGTAAACGGTTATTTCGATGTGAGCAACACGTGAGCTATCAATAGAACCCAAATGCTACTTTGCCTTGTCCACCTGAATACCCGCCCCCCCCCCCCCGCCCTCGACCCACCACCTCCCGCCGCTTTCTCTCTTTTTAGCATCGTTGCAAACCTTTAATAAGCAAAACCGTGCTTCTTGGCCTGAGGAATGCATGCCTGGGTTGTAGTTGTATTAAGAGCCTTGGGATCACTTACCGAGATATCCGAGCCATGCTTTAACCCAACCCAAAAAAAAACCCGGTCAATCTCCACCGCTAGGGGGCTGCATGGCGTTCTGTTGATAACACACCTGCGCGCATCTCGAGTGGCTGTTATGTCAGAAAGACAAAAAGGCAGAATACGCAATCTCTAAGGGCGAGCGTCCCGGCAGGAGGCGCGTTCTGCTGAACGGCCTGGGTCCCTGCCTCGCCGGAAGGTGTTAATACGACACCAGTGTATATTTGTGGCACACATTTTCCGAAGTTTTCAGTATTTAGTTTTATATCAATCACTTTTGTGGGTAGACCCTAACCGCTTTCGTTAGTAAGGGATGTGTCCCTCGACCAGGCCAGTAAATAACACGTGTAGAGACAGGGAAGGGGTTTGGTTTTCAAGGTAAACAGCTATTGTCGACGCCACTTCAAAAGCTTCAAGACATACAATATGCACTGGACTCCTGAAATGATATTAGCTGATATTCCATATACAAGCCAAAAATGCTATTCTATCCTCAAACATTGGCTCATATGACAAAATGCGTATTCTATTAAGATCTTTGTTTACACATAGGCGCCACATCGGGGCCATAGGGGATTACACAACGGTTTTGTTTATACCCTTCAATTTTGCCGGAAACCGAGTCACTGAAAATATTGTCATATCTCGTGCATAAGAGCTAACTGTCTCTTATGTTTTAGTAAATACGAAACAACGGATGTCTTTGGCAAACAAGCCTGGTGTACTGACGAGAATTGTCTGTACTTTTATAGTGATGATTAGTTTTACATCCGTTGCAGAGGAAGAAACAACCACCCCCCCCCTCCCCAACTCACACACAGATCTGTAACCAAACCCTTTACTATTGAGCTGTAAGTGTAATGATGCTGCACTAACTGCAAAACTGAAGAAGAAGATTTGATTTGGAACAAAGCGTGGTAGGGTACCGCGGCAGCAACAACTAAAAGAAACGAACGCGATATGCGAAAAACATTGAACAGGTAGAATGTCAAATTTAATTCGCATCTTGACCTATATAAGGTTCAGATAACCAGTCTCAGACACAGTCTGGGGGCATTGAAACTGTATTTCGTACACCAATCGCAGGTGCGTGCGCAGTAATCCTTAAAAGGGGGGGCACACAAAAATTGACGACCCGGGGGGCGGGGGGCGCGGGCATACTGATGCAATATTGCGCCCGGGGTGGGGGTGGGGGGGGGCGGGGGTGACCAATAATCGCGACTAAGGATTCCATTATTTTGTTGACGACCGGGTGGGGGTGGGGGCACATATATAATTTCAGGGTTCGGAAGGGGGGGGGGGGCACGTGCCCCCTGTGCCCCCTGGACACGCCTATGCATCGCACTAGACACACACCTCTATAGCTATAGTGACACCATCGCGCCAGACATACACCGCTGGCTCTAGTGCTCCGGCGGCTGGCTTTGGATATTACTTCTCGGTCCATATGGACGGTGCGCTACCATCCAGGGACTACAGTCTAACCCACGAGGAAGCAGAGTGCCACAGAGACCTCACCAGAGAGTTTGTGCCGGGACCCGGCCTTAGCCTAAAAAAACACGGTATTAGGAGATGAAAAGAAGAGTTCATTCGAGTTCAGTCACAATTATAATCTCTTTGAAAGGGTACAAGATGTGTTTTGTTGTAGTAAATACACAGAGCTGGTTATTTCCATGTTTTACTCTTGACATTTATAATGTTGCGAGAAATTACAGCTGATTTGACCGTTTTTCAAGAATCTTGAAATTTGTCCCCGGCCGATAGCAGCGTAGCTTGCGCAGCGCCACCGAGCGGGAAGCTTGGCAGAAGTCCGGTCCATGTTTTTCGTAGCCGCCAGACGGCGCGGTGTATGCGACCATATCGACAACACTCTATATCCATATCAAGGGGATCGCTTAGATATCAGCTTCTTAAAATAACAGAGATCTCTCCCACCCCCTCCCTCGCCGCTCACCGGCGCCATCATCTTCCCCAATGTGACTATCCTCAATCGTATTACTTTTTAGAAAATCGCAGAAGTTGATCAATCATGATGGGAAGTCTTTAGACTTGTTATTTTTGGACGGACAACAGGCGGGGGCTGGGGGGGGGGGTGGGGAGGGGGGGGGTGGGGGGGGGGGGGGGGGGGGGGGCGTATGGTATCTCAGCATGGGCCGATATTTGTTTTTGGTGAAACTAAAGCAAGAATTTTTCAAGCTCAGATTTTTTTTTGAAGGAAAAAATCACCCCCCCCTCTCCCCCCCCCCTCCACCCTTATATATCAAATGGTTCTCCCCTAAAAGTTTATTCTGGCATATTTTGGTTTTTGAGACATGGTAGCCAGTACTGTTAGGTCCACGTCTTTTTCTTTCTCCATTAGTCTATTCACTGCCTGCTCGCCGTTCACGGTCTTTGAAGTCACGTGTCTCCCTGTTATGGATGCTAGCTGCTGGTAGGCCCATACATTTCTAGTAAAGGAAAACCAGTTAGGCACCCAATAGACAATCTCATGTCTAGGCCATCATCCTTCAGACAATGAGGCATTCCA